>CM041630.1:16929972-17141692 GCA_023333625.1 Bothriochloa decipiens
GGGGCAATTAGCGTGGGGTCCTGCTGCAATTACTACAACAGCTCAGAGTAGATGGATATTATTATGTTTATCTGTAGTCTCCCTTGAGTCTCAAACGTGAAAATCAGAGCTGACTGTATAATTATTTAAATTTTATTGTGCTTGACAGGACTCGACATACAATCTCTGGCTCTCTAGTACAATATATGTTGAGTTGCATACAAGTTGTTTAACCTTAAAGCTTAAGTGACGGGAGTGATGAACAGTTATTTTCTTGTGTATTCAACAAATATAAAAGCATATTCCATCTAGTGGACCATCTTGGTTTCAAATACTAGCGCCCGTGAGTTCTGCATTAAGAAACTGCCTTCATTAAGCAACTGCATTAAAAAAATCTTGGATTCAAGTTTAGCATATAAGAACAGTTGATAAGAGCTTGTAGACAAAAATATTTGCATCAAACATATATATATATATATTTCTTATCCATGCACTTATACGCACATCTATAACAAATCCAAAAATATGGATCATTCCCAACAGCTAGAAATGCAGGCAGGGTGCCACAAATTAAAGACAATGTAGGCCCATGTGGTAGCCAGCATAGCGCCGCCACTGTCAACTGACGACATTTTCATGATGCAGTGGATGCTTTTACAAGCTTAGGCCGATGAGTAGGTCAGCCTCCCTTGCAGATAGTAGTTGAACCTCCTCAAGGACATCAACCAAATGAAATAGAAATTTTCAGTCATGTATCAAAGTGGAGTGTCTACGCTTTTATTTTTTGACCACGCTTTGCCCACCGAGTGGGTAGCCTCGACGAATGAGACAGTGCACATGCGGAGTCATCTACTCTTTTTAACTTCCGGGAGGATTCCAGGCAGGAAATATGCGATCATGGAGCCCAACATTCTCAAAGCGGTAGGAATCATTGGCGGTTATAGTATCATAGATGGGTACCAGGAGCCGGGCCGGGCATGGTCAGAGGATGTTCTGTTGAGCAAGGAGGACAGAGTAGTGTTTGGGAAGAAATGGATCCAGTCCAAGTTGATGAAGGCCTCGTCCAACCAAGCTAAGGTGTGTGTGAGTGAGGCATATTGGACCAGGTGAAAAGATGATCCAAGAGTGGAAGTTGTAGGAAGGAAAGGTGGTCCATTAGATCATTAAGAACAGTGGCGAGGAGGGATAGATCCAAAAGATGGTTGTTGTTCTCTGTTGCATATATAGTGCAGGATGCTGAAGTCCCCAAGGATTTTTTTTTGAGGTCAAACAGGAGGGGTGTGAAGTCCCCTAGATGTCCATCGACACAACATTAATTAGTTTATGCTTGGTAGCCATTACAACAAGAGATCCAACAAATAGGTGGGTTGGCTAGGCTACAGGACAAGCTCAAGCCCAATCCAATACATGGTGGCAGAAACAAAGGGAGAAGGAAGACCAGAAAAGAGCTGGACTCTTGCACACAGGCGAGGACAAATACGATACATAAGTCGCATCATCCACACCATGAGGATCCGAAGACATTACTCAGCTGTCTACATTGACTGTGGATAGCACCATGTGGAGCACTCCGCCAGTGGCACCAAGAGCCGTGAAGGCGAGCTGTCACAAGCCTGCAGTAGGCCGGGCGGTTTTGTTTAGTTCGAGCAGATCCCTCTACGTGGCCTGTTTGTATTTAGGCTCTACCTCCTATGACAAAGCTTTCCTTAAAACTCCTGATGCTTCTCATCTCCATTAGAATCCTCTCTATAAGCTCGCCTCTTAACTCCGTGAGATGTACTAGTAAGCAACTCAGCATGCTCATCAGTCATGACCTGCCCTTTTTCAGTCGGGCCGTTCCATACTAAATTGAACGTGATTGTTTTTTTCATTCTTGAGATCGATGCATTTATTCTCTCTTGTCTGATGCCTAATAAGACCCACGATCCTTACACTGGGAATACATATATATAAGTAACTCAACCGCGGCACTAATGCTGATTTGGCAAGAGAGTAAATGAGGAAAGCGTAAAAAAATGATGGACCCAGGCCAGTGCCATACCCTTGGCTTGCGAGGTAAGGCCTCTGCTTTTCTGATGCACGATATGCCATCATAGGCTCATAGCCACCTTTTTTCGAAGGTAACGGGGGGTTGGGGAGAGGATCCCCACCTGTATTAACTTGCTCAGAGCTAAAAACTGTTTCAAAGTTCGTGAATTACATAGCATTTCTAAAAACACCCGCCCAGACTTTAGCTATTGCATCTTCCATATTTTGTATCCGTACACTCCATAACTGCGCATCTAACACAATTGACGCCATAGCTTGTCTTTTGGAAACTGATTCGTCTCTGAAGATGACCCCGTTCTGTCTCTTCCCATTGTGCCAGCAACAAAGCCCAATGAAGGTGCTAATGAATTTAGAGGTACCTCATTGGGTCTGCGGGTAACGTGCAGGTCGTTTATCCTTGCGGGCATCTGATGGAAGCCGATTGAAGTCCAGCAATCGCTAGCGAATGGGTATCAAAAGATGACACGACTTTCTTCTTGAGATGATTGGTCCGACACTTAATCCGTCCTTGCATTGCAGCCAAACAAAAAACTGAACTCTTGGCCTCAGCGGGTTACGGTTGGTGTGAGGGTCTGTGTCATGCGCTAGAAGTCAATATACTGTACCTGAACAAAACATGGACGCAGGTCCCCTGATCACCTAGCACATGCATCATCACTACAAATTGAGTCCTTAAGACAAATCGAAACTCCAATAGATCGAAACAAGGCTTGGTGGTCGTCATGCATAACTTCAACCAGTTTCCAAGCACTGATTCTGGGGAGATCTTGTCCCTTGTAGTGAAACTAGCAATCACTACCCTAAAACCTCTGTTTGCCGACTATCTGGGGCTTTGCCAACTGGCAGAGCTCGTGTAGTCGACAAAGGCCCTCTTTGCCGAGTGCCTGAGTCTGGCAGTCGGCAAAAGCCTCTTTGCCGACCGCCAAACTCAGGCACTCGGCAAAGACAACTCCTTTGCCGAGTGCCACAGCCTGGTAGTCGGCAAAGGCCCTCTTTGCCGAGTGCCAGCTGAGGCACTCGGCAAAGATTTGATTTGTTTTCTTTGAATCTTGATTCCAAACTTTTTCTGCGGTCCTTCTTAATTATACTGAATCATATTTTGAATTTGAAACTTTTTTATAACTTTTTGCTATATTTTTTGAATTAATTTTGTTTACTTGAATTTTTCTCAAAAAGTAAATTTGAACTGCAGGTGCATGAAACAAGAAAATCTAGCCATTCAAAAAATTATATTCATATTAGAGAGTGTATTTTGAGGCCGTATCTAGAAACTCACCCAAAATGATGAATGTCTTGTTCACGAAACATGACTATCTAATTGCAGAAGAAGTGTTTTTTAATTATATAAAATGCAAACGATGTCTAAAAATTATGAAACATGGCGAGGTGTCATCCTATTGTATTTGGAGGCTGTGGTAAAAAATGAGAATGTTTCGAGAAAGTTATAACGTCGGATGGATAAAACCTAGATATCTCCACATGTGATCACTTGTGGTCACGTATCGAGATGTCTGGGTTTTAGACATCTGACGTCACAACTTACTCGAAATATTCTAAATTTTTTATGAGAGGCTCTTCATGTGATATCATGACACCTCGACAAGTTTTGTGATTTTCGGACTTTGTTTGCATTTTATATTATTAAAAATACTTCTTCTAGAACTGAATAATCATGTTTCGTGAACAAGTCGTTCAAAATTTTGGGTGAGTTCCTCGATACGGCCTTAATATACACTCTTCAATATGAATATAATTTTTTGAGTGGCTACATTTCATAATTTTATACACCTACAGTTCAATTTTGGATTATCTCGAAAAATTCAAGTAAATGAAATAATAAGTGAAATATAGCAAAATATTATAAAAAAGTCTCAAATTTGAACATGTGCTTATAAACAATATACTAGGACAACAGAAAAAGTTTAAATTCAAAAGAGTTCATCTTCTCATGCTTTTGAATTTGACAGATTTCAAACAAAAAATAAAAAAGTAAAAAAAAGCTTTGTCGAGTGCCCTTCGTAGGCTACTCGGCAAAGTAGCCGGCCCAATAAGGCCTGGCAGCCCACCAGCCGAATCCCATATATATTCAAAACCTAACCCTAAACCCCACCCCCACTCCCCATATCCAGCCATCGCCAGCCTCTCTCCCCCTCTCTCCCTCTCTCTCACCACTAGGCACGGCGCGCCCCATCTCTCCCCCCTCAGTCTCTCGTCAGCGGGGTGATTTTTTAAATTTAATCTTTTTTAATCAATATTTTAAAAAAAATCATGTTTTAAACTTATTTTCACCGTGCACCCTTGATTTGGTGCGACCAAGCATTACACCGTGGCAATAGAGTTAACCGGGGCTACCGCGGGTCCCACTTTGTCGCGCCACATGCATTGGCGTGACGGGCCAGTCGCGCCAAATCATTTGGCGTGACAGGGTTGAAACAAAATTTTGAAGTTATAAATTTTACTATGATTTAGTCACTTAGATTTTGACATCTGTAGGATATCCATCCTATAGTAAAATTGGCTATAGCCTAGGCATGGTAAAGATGCGAAGTTAGCACCATTGTGATACTACTAATCCATGGTAAAGTAAATTTTGTTGTCCAAATCAGAATAAAATTTATTATTCCTTGGCTTCAAATTTTTCGATTTGGCGCGACGGGGTGGGACCCATAGTGGCCCCGGTCAACTCCCTTGCCATGGTGTAATGCTTGGTTGCGGCAATGATTTGGCGCGACCACGTGCTTTGGTCACGCCAAATGATTTGGCGAGACAAAAAGGGTGCACGGTGAAAATAAATTTAAAAATTTTTTTTTGAAATATTGATTAAAAAAGGATTAAATATAAAAAATCCTGGGCAGGGCGTGTCAGCCCTCTCCCTCACCACCGGCGGCCCTCTCCCTCACCACCGGCGGTGCGCGGCCCCCTTCCTCCGGCGGTGCTCGGCCCTCTCCTTAACACCGGATGTCCCGCTGAACGACTACGTTGATGGGAGAAGACTTGTACCAATACTACCTCGACATCGCTGGTGTCATAGCAGCACCTTCTCTTAGAAATCCTATTAGACATGGCTGATATCTAGAAATGCTAGTGCTTTACTTTTATGCAATGCTTACAACTGTGATAGGATTGCATGGTAAAAATATTTCTTGTTGACCCCTGCCTTGTCGTAACCTTTCACCCTGCTCACACGTTATTAGTCTAGACACCCGCTTATATGTTGTTGTTGATAATATATACTTCACTGGCTTACATTTTCACACGATGTGATGAACCCCCTGGGAGGGTCTAGTGGGGAGGTCAGGCTTGATGGATTTGATGGATTTATTGGACTTGATGAGATGATGATGAGTATCGGTGTTCTGTGTGGTGCTTACGGATGGGTGTAGGGTGAGGGTTGAGTCGATCGAGCTGGGATCCACGACGAGCTTTTGGAGCAAGTCTTGCTGAGGATGCTACCTGGGCATCTCTATTTATCTATCTGTGGTAGGTACACCCCCTAACGAGATGGAGAATCCTTGGGAGTGAGCCTCTAAGGGGTGGAACCCAGACGAAGGTGCCATGGTAGCACATTAAATAGAAACCCTGACGAAGATATCCTAGCTTGGTCACACTTAGGAACTGTTGCGCTGGTAATCGGATCATAGGAATCCTTTGCTCTCTAACCACTCTCCATTGGGGGGGAGATGGCCGAACCGCTGGATAGATCGATGCCATTACTATCAGGCAAGCATGTGTTAGAAAGGTAGGAGCATGTGAGTCTCACACCATTTTGAGACGATCATGATGCTCTGTAGTAATGGGATCATGATATAGACTCTTCACAGTATCATCCACTCTAAGGGTTTCTCAGGGCTGAGAGGTGGGATGGCATCATTCTATGGCAGTAGGCGCCTGAAATCTGGCTAGGTGCGCACGTGCATCGGTGATGGCTATCTCGTGGATTAGTAAAACCTCTGCAGAGTGTATGGTTGATCAATCGATACATATGCCGACTTGTTGGCTATGGACCTTTCCTATGTTCTGCTTGCACCAGACTAGAGAGTGGAGTGTTCTACCTCCCCAAAGAGCCCTAGGTTGTGGGCAGCACACCGTTAAGACAAGCCGATCGGGAGTTGGCTTGGTCGACCTGAGAGTGATTCTTGATGGTGATGTGGATCTAGGATGGATGTGTGTAGATGGTTTTAGAATGAGTTAAAACTTGATTTATTATTATAAACTTGATTACTACTTGTATGCATAGGATCGCCAGATCCCTTTGTTTATTTTCCACTAAGTTCATCGGTGTTGACCATGGCTTGCACACATCTAATAGTGTGCAGATTTACCTGCTTCACAGTGATGTTGGGAATATAAGGATTAGAAGGTATCGTTCCTGTGCTCAAGATGGTTTATGAAGATCCTTCCACGAGTGTTCTCTTACTTCCATAGCTGTTCTGGATGCTAGTACTCTGATGATCCGCCATGTCGCAATGTAATAAATGCTGCAAGCCCTATTATTATACTCCTTTATCTAGTTTTGACGTATGGATTTGATTATCAACTGTTGTATAATAATGTGACAAATTATACTTTCACATTATTATTCATTCTATGGATTTTCCCTTCCTGGAAAAATTTGAGGATGTTTCATTCCTCGTCCTGCTGAGTCAAGATCTGCTTGGCCCCCTTCTTAGCCACCTTTTCTTCTTCTTCTTCTTCGGACCACCAGAACCCCGCACAGCTTCGTCATGGTCATCCACGCGACAGCCGACATTCCTCTTGTACCGTGGCACCATAGTGTGGACACTTGGTCAACTTCTCACACTCCTCTCCCCGATACATGATGCAATGGTTAGGTCAGGCATCGAACTTTCTAACTTTCATCGCCACTAGCCGAATCAGCTTCTTCGCCCAATAGGTATTGGTTTGCACCATGTTACCGCCTGTTGGGTACGTGGTAGCAAGGTTACTTAACAACTCATTGAAGCTATTGTCCGACCAACCATGGCGGGCCTTCAGCATTAGCAGCTAGAGGTTGAAATGGAGCGTCATGCACCCATCCAGACATTTCCCGCTGTCCTGATACAGAGGATCAATTGACGCTTGCTTCATCTCTCTAAAATTCTCCAACCACTTCGGGGTGCCAAACACGACATCTTCCTCATCGATGTGGTTCACCAGGTTCTCAAATAGCTGCATATCCTCTAGTACCTTCAAATTAGCCTCCTAACCATCGTCACTGCCATCGGTACCATCTTGCATGCCCTCGAGTAGTTCATCCACCGTGATGTAATCACGAGCATCGTCATCGGCGGCTGGTGCAGCAGCCACCAAAGGTGGTATGTGTGGTTGAACAGGATCTTAGTTTACTGTCATAGTCGACGAGCTCACTCCAGATGCATCGCCACTCGCATTGAGCCTTTCGCCGTGGGCAATCTAGATCGTGTAACCCTCCATAAAAACACTGCACAATCAAATGAGATTGACCACACCATCTAGGTAGCCTCTCAGGTTTTTGCACTTCTCACATGGGCATATGGTCATCGTCTGCTTCCGACTCTCAAGGTGAGCTTTCGCAATGGCCATGAACTTCCTTCATTCATCAAGGTACCGAGGATCAAGCACTCTATCGATCCGGTATTTCCATTCAGACCTATTCATCATAGTTGTACACGACACAAGCAGCAAAATAGAGAAGAACTATAAAAATTTTATGATCTACATCTAAAATCAATAAAAAGATAGAGAGAATTGATCAAAAAGCACTAAGAAGTGAGGAAATAGAGTGCTTTATGCATCCTTGGTGAATCTAGAATGAAAAAAAGCAAGCTTCATCACTCTACACCATGGATCTAGATCTAGAACTAGACAAAAGGCACTAAAAAGTGAGAAAATATAGAAAACGAGGGGTGGGCGAGAGCTTTTATGCATCCATGGAGAATCTAGATGGAAAAACATAATCTTTATCTCTCTACTCTATGGATCAAGATCTAGAGCTAGAACTAGACAAAAATGCACTAAAAAGTGTGGGAAAATAGGTAAAAGAAGGGGTGGGAGAGTGTTTAATTACCTCTTGTTGTGTCCTCCTCCCCCAAATCAATGCTCCAAAACTCAATTTGATGGTGAGGTAAAAAATTAGGGCAAAATATCCCCTCCCACAATTTGAAAGAGAAGAACATGCAGAAAAGAAGGGTTGGCGGCGGCGGTTGTTTATATAGGGGCGCGAAATTACCGCAGCAGGCAACTGAACGTGCCCGCTGTAGTAAATCATGATTTTAATCATCATTTAATGCATCGGGCAACATCAAGCGCACGCTGATTTCAATTGTTTTACCGCAGCGGCCGCTTTATTCTGCCCATTGCGGTAAATGGCTATTTACTACAGTGGGCCTGTTATGTTGCCTACTACGGTAAATAGCTTAACTGCGGCAGGCGGCTCGTGGCCGGCCGGCCACCAAACTACCGCAGCGGGCACCAGCTGCGCCTGCCACGGGGCCAGTTTTGGCCACGTTGCGGTAATTCAATCTTGACATAGTGGCAGCCCACTGGATTCAAAGTTTCCCAGCACTAGCATGTCATCTGCCTTCTCTCCTTATTTTTGTATAGACTCCACTTCAGACGAATTTCAACAGCTTCACAATACTTGTCGTGTTAGGCTGCATCTAGTTTTGCAGGCCGACTCCGCATTGTTTATCCTGCATGCGGCTTGGTGAGGTCATGTCACACCTGCTCTTTTTTATGTTCATGGTATGGTCCTCAAGGGGTTCAGTTTGAACCTGCCAATGAACATCGTTACTAGGAGACGTTCTCGTACTACTGAACATCGCTTAAGCCATCTTTGCAGTAAGTCAGGCTCCTAATCTACGGATCACAAGACATATCCTCCGCTATTTCAACAGTACCTAGGCACTCGGCTGCTACCAGGCATACGGTTTCTTACTACCCAATGAAAACTGCCAGACATATCCTGTGGTCTGGATTGCTCCTGCATAAACTAGCTAAGTGGGGATTCAGTTGGAAACAGCCGCCGGGCCGCTCCCCGCGTGAGCGACTCAGGCGGCGCCCAAACCCTAGCAGCCGCCACCCTTCTTCTCTCCTCTACTGCCGCGCCGCCGACGGAGTGGGTCATCGGCAAGGCCAGCACGGCCTGCCGTGATGGCGGCGGCGGGGCTACTTCCCGTTTGGAGGCGTGCGGTGGCATGGGCGGCGGAGTGGCAGATCGTGGCATCGTGCGAGCAGCGGGGTGCTCGGCGAGGGCGCCTGCTACTGCCGTGGCATCGCCTGCCGGAGCCCTACAACGCAAGGTCGAGGAGGTGGCTGGAGGCGGCGGCCATTTCCCCTTCCTCCATGGCGTGGCATGGCGGTGGCGGTGGTCGAGGTGTCCTCAGCGTCTGGGAGGCCGGATCTAGCGCCCGGGTGGCTGGTTGGCGTCTAGGCTGGCATTTGGAGCAGTGTTCACGGCGTCGGTGGGTGGCGAGGCTTGATCTGTGGCGGCTGGATCTGATGGCGGAGGAGGTGGAGGTGCGGGCGAAGGGACAGTGGTGGAGGAGTCCCGACGACCGACTGTGTGAGACTGGTTCTGAGGCTTCGAGGCATGGGTGGCTGCGCGAACAGCGGCCGTCAGGCGCCGCTGCCGACGATGGCCGTATCTGGGCTTCGTGCGAGGGTTCCGGGCTGCCTGCGGTTCCAGGACTCTAAGCGCTACTGCGCGCGGCACCACAGATGATGGTGGTGCACCTCCCAACGGCATGGATTTCAGCAGGACAATGGCTGTGTTTAGGCGGCGGTGACGCCTGTGGGTGCCACTTCCTCGCTGGAGGCGTCGTCACATCTCTCCAGCACACGGCCCCTTGGAGATCTTTCGGGGTGAATATCCAGTTTCGGTATTCTGGTCAGGCGATGATGGCATCATCGCCTGTCATGTTCTTGTTGAAGAAGTCGTTTTTGGAAGATCACTCCTTGGGTTGTGAGTGCTGGTGCCGGCTTAGTTATCCCCCTTGATTCTTGTGTTGTTGCCGTTCATTTGGCGGTGTATTCTCGTCTTGTAGCCGGAATGCCGCGGATGATCTTTTCTTTATTTTTCTGGCCTATGGCCTCATCTCTGTAATAATTGGCCTGATTCTACCTGTTGGTAGATGAAGCCGGGTATGAATACTATCCTTTATCTAAAAAAACTAGCTAACACTAGTAGAGAATAGGCTTTTGATTCCGACCTTTAGTGCCGCCTATTTTTTAGCCTAGGACTAAAAATAGATTTAATCTCGGTTGGTTGCTCCAGCCGGGACTAAATCCTCGTTAAGCAGCTCCAGCATTTGTTTTTGTAGTAGGGAGTGACCTTTAGTCCCGGTTGGTGGCTAAAACTAGGATTAAAAGTCATCTTTTAGTTCCGGTTATAACCATCATCCGAGATTAAATGTTTACTCCCGGTTGGTGGCTCCAATCAAGATTAAAGATGGGCATTTAGTCCCGGTTATAACCATAGACCGGGACTAAATGTCTCAGGCCTATATACCACAAGTAGGTGCAGTCAAGGCTGCCCACTCCGCCGCAACCACCCCATCCCTCCTTCGTTCCTCTCTAGCCTCTGTTGTGCAAATCTCCCATGGATCTCTCTCCTCCAACCCTCCTCTTCCAGATCCTGCTTCTTCTCCCTGTCTCAGTGCCGATCCGGTCCAAAGCGTCGCCATCGGGGCCGCCACCGCAGCCGAGGCCAAGGTAGTGCGGGAGGCAGATGCCAACAGCAGATCCTGCCCGTGGAGGCCAAGGTCGTTCGTGCAGGTGTCCGACTGCCGAGGCGGAGTGGTCCCTCTCCTGGCGAGCAAACCAGAGCAATAGTGCCTCTGGCATCGAGGGAGCGGAGCAGCCGGCGTACAAGATGTGGGGATTGACCTGCGCAGGGAAGCGCGCCGGGGAGATGGCGTTCAACACCGGCGGCAGCACCGTCAACTGGTCCGCAACGCTCGCGTGAGTCCCCCGCGCCCCCTCACCCTTTGGTACTAGTTCATGTCGTGATAAATCCTATCCTCTACTGATTCTGGAACTCTTTGGTTTTGTTTAGTGCAAACATAGAAAAATGATTACTTTTGTGTCTCTTATAATTAGGTGAAAATAGATAAACATGTTTGCTACGTTTAGAATTTAACTTACTAAATTTAATATTTGATTATACAGTTTCTGAATAATTTAACAAGTATGTTGTCTGTCTCCAATTATAGGTACTTGGAATTGAATTTTTGGTGCTTCTTGCTAGCTGGAACGAACTTGGCTGCTGGTTGCTGGCAAGTTTTAGTGGTGATTTTGTACATAAAAACCTGGCTGCAACATGTTTGTTCTTTTGTATAGGTTGGAACATTGTTTTTGTACTTTTGTTGTATGGGTTTATAATTATAATATAATATAAGTATACAATTGCTTATTGATCTGCCATATGTGATTATTTTGGGACACCTCACACTAGAACTCGTATACGAGTAACTAAATTGAAATAGAAAGGAATTGAATTGAAAGGAAAACATAAAGAATAAAAAAGGAACACTTTTAGTCCAGGTTGATGTTTTTAACCGGGACTAAATATGCCTGTCCTCTTGAAAGGTTTGTCTTACCTTTTAGTCCCAATTGGTAGTTGAATCCGGGACTAAAGGTCCACTTTTAATCCAGTTGTCACAACCGGGATAAAAGAAGGGACCTTTAGTCCCGGATTGACAATCCTGGTTGGGATACCGGGACCAAAAGGGGTTTCTGAACTGGGAATAGAACCCAGTTATGTACTAGTGTAAGTTAGGCACTGACCATTGTTGGTTTCTCTTGATTTAAGTCTCTCCCTTGGGAAGCAAATGACTTTTTCTTCCATGCTAGCAGTGCATATTTTTATATATATTGGCATGTGCATTAATGATTGAGCTCTATGGTTTTTACAAATTAAAGTACATTGTGACAATACAAACAAGATATTTCTCAAGTGATTAATAGTGAGTTCCTACCATTAATGGGATTGTGACTTCGAACAGACCATACATCTTCAGGCAATCTAAACTATTACATTGGCAGAGTCTGTGGCTACTCTATGAGGAAATGGAAGAAGCACAATGCCACACATAATAAAAGAATCGCCAAGGACCTTTATCCGCAAGAAAGAATTGTTGACTCTTAATCACAAATTTCTTTGGTCAACTTCCTCTTATAAAAGAATCAATACTATCATGGTCTTCAACATCCAGTCATGATTCTTGTATAGTGTGCTGAGGCTAAAAATCACCCCTAGTCATGCTGATCGATCCATGACTAGTTTTCTGTAAGACTTAGTTTCTCAGGCCATGATCAATGTAATCAGTAAATCTTGCACTCAAGCTAAAACTCCTGCTGTATCTGATCCCCATAGGAAGTGTGGAAATCTCTCTACTGTAACTGCAGACGTTAAATAAAAAAGAAAGCATGAATATTATTGTTTTGTATATTGCCACTGTTGTGTGAGGAGGCAAGTGCTGATTTTATCCCTTTGTGTGTTGTGTATTTTTATAGGCTTGCATGTGTTCTAACATTAATGACCCTTTAGGCTATGTAATTGCTTCACAATCCGCATAACTACATCTGGATATCACTGCATATATGTACTGCAGAACCTCCACGTTTTATTTCTGTAGCAAGACAGGAGCACCCTGAGCAATTACAGGGAAACAACAAACTCCATTCATTTTGATTTTCATTTATCGGGTTCAGAGACAAATGTTGTCTCTTTTACCAAGACTTTGGACCTGAGAATGGTGCGATAAGAAAAGATCCACACCACCATGCAACAGAAAAAAATAACTGCATGACGACATTATAGTTTTATGGAGATTGATTACTCAAAGAGTCATTTTTCCTCATTTATGCCAAAATAATTAATACACATGCTATTCGAATCCCATCAGGTCCACGTGCCTTTCATCTTTGACTGCTTCTAAATGAGGTACTTTCTGTACATTCTCATTTGATCGTGTATGCTGCTCCAGCGTGAAAGAGATGATTAGTTATTTTCAGGAGCGCATTGCATCTTGGTTGGATGGTAGTAGAGGAATATGATCGGAAGGTCATCCACTGATCATAGAGAGTGGAAAATAACGATCAAGCACTACTTGAAGTTTCTGTGATTATCTCTCCCCAATCTAGTCAAGCCATCTCTACCCAAATCTAAAGCTTCGGATGTGCATTAAGCTCAAGGTGTCAATGCACACGTGATGGGCGAAGAACTGCAATAACCAAAGGTGATACTATAGCTAAGCCCCCTGATGTATCTCATCCCCATTGGATGTGTAAACCTCACTACTTTAATCACAGCCGACATTATACATACTAAAAGGAGGCATGAATATTGTTGTTTTGACTATTGCCACGGTTGTAAGAGAAAGTAACAGATGCTGTCCATTGCAGGGTTGAGTTTTATATGCTTGCAAGTGTCCTAAATGAGCCTTTGTTATATATCATTATACTACATACGCAGAAGTGTACTACTTATCCATATGTGGGTTCCCCAATGTATATTTTTGGACCGGCTGGCATATAAGATCACTTAAATACAATACGGAGACAAATAAACAAGTTCACAGTTTCCGGAACCAAACAATAATCACAAAACACTTTACGAACTTACCGTACAATTTACTTATAAAAAATCATATTGTACAAATGAGGCATGTTGTATGTTTGGGGTGATTCGACGCACCCAAGCATCGAGTCCAAGGAGATGGAGAAAAACAGAGAACACAGCGCCAGCACTTGACACAACCAAAGAACGCAGCGCCAGCACTTGACACAACAGCGGACAGCAGCAGAATTTCCCATGCCTGATACACGTCGACACGTAGGGTACGAAGGAACAGATCACAACGTTCTCTACACAGCTGACAAACCTTTGTATATTGGATCAGCCGATAAACTCGAGAAACCCTGGACGCCCAACCGAACAAGACTCTTCCTTGGACAGGATGTGGGCACGCTGAGTCGCCGATCGCATGACACACAAGAAATCGGTGAGCGGTGGCGGCGCAACAAACAGCTAGATGCAATCTGAATTTTGTTACACGTATGGAAAAGTTATATCATTTTCTGTCCGAATGGATAGCCAAGATTGACACACGTATGCATGTACAAAGAGATGACTAGGAGGGTGGTGGAAATTTATTAGGGCTACCTTGGCAACACAGGGCGATTAACCCAGGGAAGAAAACCAGGGGACGGCTACTGTAACACCCTGAAGAATTGGTAACTATTCAAATGAATTATCTTTTACTTTTTACGTGTGACACACAATGTACCAATTTTATTTCCTAAATATATGAAAACGTTTGTTAATATATATGAAAACAATGTGTGTTATATATATATATGAAAACAACGTGTGTTAGTAATCTGTGTAATTGACTCTTTCGTAAATTTGTGTACGAAATGCATCTGAACATTGGACATATTTCAAGTGCACAATTTTTTTCAGCAATGTTCCTACTTTCGTCTAACAAGTACGGAGCAACACAATAACCACCCAAGTTTCACCCTAATTCCTGAAGAAAAGTTGTGAGGCATATCCATTTTATCTGAGCAAGGTAAAGATACATACATATTGTATTGGATTTCAGCAGCAAGCAGGTACAAGGTCAAACCACCACGTCAAATTAAAATATGTGTACCTTAATCCCAACTTACATTAGGAAGAGTAAAAGTTTCCAATAGTTGAGATCTGCTGCAATGTAAACTTGTGCTTTGACCATATGCAAAACAGTCTTGCATTAGTTACCATGCTCCTGTGGAACAGGTCTGAACAGGGTAATGGTGGGAGGATCAACATTACTCAGTGCCTCCTATATGTACAAGGAAATGTTGAAGTTATCTATGGCTCCAACAAAATTGCAGCGCCAAAGAACGGTAAACAACCTCCTCCTCTGGTGATGCATATGTTCTTTTGGATGCTGCGGTAGTAGTGATCTATGTACGGGCTCGAACCTTTGGTCAAAATTCCGTCTTCTTCCACATCGAGACTTCTCATATCTGAACCTTTGGTCAAAATCTCCTGATGTATCCTATCCCCACGTGAAACCTCTTCAAGGGATCACCATCGATATACAATTGTCATGCTACGATGCTACTTATTCTTTGGATGGATGCTTGTACTCTGTTGGATAAGAAGACAAAGGCAAGTGACTGCTACCCTTCAATGGGTGTAGGTATATATAGGCATGCCGCACGCGTAGTGAATAATTACCCTTTGATTTATTACCCATCCACTGATTGATCTACCCGGTACACAGTAATACATATATCTTGGAATGCATCGACTGCTTTTTATTCAATAGATTTTGGCATGCCTCGAACAAATTGTTTGTTGCATCCATAGATCTATGGTTATATACAGACGCCCAGAACAAGTTTGATGAACGATGCCACATGAATGATGAAAGATTTACCAAGCACAACGAACTTACAATAATCGTCGACATGCTGATGCTCCAAGTAGTTAAGACTATCTGGTCTCTAAATGATTTTAAATAACAAGTAGTTAAGTACAAAGTTGCAACTTCATTCAGTATTATAACTCTGTTCTAGCTAGTTTTCTCCACCTTCCTCCAGTCCTGATCCGGGCATCCGATGGTGGGGAGAGTGCGCCTGGTAGTGGGAGATCGATCGGGGCCCAAGGTCCGGCGGCCACAGGCACAGCAAAGAGGGTGGCGCCTGTGGATCGAAGTGTGGATAGCATGGATGGAGTTGGCGGGTCTCTGGATGGGCTTGGCGTCCTTGTCCATGGTTTTTTTCTGATTGGTTTTTGCAGAAGTGCAGTTTGTACATCTGCAAAAATGTTGATTTTCACAAACCGGCAAAGTGTCTGCTTGCAGAAATGACAATTTCTGCAGGCTTTTCAAAGAGGGGATGGTTTACCAGCTTGGAAAAACTGTTTTTGCCACCCTGGTTAAAGAATAGTCTAGTAGTGATAGGCCATCCATAAAGTTTTTCGTTTTTTGTTTGAGCATATCCATGATGTATTCGTAAGTAGCAAAAAGATGGGACTGTACTAAAATAGGATGGCCAGTTCTGTTTTTTTCTTTTTTTTCTGAAAATTGTAACTCGGTTATTTGTTTGGCTAATGCGAAGAGCGAAATTGGTATTTCCATCGTTTTTCTGTCTCAAGCGAAACTGTCCATTACATTCTTCTCTCCAAAGCTCGAAGCTCCCAGACTGCTGCTGTCAATGCCCATGTGGCTGTCCTCTCATGCCCACAATAAAGCTGGGAGGGCCGCCCCTCACCCCATCCCCTCCGTCCACAACAGTGCCGTCTGCAGCCGACTAAACTCCGAAAACCGATTCTCAGCTCTAGCCACCATCATGTGAGAAGAGATGCGGCTGCGGCAGGCGAGCCTGGGATCCCAGACACTATGGCCTCCTTGTGAGAACTGGGCTTGGCATCTGTCACTGCCACCATTGTCGCTGGTGCCTACAAGTGCCTCCACGAGCCTCCCTGCTTCCCGCTGGCACCAAGCCATGACTGCCCCAGCACACGCACAAAGCTCGGCACATGATTGCCATACAACTATAACAGATTACAGCTCCTGAGTGGTGAGCCTGAAAGTAGATTTACTAGTGCTAGCGCGCTGCAAGCCTGCAATTCTGTGTGGTAACACTGAAATAGAATGGTGAATCGGTGAGAAAGCACAGGCATTGAGCTGAACACTCGGTTTCATTTAGCTGAGACTGAGAGGCGCAGTGAGTTTCACTTGCCAACAAACACATGCTATGATACTATTACAAACTAAAGTACTATAGATATTACATAAATAGGATGCATAATCTAGGTATAATTGATTTCCCTGTCGTGTGCTGATGGCCGTGTCCTGATGATGGTCCAGCAAATTACCCAATTCCAGTACTGCAAAGTCCATGGCAATTGGCAACTCTAAGAGGAAATGGAAGAAGCACAATAATGCCTCCCTTAATGAAAGAATATCACCAACAACCATGATCAGAGAGCATCATTGTTGACCCTCAAAGACAAGTTTCGTCGGTCAAGTTCAGGTCATGATTCCGGTACAGCATGGTGAGGCTCAAATCGTGTCCAGTGTATGCTGATCCATGGCAACTTTCCTGCTTTCACTACTACATAAATCTTTTCCGTGGCGGGCGAAAACCATTTTTCGCAGCGGACAAAGGCGTCCGCCACGAATGGAAGGTCACGGTTAATCGTGGCCTCCACTGTAGCGGACGCCTTTGCCCGCTGCGGTAAAGAATTTTAGGGTTTAAAAAAAAGGCCCACCAAACCTGGTACCCCACGCCGATGCACGCCGCTTGTGCCCTGGATCCCCACGCGTGGCTCCTGGATCCGCCGCCGTAGAGCTCGAACAGCGCCCTCCGCCGCCTGAGCCCATCTAGGGTTTGTAGCACCGTTGCTGGACAGAATGACCGGGTCTGGAACTGCCAAGGCCGGATCTGGAGCTTCCTGTCCTCCTTTCCACTACGTGTCCGTCATCGCAGCTGGGCCTACCATGGGAGGAGGGATGGAGGTCAGAGATAGGAGGGATGGAGGTCAGAGGGTCGAGGGGCGTCGGATTCATGGACCTCGCGCGGCTAGATCCGTCCAGGAGGGAGGCCTCGCGCGTGTTAGTCGTCCCGCGCCGCCGCCGTGGACCTGTGCGTGGCGGGATCTGTCGAGGGAGGCCTCGCGCGTGGTAGTCATCCCGCGCCGCCAGCTTCGTGTGCCATGCAGCACGCCAAGCCACCGCAGGCCACCAAAGCCCCCGCCTCGATCTGGAGTAGAGGACGTGCGGTGGAGAGAGGGGGAGAGAGAGAGAGGGAGAGGCATGCACGGTGGAGAGAGAGATTGCGCGGTGGAGAGAGAGGGTGGGGCGTGCGGTGGAGAGAGAAGGAGGGGCATGCGCCATGCGGTGGAGGAGAGGGAGTGGAAGAGTGGGAGAGGGAGAGAGAGGGGAGGAGAAGAGAGAGGCGCGCGCGAGGACGAACGCGGTGCATCGGGTGGAGGCGGAGAAGCGGAGGCGGCGTCGGGTGGAGCCTAGGAGAGGATAGGAGTTGGGTTGGAGAGAAACCTAAGTGTTGTGTATATATATATATGAAACCCGATAGCGCCTGTTGGATTGGGCCGCGCCTATGCTCTATGGGCCTTGGCCTTAACCGTGACGGGCCTCATTGGATGCCCGCTGCGGTAAATCGATTTACCGCAGCGGGCATCTTAATATGCACGCCACGAAAAATATCTATTTATCGTGAAGGACATATTAAGATGTCCGCTGCGGTAAATCGATTTATCACAGCGAGCAATAATGACCGCCACGGTTAATGAAAATTGCCCACTGTGGTAAATCGTGCGATTTACCGCTGCGGGCAAAAAAAATGCCGGCCACGGAGTGCCATTTGGCAACGTCACGGAAGTTTATTTCTATAGCAGTGTTTTGTTAGTTCCTTATGCCGCGATCAATGCAGTAAACCAGGCTTGGACTCATGCTAAAACTCCTGACACATCTCATCCCCGTTAGAAGTGTGGAAATGTCCATTATAATGGCATACCAAAGAAGGCATGAATATTGTTTTATATGTTGCCACGGTTGTGCGAGGAAGCAACTGTGTATGATGTTGACTTATAGGCCTGCATGTGTCCGAAGATCGGCCTTTGGCTATATAATTGCTTCACCATCCTTCCGATTTTATTTCTGTAGCTAGACAGGAGCACACCTGAGAAATTTGAGGGAATCTACAAACTCCATTAAATTTCATTTTTATGTTGCGTTACAAGAATCTGTGGATTGTTTTATTATTGGCCGGCATAGATTGGTTTGCTTTACGTATTCACAAAATTTTGGAGTTAAATCAAATCAGAATTCAGGGACAACATTTGTCACTTTTGCCAAAAATTTTGACCAGAGTATCGTGCGATAAGAAAACATCCACACCATGATGCAAGGAAAAAAACTGCACAACGACATTATAGTTTTCTGGGAGATTATTGATTCCTCAAAGAGGGATTTTTTTGTCATTTATGCGAAAAAATTATTATACCTGCTATTTTAATCGCTTGGAGCCCGTATGCTTTTCATCTCTGAATGGTTCTAATGAGGAATTTTTTTTAATTCCCATTCGTTTGTGTGTGCTCTGCTCCAGCACGAAATAGACGACTAATTATTGTCAGGGGCGCTGGATGTAGAGGAATTGAGGAAAAGGATCGGAAGGTCATCCACTGATCAAAGAGATTAGAAAATGAGGATGAAGCTCCACCAGTGCTGAAGGGTGAAAATGTCAGCAGAGCTTCCCCGATGGATCCTGAAGACGGAGGACAGGAGGCGGGTTCCGGCAAAGGCATGTCTCGAACAGCCACGCCCTCGCGGTCCAATCGCCTTCCGAAGCCCAACACTCGCTATGGAGGCCCAGAGTGGCAGTTGTCATATAAATACTATGTTAGAGGGAGGAGAGAGCATGAACAGTTATGTACTAAACTCAAAACTCAATTAGAACTTGTCTTCTTCTCTGTCGCTGCGGCGTCTTCTTCTACCTCGCTACGGCGCCTTCCATCTGCTCGCTGCGGCGGTGCCGCCACCGATCCACTCGCTACCGCTTGCTATCAGAAGACCATTGAAGTTTCTGTGATTCTCTCCCCCCTACCCTACTATAAATCTACGGATCTGTATTGAGCTCAAGTTGTCAATGCACACGGGGCTGTCGAGAACAGCTACAATAATCAAAAGCGACACTCAAGTTGAACCTCCTGATGCATCTCATCCCCATTCGAAGTGTAAACCTTTCTGCTTTTGAATATTGTTCTTTTGAATATTTCCACAGTTGTGCGAGAAAGCAACTGATTGTGTCGCTTGCAGGGTTCAGTTTTATATGCCTGCATGCGTCCTGAATGAGCCTTATGCTATATCATTGCTTCACTATAAACATACCACATATTAGAAACTGACATGCACGGATGCAGCACAGAAATTTCTGTTGCAAGACAAGAGCACGCCTGAGAAAAATACAGGGAAACTCTACAACAGCCTGTTCGTTTGAACTTATCAGCCAAACCAGCCAGCCATTTAACAGTATTTTTCTCTCACAAAAAATCAGCAGCAGCCAGAACCAGCCAGCCAGAAACGACCAAGCGAACAGGGCATATATTGTATATTGCGTTACATGCTTGGGTGGATTATTGATTAGGTTCTAACTCTGTATCCAATCAGGCCATCTCCCATTCGGAAAACATAAATAGGTAAAAGGGAGCATCGGATCACCGTCCAGATTTTGCCAGACAGAACATAGGTTAGGCCTTTGAGGGGACCAAATGACTCGTGTCCAGCTTACATTGGTTTATTTTACAGTTGACACCGCGTCAATCACCGTCTTAGATCGGCCGTTGATCTTCTCTTGGGATTTCTTATACTTCAGCTGGCTCCGATGCTTAGCCGTGTGGTAATCCGACGGAACCCGCTGTGCGGCACATAGCAATGTCAGCTGTTGCGGTGGACAACAATTGAACAAAAATTTGACACAACTCTGGGGACATGGATGCCCCATGTCGCCATATCTTCTTTGGACTGGCATGAGCGCACATAAAAACTTTATACGGAGAAAAATAAATGATTTTTGAGTTTGGCAACCAGACAAGAATTTAAAACACTTAAGGGACTGGACGTGCAATTTACATATAATGAAAACATATTTTATAATGAAGCAAGTAGTATGTTTGGCTGTGGCCTAGGAAAGCTTGAAAGGGAGTCAGATTCGAATAGGCTCATGTGGTATGTATGGGGCAAAGCTCAAATCCTAATCAAGCCTGTTACGTTCTCATCTGTGCCTCTTCACCGTCCTGTACAAAAAACATGGATGCATCTCCTCGCCATTAGAAATATTTCCAAGGGTCTTCGTCACTGAACTAATCGAAGTCAGGACCTCCACATAATAATCATCACCCACCATATTTGAGCCAGGCCCCTTTCCGTACTAAAGGAGGCGCGATTCTTCTTCTTTTTCAGATACGTGAATTCAATTTTCACCTAATTACTGATCTCATCCACAGAGGTCAATTTTCACCTTTCCAAACTACCGCTGCACACTGACAACACATACATATGAGTAACTCATCTCATCCACAGAGGCCCCGCATAGGGTGCACTGCTCCTGGACAAAGGTTAGAGGGATAAGTTTGGTGCTCTCGCCCTTTGGAGCTGCCATCCGCACCCATCGCATAGGGTGCCTGCACTGCTCCTGGAAGCCCCGGTGCTACGATCGCTGCTTTCCCCTTGCAGCTCCTCACGGATCTAAGGAGAAGCGGACAGGTGGAGAGTAATAGAAGGGTGGGCAGGGGCATGGACTCTGTAGTTAGAGATTTGTCAAGTTAGAGGTATGCCATTTTTAGATTTTAATGACAATAGAGGATTAATAAAAGTTAATTTTTAAAATTTCCATGTGCGCGATTAAATGACGGAAGCCGAATTGTAATCTGGAAGGACCACCAAACACAGATGTGTGTGGCAAAGCACAAAGTGCCATATGCACAAACAAGCTACCATACTGGCCTTTCGAGACTTTCTCTCCCGTGTTCTTCTGAATCAATTTCTGGATGTGTGTCAAACCCTAAAATTTTTAATTTTAGGTTGTGCATAGAAAATACAAATAAAAATATATGTTTTGTTATTTGTATAAAATTTATGAAGATAGGTTGGGCTAGCACAAATTTAGTTATAGGAAAAATATAATTTTTAAACTTTTCTAAATTAATTTGATGGGATATTGCTTGATGTGATGTCTGTTTGTTGTTTAAGTTTGTGCTTTTGTGTTTGTTAAGTTTTCAAAACACGTTTAGACGCTTTCCAATCCTTCTAGGAAATTGTCTGGACATTTTCGTAATCTTTTGCCTTTTATCCTAGAGCTAATCTAATTTTTAGATGCTCCAAAATATTTTTTATGAACTCCAAATACTTTTATTTAGATTGCCCATGTTCTAAAATGCCTCTGAGGTTTTTCCTTAAATTTTCGAAGCCTTCGGAGTATTTTTTTCGTGGCTTAAAAATCAATTCTGGACTTTTCTAGAATTATTTTATCCACAAAATTAATTACTTTCGAAAATAATGAAATCCCTCGTTTATTTTTAGTGCTCAAGGCCCATGTCATAATTTACTAATAGGCTTTAATAATTAATTAGGCCTATCAGTGAAAGTGGATGGTGCAATTAGTACCATATCGTTAGTCGGTGTAGATACGAGAAGATCTCCGCCCTATATATCTGCACCACCATCGCGGTGTCGCCGAGCAGAGCTGCGTCGTCTGTCCTCCACCGCCGTTGCCATCCGGTGCCTTGTCGTCGTGGAGAACTTGCATCTCCTCGTGTCTAGAGACCCGGGGCCGCTATATACCGGATGTACGTCGTGCTGTCTCCGTTCGCCCCACCGGCGTGCGTCGTGCCGTTCAGTCTGCCGTCGTAGCCGCGACGAGTACGTGCATCTTCCCCAACCTGATGGTACTCTTGACTCTTCGTCTCCTGTTACTGCCTATCATGCACATTAAGTCTGATCCTTTGCCATCGATCCTGCAAGTTGTGTTCGTCCAGACCCTGAAATTGTCGATCCAGCTGCTGGCCATGCCGATGAGGTCAAAGCGTTCATCCCCTGATTGCAACCTTCTGGTAGATCACATCCGTTCCGCCTTGCCCATTGACTCAACAAGCTAATAAGATTTCTGAACAAGGGCGCCGGCCTGCTATTCGTTTTTCATGCAGTTCAGAATTCAGAAGGCCATGCCTGTTCATCGCCGCTTACTTCAGCCATCTCAACGTGTATTTACGAAAACATTGATGACCGTTCTCTATCAAGACCAGCACCGTCCTTCCTGCTCTGTGCTCCCGCATCTCTTGCAGAACTCCGACCGTCGATCGTGTTTGCCATCGGTGAGCACTGAACATTTATATAATTCCTATTTTTTCTCTATTATGGAGTTAGCCTGAAAAGCCATCATGGGCTTGTTTTGCTAGTCTCAGCCCAACAACTCCATGACCACATTCTGCTATCTCCTGCAGTACCGCATCAAGCACCTATACCATGCAAGTTCTTTTGCACACGTGATGCTTCATGTTTAGCAGATGATGGAAGTCACGGCCACCTAGTTTTTGTCTAACAAGCAGAAGCTAGGAGATGCTATTTCTTCCATCGCCTTGTCATCAAAAACAAGTGTAAAGCCTATTTGATTAAAGGTGAGACGCACCTATATATGTCCTTGCCCATTATTTTATTGATCAAATATTGTGCCAATATCATGCCTTGTCGTCATTCATGCACACTATATATATCATCATTCTTTATTTACTTCTTAAGATGAACTGTATCATTCATATACGTCGCGGAGCTGATCAGCCTGTGATCGAGTCATTCATTACTGATATCTTATTTTTATCATGAATTTTACCTCACTTTAATCTATTTTTGCCACACCACGACTGAATCAATGTAGTATTTTTCTTTCTGTTATAATACAAAGCCTCCTGTAATAGTTCCTTTTTAATCATAGTAACGAGTTTTGTTCTTTAGTGTGTTGTTTTAAAAATCTCTGCCTGACTGGTGTGTTGTTCTTAGCTCCTTCTATTTGTTTCTTATATGTTTGTCTATGCCTGATGATTGCTATAAGTAGAATGAGACCTACTTGAGGGCGCTATTGATCAGAAGGAGATGGCCAGAAGCAGAGCATGGGCAAGTTTGAGGCAAGTATTGTTTGGATTTTATTTCTATAACCATAACCTTGTGATTTAATTAATGTTTAAGTATTAAACGTTGAAAGATGACTTTTTAACAAAATTAAGATCTTATCTGTACGTGATCATCCGGGATTTACAGTATAGCTGTGGGGGCTATATGGCTCTGGTTTTAGCTCAGTATGAGGCCCTTTTTTAGCTTGTTAGTGGTTACCCGAAAGGACACAAAAGGGGCTCCGATCTTTATGATCCTGCTGCCTGCCAAGAAGGTGTGGTTCTTGTCTTTTGTTAGTCATCTCTTGGGGAAAGATTCATGCTTATTGATGGGGAAGCCTAGTGGCCCTAACTTGTTAGACAAACCTTTGAAAGGCTTCATAGTGAACCCTGCTGGCCTTGCTTGGTAGTAGGCTAAGAGGTTAACTACCTCGGATAAAAGGGCAATTCATGGCTCACAGTGAAAGTGTACACCTCTGCGTAGAGTTTATTAAACTGGTATACTAATCTTGCTCAAGGACACGAGCGGCCTTTGAGACATTTACATTAGATGATGATTCTGGTTCAGTTAAGATGCTCATTTATTTATCGTTTATGTTTTATACATTAATTATGTTACATTGGTCATCGATTTATAGCTATACCACCTTATGCTATATTTGTTGAGTTTGACATGGACTCACCCTTGCTATTCCCACACACCTCAGGAGAAGTTTAGGCTTGTGATCAACTAGTCAGTTTGGATCCAATAGAGTGAAGTTTACACCCGAAGTTTGAAGTCGTCCTTCCGCTGATTGTTCATTAGGTGATATTTTATATATTGTGTACGCTATATTTAAAGCATTGTAGTTGATACTATTTGTTGCTATTTATGAGATTTATCCTTTAAGACTCATATATAGTGTGTATCTAGTTTTATCGTTAGAACCGGGTGTGACAAGTTGGTATCAGCTCAATGCTGGCTGTAGGACGCAAGCTTAGTTAGCACTGGTCGATTTGCAAAATATATTTTGCTACAAAACTATTTTGCCACCTCCTTGTCCCTTTGAATTGACTATTTCTCATCTTTGTTGTGTTATCACCTCCTTGAATAGCTTCCTTTGAGCTATTAATTTCTTATCCCCTTGAACTTTAATTTTGTTGGTTTACTAAAAGCTTTCTAACCTTATCTTATTCAAAATTTTCGATGGCCATTTGTCATCTTTAATCTGCCTTTTAGGATGACCACCATTGTTGAAGAAGCACGTGTAGCATTGGTGCTATGATGTGCTGCTTGTTATCTTGTTTGTAGTGATGCGTGTTGTAATGTTTGTGTGTCTTCTATGTTCTCTTGTCTTGAAGGAAGGTATGGAGGGTGTAGTTCAATCTTTGTTAAGTGGGGTAGTGTCTTCTATCCTACCTATCATTCTGATCAATCCTGATTCTTATAGTCCTACCCCATAGATTCTTGTCATGGGTTTTCATGCTTCCTTCTTTAATACAACTCAATGGATGATCAATACTAGGAGGACGTACCATCAACAACCCCCAAGTAACAGTTGCCTAGGATGTCATCACCAGAATGGCATAGCAAGAGTGTGGTGGGCCCATAACCCATAGGTCCCAGGATCGTGGTTACTTGGACTAGTGATCTTTTACATCATGGATCGAAGGATGTTTGAAGATTGAAAACTATACTTTTCTCCAAACCCTATGATCATCTTTTTGTCTTGCGTGTTCTGCTTAACCATGAAAGATCTATACTTTCCTCGTGGGAGATATCAATTGGTAGTAAACTTAGTAATGATGTCTTGAGTACTAACTGACGGTGCCATGTTGAACCTAGAGCCTCCAGTGAGTGCACACACATGGTTGTGCTCGGTAAGCGCTGGTAACATGAATTGTTAATCATGATCCATTATATAAGCTACTCCCATGTGTTATCTCATCATGGACCTTTTCTTTGGTCATCTTACTATACTAGTTTGAAGAACTGGACCTTGTCTTCTAGAACACTCTGGTGTTACTCCATAGACCTACATCTCTTAACTCTCAAAAAGTAAGTATGCGAAGATCAACTCTAGTCTTTCATGTGACCAATCCTTTCTCCCTTGTGATTGATCTTTATCAATTTGTAATTCCATCATGATATGTCACCACTGGTCCCAAAGATCTTAATCTTTCGATTGACCCATGCTGACTTTCCAAACTTTTTATTGCACTCCACAAACCATATTTCAAGGAAGTGCAAATCCTTAAAGGGTCGCTATTTATTCCCTCTTTGGTCCCTTAAGAGTGTTAAAGAGAGAAATCATGCATTATGCTACTTGAGGATGATGTTATTTTGTCCCCTTATCCTCATATCTTAATACATGAACATCCGTGATTGTTTTGTCAGGTCGTGTTATGTATCTCGAAGTAATCTAGAGGATAAATCTTGAACTTCAACATCGACCTTTGAGAAAATCCATCTCTATAACATGTCCCTCCAAAGCTTTTCTAAAGCAGTTGAGGCAGTCCCTGAACAACAAGACAAGGCGCTAGCAACCGTATCTAAAATTCCCTCAAATCCCTCTCCTGATCCGGTTGCTATAGAGCCCCCTGTTAAGGGAATGCACTACACTCCAGAGGATGACAAACCTCATCCTTCTTCATTTCCCTTTGGATTCAAGGAAGATATTTTTGAAGATTTTGGGAAATACCTCAAAATTCACCACTTCAAGTGAGTCCTCTAACACACTCTACACTATCTAAGGATGATGATGGTCCGCACAATGATTCCTTATGAAAAACTTCAAAGGACTGTCGGCCATCATGAGTAATGAGTGGCTGGCAGAAATGGAGCTATCCACCGAGGTAGCCTATTGCCCCTTATATATTTTGCTTTGCACCATTAAAGAAACCGCTCTAGAGGCTCACTATAGTCCTACCGATGGGATGAAGATCTTTTAAAAAAAGGCTCTAGCTGATAAAACTTCGCGCCAACGAGTCTATTATCCCATCACATAAGTTTCTGAGAATTCCCACGGGAGTTACTCTTGAAAGCTATGGGATCATAAGGACTAATTCCTTTGCGCCTAAATGGTCTTGAGTATCGTCTAGATTTTTATATCTATGATATCTGAGACACATTCCTCTTGGTTCGTTTACCTGTGGGGGCACTCTTTTAGGAAAGATCAAAACATGGTCTCTTGATTTTGAAATCGGGAAGTTCCCCTATTGCTATTCCACCTTTCAGGCTCAACAATGCGATAGAAGAACCCAAACCCAAATCAACCTGGATCGTCTATTTTGTCTCTACCCCAAGTCTCCTCGAATCTCAGGATGAGATTCATTTTAAGTGGGGTAGATTTATAACACCCCAAATTTTCTATTGAGCCACTTAAAGATAGAACCTCAAAAGGGGATTTTCCCCAGGGATTCTGACATGATGGTGTTCTCATTATTCCTCTCGGACTTAAGCAAGATTTATGTTAAGTGGGGTAGCATTCGCTACCAACTTCAATCAATTTTGAGCGTCTCTGGTCATGGGACATAAAGATCTAAACATCCGTATTGGCCTTTCTCTTCATCATTACAATATACTCGATTATGTTCTACATCTCATCAACTCTTATGTCCTGAGTCAGATGACTGCAAGATCTAAGGATCAAAGCGTATCTTATAATCATAATTTGCTAACCCTTACTCCTTATCATCTAATATGACTGGAAGTAAGGAAAACATAAAGGCCTGAAGGGATCAATCCTCATACCCTTTGTTGATCTTTTCTAATTCATAATTCATTCACCACATGTCTCATACATCGTGAAGCAAGAAGTTGCGAACACCATAACATCAATCTTCACCTTCATATCGTTTTTCTGCGAATAATGGCATTGGACCATACATCTCATAAAGATCTAGAA
This sequence comes from Bothriochloa decipiens, assembly GCA_023333625.1. Taxonomy (NCBI): domain Eukaryota; kingdom Viridiplantae; phylum Streptophyta; class Magnoliopsida; order Poales; family Poaceae; genus Bothriochloa; species Bothriochloa decipiens. The sequence goes on from CM041630.1 coordinate 16,957,549, forward strand.
ATCTATCTATAAGGTTTGTGTCAATCACTCTCATTGTTAACCTTTACCTTTCTTGTAGATCATTCCTTATATCTAATTTTTAATCTTTCACCGAGCCTCGATGACTACTCAAATTTGGAAGTCCTCAAGTTATTTTGAGAGTCAATCTACGACTCCCTTGTCAGCCCTTTTTGTGCTCCTTAAATCTTTATATCGGAAGTGTTTAAGCAACTTTATAACTTGCTTTATCTTTCTCATAGTCTCTTCGAATCTCGGGATGAGATTCATGTTAAGTGGGGTAGAATTGTCAAACCCTAAAATTTTTAACTTTGGGTTGTGCACAGAAAATACAAATAAAAATATATGTTTTGTTATTTGTATAAAATTTATGAGGATAGGTTGGGCTAGCACAAATTTAGTTATAGGAAAAATATAATTTTCAAACTTTTCTAAATTAATTTGATGGGATATTGCTTGATGTGATGTCTATTTGTTGTTTAAGTTTGTGCTTTTGTGTTTGCTAAGTTTTCAAAACACGTTTAGGAGCCTTCCAATCCTTGTAGGGAATTATCTGGACATTTTCGTAATCTTTTGCCTTTTATCCTAGAGCTAATCTAATTTTTAGATGCTTCAAAATATTTTTTATGAACTCTAAATACTTTTATTTAGGTTGCCCATGTTCCAAAATGTCTCTAAGATTTTTTCTTAAATTGTCGAAGCCTTCGGAGTATTTTTTTTTGTGGCTTAAAAATCAATTTTGGACTTTTCTACAATTATTTTATCCATAAAATTAATTACTTCCGAAAATAATAAAATCCCTCGTTTATTTTTAATGCTCAATGCCCATGTGATAATTTACTAATGGGCTTTAATAATCAATTAGGCCTATTAGTAAAAGTGGATGGTGCAATTAGTACCATATCGTTAGTCGATGTAGATACGAGGAGATCTCCGCCCTATATATCTGCACCACCATCGCGATCTCGCCGAGCAGAGCTGTGTCGTCTGTCCTCCACCGCCATTGCCATCCGGTGCCTTGTCGTCGTGGAGAACTTGCATCTCCTCGTGTCTAGAGACCCGGGGCCGCTATATACCGGATGTACGTCGTGCTATCTCCGTTGGCCCCACCGCCGTGCGTCGTGCCGTTCAGTCTACCGCCGTAGCCGCGACGAATACGTGCATCTTTCCCAACCTGATGGTACTCGTTGACTCTTCGTCTCCTGTTACTGCCTATCTTGCAAATTAAGTCTGATCCTTTGACATCGATCCTGCAAGTTGTGTTCGTCCGGACCCTGAAGTTGTCGATCCAGCTGCTGGCCATCCCAATGAGGTCGAAGCATTCATCCCCTGATTGCAACCTTCTGGTAGATCACATTCGTTCCGCCTTGCCCATTGACTCAACAATCTAATAAGATTTCTGAACAAGGGCGCCGGCCTGCTATTCGTTTTTCATGCAGTTCAGAATTCAGAAGGCCATGCCTGTTCATCGCCGCTTACTTTAGCCATCTCAATGTGTATTTACGAAAACATTGATGACCGTTCTCTATCAAGACCAGCCACCGTCCTTCCTGCTCTGTGCTCCCGCATCTCTTGCAGAACTCCGGCCGTCGATCGTGTTTGCCATCGGTGAGCACTGAACATTTATATAATTCCTATTTTTTTCTCTATTCTGGAGTTAGCCTGAAAAGCCATCATGGGCTTGTTTTGCTAGTCTCAGCCCAACAACTCCATGACCACATTCTGCTATCTTCTGCGGTACCGCATGGAGCACCTCTACCGTGCAAGTTCTTTGCACACGTGATGCTTCATGTTTAGCAGATGACGGAAGTCACGGCCATCTAGTTTCTGTCCAACAAGCAGAAGCTAGGAGATGCTATTTCTTCCATCGCTTTGTCATCAAAAACAAGTGTCAAGCCTATTTGATTAAAGATGAGACGCACCTATATATGACCTTGCCTATTATTTTATTGATCAAATATTGTGCCAATATCATGCCTTGTCGTCATTCATGCACACTATATATATCACCATTCTTTATTTACTTCTTAAAATGAACTGTATCATTCATATACTTCGCGGAGCTGGTCAGCCTCTGATCCAGTCATTCATTACTGATATCTTATTTTTATCATGAATTTACCTCACTTTAATCTATTTTTGCCGCACCGCGACTGAATCAATGTAGTATTTTTCTTTCTGTTATAATACAAAGCCTCCTGTAATAGTTCCTTTTCAATCATAGTAACGAGTTTTATTATTTAGTGTGTTGTTTTAAAAATCTCTGCCTGACATGTGTGTTGTTCTGAGCTCCTTCTATTTGTTTCTTGTATGTTTGTCTATGCCTGATGATTGCTATAAGTAGAACGAGACCTACTTGAGGGCGCTTTTGATCAGAAGGAGATGGCCAGAAGCAGAGTATGGGCATGTTTGAGGCAAGTATTGTTTGGGTTTTATTTCTGTAACCATGACCTTGTGATTTAATTAATATTTAAGCATTAAATGTTGAAAGATGACTTTTTAACAAAATTAAGATCTTATCTGTACGTGATCATCTGGGATTTATAGTACAGCTGTCAGGGCTATATGGCTCTGGTTTTAGCTCAGTATGAGGCCCTTTTCTAGCTTGTTAGTGGTTACCCGAAAGGGCGTAAAAGGGGCTCTGATCTGTATGATCCCGCTGCCTGCCAAGAAGGTGTGGTTCTTGTCTTTTGTTAGTCACCTCTTAGGGGAGGATTCATGCTTATTGATGGGAAAACCTAGTGGCCTTAACTTGTTAGACGAACCTTTGAAAGGCTTCATAGTGAACCCTGCCGGTCTTCCTTGGTAGTGGGCTAAGAGGTTAGCTACCTCGGGTAAAACGGCAATTCACGGCTCACAGTGAAAGTGTACATCTATACGCAGAGTTTATTACACTGGTATACTAGCCTTACTCAAGGACACGAGCGGCCTTGGAGACATTTACATTAGATGATGATTCTGGTTCGGTTAAGATACTCATTTATTTATCGTTTATGTTTTATACATTATTTATGTTACATTGGTCATCGATTTATAGCTATACGACCTTATGCTATATTTATTGAGTTCGACATGGACTCACCCTTACTATTCCCACACACCTCAGGAGAAGTTTAGGCTTATGATCAACCAGTCAGTTTGGATCCAGTGGAGTGAAGTCTACACCCAGAGTTTGAAGTCGTCCTTCCGCTGATTGTTCATTAGGTGATATTTTATATATTATGTACGCTATATTTAAAGCATTGTATTTGATACTATTTGTTATTATATGTGAGATTTGTTTTTTAAAACTCACATATAGTGTATATCTAGTTTTATCTTTAAAACCGGGTGTGACACTGGGTCTCCACTGAATTCCGAATTCCATTCTATATTCTCGTGCTCACTAACACCTTTGTTACATGGGGTGCTATTGTCTCTGTTGAACCAGGAAGCAAGTGATTTCACGGTCCAAGAGTGTGCAGGCCACGATATGGGCGTAGGAAGTAAATAGAGAGTTCAGCTCTCATTTATTCAGCAGGCCACTATACACGTAGGTTACACTCAGATCTCGTTGCTAGAATGGGATAACCTACACGTAGGCCACTATACACGTCAGTGCATCTACATTTTTGACAGAGGAAGTATTATAAAACTTAGAAGACATGAGAATAGATATATGGTGCCTTGCTTCTAACACTAGTTTTTAGGCTGACTTAAGGTTCACTATAAATTGGAAGAATTTAGGATCATAAGTATCACCAATAAAAGTGAACTTAGGGGTATTATAAGTTTTATTTTATTTTATATTATTATATCATAATTGTATTTTTTTAGTTTTTTATATTGAGATATTATAAGAAGTTGTTTTCATAAATCAACAAAGTTTATGATTACTTGCAAATTTATTGGATTACATAATTTGTTCTATTTTTGTTGTCATGATGATAATTGAATGCAATTCAATGCCCAATAGATCTTTGTGGCCCTAGAACTTTTTAGTTGGTCCAGATTGAATTTAGTCAATAAATGACTATGGGGATTGGTTCGCAAAACCGCAATACACTTGTCCATTTTTTTTAAAAAAGCTTTTCAGCTTCGAGGAAATGATCACGAAACCAAGATGCTCATAGGCCGGCCGTGCGAGACTTTCATCCTAGGATCATGTTCACATCTGAAGGACCGGTTATGGCGACCAGAGGGGGGTTAAATGGGACCCTCAAAATTTTTTTCGAAACATTAGGTCCTCGACACGACAAGGACCCCAAGATGCAATACACAAAGCAGTGATGACCACGACCCTTTTAAAAGGGTGGATGTTCTCTAAGAACACAGCGGGTCACCACAAGATCAGCGGAACAAATGGTACAAAAATCGGGGACCGAACAACACAATACAGGAAAAACAACGCTTACTGCGTAGGTGCGGACTATGCATGGTATAGGGCCCGGACTGTTCGCAGTTCCAAGGGCGGACTGTCCGCGGGAAAAAATTCAAAAACCGAACTAATCGGACTGTCCGGCTTCCCAGGTGCAGACTGTCGACGATTACGGACAATGATGTTGGTTTGAACGGCGGAACATCCGCATTAGATGGTTCGGACTATCCGCTGGCAAGACTTTGAAACTTGAACTTCTGAAATAGGTTCCGGACAGAAAATAACAATGGCAGGTGGACTTTCCGGAAGTTTTAGCCGGACTATCCGCAAGTCAAATATTCGGAATAAACTCGAAAGTCGAGAGCTTGGTTCTAGTCTCGACGAGGTCTGGACTGTCCGCGCTTAACGGTGCGGACTGTGTGAGGTTACAGAACATACCAGCCACGAAAGCCACTGGCTCAACTCCGACTCGTAGACTGTCCATGGCCGCCTACCCGGAGTGTCCGTGGGCTCCCAGAAAATCGCCTCCCACAAAAAATTAACCCGATCTCTCTCGAATTGAAACCAACTGCCACCAAACTTGGTATAGATGTTCACAAAGCAATGGATGAGCTAACTCTTGGAGATCATTTCTCAATTCGAAGAGAATCAACAGAAATCAAAAGGAGAAGGTGAAAACCACCCAGAACACACCCTTCACATATTCTTGTCCCGATCTATGAACCCGTGAGGAATTGGCTCAAACCCTCATATGCAGTGATCCTCTCACATCATAGAATGAATCAAGGCAAGAAAACAAACTCAAATGGCCTGGAAATGATGAATCACAGCTCGAAATAGAAGGGGAAAAGGGAGCCTGGAAGAACACAACATGAATATGTGCCTTGATCTTGGTTCAAGCACAAATTCTAGGAATCCATGGACCCCTCTCCCAACATGAACAATGAAGGAAGAAAACCTAACAAGGAAGAAAGAAAATACTAGAATGCAAGAGCTGAGGGTGATGGGTGCTCCCTCATCCATATTTAATAGGCAGGGCTACAAAACAATCCCTGTTTCGCCCTTGGATACATTGATTCAAACCACTTAACCCTATGGGCGTAATGGTCGAACCCTTTGGTTTTCTTGATCCGACGGCCACTGCGCCTTCTCACCGGTAACCTTGCATCAACGCAACCTTATGCCACCACGTGTCATCCATCCGCATCGGCATCCCCGCCTGGGTTTTGAGGCCCAAATCCGCGAAACCGGCCGCTGATGGTTTTGAGGACAAACCACCAAATGTCTCCTGATGGTTTTGAGTACTACAAATCACCAAACCTCCGTGATGGTTTTCGGGACAAACCGTCAAGCCTATGCCCATGGTTTTGAGGATAAACCACCAAAACTCCTCATGAGTAGCATAGTCAATACACATCCCCCACCATGTAGAGTTGCACTTGTCGATGTTCCAAGTGTCATCGCCGCGGCTGCCCACCCGATCGTCTGGTCCTTCGGTCCAAGCCACATGTCCGTGATGGTTAGTCCGCACGGCACACCCTATTTGACATTCTCCCAACCGTTGCCACCGCCATCGAACTCCACGCCTGCACACCAGAAGCCAAGAGACACGTTTCGACACATAACCCTATGCCCAGGATTAGTAGAAGCACCGAACCAAAGCGTTGGCACGTTGATAATCGCTCATCACACTCATCACAAATATGCTACACAATTTTCTAGAAAACCATGTGTTCGCAACATCCCATTTCCATCATACATGTGGTGTCTGAATTATAGCTTTTCTTCCTCAAAATAGCGCAGCTATATATAAAGTGTTGCCCTTGAGGCCGTGTAAAGTCCAAATTATGGCCCTTGAATGTTCCTGGAATATGACTGTTCAGTCCATAGCATGATGTACTCTAGAATATATGGGTGTTTACCTTGCTTGCCTTACCTATAGACTATAAATTGCACTTGACATCTGACAAAATAAAATCCTTATTTCCAATTTCTCATTTTAACTGTCATCCCTAAGCTTCTGAATAACTTGGTTGAAGAGGACCAGCCGGTGCGAGACGTAATCGTCTCAGCATCATGTTCATATAGGTTCGCACATTTGGCTAATTAGTAGTTCAATGCTATAGATGACATGTCTGCTGGCATTTTGAATAACAAGGCGCCTGTATATATACACTCTACGTCTGAACGGCTAAGCAGGTGAACAACACTATAATGATAGCTACCTCGCCCAGCATCCAGGAGTTGTAACTGATCTTGACTGGTTAAAACTGGAAATCAAACCCTAATATCATTTTATATTGATATCTGATGATATCAAAACGAAGGCCGTGACTTCTGTTGTGCTAAAAGTGATAGAGCAGACTTCATTCTCAGAAACGGGTGAGAAAAGTTTCTCGAGGCAGGTTGATCATCCACCTCTGGCAAAATTAACAGAAGTGGTTGAGTAGGCGTGTCTGTGTAAAAAAAAAAAAGAATGAAAAAAAATCTGTTGTCCTGTCAGTCCTTTAAGCCTACTATTGAGCCGAGGTCCCTCCCTACCACCCTCTAAGACCCTCCAGCATTTGGAATTTCCAATTCCGAGCCTGGCGTGGACACCCTGGTGTGCAAGCCAGTGCAAGAAGTTTGCTAGCTAGGAGTTGTCGTGTAAATTAAAATGTTGCTGGTGAGGATTGAGGAATACCCTTGTGGGATCAAGTCATTGGCGAGGGGTCCAGGTGGAGCCTAATATATATTATTCTTGCGGTATGAATAGAACCCACACAGATCTTCTATACCTAGTGATGGAGGTGCTAGGGCACGAACAAGCGATTAGGGAATAAATATATATATCTCGATTCCTCGTGCTTAGCATCACACCAACACCTTTGATATTTTGGATATTATTTTTTAACTAGGAAGGAACTGATTTACACTGCCATCAAAGGGTGTGCATAGGAAGTAAACTGCGATATTAGACTCTCATTGATTGTACACATGTGCTACAGAGTGTAGGGAATGGTCAATTTGTAACTGCTAATGCATCAGGAATTCTGGATAAGCGAGTTTTATAAAATTAACATGAGGACATCGAGTAGGTATTTGGTACCCAAAATACTTGAAGGACATGCGTAGCGATGAAACCGGATTGGATACAGAAGGATATCACTAATCCTGTATTCTCTCGAATCATTTCATTGCTTTTTTTCCTTTTCCGAACAATGTACGTGGGTCAAATTGCTGGGGAAACTAGATACTAGAAAAAGAACATATCAATAGATCATTAATGTGAACTCGCATCATGGAGTAGAGCTACTTGTTAAAGAGGAAATGGAAGATGTAAAGTGCTACATGAGTAACTACTTCCAAGCCATAAGCGCAGGTTTTCTGCGTTGCCCCCAGTCTCGAAATTCCAGAAAATGTAGCACTTGTGCTGTCAGAGAAAGTCGGTCTTTCACTGCTGATGCATCCCATTGCCATCCCTATTATTGGACATATCTTCAATTGTCACTGTTGAATTACTATGGAAGACCATCATACTCATCGCCCTCTCCAGTTTTAGACTACTCCATTCCATACGTGTGGTGTATGAATTATAGCCTTTCTTTTTGTTTAGGGGAATTATAGCTTTTCTTGAGTGTTTCCACTTTTCACCAGGAAGCGGCGAATGTGCTTTTGATGCCCTCAAAATGGTGCAGCTATATATAGAGTGTTAGCCTGGAGGCCGTGTAAATTAAGGCCACATTAAGGGCCTCGAATATTCCATAAATATGATTGTTGTGTCTAGAGCATGATGTATAATAGTGTGGACTCTGGACTATGGGTGTTTGTCTTACCAGCCTTACCTAGGCTATAAATAGGATGGCATCCTATAAGATCTGACATGTGAGAAAATAAATCCCTTCATTGCAATATGTCTCATTTTACTTGTTAACCCCATGTTACTGTAACTACTTGCTTGGTTCATATTGAGGCAATTTGTTGCAACCAATAAAGGTTCCATCTTTATTAACTGATCAGTTTACTCTAGATAAATGTTCATTGCTACTGCAACATTGTCACACCCAGTTCTAAGAACAAAATCAGATATACACTATATGTGAGGCTTAAAGGACAAATCTCACATATAGCTACAAATAGTATCAATTATAATGCTTTAAATATAACGTACACAATATATAAAAGATCATCTAATGAACAATCAGCGAAACGACGACTTCAAACTCCGGGTGTAGACTTCACTCTACTAGATCCAACTGACTGGTTGATCACAAGCCTAAAACTTTTTCTGAGGTGTAGGGGAAATAGTAAGGGTGAGTTCATCAAACTCAACAAATATAGCAATAGGGCAGTACCCATCAACTCATGATCAATGTAACATAAGTAATATATGAAGCATAAAATGGTAAACCACGAACATGTTAGTAATTCAAAAGTCATTATCTTAATGTAAAGATTCCATGGCCACTCGTGTCCTTGAGCAAGGCTAGTATACCAGTTTATTAGACTCTGCGCAGAGGTGTACACTTTCATTGTGAGCCGTGAATTTCCCTTTCGCCCGAGGTAGCTAACCTCTTAGACCATTACCAAGGAAGGCCGGCAGGGTTCACTATGAAGCCTTTCAAAGGTTCGTCTAACATGTTAGGGCCGCTAAGGTTTTTGCGCTCTATGAATGTAGTATTACCCCTTCTAGATGGCACACAACCGCAGCCTATACACATATAGATAGGGGTCTAACTACACCCAACCCGGACACACCCCTCTTGCGCCAAAAAGGAACCGCTAACAAGCTAGAAAAGGTCCTCATACTGAACTAAAATTAGAGCCATGTCGCCCTCACAGCTGTACTGTAAATTTTGGAGGTTTTCTTGTAGATAAATCATCAAGTTGCTAAAAAATTATTTTTTATCGTTTATTGCTTAAACATTAATTAAGTCACAAGATCAAAGTCACATGAACAAAACCCAAGAGCTATACTTGCCTTGTTCAAAGCTTTCCCAATGAACCTGCTAATTCTGGTTGTCAAAGAACTCTTGGTCTCCAACGAACGGCTCACTCTCTAGATCCGAGCAACACACAAGCATCGAGCAATCATACACGAGCGGACAAAAGACTTAAATTAGATCAGTACACCATTTCATAAAATAGTTTGAAAAGAGTTAATAAAACTATTCTACTCATTGCTACGATCACACAGACGTAAAGATCACTGAAAACGGAGCTATAACGTGAAAGTTTTGGATTTTACAAGATTTCCTATGGTAAAATAATTAGTTTAAAATAAAACTTAATTTTAAAAATTTTGAAATAAATCTAATAATGATACTAACATGTATATCATGAAATTATGAACCTAACACAACTTGAATGGACCAAATCAGAGTTAAAACGAAGAAGTTATTACCAAAATACTCCAGTGGCAATTCTATAATAAGACAAATCCGTAAATACCTCATCTTCTACCTCTTGATCTACCGCTCCCGCATGAACGTGACCAAGGGCATCCATGACGATGCTGCTCTCACGTAGGAGGGAAGGAAGGGGCTTGACCAGGATGTGTCCGGCCGTCGGCGGCTAGCCTGAATCTGTTTGCTGTTCGCAGCCATGCATGTGCAGCTGTAAAAATCTGCAGCAAGCACATCCATTATTCAGTAGCATCTCACACATTATTTTCATAGTCTACGCTTGCACTTCGTGAACCACAAAGAACCAAGCCTGACTGATATGCACATGACACAGTTTACTCAAGTTACACATAAGCAAATATACGAAGGATCATTATTGACAAGAAGTCATGCAAAGAAGATACAAGAGCAGGTTAATTTGCTCCAAGCTAAAACTGAATTTGATATATTTGAGAATGTTATACTACCTAAAATGCTTTACTTATGTTTTACTAAGTTTTTCACAAGATGGAGCTGCTGCTGGGCCGAAGGAGAGAAGATGGTTTGCATAGAAGCTGAACCAACACGCCATTTGGCAGGCAAGACGGACCAGCAGAATGAAACATTCGTATCTCTCCACCCCGAGAGGCTTTTGAGGCCTATGAAGACATTTTGGAATTCTCATCAAGTCCACTTTCCAATGCCACAAGCCCCACATCATTTGGACGTCGCTATCAAGAGTTATGCTTGGATTAGTCAAGACTGCTCAGAAGGTCAACCGTCTGTCATGACAGAATATTGGTTCAAATAGTCGTGCAAAACTATACCAATATACAATGTTTCATGGAGCATAGCATACATTGCTGGAAAGCTCTTGGATTCTAGTTTCACAACCAAAAAACGGTTCATCATTTGGACTTCTCAATAAAAAGTTATGGTCAGTTTAGTGGAAACTGCTCTAGAGGCCAACAGTCACGCGAAGCCACTTCGGAAAGCCATCTCGTGGAGACTTTTCATGTTGCCTTCTTTTAGAAACTCTATCCATTTTCACCCCTATCTAGGAAGGTTGTTCCTAGTATATATATCCCCTGCCTCTAAGATATTAGGGAACTTTTGATGATATGAAGCCTCATATGATATATTGCAGCCGAGCTGCTGAGTGTAATCTTACACACCTTGTTCTTGCGAGTTCTTTTTGGGCTTGTGAGGGATCTCTTTGAGGTCCCCTACTTCGTGCTGCACCGTATTGTGTGGATTAGTTCCGGATTGTGGTTCCGCGGTCGTTCGGAGATCGAGTCGAAGTCTTCGCGGTTTCGGTGCTTCTCTCCCCGTCGTTTGGTCGCATCCATCCTTTGTCAGGTATAAAGCTAGTTATCCCCGCTGTCCACAGCAAGTTATCCTTGATTTGTAACCTACTGTCGTGAAGATCGGGCCACCCTTGTGCCGGTTCGGATTGGTACTTATCAAGTGGTAATCAGAGCTATCATTGTCACGGTAGGTTTTGTTTTCATCCCCTTATATATCCATTTGTTTACCATCTGTTGTTTTTATTCCACCATATATATTTGTGTTTGTTCATGTCCTACAGTCCACTAAAAAGCCACACAAAAAATTGTATAGCCATTTTGTGGTACTGTACTTTGTGTTCATCTCGTTCATTTTGTTGCTAGTCACCATTGTTTTTCTTCCGCCGTACTCTGTTATTTCTATCTGCACCCCCATATGTTATCTTGTGTTTGCTGAAAAAAATCAAAAAAAGGTGAAGAGAAAGAGTAAAAAAAAATCAATCAAAAAGAAGTGAAGAAAAACAAGAGAAGAGAAGTGAAAGGATTTGTGTTGCGGATTGTGTAAACTCCAAGTTTCATATTTGAAAGTTCAGGTTGGTGGTGCACTGGACAGCAACATTTTATATCTTATTTGAACAGTTTGTCTCACTTTGTTATAGTACCATAGCCCTCCTTGACAGCAACCAATAGCTCCACAAAATACCAAAACCGGATCTCTCTTTTTCTATCATTTTAAGCTATTAATCTTAGCTGTGGAACTACCACTTTTGCACACTCAGTCCTTGAGAACTTGTAAGAGCATTGGTAAGTAAGAGGTGAGGTTTTGTGAATCCACAAATATTTCCTATTCCACTATATATTGGTTTGTGCTAACATGTCAAGATACAGTAAATCGTTTGTTCATGATGGTGATCAAGGTGAAGAATCACCAATATCACGAGCTGAGTTACATCACTTTGAGAACTCACTGCTCCACGGCATGGAAAGGATGTTCAATGAACATCTTCTTACACCGCGAGGTCGGGCTCGACAACAACATAGCCCAACCAACTCTCATGGTGGTCTCTTTGGCCATAGAGGACAGCATAAGGAAGCTGCTCGTGTGATTTTGAAGGATAACCATACAAGAAAACAACGAGTGAGTGAGAAACAATTTCGAGTGACCCACAAATATAGCGAGGGAGAGTTTCCAAAGCCAAATAAAACTCCACAGCCACAAAGATCCAAGACAACGGGAAAAAAGGGATTAGACATGATGCTTAGGAAGGGGGAGTTAAAAGAATTGAGTGAACCCAATTCCATGTTCTCCCATGAGAATATTGGTGATGAACATTTTTGTGTGTCCACAAGAAAAGTTCAGCAAGATACACAAAGAAGGTCCTATGGACAGCAAAGCTCATGTGAGAAAGAGTGCCACCAGCCAAAATTAAGTGTGAGAGTTAAAAATTCAAAGATGAGAGTCTCCACCATACATGAGAAAGAGTGCCACAAATGAAAATTGAGTGCGAGAGTTCAAAACGAAATGATGAGGGATTCCACCATATGTAGGAAAGAGAGCCACAAAATTCTGTGTGAGGGAGATCCACAAAAATTGAGTGAGAAAGAAGATGAATCATGTGAGGAATTATTTGCTACTAACATAATAATATCTTCTTCTACTATTGCCCATTGTGTGATGCGGTCTCATGATGGAAAAGACGTGGTGGATTATGATCAGCCCCCAATATTCGACGAGGAAGATCAAGTGATGGCCATGAACAGTGATACATATGCATATGTTGCTTCACAAGATGTTGAAGTAATTGTGCACCAAAACCTATGTGAGAATGAGGGCCACATAGCCAAATTGAGAGAGAGTGAAAACAAAAGTGAGTTGTGTGATACCACTCACTATGTGGTTGAGAGTATAAAAAAAGAGAGTGTGAGAGATACACCACCAGAAAGTATAGAGTTAGAATGCCAGTCATGTGAGAATATTTTTGAATTAACACTCTCATCTCTACTTCTAGTGTTGTCTTTCCATATGTGAAGGTTTGCAATGAGAATACAGAGGAGATGGCTGCTCATGACATGGACAGAGTTGATGAGGGAAAGGAGAAGGTAGACATCCAACCGAACCAATTGTGTGCTGCCCAAAACATGAACGATGATGACGAAAGTGGTAAAATTTTAGAAGCATCATCCATGATACTTACGCTACCATAAAGTCTGAAAGGTGATGAAAATAATTCAGATCTTAGTTTTTATGATAACATGGTAAATAATTGTGATAAAACTCATGGTTCAAGTGGTGTTGACCATACACAAAATGCTCGTGTTGATGTGACTATTTCACATGTTCATCGGTGTGCTGAAATTTTCCAAATTGATAACCAATGTTCAGTCATGCATGATCCTTTCTCTGCTTTGATATGGTTCTTAAACATGATGCTTCTTAAACATGATGCTTTGCACTCATGTATGTGATACTTGGCATGCAAATATATCTGACAAAGTGAAAATGTTTACTTGTGATGAATTCTTCGAAAAAGTATCTCTTACTGATTGTGTTTGCATTGTCATGTTTGATGAATGTGTTGACATCAGTAATATAATTGAGGCTGTTTTTAAGATATCATCAATGAAATCTTTAGATACTCCCTACGGTTGCAAGTTTACATTTAATTTAATTGGACATCATGCTGCTAGTAAATTCTATGTTTGTGGCATTTGCATAACTTGTGATAAGCTTGCTGGTTTTAACATAGATGGACTTTGGAATAATTCTTATGAGACATATTTTTCTGCATTTGAGATGAAAAGATTGTACAGTGACTTCTGTACAGAACCTAAAATGGTCTTCCCTTGTTCATATGTTCTATCAAAAGAAACAAATCTTGTGCCAACATGTTCCACTCTTTCACCCAAAATTTTTCCATCCTCATTTGAAACCACAGAGTTTGCCAAGTTGGTCTCAGAATTGTGCAAGATGAATGTCAACAATGTTTCTTTCTTGTCTCTTGATATATGTGATCTTGCAAAGATAAAACATGATAACATGAATCAAATGATTGGTTTGAAAGAAATTCTTGTGTTTCCATCTTCAAACTTATTTGCAGGTTCATCCAAGGAAAGAGAATGTTTCTTACATGGAAAAGAAAATAGTATGAATATGAATCATAAAAGGGCAAATGAACAAAATAAAAACTACTGGAATTGGCATGTACATCCACCCTCTGTTTTGTCTACATTGTTTTCAGGTAAACAAAAGTCGTGGACAACTTTTCTTCAAGGGAGGGAGGATGATGTGACCATGCCAAGGCGATCAACATTCACTATTTGTTCTCAGCATCCGTACAAGCTGAAAGCTAAACTTGATTTCAATTTATTTATATTTCCACCTACAAAGCTACTACTTGGTTTGTATGATCATAGATTCAAACACCTTGTTGTGATGGAAGAAGATAATCATCATGTTATCATAGCACTACAAGTTGATGGCCTTGCATAATTCGTTGGACCACCAGAACAAGAGCAGGTTAATTTGCTCTAAGCTAAAACTGAATTTCATATATTTGAGAATGTTATACTACCTAAAATGCTTTACTTATGTTTTACTAAGGTTTTCACAAGATGGAGCTGCTGCTGGGCCGAAGGAGAGAAGATGGTTTGCATAGAAGCTGAACCAACACGCCATTTGGTAGGCAAGACGGACCAGCAGAAAGAAACTTTCGTATCTCTCCACCCCAAGGGCTTTTGAAGCCTATGAAGACATTTTGGAAATCTCATCAAGTCCACTTTCCAATGCCACAAGCCCCACATTATTTGGACATCGCAATCAAGAGTTATGCTTGGATTAGTCAAGACTGCTCAGAAGGTCAACTGTCTATCATGACAGAATGTTGGTTCAAATAGTCGTGCAAAACTATACCAATATACAAAGTTTTATGGAGCATGGCATACATTTCTGGAAAGCTCTTGGATTCTAGTTTCACACCCAAGAAACGGTTCATCATTTGGACTTCCCAATAAAGAGTTATGGTCAGTTTAGTGGAAACTGCTCTAGAGGCCAACAGTCACGCGAAGCCACTTCGGAAAGCCATCTCGTGGAGACCTTTCACGATGCCTTCTTTCAGAAACTCTATTCATGTTCACACCTATCTAGGAAGGTTGTTTCTAGTATATATATCCCCTGCCTCTAAGATATTAGGGAACTTTTGATGATATGAAAACCTCATATGGTATATTGCAGTCGAGCTGCTGAGTGTAATCTTGCACAACTTGTTCTTACGACTTCTTCTTGGGCTTGTGAGAGATCTCTCTGAGGTCCCTTACTTCGTGCTCTATGGCTTCCGTTCGGCTGTGCCGTATTGCGTGGATTAGTTCCGGATTGTGGTTATGCGGTCGTTCGGAGATCGAGTCGAAGTCTTTGCGGTTTCGGTGCCTCTCTCCCCGTCGCTTGGTCGCATCCAACCTTTGTCAGGTATAAAGGTAGTTATCCCCGCTGTCCGCAGCAAGTTATCCTTGATTCATAACCTACTGTCGTGAAGATCGAGCCACCCTTGTGCCGGTTCAGATCACTGACTAATACCAGTAACTTGGAAACCATATCCTACAACCATTCGGCCATGCACATAGTCAGGAGTGAAGGAGTGAAGGCGAATTTCTGAAGCATCATAACAATTGCAAATTAACTTGGCATCCATCATCGCGAAAGTTCTAAAGACCTGTTCTTTATTGCAAATGCTAGCAGGGCATGTCCCTACTGGTTTGGCCTTTTTTCACATAAAAATCCCAATTTGACATGGTCCTTCCACGAAAATAGAAGGGGAGGCAAAACATATTACCTGCGACAAGAACTGATGGTTAAGAGTTCAGACCAAGACATAAAAATCCCATGTTGACATCATCTTTCCATGTTCTTCATGATGAGGCTCCATTCCACTAGCATAGACCAAAGTCCTCTTCTATGGTGTTATATTGGTTGGAACAGATTCAGTACGAGATTGTTGCATTCTCACCACAATATGTGCAGCTGTAAAAATCTTCTGGCAAAAGATCCATTCTTCAATAGTATCACACTCATTATTTTCTAGTCTATGAATGCACAAAAGCCAAATCAAAGCTAGAAAAAAAACCAAAAACGTGGAACTGTGTGTAACTAGTAGCATATCATCCTATTGAAAGAAAAGAGTGAAAGATAATTTCTAAACTATCATAAAAGTTGCTAATTTGGCATCCATCATCACAAAAATTTTAAATCATGACCTTGATGCTATTTCAAAGCAAACCGAACAGAGGTGCAACCCTAGGCATGGCCGAAACAGAGGAATAACCCACGAATACCATTGCCCTTGACAGCTTGACGACGGAACACACACCTGTTTGCTAGGTTGCTTGTTTGTTGCACCTTGGATCTACTAGCTTGCTTGTTGCACCTTGGATGCAATTTACTCATACTAATTATTTAACTCAATCCTCAACCGCTGATGTTATTTAATTGTTTTCTCTTCTCCAAAAAAGAAATCTCTGTGCGCCGAGTAATGTGTTGCTAGGCAAATATCAATAGATCAATAGACCATACAAAAGAGATCAATAGATCAATATAGACCATAGGGCTACGTAAATAACCCTGCATCCTCTGGCTAGATTGACGCCACGTTCCAGCCTCAGTTTTTTAGCAAAGCCAATAAGCTCACACTGGTTACCAGGCATGGGAGGCTGCCTAGTAGCTTGATCTATAACTGCTAGCACTACCGGATTTGGGTTCTTTGACAAGTGTCTCAGACACTCGGCAAAGGCCGAATAAAACTCGGCAAAGGCATTGCCGAGTGCGGCTCTCGGCAAAGCGCTCTCGGCAAAGAATTGGTCGGCAAAGGAGTCTTTGCCGAGTGCCACTTGGCAGGCACTCGGCAAAGGCTTTGCCGAGTGTCCTAGACACTCGGCAAAGGCCGGCACTCGGCGAAATTAAAAATCCGAAAAAACCCAAAAATAATAGGAATTTTTTTTAAATCCGAGGAGGGGGCCCATCGACATGCGCCCAGCAAGTCGTGGCTTTTTTCGCGCGATTTGCTTCGCGTCCGGTGGGATTCGAACTCGTGACCTCTCTCTCGCGTGTCTCCTGCCTTTACCAGTGTACTACTCTGTCATATGTGTCTATAACTAGTTTCATTTCCTCATATCCTATACTAAACCGAGAGTAATTAGCTTGTTTGAGGCCCTAAATGAATTTAAATCTAAAAGTGGTCAACTACAATATTTCATAACTTTTCGACATCTATATTTTTCGTTTAGGAAGTTTTTCATTTAAGGTCTTTTATGAAATTTGAATTTTAAATTTAAGACATTCACACGTAGGTTTCGCATGGCAAGATGAACTAAAATGGAAAAGTTGTCAACTACAAAGTTTCATAACTTTTCGAGATCTACAAACTTTGTTTTGGGTGTTTTTTTATCCGAGGTCGTTTATGAAATTCGAATTTTAAATTTTGAAATTCACACGTAGGTTTAGCATGGCAAGATGAACTCAAATGAATAAAATTTGAACTATAACATTTCATAACTTATCAAGATCTATAAACTTTGTTTTGGTTGTTTGATCATTTTTTCATCCGATGTGGTGGTTCTAACATAGTTCACAATTCTTATATATCTTCTCTAATAGTTTATGAAACTATTAGTGAGATGTAGGTTTTATAAACAACATTACTATCGATTTGTCAAATAAAAAAGTGACCAATATAAACTTTATAGATCCTAAAAAGTTATACAACTTTGTAGTAGAAATTTTTTTATTTGAGTTCATTTAGTGTCTCAAAATGTAATGCTAAAATATCTTTGCCAAGTGCCAACAGGAAGACACTCAGCAAAGTCTGCTCTTTGCCGAGTGCCAGCAGGAACGCACTCGGCAAAGAGCAGACTTTGCCGAGTGTCTTCTGTTGGCACTCGGCAAAGATCTGGCACTCGACAAAGACTCTTTGCCGAGTGCCCAACATTTTCCCACTCGGTAAAGTTTGCGGCACTCGGCAAAGCCTCCGTTTCCCATAGTGTAGCACAGGGCATAGGCCGGTAACTTGATTTTTAACTGCTGATGCATCCCATTCCCATCCCAATTATTAGACATCTCTACAATGGTCACCCTTGAATTCCTATGTCATCCCATCACTTGATACGTATTTTTTAGATAATGCATAAAACAAATATTCGGCCTCTACCTCCAAGGATGTACACAGCCCATTATTACAAAGTTTTGGAGGGAAGAAAAAGAGAAAGCCATAGTCTTATAGATCGACCAGGACGCTAGTTCAAACACAATAAATATTTTCATCCTTTATTGGATATCTCTAAAGAAATAATTGCTAATTTCTTGCTCATCGTTGAGAGCGTGTCCTTGGCTGTCTCATAACACTGCAGCTGGGCTCAAGAGCGTAACCAGTACGCTCCTCTAAAAATTACCTGCATAATAGAGTTAGATTTTATTTGATTAAAAACAATATCATTATGGCATCTCCAGATAGCCCATAACATGACAGCCACCCCCACCCAAATCAAATTTCTAATCCTTTTATTTTGATTAGTCAGCCAACTACCAAACATGTGGCTCATTGATCTTGGTTGGGTCAAACTAGTAGCAAACAAGATAATCCTCCAAATCATTTTGGTAAGGGGACAGTCAAGGAACAAGTGTTGGATAGTTTCATTCCCATTACAGCAGATGCACTTTTGACTCTCCTTCCAATTTTTCTTAGCGAGATTGTCTTTGGTTAAGACGACACCCCTTTGCAAGAACCAAAGAAAAATTTTGATTTTTAGAGGAATTTTTATCTTCTAGATCTTCCTACGACGAAAAGGTGTTTGTGTCTCTATAAGATAGAGATACATAGAGTGGACAGAGAACAAACCAGATTTGGTTAAACTCCATCTGAAGTAATCCGAACCTTCTACCAATTCGACATTTGAGATCCGTGCTACTAAACTAAGCCATTCTATAAGTTTATTATCCACCAGAGCCCTTCTAAAAGAGATGTTTAGTGGCCTAGTAGTCATCACTTTTGAGACTGTTGCATGAGGATCCCGCACTATATTATATAAAGATGGATATTTAACTTTCAGAGGCTTATCTCCTACCCATGTGTCATCCCAAAACCTAATGTTGGTTCCATCTTTAATATCAAATGAACCATTAGCCAGCACCTCATCTTTGATATGCATGAGGCCTCTCCAAAAATGAGAGTCATTGGGTTTGGCTGCCACCTGAGTTAGGCTCTTGGAGGTTAGGTATTTATTCCGTAAAAGAGATTGCCATATGCCTTCTGTGTTTAGCAGATGAACCAGCCATTTGGCTAGAAGGCATTTATTTTGCAATTGTAAATTTAGGATACCTAATCCTCCTTAGTCCTTGGGACATCAAAGGATGTCCCATCTGGCAAGGCAATTTCTATGTTTATTTGAGGAGCCTTGCCAGAAGAAGCTTGATCTATAATGATCCAGATTTTTAATGACCCCCTTAGGGATCTCAAAGATGGACATCATAAACATAGGTAGGCTGCTTAAGACTGAATTAAGAAGAACTAGTCTACCCCCATATGACAGGTATTTTGCTTTCCAACAAGAGAGTTTCTGTTTAAAACGATCTTCCACCTTTCATCATTCAGAGTTCAGGAGTTGTCTTTGATGCATTGGGATCCCTAGATATCTGAAGGGATATTCCCCTGCATTGCATCCAAAGAGACTAGTATAAAAGGATTCCATCTCTTTGGCTGCACCGTAGCAGAAGACTTCGCTCTTGTGGAAGTTGATCTTCAGCCCCGATAGCTGTTCAAAAGTGCAAAGCAACAGTTTCAGATTCTGTGCTTGTTCTAGGTCGTGATCAATAAAGATAATGGTGTCATCTGCATATTGTAGTATGGACAGACCATCATCTATAAGGTGGGCGATGACACCTCTTATCTGACCATCAGCTTTTGCTCTGTTAATAAGAAGAGCTAGTATATCTGCAACGATGTTGAATAAGATTGATGACATTAGATCTCCCTGTCTGAGACCATATTTGGTCTGGAAATAGGGACCTACGTCATCATTGACTTTGATTCCCACACTTCCTTCGGTGACCATAGTTTGAACCCATCGACACCATTTGGGGGAGAAACCTTTTATTCGTAGCATTTGTTGTAAGAAAGACCACTTCACTTTGTTGTATGCCTTTTCAAAGTCAATTTTGAAAATGACACCATCTCTCTTTTTGGTGTGAAGTTCATGGATGGTTTCGTGTAAGATAACGACCCCTTCCATTATGTTCCTACCTGGCATAAAGGCAGTCTGCGTTGGCCTCACCACTGTTTTAGCTACCATATTAAGCCTATTTGTGGCCACTTTAGTGAATATTTTAAAACTCACATTAAGAACACAAATTGGCCTGTATTGCTCAATTTTTAAGGCATTATTCACTTTTGGAATTAAGGTAATAATACCAAAATTCAGACTGTAGAGATCAAGAGCCCCTATGCAATTCAGCAAATAAGGGTAGAAGATCATCCTTGATGACTCCCCATAACACCTGACAGAATTCCATAGGAAAACCATTCGGCCCTAGAGCTTTATTATGCTCCATTTGGAAGACTGCCTCCCTCACTTCAGATTCAGTGAACGGGCTGACGAGGATGTCGTTTTCCTCTGGTGATACCTGTGGGATATCCAGGTTTTGGTCTTCCCTAAGGGAGATATTGATATTTTCCGGCTGGCCAAAGAGTTCTTTATAATAAGTCATAATGTGACTTTTGAGATGATCATCACCGATCACAACACCTTGATCATTTTCAACTTTATAGATATGTTGCTTGCGATGTTTTCCATTGGCGACTAGATGAAAGACCTAGTATTAGCATCCCCTTCCAAGAGGGTTTTAACTTTGGCTCTCTCATACCATTTTAGTTCCTCCTCTCTCAGGAGGTTAACTAAACGTTCTTTTAGATAATGCTTCAGATTAATCTCTTGATTAGATAAGGGAGAGATCTCCACTTTCTTATCAAGATTCTCTAAAAGAGCTAACAGAGTCTTTTTTTCTTTTTGATATGACCCTGCCTTGTGTTTGGCCCAGCCCCTTAGATATTGTCAGAGTCTGCGGATCTTGAACTGCCAACGTTCAAGAGGGGTTGACCCAGAGCATGGAGATTGCCAAATATTTGCAACCATATCATAAAATCCATCTCGTATCAACCATCCCCTCTCAAATTTGAAAGGACGATTGTGAGTTTGGTGGGTTGAAGCACCTGTGTTAAGCACTAGGGGGGTGTGGTCTGAGATATTCCTATCCCTAAGTTCTACTGTTGTCAATGGGAACGTGATTTCCCATTCCGTGCTAATGAGAACTCTATCTAACTTTTCAAAAGTTGGATTATCCGCTGGCCTCGCCCATGTGTATTGACGGCCTGCCATTGTAATCTCCTTAAGATCTAGAGATTCAATAACAGCATTAAAAAGATTTGGCCATTTAGGGTCGAAGTCCCCCCGAACTCTTATCTTTTGGGCTTCGCATTATGTTGAAATCTCCTCCTATCATATAAGGAAGGGTTTCTTTGGAGCACGTGTTGGCGAGTTCTACTAAGAAAGCACTCTTATTCTGGAGTTGTGCTGGCCCATAAATCGTATATAGCATAAATTTGAAGTCATTTGATTTGACTCTTCGGGTGAATTTTACATAAAAAATCTCCCTCAACAATGGCTCCAATGTCAAAAACATTCAGGTCCACACCTAGCAGGATGCCCCCAAATCTACCGTGGGGTGCCGTGGTGTGCCAAAGAAGATCATGTGCCCCACAAAGATTTTTGAGAACATGATCCGGGAATGAGTCCCGACCTATTTCAGATAGAGCAATAAAATTAATTTTCTCTTCATTAACTAATTCAGCCAAAAACCTATGCTTAGCCAAGTCTCCTAGACCTCTGCTATTCCAGAAAACTCCTTTCATTTTATAAAAATTTTTGAAGGGGTCTTTGGTTTCTTGGGAAGTTTGCTATTATATGTATTTTTGGCATTATTATATTTTTTCTTCCATCGGAGTGGAGAGAGATCTATGATTTGATCATTCTCCTCGTCCAGCAAATTCGCATTTGGATTTCCACAGACGTGGCTAAGAATTGCATCAATTTGGTCATCCTGCTCATCATCACTCTCAAGATTGGGAAGTTTAGATTTAGCACAACCTTTTTTTCTATTAGCACATAAAACTAACCTATCTACCTCTAAGTTTTTGATTGAAACTACATCTGAGGTACCTAGGTTGATGCCTACCCTACCAAAGTTTGATAAAATTTTGGAATCTGGAAAGCTAGTGAAAGAGTTACCAGGGAATTCAAGGTTCTTCTTTGCTGCCAACCGTTCAGCCTTGTGTAGGATATGGACGTCCGCCATTGCCGCATTCCTGGAGCTGCGACGCGGTGCTTTGATGGGTGCTACTGTAACTACAGGCACAACTCCCCCATTGCCAAGGTAGAAGTGTCCATGGGTATGATCACCTTCTCTGTAAAGGTCGCAGTCAGCGTCGTAGGTGGTGTAGTGGCACCAGAAGGTGGTGCGGAGGTCACAGCGGCAAGCGGCGATGTAGGGGAAGTGCCACTCACCTTCACGCCCTCGGATGCAGTAGGCGAGGGGGCCGTGAGTGACACTCCACCCTCCTCGGCTGTAGTAGGGAGCGAGAGAGCAGTGGGCGCGCGCCCCTCCTCAGATGCAGTAGACCTGGGGGGCAGTGAGCAGCGTGCCCCCTCCTGGGACGAAGCAGCCAACGAGAGGGTGAAGGGCAGCACGCCCCCCTCCTCCACGGTTGGTGTAGTAGCTCCAGTCGGCGGTGCGGACTCGTCAACAGGAAGCATAGATTGTGGTGAAGTGCCACCAGCAGCAGGAGGGATGATGGAGCCCTCCTCGGAAGGCGAGGCGACCCCCTTGGACACATGCGAGGGATCAGTGGGCAGAGTGCCCCCTTCCTTGGAAGACGTGGCTAGCGGAGGGGCAGTGAGCAGCATGCCCACCTCCACCACAGACGGGGGAGTGCCGCCCCCCACCACGGCATGGGCAGCGACGGACGCCACCATCAGGGTAGTAGGGGTCGGCGGCGCGCTGTCCTTCTCCACTGCCTGGAAGACAGCCGAGGGTGTAGTGGGCAGCGTGCCCCCCATCTCCTTGGGTGTAATTGGCGCTGTCGTCGATAAGCCTCCCATCATTGGAAGCACAGAGACCTCCGTAGCCACAGACGAGGCCAGGAGAGCAGCCCCACCTATACCGGGTTGGGAGGCATTTGGCGATGTAGAACCTCCTAGGCCGGATAGGATCAAGGTGTCATTCACCTCACCGTTGATGTCTGGAACGAAGTCAGTCACCGGAGCTGAAGACAGAAAAACAGAAGTTTTTGTATTAACAAGATTATAATATGCTGTCATCTCTTCCTCCGTAGGAGGGGAATACTCCTTCCTAGCTGCCCCGTCATCCGACTCAACCATGAATTTGATGCTAATCTCATTAATCAGATGTTCACATGCCCAATCCAGAGCCTCATCAACCAAAGCAGCTTGCTTCTGAGGGGGCATGTTTAGAGAAGGTGCCGGGGTCTTATCAGATTTGCCCTCATTATCATCAGCAGTAGAGTCAGGATGTTCCGCATCTTCCATCTCCCTATCTCCCCCATCGACATTCTTATCAACATCATCCAACAAGTCATCATCGTCCTCTAGGTCAATGGCCTGTGTCTATACAACTTCATCAGGTGTAAAGTAAAGCCGATACACACTGCTATTCGCACAAACGTCTGCTTGCTTAGGGATCTTTTTAGTATCAAATACCGCCACTAGGATACGGACCTGACCAGTTGCCCGGAGGTAAGCCATGTCAACTTTCTGTGTGGCCCCAATGATAGAACCAACTGCCCACAAAGGAAGAAAAGAGCGAAGCACTCGAGGCACCTTAGTGACAGTAACCCAAACTTGCTCCAGAATTTTAATGGGCTGGATATCATCAATGAATTCCTCGAAAATAATAGTGCCCTCCTTAT
The DNA here is from genome assembly GCA_023333625.1 of Bothriochloa decipiens. Classification (NCBI taxonomy): domain Eukaryota; kingdom Viridiplantae; phylum Streptophyta; class Magnoliopsida; order Poales; family Poaceae; genus Bothriochloa; species Bothriochloa decipiens. Next base: position 16,981,571 of record CM041630.1, read on the forward strand.
TTTTTGTGGTGATCGTACGGATCGTAACCATCCGTACCAGCTCCTCTGTGCTAGGAAAAGGAACAACATATGATTTGGGTCCCTGTTCCTGCACCTCCCAGTCCCAACGAACCAGAATGATCCTGGCCAGTTCAGACCGAAGTAACTGAGCAGAGACTTCCCCAACCTCTACAGTAATAAGAGCTGCCACCGATGACTAAGCGGGCATAACAATTTGACTATTCCTTGCAGCCTGAATCTGGAATAAACCCAAACCATCCTCAGCAGCATCGCAATAAGCCACAGTGGGTTTTGGTCCACGTAACAGGGGGCACTAATTTGTGAAATGCTCTTCAGTGCAAATGGTACACTCCCACTTAACAGATTGATCCTTGTGCTTCCTTTTCTGATTACCATGTTTTGCATCCAAAACTATGCCGGAGGCATCAGACTTGGCATCGTGGAAGCCTCGGCCACGACCTCCGCCTTGCAGACGTAGCTCGGCTTCACGTCCCGCACCAGGAGCACCTGAGCGGGCAGGGGCATTTGCCGCGCCCCCTGCCGCCGCAGCACCCCCATTAGAGTCCTGGGAACCGTGGCCACGGCCGCGACGCTCACCACCAGCATCATCCGGGTGGGCCGCACGACCAGCCTCTGCAGCATGGTGCTGCCCCCGAGCTCCGCATCCACCTCCATGACCCGCCCTGTCATGGCCGTGGGGCGCGTGAGGATGGAGACCCCGGCCACGGTGGTGATCCCTGGCGCCACGCCCATGGTTGCGGATGATCCGGCCATGCGCATATCCATGATTGCCGACCATGAGGACGTCACGGTAGGAACGCGCCGGGACTAGGGCAGGTATGGCAGCGTTGGGATGGAAGGTGAAGGGATTGAACAGTCGTCGATTAGGTCGAAGAATTTGCGGCGTCGGGTCTTGGTGAACCAGGTCCTGTGCGGCCTGATTGGTGACGATCGGGCTAGGTCGCAGGGACGGACTTGGTTTGGTCGCACCACAGCCAGCCTGGTCCGTCGGACGGGTGGGTCGGTGTTTTGAATTTTGAAGCACCGCCAAATTTGATCTCGATTTCCACCCTGGGCTGGACGGCCACCGCCGCCTCCGCGAGACCAAGAATGGAGCTCCGGCAAGAAGTCCCCAATGGTCGTCGGCGGTGTGATCCGTCGCGGGGGAAGCGGGCCTTTCCACATCCGCATCCATGGAGCTGTGGTGGCCATCGGCTGGGTTGAAGAAGAAGGCCGGGCTGGGGCCTGGGTTATCGGAGGAAGGATCGCCGGAGTACCGAGTATCGGCACCTGGTGATGGAGACCACCGCCGCCGCCGCCTGCTAGGGGCTCAGCGTCCCCCAAATCCTCACAATCGGAATTGGAGTCGGGATCCCAGAACTTGCCAACAACTCCATGACCGGCGAGTGCCGAATCCTTCGCTGTGATGTTCCGTAGAGCCCTCCGTATCGATGGTGCAATCAATACGGGGGACATCCTCCATGAAAGACAACCTCTCGCCACAGGCTTGGTGGTGATGTCGGTAGAACAGTCACGATGGGCGCGCCATGAGAATTAGAGTTTTCCTTGTGTGCTTTCACTTTGAACCAGCAACAGGAAGCAAATCTGCTTTTCCTGCCATCGAATGGGTGCAACTACATACATAAATAGAGAGAGAGGTACCTGGAATATGATTGTGGATCTGAGACCATGATGTTGTCTGGACCACGGGAATTTGCCTTGTCCGATTTACGAAGGCTATAATTAATTAGACAGGACTTGAAATCGGAAAAAACAATAATTGCCTCTAACTTGGTCTGTATTTATATTTAAATCATGTAGTCAATTCCTTTCCCTCTGAAGAGGGCTGGCCGTGCGAGACTTATTAATCTTCTCAGCATCATGCTCACGTGGGTTTGAGTCTATAACTCGACACATATGATCACATATTTGGCTTATTAGTTGATAAATGCTAGATGATACGTCTCCTGGCAACAACACACCTGGCTATACAGACTACATGAGAATGGCTAAGCAAGTGAACAACACTACAATTGTTGATAGTCACAATGCCCATCATCCAGGAGTTTTCACTGATGATTGCTTAAAACTAATTGTTTGTCCCTAATCTCAATAGAGATTAAAATGGAGACCATCACTCTTGTTGTGCCAAAAGTGACAGATCATATTACAGTACATATTTTCATTGACGGGTAAGAGAGGAATCTAGAGGCTTGTTGATCATTCGCCACTGGGAAAATTAACATAGGTGGTTCTGCATGCACGTCAGTGTAAAAAAAAAAAAAAGTATTAAAGAGACCCTATTGTCATCACGTGTCATGCCTTTAAGCCTACTGCCGAGCCCAACGCCCTGCCTGCTGCTGTGGAATCTCCAGCTCTGATGCCCTGCTGTCGGGCCTGCTGTTGATGCGGGTGCCAAGGTCACTAGCGAGCTAGGAATATAATCGTCATGTATCAAGATGTTGTTGGGATGACCCCGCTCAAGTCATGCATGACTGTTCCATGCTCGGCCTTGGTTGAATGGAGGAACCTCAATTGTAATTTGGAAGGACCTCCAAACACAGATGTGTGCAGCAAAGCACAAAGAGCCTTGCACAAACAAGCTACCCTACTGCTGTTTTCTTGCTTAAAGATATGTTTTGCACTCCGTTCAATGTCTCTTCTGAATCTAAAACTCTCGATGTATCCCATCTCCCGACTGAAAGTATCATGTGCCAGAGGTCGTTGCTACTGAATTTCCATTAAAACAGTCATGAACACATTCGTTACCTCGGATACTATTGTCTCTATTGAACCACGAAGCAAGTGATTTCACATACACCCCATTCCAAGAGTGTGCAGCCAGCTATCTATATAGGCATATGAAGTAAACTGAGAATTCAGGCTCTCACTTATTCAGCAGGCTACTCTAAGTGTAGGTTACCCTCAGAGGTCGTTGCTAGAATGGTCATTGTAGCCTCTACCTCGTGCATCTACATTTCTGACAGAGGAACTATTATTAAGGTTTGAGAATAGATATATGGTTCGCTGCTTCTAACACTAAATTTTAGGCTGATTAAAGTTCACTACAAATTGGAAGAATTTAGGATTTTAAGTATCGCCAATAAAAGTTGGTAGTAGCAGTTTTATTTTTTTATTTTATAATAAATGAACACAGGGATATGCAGTTTTTTTAGTTTTCTATACTGGAAATTACTAAAGGTTACTTTCATATAAAATTACTGGATTGCATTATTTATTTTTGTTTTCATTATGATATAATCAAATGCAACATAGTTCCCAATAAATCCATGTGGCCCTAGAACATTTCTAGTTGGTGAAGATTGAATTTAGTTACTAAATGAGTATGGGGCTTGGTTGGCAAATCCTCAATACACTTATCCATTTTCATCAAGAGTTTTTTCGATTCAAGGAGCAGAGATTTGAGCCCTGCTGATGGAGACGATTAAGACTTATGCCAATTTTATACTGCTTCTGTTGTTCCTCTGTATAGAGATCCTCAAACTCCTAGATCTCTGGTCACTCATTACAAACATTCCCTATGTGCTCATCTTGTTCCTAGGCATCATCAAGTTTTCTTCACGTATGTGAAGAAGTTGTTGCCTCTCCTATGACCCCCTGTTTCTGTCGACCTTTGTCGAGTTACCGTCGCTTGGTGTGAGCGAAGAAGCAGGGTCTACTAACAATGATTAACGCTGGTGACGTCGGTGGGGTAGGTCCCCTCATAGTCACATGCAGCTTTGCCTGTAATCCTTCCATAGTGAGTGTTGGCCATTCATCAGTAAAATTCCAATCATACCCCAGTGTGTCCATTATCTGGTTAACAATGGTTTCAAAACTACACCCTGCGTAGGTTAAGCCACTGTCCTCATCCTGTAAGTGTTATAGAAAAATTATATGTTAGAACTAAACACTGAAATCTCTATATTATGAGTTTGACTTCGACTTTACCACATCATCTTGGTTGTTTTGAGCAATCCTTGCACAATACCAACAGAAATGATCGCCATGATCCTCAACATAATCACCCTCATCCTCAACATCCTCACCATCCAAACCTTCCTCATCTGCTTTCATGATCATGGAGGACAGTGTAGGTATGGTGTACCCAATATTTGCAAGCTTGTTTAAACATGCCTTCACAACCTCTCTTTTTGCAAATTCCTTGTCATGGCCAATTAGTCCTGTCTCTAAGATTTGTACAACATCTGTACCCACTGGAGCGAGGATGGAGAATCCAGTTCAAGATTGCCACAGTAATGGCTTATCAACAGGATAAAAGGTCTCAAGATCCAATGCCTCAACATCAAAATGATTGAAAAGTGTCTCCCTAAGACAAGCAACTGGGTCAACTACCTACGCATGGTCCATTTATAAAACACATGTACAAATATCAAAAAAAATTTCAACAAGGCAAAATTTCAACACTGTACAGTAGATCGAGTGGGTGCTTCCACGCGCTCCTCAGGTCTTCGGTGTGCAGATGCAGTGGGAAAGAAGAGGCCCTCCCAAAAAGCCTTGGTGTGACGGGTTGGCCCTGCCATGGGATCTCTTTTAAAAGGAAACAACATCACTGCCGGGTAGGGACATAGACCGGTAGTGATGCAGATCATCCATGCCGGGTATATAAAGAGGTCAGCAGCGATAATCGTAAGCACAGCCTTTTTCACATCACCCGGCACTGATGATGCTATAAGTCTCAGTTTTTTAAAACAACATTTTTTAGCACTAATAAATAGAAAGCTTGTATATTCACATGTCAAAATGACTTGAATTTTTTTCCAACCTTGTACATCTAAACCATGGTCCCACACATGTTCCCATGTTTTTCTGATAAATATTTTTATTATGATAATTTTCTTTGTGCGTAGTGAAACACGCTATGGTGAATTACAGATTGCAAACACAAGGATTTTGCATCAACCTCCATAACAAGTTGTTTTCTAGGGCACATGAGACCTCTTGGAAAATTTTGGTGCCATTCTGGATCTTTTAGGGGGTGGCCTCAGTTCAAACTATAATTACTAGGTGAAGTTGCGAGAAAATTTAATTAAACCTAAAAAAGTAGCAAACCAATTCAAAAAAATCTCAAACTTGGTGGATACTTTGTATGTGACATGTGCAGTCTACACAAAAGTCTGAGATCAATTTAACGCAGGAATGCATATGAACCACAGAATCCCAGAGAACCTAAGTGTATAGACATTGTTCGATGAAAGGCGTTGTATACATGTGTGAAGCATGTAGATTATGACTATGTCTAAATGGTTTGAATTTTTTTTGCCAACCTTGCACACCTAAACCATGGTCCCACACATGTTCCCGTGTTTTTTTGATAAATATTTTTATTATTATAATTTTCTTTGTACATAGTGAGACACGCTATGGTGAATTACAAATTGCACACACAAGGATTTTGCATTAACCTCTATAACAAGTTGTTTCCTAGGGCACATGAGACCTCTTGGGATATCTTGGCGTCATTCCCGAACTTTTTGAGGGTGGTCTCAGTTCAAACTATAATTACTAGGTGAAGTTGCGTGAAAATTCAATTAAACCTAAAAAAGTAGCAAACCAATTAAAAAAATCTTAAACTTGGTGGATACTTTGTATGTGACATTTGTATGTGACATGTGCAGTCTGCACAAAAAGTTTGAGATCAATTCAACGCAGGAATGCATATGAACCACACAATCCCTGAGAACCTAAGTGTATAGACATTGTTCGATGAAAGGCGTTGTATACCTGTGTGAAGCATGTAGATTATGACTACGTCTAAATGGCTTGAATTTCTTTTGCCAACCTTGCACACCTAAACCATGGTCCCACACATGTTCCCATGTTTTTCTGATAAATATTTTTATTATTATAATTTTCTTTGTGCATAGTGAGACACGCTATGGTGAATTACACATTGCAAACACAAGGATTTTGCATCAACCTCCATAACAAGTTGTTTCCTAGGGCACATGAGATCTCTTGGAAAATCTTGGTGCCATTCTGGATCTTTTCGGGGGTGGTCTCAGTTCAAACTATAATTACTAGGTGAAGTTGCATAGAAATTCAATTAAACCTTAAAAAGTAGCAAAATAATTCAAAAAAATCTCAAACTTGGTGGATACTTTGTATGTGACATGTGTAGTCTACACAAAAAGTATGAGATTAATTCGATGCAGGAATGCATATGAACCACAGAATCTCTGAGAACCTAAGTGTATAGACATTGTTTGATGAAAGGCGTTGTATACCTGTGTGAAGCATGTAGATTATGACTATGTCAAAATGGCTTGAATTTTTTTCAACCTTGTACACCTAAACCATGGTCCCACACATGTTCCAGTGATTTTCTGATAAATATTTTTATTATAGTAATTTTCTTTGTGCATAGTGAGACACGCTATGGTGAATTACAGTTTGCAAACACAAGGATTTTGCATCAACCTCCACAACAAGTTGTTTCCAAGGGAACATGAGACCACTTCAAAATTTATAGGTGAAGTTGCGCATAAATTTAATTAAATCTAAAAAGTAGCAAACCAATTCAAAAAAAATTTCAAACTTGGTTGATACTTTGTATGTGATATGTGTAGTCTACACAAAAAGTTTGAGATCAATTCGACGCTGTAATGCATATGAACCACAGAATTCTTGAGAACCTAAGTGTATAGACATTGTTCGACAAAAGGCGTTGTATACCTGTGTGAAGCATGTAGATTATGACTACATCTAAATGGCTTGAACTTTTTTCCAACCTTGTACACCTAAACATAGTCCCACACATGTTCCCGTGTTTTCTCATAAATATTTTTATTATTATAATTTTCTTTGTGCATAGTGAGACACACTATGGTGAATTATAGATTGCAAACACAAGGATTTTGCATCAACCTCCACAACAAGTTGTTTCCTAGGGCACATGAGACCTCTTGTAAAATTTTGGCGCCATTCCGGATCTTTTTGGGGGTGGTCTCAGTTTAAACTATAATTACTAGGTGAGTTACGTGGAAATTCAATTAAACCTAAAAAACCACCGAAACCAATTCAAAAAAAATCTCAAACTTGGTGGATACTTTGTATGTGACATGTGTAGTCTACACAAAAAGTTTGAGATCAATTCAACGCAAGAATGCATATGAACTCCCAGTGCAACCGATTTCGTGGAAATTGAATGTGGCTTAGATCATTGATCCTCGCCACTGCCAGGTCGTTGATACAACCGGCACTGATGCGAACCATCACTGCTGGCTCCAGAAAAAAACCGGCAGAGATACGGCGCATTACTGTCGGCTCCTTCCATGAGCCGGTAGTGATGTGCCTGCATGCTGCTGGTTTTCGCACATTTTGCATGCATGCATGCTGCAATAAAGTGATTGAAGCGATGGGAACCTTGGCAGCAGATTCTTGTATGGATGCATGCTGCATCAATGCCTCGGAATAGGGATGGACAAATCTTTTTATAAAAAAATATTCTGATCTTGGTATTAAAAACTAGGATTGAAGCACATTTAATCCTGATTTTTAGTATCAACTAGGATTAAAAGCCCTAGCATACTGCTCCCACCTACCACCACGATGGCCACTCCTATAAATAGAGCCCCTACATCCCTCTCATTTCACACACCTTCAGCTAATTTCACATGCACACTACATCATCTAGAAAATCCACTCGATGCAGTCTCTATGGGAGAAAGCCCTACACATACAGATATCTTTACATGTCCTAGTCCACCAAAATGGTGCACAATAGAGGTGCTAGAAGAATTCTACTAAAAATAGAGTTACGCCAATAGTTGGTGTCCCCGGGGCTATGCACAGTGGACGTCGTGCTTAGGCATGAACTCTAGCCATCATGGTGCCATCTTGAATCGGCATAGCTCGTCGGCACCTAGCGTTCATGAGGTTCATATGATGCTAGAAGAACCCTACTGAGGTGGTTAAATAACATGTTTATACACTTTGATTGTAACATTGACCTATATAGAAAAAGGTCTTTGTTATCGTATATGTAATTTTATTTTAAGGTCTTTGTTAACATATATTTCTCTTGTACTACATCTCAATAAATATAATATTTTATGCTTTATAGGCATCTAATAAATATATTACTCTAACATATCAAAATAAATATATTACTCTATTATTTAGATAGAGTACAAAAGAAATTTACATATATGATAACAAAGACCTTAAACTAAAATTACACATACGATAACAAAGACCTTTTTCTATATAGGTCAATGTTACAATCAAAGTATACAAACACATTATATTTTGACCACGTCAGTAGACTTCTTCTAGCATCTATGGTCGAAGAAGCGCCGAGGTGGTCACGAGCTCTACCGGTTAGAGATGATCAAGGAGGCTTTGCGAAAACTCATGCATGAGTGCTTGTAAATGGCCTCCCTATAACGGTGTATGGCGGGGATGTGGGGCAAAAATTGCATGATTTCTTCTACCGCAAAGATTAGATGGACTTGCAAGGACTTGCAAGCTCGGTCTTCTGTCATCACAGTACCAACACCGCCCGAGGAAATTACACAGAGCACACCTTAAATCTCATAGCACCTCAAATGATCACATGCCTCTAGAAGATGGTACATTCACGGGATGAATGTACTATCCTCAGTGCACAGGATTCACATCGGCCTAGAGAATTCCGCCTGGCAGATGGCTCTGTCAACCTGGCCAGGGACCCCAACATTTGGCTCAGCTCATCTTCAGTAGAATTCTTCTAGCACCCATTGTGTGCACCATTTTGGTGGACTACTACGATGCATAATAATATTTGTCTGTGGAGGGATTTCTCCCATAGAGAAGCCATGTACTAACAGATCAAGAATCAGCTCAAGAAATAAGTAAAAAAACAACACAAACACAGGTATGTCTTGAGAGGCCTAGAAGGGCAATTTTATAGAGCCCCTATCATGGTAGGTGGGAGCAGTGCTCCTGCTGAGTTGATCAGAGGGAGTAAGCCTCCATGCAAAAGTGAGCACTTCTTTTAAAAAATGCAACTATCACTGCTGGTTTACTACAACAAACGGCAGTGATAGGGGACAACAGTGCCGGTTGTGATTACCAACTGGTAGTGATAATGGACATCTGTGCCAGTTTTCCTTACCAACCAGCACAGATAGAGTCCAATGGCATTTTTCAAAAGAAGAGCCCACTTCTGCCGCAAGCTGCCAGCAAGCTGCCATTGCTTTCGGCCTGCTATTATGGGCCCGAGCCATTCCGGCCGTGTCCTCAGATTCGAACAGAGCTGTGGGTGCGCTTTTTTTCTTAAATTCTGATCAAAAATTGTGAAATAAAGGGCATTAATCCGTTGGATTCAAGTTGAAGTGATGGAGGCTCCATGTACCTCTATGAAGCATGTGTGGCATGAGAAAGGCGGACAAAAAGATTCAGACCAATACGACATTGAAATGTAGAATTCGAGTTAAATAATGAAACACACAACAAATATAAATTATAATTAAAACCAAATTCAACTGGAACCTTGCAAACCAAACAAACTAAACACTAATCACTTTCAAGTGATTCAGTCTCTTCCGGGTGTCGGGCCGTTCTTTTCGACCCACCTATCTACAAATATGGTATAGTTTTAGTCTTTGATCGTGTATCCCCTCTCAGTATCGATATAGTGAAGTGCCCGTATGATTGCACTCTCTCAGGCCACTGAGACAAAAAGAATGGTCTACCGTAGACAGAACCTACTGAAACTTCAGTGTCGTGGTGAGTGAATCTTATGTCGAACTGTTTGCCATCAATAGTATCCTGGCCAGTGGTGTCAGCCCAATCCCAATCATAGTTGAAAAAATCTATAGCTTGGTTAAGAATGGCCATCAAGCCACATGAATGGGTAACATCCTTGAGTGTAACCTGCAAATGGCAGAAATAAAGATAATATTATTACGTTAGTAAACAACAAATAATATGCATGATAAAATTATCAATATATGCTGATTTTACCACATCAAGAGTGTTGCTAGCCGCGCTACATTCGCTAAATGTAACAGAAGTGTAACTAGGGCAACGCAGAGTCATGTCCTTCTAGTATGAGAAATCAGGCACATTATATCCTACACGTTGAAGTGAGTCTAAACAGAAGGCAACTGCAGATAGCTCGGTGCTCCTCACGTTTACGCCCGGTGTCCCCCTCCGACGGATATTGTGTCCAGGAGCATTTGGGTCTTGCCTCCTCACAGGGATGGTAAAACTAATTTCACACTCCCAGGTGTGAGCATTGGGAACAGGGAGCGTGACCACGTCGAAGTGCTCAGCATGGAACAAGTCAAGTGCATCTTGTAGCCATTCTGCGGGCTCTATCCACCGTGACATAAAAAATTCAAGGCAATAATCATATTAAGCTAATTATACTTATTTATATTAGCATAAAAACCAAAGATGTTGAAATTTTTTAATACAATAGCTGGCTGAGGGAATAGCGCAGTGGGCACGTTTGGAGCAAATGGCTCATCGCCTTGGTGAAAATCTGGTGCCTGTGGTGGCGGTAGAGGAGGTGCTACGTTGAAACCTAATCGATAAAATTTAACAAGTAATAAGTAAGAACCTAAATAATGAAATTCAAAAGAGTATAGAAATATGTATATATATATACCAAAGTAATATCGAGGAGCCATTGCCAGAAATCACTTAGAGACAAAGATGATTTCGTGAGAAGTGAGATTGAAAATGTGAGAAATGCAAGGCAGTATGCGTTAGTGGAATATGCATGCGGGTGGGCCCATTATTTATAGCTGAATAAGAACAGCACTGCCGGCTTACAGCAGGAGCCGACATAAATAATTGTCATCACTACTGGCAGTGATGCACCTGCCTGGACAGACTTAGCATGCATGCATGTTGCATGCTTTACTAAAGCGTGTACCATGCATGCATGCATAGTCCTGCGTAGGCAGGCACGTCACTTCATTACTGCTGCCGCGTACCACCATGGTGGTCACTTCTATAAATAGAGCCCTATCTCAATCTCATTTCACACAACTTCAGCTCATTTCACACACACTATTTTACTACATGATTTAGAAATACACTTAAAAGGGGTCTCTATGGGAGAAAGCCCTACACATACAGATATCTTCGCCAGTCCTAGTCCACCAAAATGGTGCACAATAGAGGTGCTAGAAGAATTCTACTAAAAATAGAGCAATGCCGATTGTCGGGGTCGCCACAAGATTCACGATGCCATCTGGGACTGTGCACAGTTGCCGCCGTGCTAGTGGTGTGGTGTTCTTAACGTCCCCAACAACGAGAGCCGAGAGGCATAGGTTCATCGGAGCGCGATTAGGCATGAGTTTTTGCAGCCTCCTTGATCATCTTGAATCGGCTAGCTCGTTACCACCTGACGTTTCTGAGGTTTATTTGATGCTAGAAGAATGCTACTGAGGTGATTAAATTTTAATATGTTTGTACACTTTGATTATAATATTGACCTATATAAAAAAAGGTCTTTGTTATCATATATGTAATTTTATTTTTAGGTCTTTTTTGTCATATATTTCTCATGTACTACATCTCAATAAATATAATATTTTTATGATTTCTGTGTCTATATAAATATATTACTCTAAATATCGAATAAATATATCTAAATAAATATATTACTCTATTATTTAGATAGAGTAGAAAAGATATGCCCGTGCGTTGGACGGAGGATATATATATGTTATCAGATTACTTTTTATTTCTGATTTATTTTTTGTTTGCTTCTGTTCTCGGGATGGAATTGAATACTGTAGCAAATCCCGTCCCTCTCTGTCTCTCTGGCCAGCCTGGTGAAGGGAGACAAACAGATCAGTGGTGGGTTGTAATAGAAGCCGCCACTGAAATAGGGCCATGCCGGGTGGTGAAACAAGCCGACACTAGATATAGAAGACCAGTGCCGGCTTGTATCACCAACCGGCACTGAAAGTTTCACTGTCAGTTGATAACACCACCCGGCGGTGATGTTTGTAATCAGCGCCAGTTCCTCATTTGCCTGGATCATTTTTCTTTTTTTGATATTTAGAGCCGGCACTGAAGGGTATCAGTGACAGTTCATTCATTTCCGCCACTGATATCGCCGGCAGTGATGAAGTAATCTATAGTAGTGTGAGGCCTCCGTGTAAGACCAAAAGACCCTCAAATATTCGTGGAATATCATTGTTGAGAAAATTAAACTACATGGGGGCATTGTACATGATTTGACCTCTGAGAAAATGAAACCCTTATTTGCCTTAAATATTCCTAGTCTATAAATAGGATGGCATCATGTATACGTATGCTGGTAACAGTACAACTATACATACTACATCAGAACGGCTAAGCAGCTGAGCAACAATACATATGCACGCGCCACGGCCGGAGCTGCCAGTAGTGACTAATTGAAACTGATAGTCATTTCCTAATCTCATTTTATAGTCATTTGTGATGAGATTAAATGATGATCATAACTTTTCTTTGTTTCAAAAGTGATACATCAGACTATAGTACATATTTTATGACAGGGGTGAGAAAGGATTCTAGAGGCTGGCTGATTTTTTGGAAAGCGCACATTAGCATGTGTTTCATTTAGTGGTAGTGGAAGTTTTACACATTCCAGGGGGGCACGACCAGAGGCCGTAGCCATCCAGGAGGAGACTCAATACAGAAACCACCAGCTACTGGCGTGAAGGCTAGGTTGAGGGATAAACCGATTGTGTGACGGAGGTAGAGGCGGGCTGATCATCTGCCTCTAGCAAGAGGTGCTTGAGCATGCATGTCTGTGCAAAACAAAAAAAGACCCAGTGCAGTGGCCCTTCATTAGATGGCTGCATAGGGGCTAGGAATCGTCGTGTGAATCAAGATGTTGTTGGCGAGGAGTCCCCTCATGCATCAGTTCATTTGTGAGGAGGAGTCCTGGTGGAATGACTAGATTATACCGCGGGGTGATGTAGGTGGTTGGGCAAGCGAATAGGGACTTCACCATCCAAAAGTGGAGCAGAAGAGAACGGGTCAGATGAGTTTGTCAATATGTGGGTCGAGCAAAGTATTAGGTGACAAATGATGAAACAACTATTTATATTAAGCTAAGACTACCTGTAATTTATCTGGGATTTATATGGGAAGCGACAGGCCTTACTACATGGCCTCTGACCTAAGACTGTCTCTAAAGATTTAACAGATGTGGCTCTCTCAGTCGTCCCCTGGAGTACAGCCACTGCCATCATCCACACCGGTTAAAACAAATAGTCAACCCCTAGTCTTATTTATAGTAAATTGTGACGATATTACCAATGAATACTATCATGTTGGTTGTGTCAAAAGTTACGGATCAAATGCACTACTACAATACATAACTTTTAGAGATGGGTGGAAAAGGTTTGTAGACGGTGGACTCATGATCTGCCTCTGCCAAGAGGTCTCTATTAATGAAAAGTAGCACAGGTGGTTGACATGCCCCTCACTGTAGAACAAAAGAAAATTAAAAATGGGTTTCTGTAAGACAAAAAACATTAAAAAAAGGCCACTGTCATGGCCCTTGTGCAATCCCACTAACGAACCTGTCACCCGTTGGGGCCCTCTCAGTCGTCCCCAACAATACCGCCACTGTGATGGATCCCCCCATCCCCGCCCTCTTAGATTGGCATGTACAGCCTGCTGTTGAGCCTGTCATGGATGTCGGTTCAAAGGTTCATGTTGGCACAAGAACCAAATTAAAGCCTGACAAGTACAACTCTGAACGGTGTAACTAGTAGCATATCAAGTGAATGCATACAATCATCTGCCCATGCACATAGTCAGGGGAAGAGTGAACAATACTTTGTAAGTTATCATAAAAATTACTGACTTGGCATCCATCGTCGCAAAAGTTTTAAATCATGATCTTGGTCCTATTTGCAAAGCAAACCGAACAGAGGTGCAAACCGAGGCATGGCCCTTGGCAGCTTGACGACCGAACACGCACTTGTTTGCTAGATTGTTCAGCCAAATTAAGCTTGATGGCCGAACACGCACTTCTTTGTGTTAATTTGTAGCTACTTGTGGCCTGGATGCAATTTACTCATATTAACTAATTAATTATTTACAAGACTAAATAGGCAGGGCTTGATCGGCCCTGCCTCTTGCTGGCGCAGAGTAAGCCCTGCCTCTTGCTGGCGCAGAGTGCTCCCTGCTTTTCCTCATGGCACACGTGGTGCTGATAGCCCTGCCTTTCCTTACCTACTAATCTTGGCGCCGCTGATTGTTGCTGCTTGCCTTTCCATAACCCGAGGTCTTCCGTGTTCCTTCACTGTAGAACTCAACCAAATTCCCTGCCTCTAAATTATAGCAAAGCTAACTTGCACACATTTGTTAGCACAAGCACATGGCATGAGGGAGCAAGTCGATCTTTAACTGCTAATACATCCCATTCCCATCCCTTCAGGGATCACTACCTTTGAATTCCTCTCCAGTTTCACACTCATCGCCCTCTCCAATTTCACACTCTTCCCATTCCCATAATCCCATTTACATCATACAAGTGGTGTTTAAATTATAGTTTTCCTTCCTCGATATATATAGAGTGTTGCCCTTGAGGCCGTGCAAAGGCCAAATTAAGGCCTTTGAATGTTCTTAGAATATGTGTTGCCTTGAGCATGATGCACTATAGACTATATGGGTGTTTGCACTACCTGCCTTACCTATATGGGCTATAAATTGGACATGACATCTGAGAAAATAACATCGTTATTTCCAATGTCTCCTTTTCACTGTTATCCCTAAGCTTCTAAATAACTTGGTTGAAGAGGGCGAGCCCGTGCTAGACGTAATCAGTGCTTTGAGCCTCTAAGACCGTCCACCATTGTGGAATCTTGGTCCACCTCAGAGCCCGGGGTGGACACACTGCAGTGGAGCCAGTGCAAAAAGCTTGCTGGCTAGGAATTGTGCTGTAAATCAAAATGTTGCTGGCGAGGATCAAGGAATACCCTTGTGGGATCAAGTCATTGGCGAGGGGTCCAAGTGGAGCCAAATATATATTGTTCTTGCGGCATGAATAGAACCCACATAGATCATCTACACCTAGTGATGGAGGTGCTAGGGCACACACAAGCGATTAGGGACTTCAACATGTGAATGCATTCGGCATGTCTTTGGGGTAATATGTAGCTGCTACTAGCCTGGTTGTTGCACCCTGGATGGAATTTACTCATATTAATTATTTACCTCAAATCATCCTCAACCGCTGAAATTTCAATGTTTATCTTCGCAAACAAGAGAACTCTGTACGTTGAGTAACTGAACAGGAAACAACAAACAAGATACAGGACAGAGCAATAAATCATGCTACCAAAGAGTACAGTTGCCAGGTAAAGAAGAAATGGAAGATGCACAGCGCTAATGAGTAACTCTAGTTCCTCTATGGCGGAAGCCATAAATGGACGTCTTCTGTGTTTTCTACACTGGATAACTGAACCAAATTCCCATCATCGAAATTCCAGCAAAGCAAACATGCGCACATTGGTCTGTGCTGGCACTTGGTTTGGCTCAGAAGCACGACCCTCAACTTCTGATGCATCCCATTCCCATCGCTATTCAGAGTCAATTCTTCAATGGTCCCCATTGAATTCCTATGCCAACCATCCGACACGTCGCCTTCCCTACTTTCAGACTTGTCCATTGCATACGTGTGCTGGTGGTGTCTGAGTTATGATTTTCTTGTGTGTTAGCACTTTGTAACCAGGAAGTGGAAAAATAAAAACCCTCATTCCCAATGTCCCATTTTACTTGTCATTCCTGCGCTTATTAATAACTTGGCTAACATTTATCTTCACTTGGTGTGAAATTTAATCCTCCCAGCATCATGTCTCTATCTCGGCACATAAGATCGCATATTTTGTAGGCAACAAGGCACTACACCAGCATTCAGGCGTTGAATTGTCACTGACGACCGGTTAACACTGACCGTCATTCGCTAATAATCTAATTATTTGTAAACTGACCGTGAAACAAAATGTTTATTGGTGAGGAGCTAGGAGACCCCTTGTTGGATAAGGTCATTGGAGAGGGGTCTCAATAAAACCAGATTTATATTACAGTCTGTGGATGATCTTAGATTCAATAAATGACAGAATTGGCATACAGTTACGAATTAATTTTACTTACCTTAGTTGCTGAAATTATTTTATTGTTTTCTATGTCACAAAAAAAAAGGAATAATGCTGTGCACAGATTAAGCAATTGCAGGAGAAAGTGATGCAAAACAAAGCATGCCGTCAACCAGTCCTACAATGGAAGACGCACAGTGATACATGAATAGATGATATAGATGAACATAAGGAACCATTTGCTGACTTGGTCATCTTCATGTTCAGTTAGATGAGACAAAAAAATGTTATCCAGGACACTGATGTTTAAAATATGGGGTGTGTAAATTTGATTTATTTGCATATGTTGTTGCGAACGCACGAGTGATAAATGATTAATTTGTTCTTAGATATGATGGAACTGTCTGATTCTATCCTAATGAAATTCTTCCCTGATAAATGTTGGCTTTTTGTACTCTGTTGTGCGCAGCAAGGCCACACATGTGTGTATGATCAGTGATAGCTTGCCAAGTGAACATATATTTCGCCATTTTGCACGGTGTGATAATGCAAAACTACACCAGGAAGTCTTCGCTGTCCTGGAGAGATGACCTTTGTTGCACGACAAGCTGAGACTAAAGCTCCTGATGTTTCACATTCCTAGCCAGAATAAACCACATAACCAATAGTAGCTGAGACTAAAGCTTCCAAGTTCCACACAAAAAGGTAGCAGTATATTTTTTTTTCTCCAGCAGGTGTTGCCACTGTTGCTTCAGGAAGCAAGTGACTTCTTGTATCCCTTCGGGGTGTATTTTGTTTTATAGGCACCTGGTTGTCTATTTTATAGACTTTTTTTTTATTTTTTCACCAACCAAATAGTCACACATGCACTGGTACTCTAGTAACCATATAATAAATATTCTTACACATAAATAGTAAATAAAATGTGCAAAGTTTAAACTCCATAATTTATGACACGAATAACACAGGGAGAAGGCTAACTCTATGCGTGTTGTATTTTTTTTATAACGGAAGCTTTTATTAAAACCTCGTTAGCAATACATATATACTACGTGCAGTCATTACTCTGTACGTGGAGTAATTGCTGGCGAAGCTAGCAACCAGATACGGAACAGATGCTAGCCCAAGAGGAAATGGAACCCAAATTCTGCATTGCTTCGCTGGATGATGGAACCCAAATTCCCAGGCTCGAAATTACTGCAGAGCCAACGTGCGCATTGCTAGCACAGAACTTGGAATAGCAACCCGATCTTTAACTGCTGATGCTGCCCATTCCCATCCCTATATTAGACAACTCTTCAATGGTCACCAATGAATTCCTCTGTCAGCCCATCATACTCATCGCCCTCTGTACGTTTAGACGTGTGGTGCCTGAATAATGTATAGTTTTTCTGTGTGCTTCCACTTTGCACGAGCAAGCAAAGAGGTGCAGCTGCAGATGAGAACCTTTTTTGCTGTCCTCGGAATGGTTTTGCTATATATAGTGTTGCCACTGAGGTCGTGAAAAGGGAAAATACCCTTGAGTATTCCTGGGATATCGTGTCAAAATGGGTATTTGCCTTACCTAGCTAGGCTATAAATAAGATTGCATTGTATTTGATTTGACATCTGAGAAAATAAAACCCTTCTTTGCAATGTCACGTTTTACTTGTTAACCTCCCAAGCTACTAAATAACTTGCCCATTCTTCGCTAAAAAATTCCCCATTCATGTGACCCACTGTGGCATTACCACGCCATCTGCTTGCACCACTCCACCTCAACGCTAGTGGTCCCTCAGTCGTTCTAGACCCATCCGCCTGCCACACCCCCATATCCCAAAAACCATACCGTGCCCGGTCCCCTGCCAGGTCTCATTTTCGTGCCTAGCACCACTCTACCTCTCCCATTGTAACCATGGCCGTTCATTGTGTCACCACAATGCCCCGGTGCCACTATGAGGAGGCACCGCAAGTCGGGACATGATCTCCCATGGTCAGCCGAAGACACCATGATAGGAAGGAGAGGTCTACTCCTTGAGTCTAAGGTCTACACTGCGCCGTTGTTCTCGACGTCCCCCTTGTCCGTGCTTGCTAGCTGCCGCAGTTCCCCACCAGGAAGTGTTTCAAGTGTTTTAGACGAATGTTCGAAGTATTTCATATGAATGTTTCATATGTTGTAATAGTTATATACGCATATTGCAAGAGTATGTTTCAAGTGTTTTAGGTGTTTACAACGTTTGTTTCATTGTTTGATCTGAATTGTTGCAACACAAGATCTGCATGTTGCAATTGTTGAACACCTATTTGCAAGCTTATGTTTCAGCCTTTCAGGTGTTTCAGACGTATGTTAAATATGTTTCATCTCAATATTACACATGGCTGCACATGTATGTTGCAAGTGTAAATTATAAATATATTAGCTGTTACAAATGCATTCCTTCAAAAGCCATGGCATCGGATCGGCTATATATACATATAGGAAGCCGTGTGGTATTTTTTGGAAGGATGTCAATACTTTTAAATTTATCGTACGTACACTCTCGGTTCACCAACCCAGATGGAGCTACTTTTCAGGCGCATTCAGTATTACTCCAACTATATAGGTACAAAGTCTTGACATAACGACACGTGTGAAAAAAAACTAATTCAGCTGCTTGTATTGATCTATGTTAGCACGATAGCTGGAAGAAAAATTTGGAGAATTGGATGGAATCAGAGAAATGGCGAGAGAGCAGGGAAATGATTACTTTTGGGGAACAAGTTGGTATTCATGCATTTACATGGCCTTTGCCGCCTCGGTGCAAACAAGCACGTTTACCCATTCAGAACCCATCAAACATATATCATTGGGCCGCCTAGCTCTGAGCTTTGCCCTTGTCTCGTTTGCTTCAGAAATTCAGATTGTTGCCCTTGCCCATCAGCCAACAGAATGACGACAGAACACACACCGATTTGCTGGGTTCATGTTATTAATTATTGAACTCAAACATCATTTGCAGAAATCATTTCATTGTTTTCCCTTTTCCAAACTAGCGAACTTATAGTTATTGCAGGGGAAACTACAAACAAGAAATGCAACAGATCATGCCATCAATCAGTCCTACATAGTTGCCATCCAATGATTCATGGAAAGCTGCACAGTGGTACGAATAACTCCACATATAACGTTTAGGAACTATAGCAGAATACCGTACTTTACAGAAAACAGATTTGCTCCATTGATTCGCGAGAAAGGACATACTGTAGTACCTAACAGTCCCAACTTTGGAATTCCAGCAAACACAACATGCACACATTGATTGCAACTAGCACTCTGGCAGGCTGCACTACTTGATCTTTAATTTCTGATGCATCCCATCCCAATTTTTAGACATCTCTTGAATGGTCACCATTGAATATTCCTAGGTCGGCCATCATACTCATCCCCATATCTCTAGTTTCAGACTAGACCATACCGAATAGTTTCCTTGAGTGTTCCTACTTTGCACAAGGAAGCAAATGTGCTTTTGCTGCCCTCGAATGGGTGCAGCTATATATGGAGTGTTATGCTTGAGGCCGTGTGAAGGCCAAAAGGCCCACGAATATTACTTCCTGGAATATGATTGTTTGGCTTCCAAGCCTTACCTAGGCTATAAATGGGATGGCACTGTATATGATTTGATATCTAAAAAAGAAAATACGTATTTCTGATATCTCCTTTTACTTGTTAACCCAACGCTACTGAATAACTTGCTTGGTTGATATTTAACTCGTGTTGCCATTTTCCTCTGAAGAGAGCTGCGGTGAGACTTGTCATCCCAACATCATGTTAAGATGGTTTCGTGTCTCGAACTCAACAGATGATCGAGTACATGACCAATTGGTTGTTTAATAATGATGATACGTATATACAAACTGCATTGAAACAGCTAAGCAGGTGAACAACACTATAAAGTGATAGGCACAACAGCCATCATGCAGTAGCTGTCGCTAATAACTGGTTAATAAAGATCGCTAGTTTCATTTTGAAGTATAGTGTGATGAGATAAAATGAATATCATTAATTAATTTTGACAAAAGTGACAGGTCAAATGCACTGCGAAAAAGGGTCTACATGAAGGTCTGCTTATCTGCAAGATGTCTCTATTAAAGAATCATAGGTATTTTTGCATGCCATCTCTGTTAATAAAAATGAAAAAAGGCCACTGCTATGGACCTCCTTCGAGCCCGCTTAAGTACGGTCCACATGATTATTCTGATGACAATGCTCGTGTCTCGAGTCTTCCATGCTATGCCTTCATTGAATGGATGAGCCCAAATTTCTAATCTTTCAGGACCAACAAATCAAGATGTGCATAGCGCCTGGACCAAACAAACAACCATTCTGGCCTTCAAAAGCAAAAGGATATTTCGTAGCTCCACTATATCCATGTATCTGATGAATACAAAACTCCTGATGTATCTCACTCCAACATATTCCACGGCAGTGAATTTCTTTACTTTCATAGCCTGATGTCTCTGTTGATCCCAGGGAATAAAGCTATTTCAGTAAGTGGTATGCCTCCTTCAAAATGTGTCCTGATAGTGATAACTATATAGGCGTCGGAGGAAGTAAACAGAGGTTTTACGCTGTCATATTGACCCGGCCACCATGTAGTAGGTTACATTCAGAGCACATTATTGCAAGTGGAGCACGTGGAGCCATCGTGAGTATGTACGTTGCTTGAATGGCCGTTATTATAATAACCTGCATCTAATGCATCACCTATCAACTACATTCTTTTTTTTTTTTTGCAATGCTATTTACTCCCTTTACTTATGAGGAAGTAACACCTTAAATAAATCTGTGACACTAAACTTTAGATTTATAAATTATTTAGTTAATGAAATTTCTATAAGAAAATATTGCCATCCCTTATTAGTACACCATTGCAAGTTAGTGAACCTGTGTCATGAATCTAAAAAACAAATTATATATAATAAACACTTAAGTTAAAAACATGTTAAATATATTGAATTAAAAAACATGTCATATCAATAAAATAAGATCGGTAGCTACTCACCTGCCTCTATCAAGAGTTCTCCGTTCATACAAAATAACAGAGTGGTTGAGCATGCATGTCTATGTAAATAAAGAAATAAAAATTGAAAAAACCCATTGTGGTGGCCCTCCTTTAATCCTACTACCAAGTCCAAGGCCATGCTCTAAGACTCCCTGCTTTGGATGTCGGTGCAAAGGTTGCTGACCAGTGGCTAGCAATCGTCGTGTGAATCAAGATTTTGTTGGTGAGGAGTCCCCTCATGGATCAGATCAGTTTTGAGGAGGTGTCCTGGTGGAAGTGGAACAACTTGTGACTAAACTGCAGTGTGTATGGAATCTAGATAGATCATCCACACCCAGTGATGGAGGTGCTTGGGAATGGTCACACGACGGACTAGTGATTAGGGACTTCATCATTCAAATGTGGAACACAAGAGGATAGATCAGACGAGTTTGTCAATATGTGGGTCAAGTAAAATATTAGGAGCAAAGATGAATAATTATTTATGGAGTCAAAAGTGACTATCAATTGTATGGGCTGTGACAAAGGTTATAAGGGCGATTTGCTTTGTTTTATCCATCTGAATGTCTCTAAAGATTCCATAAATGACAGAATTGGTGTGCACTTAACATATATCAATTGGATTGACCTTAATTGCAGAAATTACTTCATAGTTATCTCTTTTCACGTACAAGCTTTGAACAATGTACACAGATCGAGGAATTGTGTTGGAAACTAATACAAAATAGATTACGCCATAAACCAGCCCCTACTATATTGCCAGCCAAAGACGAAATGGAAGACGCATGCTAGAGTGCTACATGAATAGGTGATGTAGAAGAACACAAGGAACCAGTCCTCAACAATGTTTTTTTTATACATTTTTATGTGTTAACTTTGATTTGTTTGCGCATGTTGCACCATTACTAACACACAAGTGATAGGTGACGATTAATTTGTTTTTCAATATAACATTTGCCAACAAATGCCATGATGGAATTGTATGATTATAGCCTAATTAATGCACTGCATCGCTGACAGATGTTAGCTTTCTATACTCTATAGCCTCGAATATGGTAGGACTACGTACCATGGCCCATGGTACCTTGACGATATAACACACACTGGTTTGTTTGGCTCCAAAAAAAATTATATAGGGTAGTTTACACCTACTAGCCTAGTTGCTGTCATTAATTATTGAACTCAATCCTCATTTGCCGAAATCATTTCACTGATTTCACTTTTCCGAACATGCAATCTCCATTGGCCAAGTAATTGAAGGGAAAACTACAAACAAGAAGTGGAATAGATCATGCTAATCATCTAGTCCTAAATTACTGCCAGCCAAATAGAAAATGGATGATGCACAATGCAACAAGAATAACTCTACTTATAACGTTAAGAATGTACGGACTGGTCTTCTGGTGGAACACTGTACTTATCAGACCACAGATCTCCTCTGTTGCGTCCCTACAGAGGACGAGTCTGTACTTAACCGTTCCAACTTTGGAATTCCAGCACTCCCAGCATGCACACAATGGTTACCACTCGCACAGGAGCTGGCTGAAAACTTGATCTTGAATTGCTGATGCATCCCATCCCTATTATTAGACATCTCTTCAATGGTCACCATTCAATTCCATGGTCCCCTCTCCTGTTTCAGACAACTCCATAGAGTTTTCTTGTGTGTTTCTACTGTGCACTAGGAAGTGGCAAATATACTTTTGCTGCCCTCGAAATGGTGCAGCTATAAATAGAGTGTTACCCTTGAGGCCGTGTGAAGGCCAAAAGGCAGTCGAATATTCCTGGAATACGATTGTTTGGCTTGCCAGACTTACCTAGGCTATAAATGGGATATGTCATTGAATATGATTTGACATCTCAAAAATACAACTCTTATTTCTAATGTCTCATTTTTCTTGTTAACCGGACATTACTGACTAACTTGCTTTGTCGATATTTAAATTTTGTAGACATTTTTCTCTCAAGAGAGCAGTGAACCAGTTGTCATCCCAACATCACCTTCAGATGGGTTCGAGTCTCTAACTCAACATAGATGAATGAGTATGTGGCTAATTGGTAGTTTAATACTAGATGATACGTCTGCTGGCAACAATGAGTCTACATATACACAAACTACATGAGAACGGCGCCTAAGCAGGTGGACAACACTACAAAGTGATAGGCACCGTAACCATCAAACCAGGTACTTGTCACTAATGAACGGTTAAAACACAGTTAGTCAGTCTCTAGTCTCATTTTGTAGCGAAGTGTGACGGACTAAAATGAATACCGTTACTTTTTTCTGTTAAAAGTGACAAAGGACAAATACACTACTAGAATACAGATTTTTCAGAGATGCGCATGGACCTAATTCAAGCCGCTACCGAGCCCATTACCCACAGCGGTCTCCCTGCCACCCTCAGAGATCCACCACCATTATGGAATCCCCGCGCTACGGGAAAATGCATCTTTGCCGAGTGTTGAATTTCGGCCACTCGGCAAATAAAAGCTCTTTGCTGAGTGCCAGAGAGTTAGTACTCGACAAAGAAAAATAGTCGGCAAAGAAGGCTTTGCCGAGTGCTAAATCTGAAACTCGGCAAAGAAGCTTTTTGCCAAGTGTTAGACTTCGCACTCGGCAAAGAACCTCTTTGCCAAGTGTTAGACTTCGCACTCGGCAAAGAACCTCTTTGCTGAATGTTTTTTATTTGACACTCGGCAAAAAGATTTTATAAAATACATTTTAAATTATAAAATTAACTTAAATAAAAAGTTTTCAACTATAAAATTATTAACTCATCAGGATGTATAATGTTTATTTTTTAATTCTTCAAATAAAAAAATAAAAGTAAATTTGTTCATAAATCTTACATGTCTCTCTCGTAGTTTGAGAAACTACAAGAGAGGATATATAATATTTGTGAACTATGTTAGAACCAACACGTCGGATGAACAAAGGACTAAACACTCAAAATAAAGTTTGTAGATCTCGAAAATCTATGAAATATTATAGTTAAAAACTTTTTATTTGAGTTCATCTTGTCATGCTAAACGGACGTGTGAATTTAAAAATTCAAAACATGAATTTTTTAAACAACTTCAGATGTAAAAACACCCAAAATAAAGTTTATAGAACTCAAAAACTTATAAAATATTGTAGTTGAAATTTTTTTCATTTGAGTTCATCTTCTCATGCTAAACCCACGTGTGAATTTTAAAACTTCAAAATACGAATTTTTTAAATGACCTCAGATGAAAAAAATACCCAAAATAAAGTTTATAAATCATAAAAAGTTATGAAGCATTATAGTTGAAACCTTTTTTATTTGAGTTCATCATGTCATGCTAAACCTATGTTTGAATTTCTTAAATTTGAAATTTAAATTTCATAAACGACCTTAGATGGAAAAACTTTCTAAAACAAAAAGTGTAGATCTCGAAAAGTTCAGAAATATTGTAGTTTACCATTTTTTAATTGAATTTGTTTAGTGCCTTAAACAAGCAAATTACTCTCGGTCTAGTATAATATATGGGGAATCAAAACTAGTTATAGACATATGTGATAGTGTAGTGTAGTTGTTAAGGCAGGAGACGAGCGAGGGAGAGGTCACGAGTTTGAATCCCACCAGTAGCGAAGCGTGTGATTTTCGCGCGAAAATCACGCAACTTGCGTCCCTCCGCCAATTAAAAATATTTTTTCTATTATTTTCGAATTTTTTAGTTTTTTCTAAATCGCAATTTATTGAATGTCGGCACTCTGCAAAGGCTTTGCCAATTTCAAAAAGGCCACTCGGCAAAGAACCTATCTCCCGTAGTGCCGCCTTGAGCCCAGCATGGACACAGTGCTAGTGCAAAGGGTTGTTGGCTAGGAATCGTTGCATGGATATTGGTACTGAGGAGTCCCCTCATAAATCCGGAGGTTGTCGGCAAGGAGGGGTCATTGCCAAGGAGTCCCATGTGGAACCAGAGATTATGCTTTGTTTACTGTCCGTCTCTAAAGATTCAATAGATGACTGAATTAGTATATACTTGCTGTATGTGTTTAAGAAAGAACAACTATTGATCACAACTGCAGAAATATTTCATTGTTCTCTTTCACGAAAAAGAGAAGAACGCTGTATGCTAATCGAGCAATTGCAGGCGGGACAGATCAGAAAAAATTATGCCGTCAGTCAGTCCAACTACTGCAAGTGAAAGAGGAATAGAATACGCATGGTGCTTATGAAAACATGATGCAAGAACAAGGAACCACATATGTGTCGTTAGGGAACACAACTGTTGTCAGTTCTTATAAACTGCTAATAACTTGGTCATCTTCCTCTTCAGTTAGCTAGATAAGAAGTAATTACCATGGACACTAATGTGTTATTTTTCACAATGGACTGCGCTAACTTATATTTCTTTCCATATATTCCAACTTTATTAACACACGAGTGATATGTCATTTAATTTGTTCTTAGATATCAGAATTGTCCACCAATACCATTGTGGAATTGTCTGATTCTAGCCTAATTCACTGCTTTGCTGACAGATGGTGGAGTGCTCTGTAGTGCGCGGCAAGGCTTCGATAGCGAGTGTATGCTCATCCATCACTTTCAAACAGATCATGAAGTTCTGCACTTCGGATCGTGTGATGATGCACGAAGATGAAATCAAGGCTTTCCTGGCATGGAGAGATGACTTTTATAACTAGACAACCTGAGACTCAAGCTCCTGATGTATCACATTCCCAACCGCAATGATCCTCTGCTCACCAATAGTTGCCATTGATTTAGAGTGTTACTTCCATAGTATACTCGCTCATCTCCTCCTAATCTTAAAAATTAATAAACCATCATTCCACACAAAAAAGGTAGTTTCATTTTTTTTCTGGGTGTGTTGCCACTGTTGCTTCAGGAAGCAAGTGATTTCTTCTATCCCTAGGGGTATTGATTTGTATATAGGACCATGGATGTCTTATTTGTAAATCTTTTTCAATGCTTGACCAATCATATGTAGAGCACATCACGTGTGCACAAAGTACTCTAACCATGTAATAATTGAAGATTCTTTTTTTATTTGAGAAGGCTTGTGAGGTCGTACTACATGGAACAGATAGTTTAGATTGTCGCATGATGCATCCATGTTGCCTTCTTTAGAGAGGAACTCTAAATGGTAGTTCTGGAGAGCTATCTTCCTTATTTGCGCAGCCTCCACTTTAAGTCTTTAAGTTTTAGAGTAAATTGCACTCGGGGTACCTAGACTATTAGGCGTGTAACAAGTAGATACTCAAACAAAAAAACACAACTTGTAGGTACTGGAACTATACTCAAGTAACATCTAGGTACTTCAACTGACTTGGACCTTTGGCGTTTTTGCGATAACCCCCTCCCCAAACAGGCTCTCTTCATTTCAGGCCATCTTTTTCGCCTCAGCCATGCAAGTGTGCTGGAGGCGCACGATGAGCTCCACGCTGGCCTGCTCGCGCTCGCGCAGCATGGCGGCGCTCGCCCTTGCTCGCCGGCGTGGCCCTTGCTCGCCCGCAGTGGCACACGGTGCGGGGGCCCTCGCTCGGAGCGGCCTACTCGCCCATGCTCTCTCGCGTTCCCATGGAGGTTGGGACGCCTTCATGGTGAGGATGGCGCAGGAGGACGGGGTGCCCATGCCGGCGCCCGTGCGCCACCTGCGGAGGCCGCGACGCCGCCCGTGGAGAGGGATGGCTCGGCAGAGACACACATCAGCGAGCTCGATGCGGCAACGACAATGGCAGCCGGCATGATGGCGGAAACGAAAATGGCCAATTGGCCTTTACCTGTGCGCAATTCGGGCTACGGCTTGGTTGAGGAGGTGCAGCAGGGTAAGGCGAGGTCACGCATGTGCGAGCAATTGAGCTGTGGCGTGGTGGAGATTGAGTTGCTCCAGCAGTGGCGCAGCGTCGGCAATGACGGGCGCACGGAGGGGAAGAGGAGCCCGTGCTCAGCATGGGGTTGCGTGCGCGTGGAGGGTGTACGTGGAGGGCAGCCTCGACCCGGGTGCCATGGGGGCGGGCCGGGCAAGCTCGGCCAGTGGCGAGGTGGCATGACTGGGTCAATGAAGATAGTTAACGCTATGACTTCCCATACAACAAAACTTCATGTAATATAGGATTCCCGCCTGGATTTGCAGTTGAGGGTGCTACCTCTCTTTTCCATAAGAGTATCACTTTAGTTTTGTTCAAAGTTAAATAATTTTAAGTTTGACTATGTTTGTATTAAAAACATATGGATGATAGACCTATTTGGTGCTATAAATGTTTATAATTTTCTGTATAAACTTATTCAAAATTAAAATATTTGAACTCAGGACAAAACAAAAACATCACTATGTGGGACATAAGTATATTTTACAATATAATTACACTTGGCATGAGAAATTAAAGGAACCTTGTAAATACGAACAGTAGTGGCTCTGTTTTGATATTCTTGAGCAGCTGGACTACTACTACCACACCCCCGTTGGCAATAGATTTTTTTTATTTTTTAGATGAAAATTTTCCACCATTAGCTTTTTTTTGACTCGAGGCAATCCCCATTCCCATTCAAAATGAACGGAAATACATGGTTCTTACAGCAGTTTAAGAGCAAGACAGAGCGAGAAAGTAGCTATGCCAACGGCGACAAACGAAAGGGACCTAAGATTATTAACCCCAGCCACAGGGTATCAACCAACATATTACAATCATCAAAACCAGCAGCGCCCTACCATGGCGAACGGAAACGGCAAAGCGAGTTCCCAAAAGCATGGTCATCCATGGATCAGCAGAGGGCTGTTCCAGCTTCACTGTGCGGCATCATCTTGATTGTCTTCCAGGGCGAGCAGGAGGGGTTGATTGGTTGATGCACGCTGGAGTGCATGAATAAAAACTGGAACAGGAGGGGTTGACCCCCTACTGGAATTCTATTAAAAAACAAACGGTTTAAGTACAAGCTCCCGAAAAGGGCTCAGGAAACCAAAAAAAAAAAAAGTTACAGATAAGAAAATTAAGCAATTACATAAAGGCTTCTATCCATGAAGACAGAAAAAGTTGATCTTCTTTTCTTGCACGCTGGATAACCTGGGCAAAACTCCGAAGCAGGGAGAACCTTAGTTTGGTTTAAATTCTCAATGCTTTACATTCCCAAAGCTGAAACCTAGCTAGGCTGTGGTCTCCAATATATGCCAATGAACCGCCATGCAAGGGGCCAACACGCTATTCACAATGTAATCTGTGAATCCTAGCCTCTCTCTCGAATTTGGATCTTGGAAGGCGCGATTTTTCTTATAATGAGACGTAGCTTTCAGTGTGTCCAGCAATAGGTTCACCAACCAGATGGAGCTACTTTGCAGGCACATTTGTGTAGACAAAAAGGTTGACGTTAACAAGCTAGTTCACTAACAACTAGCTATAGGCGTGTAAAAAAAAGAAAAATGAAGCCACATATTAGCCTCCTGTTTGGATGAGTTAGGTTTAGAAATTGGTTAGCTACCAATTAGCAATATGCATCCAAACAAGCCCTTTCATGGCGCTATAAATCTAGATTTATGTTTATGGATACTCAGGTGCTGTTTGTTACAGTTTCCTCCCCAGCTCCACGAAGAGCTTCACCAATTCTAAAACCAATAAACATTGCTCAAACCCAAAATAACGTCACATGAGAAGCTCCATAAATCAGGGTGATTGAGGTTGCAAGCGAGACAAAGAGCTCAAAAAAGGAGCTTGAACCCAACTCCTCGTTTTCGATGGCCCCAACGTGTGCTGGTTATCAGTTCTGCCCTTAGGGATGTGGAGAGGAGCCTCCGGACAACCACGGCATGTGGCGTGGAACTTGACAAATGGAGAGGTGAGACCAGGCAAGGAGGCCAACAAAGCCCAAGGAGAGGTGGTAGGCATGGGCAAAGGCATGTAGGCCTGTGCTGTGAAATGTAGAGAGCAGGCCCCGTCTGAATGGAAACAACAGTCACACGGAAACAACAGTGACATGAAGAATAGAAGGAGAAGAGAAATAAGAAAGAAAAAAGAGACAAGGACGCTATGGACAATTAACTATTTTTAACAATTTGGCGAAGCTGTTTTTATCAAACGCTTTTTCAAAACAACTTCAGCTCCACGAAAAAATCTGCTACAGCACAAAAGCCATAGCTACAGCGCCGGAGCTGTACCAAACGCACCCGAGTCTTAGACTGAGTTCATGAACCTATGGTCTCAAATCGCTTCACCATTCTAAATACATGCTTTTGTAAGAAGAAAACTAAAATATAATTAATAATAAGGTCATCAAACGATGGCCAAGGAAGTGGCGACGGTCGTGGGCGGCCATATGGCATCAGGGCGCCAGACAACCATGCCAGCATCGCCCAGGTGTCCTGCTTCTGCAGCAGCTAAATCAAGAAACCAAACGCAAACCCAGACAGCATCAACGAGATGGAGAGGGCATTACGTTTCAAAACCAAACAGAGATCGTAATGATTGATCCCATCTCTGACAACTGTGCATCCAGATTTCGTTATGATTTGTGTTAACACAGATTGAACCAAACACTATCGAAGAGGGGTCTAATGATTTATGTTTTGACAGCCGTGCAAGTTAGTCTTTGCGACTCTGAGGAACAGGATCACCTGATTTATCTATGGTCAGATAATCCAGCTTACTCTGTCCCTTCTAGGTACATGGCAAAAGAGCAGCGCCAAAGGTCTGTAGACGGCGCCCTTCTCTGATGCTGAATATGTTTCTGTCTTATGCTCCTCGGCCATTGCTAGACAACAAAATGACCAAGGGCCTAAAAATAAGGGTGTCACCCGTGGGGCGTGTGCTGTAGGGGTGCGATATCTAATACCGCTTTGGTACCTTCAGATTCACTCTTCCACCTACAACGATGGTTCTCATGTCTCCAGTTTCAACCAAAACTTCCTGACGTATCCTATCCCCACGTGGAACCTCTTCATGGGATTACCATCGGTATAACAAATTTTAATGTCGTTCCTGGGATTCAGTTGAAAAGAACCACTCTACACACTAAGGAGATTTGGGTTTTAATTCTTTGGATGCCTCGACAATATTTCACAAGGAACCAACGAGGCAAGTGTGGCCTTACTACCGTTTGATGGGTGTAGCTTTATAGGCATGCATAGTAGTGAATAATGAACCATTTAATTTACACAACAACTGATTCACCTACCAGGTATGTAGGTATATTATATATAGTGAAATACAGTAACGGTCCTAAACGTCGGACACTATGTCATCTACGTCCCTGAAGTGCTTGAAACATAGGTATATTATAATGAACCATTTAACTTTTTTCTAATTTTTAGGTCCCTGAAGTCATCCTAGGTTCCAACATAGGTCTAAACGGGCTTCGTGCCACACTCCAAACACCGATATGACATGATGACTCAGTGCTGACATGGATTAGAAAACTTTCAACATTGCGTATCGAGGTCCTCGAACATGTTAAACAAGACGTACAAGGTACCTAAACATGCACGATACTACCATCCATCCTTACACACATGAAATATTTCACATAACCAGCCATTTAGGTGTTGTAGGGTTCGGGAAGACTATCACACATGTCCATCCTGTGCAGGTCATCTCGACGGCGTTAAAGTGCTGTGCATGCCTTGCTGTGGAAGTGCGGATCCTAGGGCAAAGGTTGTTTGCTAGGAATGGTCGTGTAATTCAAAATGTTTGTTGCTGAAATTATTTCATTGTTTTCTATGTTATGGAAAAAAGGAAGAACGTTGTGCACTGATTGAGCAGTTGCAGGGAAACTGATACAAAACAGAGCACGCCATTAATCAGTCCTACTATTGTCAGCCAAAGAAAAAAAATGGAAGACGCACAGTGATACATGAATATATGATGTAGATGACCACAAGGAACCACTGGCTGACTTAATCATCTTCATGTTCAGTTAGATGAGACAAAAAAAATTCCTGGACATTGATGTTCAAAATAATGGGATGTATAAATTAGGTTTCTTTGCAAATCTTCCACCGTTGCGAACACACGTGTGATATGTGATTAATTTGTTCTTAGATATCAGAAACAATGCCATGATGGAACTGTCCTAATGAACTGCTTCCCTGATAAATGTTGGCTCTCTGTACTCTGTTGTGCGGATATGAGCAATGAGCACTGCATATGATAATGGAAAGGGGAATGCTTATGGATGACGCCACTAGTGTTGTGTCTTGTGTAAGATCTAAATCTGATTTTACCTTGGGTTTCCATACCTACATTATTGGTGATGTTGTCTTTGAGGGAGGAGCTGGTTGCATTGTCT
Source organism: Bothriochloa decipiens (assembly GCA_023333625.1). Lineage (NCBI taxonomy): Eukaryota > Viridiplantae > Streptophyta > Magnoliopsida > Poales > Poaceae > Bothriochloa > Bothriochloa decipiens. Next base: position 17,012,918 of record CM041630.1, read on the forward strand.
TCTTTTCTGATTGTACGTTAGGCATTGTATTCTGACGATAAAGGGAACGTACCTTAGGTTCTTGATCCATTCGTACCAATCCGCCTAAAATTGCTTCTTCCCAATGAACATCAAGAGACTTTTCTCCCTCTGGTTTACTTGCTAATGTTTCCAATTTTTCCACTGTTGAGTATACTTGTTTTGTTGGTGAGGCTGACTTGGAAGAGGAAGCTTCTATGATCACTATCTCTTCTTCTGCTGGTGGTACCTCTTTTACTTCTTCAGCGCATGCTCCTTGTCAGGGCACCGATTTTCAAATTTGAACACTTCTCCTTCGTAGTTAGCCCATCCATCTATGGTGATCTTCTTCTTTTGGTGACGGGAACGCTGCCTTCTTCTTGATCTATTCTTCTTGGGCTCCTCATCCATTATATAATCGTCATTGAAATAGCGGTGCACCTTTTCTGAGGTGAAGTGGAAGTGGACCTCCCATGTTCCAATATAGATGATGGCCTTGGTAGTGTTGAGGAATGGTATTCCTAGTATAATGGGAGGATCATACTCATCTTCACCCATGTCGATCACTAGGAAGTCAGCGGGGATGTAATGGTCGTCGATCTGGACAGGGATGTCTTTGGCTATCCCTTCCATGAAGCAAAATGTCTGGTCCACCATCTGTAGCTGTGCATAGGTGGGGTCCAAAGGCATGTTTCGATATAGATATTCATAGGTCATCTTGGCCATTATATGGACACCCGATCTAGTGTCACAGACAACTTTGTTGAAGGAACATCTGTTGATGGAGCATTGAATAGTTGGGACACCTGGGTCGTCCTTCTTGATCAGATGTGAGGACTTGAGCTGATGGTCATGCTCTCTGTGGACTGCATTGACCATCCTCATTGTCTCCATTTTCTGGGTCTTCTTATTGTTGCCCTTGTTCTTAGTCTTGGTTTTGATCTTAGCTTTGTTGTTCCTAGTGATAGTCTCTCTCTCCAGCTCATAGGGGTACTAAGGGTGTGCTAGAAATTGCAAAACCCTATTCTTAAAGAAAAATGTTTCTCGCTTGCCCTTTATGTTAAAGATGATCTTGGCAGTGTTGGAGTAGATGATGGCTCCGGTGGTGTTTAAGAATGGTTGTCCCAAAATGATGGGGGATCTCTCATCACCTCCCGTGTCTACTACCATGAAGTCTGTAGGAACGTACGAGCTGCCTACTCATACATAGATATCTTCCAGGATTCCCATTGGGTAGCAGAGTGACTGGTCTGCAAGCTGCAAGCACATGGTTGTGTAGGATAAAGGACAATTGAACAGTTTCTTGTATATCACCTTGGGCATAATGTTGACGCTTGCGCCAAAATCACAGATTGCCTCATTGAAATTAGTACTGCCCATGGGGATCGGAACAACTGGTCTCCCTGGATCACCTTTTTTGATTGCTAGAGTTGGGTCATCCCATGATCCTCTAGGAGAGTCACTCCAATAGCTTCCTGCATTAAATATGTCTACAAGATGTGCAGTTTCTAGCTCTTCCGGTTGCCCTAGAATCTTACCTTGGTCGACAGAGGGAACAAAATTGGTAAGCTGTTGCAACTGAAACTCTGACATCTTATTGAAGCTAAGCTGATTCTTTATGGCATTCAAAAAACTATCCATTCTATATTGACTGTTTCAAGATTTTTATCATATGATGCTAGCTTCTTAGACAGGCTATCTATTAACTTACCTTGATTAAGCACTAACTCCTTCAAAGGCGGCTGATTGAAATTATTTTAAGAAGAATTATTACCTTGGTAGTTACCTGAGTAGTTAGGCCTTTGTTGTTGATTCCAGCCTTGATTCTGCTAAGGACGATGGTAGTAGTAGTAGTTGTTGTTGAGGTAGTTCACGTCCTCCTTTACCTCTGGGAAATTAGCACCTGTATGCCCAGTCTCTCCACACTCTTCACAAGTCATGCGAGAATCATGAATGTGCATGACTTCTTTCTTCTCAGGGGCTTTCTCATCAAGCCTCTTCATCAGCAGGTCCATCTTGGCAGACAGCATGTCTACCTCCTTGAGATGGTGCGTTCCACCTCTCTTGCGGGTCTGAGTTCTTTCTTCACTCCAACCTTGGTTGGAGGCCATCTTCTCCACAAGAGCTGTGGCTTGAGGAATGGTAAGTGATAAGAATTCACCTCTAGCAGCAGCATCCATGGTCCCACGAGTGCTGTTGCTGAGCCCATGATAGAAAGTCTGCATGAGTAGCCAATTCTCCATCCCATGATGAGGACATTCGAGGATGTAATCTTTACAGCATTCCCAGGCCTCTGGGACTGTCTCTTCACATTGTTGCTGAAAACTTGATATCTTCCCACGGAGAGCATTGGTCTTGCCCATGGGAAAGAACTTTGCCAAGAAATTGGTGAAACATAGTGCCCACATAGTATTCTTCTCCCTATTGGCGTAGAACCACTGCTTCGCTCTTCCCAAAAGTGAGAATGGGAAAAGGCAAAGTAGTATAGCATCTCTAGGGACATACTTGATAGTGAAAGTGCTGCAAATCTCCAAAAAGTGTTGGAGATGAGCACTAGCATCTTCATGGGCCTTCCCATAGAACTGACTTGCTTGCACCATGTTGATCAACGCTGGCTTGAGTTCAAATGGGTGATCAATGTTCGTAGTAGGTCCAGTACGGATGTTGTCCGTAGTGGGAGCTGAGAACTCACGAAGTGACTTGTTAGCCATGGCGTTGAATGCTAGTGTCAAACTTCAAACAAAAGGTGGATCTTTTGATACAGAAGAACTAGCAGGTCGAGCTGATAATGATGATAAATGCTTTTTCAACTTTGCCTTGGTCTTCTTGAGTAAAGCTTCTGGATTATCAACGTAGTTGTCTGGAAGATCAAACTTGCTCTTACATTACCCTGCATATGATATATAACATAGACAAAAGACAAGGATAAGTCTGTATGAGTAGAGAAGGGTGGATGGTGCTCAATCACATTAGTAGATGCAGTGATTGCTCATTATCCATTTGGTAAGCTTTCACCCTTCCCCAGCAACGGCGCCAAAAATGCTTGTTGACACCTCTAACACCACATAAGCTAGGTTGTCATCCCTAGCATGGTGCTAGAGGTGCTGGTATTAAATGCATATGCTTTCTTGAAAATGAATAAGGGATCCGTAAGCGCACAGATAATGCCGATGTAGCATTTTAACCGGGAGTAATCCAGGTATCGTTATTTATTTTTTTACCACTAGGATGGGGAATGCTTATGGATATGAGCAATGAGCACTGCATGTGATAATGGAGAGCTTAACCATGTCTTTATCTATCTTCTCATACAGGGTAAATGTCACATAGAATAATAGTAATATATAATAATGAATGGTAAATGATAAAGGATAAATGAGAGCACATAGCCACATAAAATAATGATACATCTCAATAGAGTACTCTAAGTTTATAACACTAGCATGGACTAAGACAATCTACAAGAATAAATCCTAAGTTATTCTAACTATAAAGCCAAAGCATACAATGATTAGTGCAAGTACACGTAATAATCATGGCAGAAAAAGGTTACATCTATGCATAGTGATATTACCAAGAAAGATCATGAACAGAGCAATCACTTCCCTGTAATAGTAGTGTTCTACTAGTCCTATACTTGGGAGGAGGACTACGAAGGACTCAACAGGACTGTCACTTCCGCGATCTACCTCACGATCCGGAATATAGGGTGCAATCACAGATAAATATAGCCTAGGCACCACGCCAACACAATATTTACCATTCACCCATCAATCTAATGAGCAAGCACTATACGATCCTATGCATAAACATAATTCTAATCCAACTATGCTAAGCATATAATCAAAGTAAACTAAGAACAATATAATTGGGAACATAAGTAAATAGAGCAAAGTCATATCTGATATATTAGAATAGAATAAAGTACTATTCATAGTAGCAATAACAATGATGAATATTATGATGAAGTTGAAGAAATTGTCAAGAACTCTGATAGATCTGGACTCCAAGTTAGGCTTGACTCCTTCTAGATCTATTCCTATGTAGCTATGCTACTAAACTATAGAGCTCTAATTGAGATGTGGCTCTAAGGCTTCTCTAGAGTTGATGAATGAACTAGAGAATGAATTCTAGAATGAATTAGGGTTTCTCTAGGGGCCAGGGGCCCTGTTTATATAGCCTCCTAGGATGTACCACGGCCCTTGGATCAAACTGCCTATATGGACGCTTCATATTGATCCTTAAAGTCGGTGGAGGCAGGATCCACGAGGTTGCCTGTGATTGGGCCAGCTGGTCGGGCGGCCGCCCAGGTGGCTTGGGTGCCCGCCCAGTCACCTCTACCACGTGGCCTCAGCTTCACAGGGTCGCCTTCTCGAGTCCTCTAGAATATTCTTGAGTTACTGGACGTGGTATTCTCTCTATGTAAATCTGACATGTGGGCCTCTTTTGGTTCTTTTTCGATAACCCTCTGCAGAAATAGACATTCACCAAACTCGTGGAATTCTGTTAGTGTAACCCCTATAACTCGATGTACTCATATTTTAATCCTTTCTCATGCTATGTTGACAGTTAAAAATTGATACTTAACGACCGTCAACACTGCCTTGGAGAGATGACTTTTGTTGCACGACAAGCTGAGACTAAAGCTCCTGATGTATCTCATATCCCAACTGAAATAAACCTCACAAGCAATAGTAGTCATTATTTAACTCTTTAACAGTGATGACATCCTGTGTTTGAGCAAGTGATTACTAGTATCCGTTCGGGGTGTACATTGTTTTATAGGCGCCTTGATGTCTATTTTATATATCTTTTACATTGTTTCACCCACCAAATAGTCATATATGCAAAGCTACTATAGTAACCATACACATAAATAGTAAAATAAAAGCTGCAAAGTTTAAACTCTGTAATTTATGAGACAAATAAAACAGCAACAAGGCTAACACTATGCGTGTTGTATTTTTATTTATAAAGAATGCTTTTATTAAAACCTCGGTAGCTGTACATATACTATGTGGGTCATTGTTCGCCAACAGATTTGGATTTTTCATATAAAACACCAAATTCACATCATCCTTCCATGAAAATAGAAATAGAGTCCAAACATATTACTTATGGCACAAAATGAATATTAAGACCAAGGTCTTAAAAATCCCATGTTCACATCATCCTTTGTGTTCTTTATGAGAGGCTCCATGGTCAGTAAATCAGGCGATCACTAGCGTGCAACAGCCTGTCAGCAGCGTTAAGAAAAAGGTGTCCTCCCCTGTGGCCGCGCTAATAATTAAGATTTAGGTTGATGTATGGAAAAGGAGATCGTGTAGAGCACATGCTAGAATATAATCTACCAACTGTACCGACGTTCAAGCTGAGCGAAATGGACGATGTCAAAACAGATGAATACACTACCAAATACAACATGGCCCCTTGCAACATGATGAACGAACACACACCAGTTTCCAAGATTATTGACTGAATTGAGCATTTTACATGTTGAGGGTAATTCGCACCTACTAGCATAGTTACCATGAATGCAATTTACTCATATAAATTATTGATTTCAATCCTCAATTGCAGATATCATTTAATTGTTTTCTCTTTTTGAAACTGTGGAACCCTTTACATGGACTACAAGCTGGGAAAACTACATACAAGATATGGAACAGCTCAACAGATCATGCCATCAGCTAGTACAGTTCCTAACCAAAGAGGAAATGGGAGATGCACAGTACTACATGAATAAATCTACTTGCTCTTGCGGAAGCTATAACCCAAGGTCTTCTACATTATTGCTTTACTGGATGATGGAACCCAAATTCCCAGGCTCGGAATTCCAGCAAAGCCAACATGTGCACATGGCTAGCACAGCACTTGGGATGGCAACTCAATCTTTAATTGCTGATGCATCCCACTCCCATCCCTATATTAGACAACTCTTCAGTGGTCACCATTGAATTCCTATGTCAGCCCATCTTACTCATTGCCCTGTGGAGTTTCAGACGTCTCGTGAATTATATAACATTTTTCTTGTGTGTTTCCACTTTGCACCACGAAACAAAATGGTACAGCTACATATGAGAACCTTTTTGCTGTCCTCGAAATACTTCAGCTATATGTATTGTTACCATTGAGGTCGTGTAAGGGCCAAAAGGCCCTCGAGTATTCCTAGAATATCATTGTTAGGTGGAGGGCATGATGTCTATAAAATGGGTGTTTGCCTTACATAGGCTATAAATAACATTGCATTGTATATGATCTCACATCTGAGAAATATTGCAATGTCCCATTTTACTTGTTAACCTCCGATGCTACTGAATAACTTGCTCATACATAAACCAAAATTTTCCCCACTCACTCTCCTGTTGCGGCATCACCACGGCATCTGTCTACCCACTCCACCTCACTGCCGGTGGCCCCGTCTCGCACCGCAACCCATCCCCCTACCGCGCCCCATATCCTGACCACCACACCGTACCGCAACGCATTCCCCGCCTAGCCCCACTCTACCACTGCCATTGTGATCGTGGCCGTTCACTTTACCACCACCATACTCTGGTGCCCATGGGGTGATGAAGATGGAAAAGTGACCTAATATTTTCTAAAGAAATTTTTACAGCTCCCATTCACCCCAGCGCCCCCCCTCTAGTCCGTATTCGGTCCTTCATAAAGTTATAGGCACAACGCCCATCATCCATGAGTTGTCAATGATGATTAGTTAAAACTGATAGTTAGCCTCTAATCTCAATTTATTGTGTGAGGTATGATGTGATTAAAATGAAGAACATCACTTTATGTCTAAATTTTCAGAGATGTGTGCGAAGGGTTTCTAGAGGAGGGTTGACCATTCACCTATGTCTAAATTAAGAGATACAGGTGATTGAGCATGCACATCGGATTAAAACAAAAAAAGCCAACTACCCATCCCAATACCCTCCCGGCCGTCCTCTAAGACCTGCCACTGTTGTGTAATCTCCACATCTGAGGCCCGCTTGGGATGCACTGCTGTCGAGCTTGCTATGGATGCAGGTGCTAAGGTTGCCGGTGGTTAGCTAGCAATCAATGTGTGAATCAAGATGTTATCGGTAAGGTTAGCCCCTAAAAGCTCTGGACACCCTTCATTGTCGTCATGTCAGTCAGTAGGGTGGAGAGATTGACGAGAATGGTGTACACGGTGGCCTTGAGGTGGGCTGGGTACAAGGCATCATCCATTGTCAGGTTGCAGGAACACTAGTCTGGATGTGCAGATGCGATCGGTGGGTGGGTCTAGGTAGGAAATTGCAGCTGTGGAGAAGCGGATGCGGTGACAAGATCAAAGGCTCTGAATACCAAGATGATATGGCTAGATGAATGGGTTTGTTAAATCATGCTAGACTCAGAACAATGACAAGCTAGAAGAATGTTGTGCAACATCGATCAATTGGAGCAGAACCTAATATGAAACAGATCATGCCAGCCAAAGAGGAAATGGAAAACACACTTGCTACACAAATAGAGATGATATACAAGAACAGAAGGAACCATTTGAAAACTTGGTCATCTTCATCTTCTTTTTTTGTGAACAAATCTTCCCCTTCAGTTAGTTGACAGAAAATTATCCTGGACAATGATGTTCTTTTTTAAATAGGGTGTACTAACATTGATTTTTTTGCACATGTTTTATGGTTATCAAAACACGAGTGATATATGATTAATTTGTTCTTCAATATCAGAAATGTGCACCGTGCCCAGGCCAAGATGGAATTAATTGTTTGATTCTAGACTACTACACTGCTTTGCTGACAGATGTTGCCTTTGTGTACTCTGTTGTGTGCGGCCAGGACAGAACTATGAGAGTATGCACAGCCATGGCTCGCCAACTGAACAAAAAGATTTGCCATTTAAGATTGTGCAATGACGGAAAACGGTGGCATAGGGTTTGCTGGCTCTGCAAGATGACTTGAACCTTCTAGGACTCATGCTCCTACACATTCCCAACACGAATGAACCTCGTCAACACCAATGGACTCTTTGATTTAAATCTTTCCTTCCAAAGCATAGTCATCAGTCATCGGTGGTCACCTCTTGAGTTTGAACATTATCCATTCCCATTTCCACAAAAAAAAAAGGTTGTGTAATATATTTTCCTCTCTGGTGTTGCCACTGTTGCTTCAGGAAGCAGGTGACTCTTCTTCTATCCCTTCAGACCTTAGGGTATATAGCTTTTATAGCCGCATGCATGTCTTAGTTTATATCTTTTTCATTGTTATTTTAAAATACCCATATAATAAAGATTCTTTTTTGTTATTTAAAGACTCTGGGCCCTGTCGACTCCTACTATACTGCATGCTTATACATAAATACATTGGTGCTAATATAGTAAGGAGCAAAAATGTTTTAAACTATGTTGTGCCATTGTTCGCCAACAGTACCTACAAGTAGAGTAAAATATATTTTCTCAAAAATATTCTAGCTGTATATATAGTGAAAGTTGACGTGGACTGTGGAATTAGTTTTCCCTTTTCCTCTCTTGAACAGCGGAAGCACACCAAGCATCTAATAGGATGGTGCTGATGTAACTTTTATTTATATTATGATGAAGAGCAGGTCACATTCTGATCCATAGAACCGTTAGCGTATATAGTACATACAGTTAGCTGCAAGTACCATCTGCTTGTGGGTTCATCCAACTGTACGAATACATTGGTGCTGTCGTTTTGTTTCTGTTTTGTGTAGCTGTTTTTCATAGATGCCTATAAACTAGCCATTTGTATTCTTGCCATCTAAAAGTACTAAATAGTTGGCATACATTGTTTATCATGTGCTAAATGCCTGCAGGATAGCGCGGCTGGATCAATGCTTTAATATATTGGATGCTTTAATATACTATTTGGCTGGAGAAATTATTAGGAAGCTGGTAAAATTCAAACAGCAGTGTTTGTTGGCTGAAAAAATGGATCTTAAATTAAGATGGAGAACTACCGGAGGGCAACTTAGTCGTTGGTCGCTTGGATGGTAAGGTAATGTTGCAAAGCTTGTTACACAAGAAGGTCCTAGCCTTCTACCTACTCGAGCATATTATGCTGCCACTAAAGTGGATGCTGAGCAAATTCCTAAAACAAGGCATGGAAGCTAAGGAAAGTAAAGGGCAGCCCGGTGCACGTAGCTCCCGCTTGCGCAGGGTCCGGGGAAGGGTCCGACCACTTTGGGTCTTTTGTACGCAGCCTAACCTGGCATTTCTGCAAGTGGCTGTTTCCAGGACTCGAACCCCTGACCACATGGTCACAATGAAACAGCTGTACCGCTGCGCCAAGGCTCCCCTTCTTCGAAGCTAAGGAAAGCAAATTGCAGAAAATTAAGATACAAGTGCTACCGACCACTAGGCTTATCCAGCAGTGATGACTCTTATTTCATGTCCATGTCCAAGTTGTTGAAGAAGATATCAACACACGTCGACATTGAGGTCTACCAACACAACCATACTTTCTTACTATGCACGTTCAATTAAAATTCCCAATGTTTCAAATTCCAATGCCATTGAACCCCCATGCAGACAATCTGCCATTGACTGCATTCTTCGTGAGTCCTTTCCTCTCCAATACAAAAACCACATCTTCGGCTCCGGTATATATATGTAGGAAGCAACGTGGTTTGTGTATGAAGCAGGTATGGAGTTTTAATTTTGTCCAACTTTTGATTCACCAATTAACTAGCTTGAGCTACTTTTCAGGCACATTTAATATTTTGTACTCAGCCGCTAATGAGTGTTTCGTATGGATCTATATTAGCACAACAAGCACGGTTAACCATTCTGAACCCCTCTAACAAGCTCTGGGCTCTGCACAGATGTCCCGTTTGCTTCAGATTATTGCCCATCTGCCAACAGAGGGATGACAAAAACCTACTAATCTTATAACACGTCAAAAAAAATTGAAAGGGGAAGGTTAGTAGGGCTAAGGCCCACCCAGCCCACCATTCCTCAAGCCCAAGTCACCCCATCACTAGAAGGCATATCCTTTTCCCACCAGCTGCTTGCCCTCCTCCTGAACGTGCCCCTCCCCTCCAGAAACGCCTCCTCCTTCTTTCCTCTGCCCTCTCCCTCTCGAGAACCTTCCACAAACCAGTAAGAACCAAGGGAAAGAGGAGTCATGGATTGAGGGCGACCAGAGGATCAAGGGGAGGTGCTAGATCGGTGGTTTCCCCAACTTCTTCTTGCTGTTCTTCAAAAAGAAACCCTAGGTGAGTTTTGATCCTCTCCCATAGCACTTGATTCAAGGTGGATATGGTGTGGTAGATCTTGTTAGGAAAGGATTAAGGGTGAAGTTTTAATGGTAGACCTCGAATCCATGTTTTTCTGGAGTTTTTAGATCGGGCAGTTTATGTTGTTTGATAGTTTCGGATAACTTAGAGGCCGAATTATGTTTTCTGTTGAACTAAGAAGTTGTAGAGAACTCAGATACCTTTCCACGAAGTCCAGGTTCAAGATTTTATGAGAAATGGTTTAGTAGATATGAAATTCTGAAGTCAGCTGTCTGTCTGTCGAAAATACAGAGCAGTTTAGATCTAATGAATTTTTACAACCACTTCCTGGGTTAATTGAAGATTGTCATCTGAACAAGAGTTGTAGCATTTTTCTTGAGCTTTCCAGATTGGTAAGGATTATACATTTTGGTTGAGTATAACACCAGATATGAAATTTTGAAGACGGCTGTCTTGTTTTGCTGCCATATTACAGTTTCAGACTCGACCTTCAATTTTGGAGGCCGAATTTAGGAGTTCACCTAGGCCGAATTGGTCTAGTGGAGGTTTTCATAGAACTTCTTATGGTCTTTCCATTGAATATTTAAACTCTGATTTCTATTGGATGGGTTGAGAGATATAGAATTTTTAAAGCTAGCCAACTTATCCTACCATGACAGTTTTTCAGTGCCACTTTGTCAGCTGTTTTAGAGCTAGTAGATATGAGGACTAATTTTTGGTATGTACACCAGAAGTGTAGGGTTTTTCGTGTAGAAGCTAACAGTGTTCTAACTTGATGGAATATCTTAACTAGTTTTAAGCTATGAAAAAGAGAAGCAGCACTGCTGCTATTTTAAAATTTCCTCTGTTGTCATTTTTACCTTTTGGAGGGTTGGAGAGTAGAAGCATGTTATTCTTAGCGCATACATGTTCGATTGTATATATATACTAAGTTATATGCTGTGAAACAGGTGGTGGCCCTTTGGATCATCACTAGCGCTTTTGATCTTGTTCGGTAAAGAAGGCAAGTAAACGTGGCGTTGTGGTCCACATGCTTTAGCTTTGTTGTTTGAATTGCCTCCACTTAATTTCAGCATCTCAGATTGGACATATAATCTAAAATTCGGAGTTGATTTGAAGTATATGAATTCCTATCTTGTGGCTCTATGGTTGAGTTATGAAGTAAATGACTTATACACCATGCAACATTTGCATTTGCACTCTTTTCGTTGATATGCATTTGAAGAAACCGTAGCCAAATTATTGCGATAAGTACCGGTACAGCAACGCACACTGATAAGCATTATGGTTGCAGCCCGCACTCCCTCTTCTTGGGATGTATGGGTAGAAGTGAAGTCATGCATTGCATTGCATATTCACTTTTGCATTGCATCATTTGCAGCTATATATATTGAAGTTACTTAAAGTTTCTATGGAGCAGATGTACATTGGAGTACATATTATGTTGATGTATCTTCTACTATGCTATTTAAATGTGATGTTTAACCATATAGTGATTTAAATAACTTAGTTAAAGCGGTTTGCTTGCTGAGGTTTTTTATAAACCTGACACGTTATTTTTCACCACAGATGTTTGAACTTAGAAGATGCATGCTTGGGATGGGAGTAGCAACACGTGTGCACGTCGCTTTTGAGCTGTAACATAACTTTAGGGATACATATGTTGTAATAATCATGTTTTTCAACCATGGTTTAGCTGGTTTATCACTTATGTTTTTATGATAGGTCATGTTTGGGTTGCCAAGTTGTGAGACCAACGATTATAAGGTTTATTTATCGTTAACCTTTATATCTATTCTTGCTTCCGCGTGCTCCGTTGTAATGGTCTTATATTGGGATGAAGTGTGGTAATTCGCCGAAGGGTTGGTAGTCTTTTTTTCTTCTGGGGTATTACAAATCTACTAACTAATCAATGTCAGCAGCTGGAAACAGGCAAGAAAGAATAACAGGACTGACTTTCGGAGGAATAGCAGGTGCAGCGCTCTGGGTAGGACATGCAAGAGAGTGCTTTACCCGCCGGTGAGATCTCAGACTAAAGGGCTGGGCAAATCATAGAACAAAAGTTTTTTTTATGTGATGAGCAGGGAAACATTTTGTACAGATCAGACTGGGCGGATAGCCAAGGCTTGATATTGATTGATGCGCACAGGAGTTCATTTGTGAAGGAACCCAAGAGGAAACTCGGAAGGAGAGACTCGTGCCAATGTACAAGTGAAGCGAAACCTAGGCCCAAACAGATGAATATGCTTAGCCCTTCGCACATTGACAGCTTTACGACAGAACACACACTGGTTTGCTAGATTACTCATCCAAATTAACCATTTTATATGTTCTTGGTGTAATTTACACCTAGAGGCGAATTGTTTTTAAAAATTTATTCAGCGAAGATGACCTGGATACTTCACTATAATTATTTTAGACTTCGCATATTTGTTCTCACATGTTTCAGGCAAAGATGAAAGATGACTTCCCTGGACTTTTGGAGACCGGCGAAGTTGACAAGGCGGCTTCTCATGGTGAATCGGCGAGGCTAACTACTGGGTTAAGAAATTATGATCACGTCTGTAGCGGTTTAAGAAGACAAAAAGATAAGGACAAAGTGTGTTTCACCACTTCGCTGAGTTATTTTTCTAGCTGAATGTATGGGGAATATTATATCCAATTTTATAAGATTTGCTATTATGGCGAAGCCAGAAGGGCCTATAAATATCCCCTAGGGTGTAAACTTTTGGGACAGAATGAAATACAATTGCAACACGCATATTGTTTTCATCTCATAGTTCACTTCTGTGATTCTATCACCCAACATCTGGCGTCGTCCGTTTATGTGATCAAAGACACAACCACAAAAATGGGAAGACCCAGTAAAAGGACAGCTCCGGCTGACAACAACGCCGTACAAGACCCAATTATAGAAGATGCAACAGAAACTAAAACCAGACATATTCAAGAAGAATAAGAAACTTAGAGCGAAGAAAGAAGACTCAAGGAACTCGAAGATCTACTCGCTGTCAAGAAAAAACAACTAGAAGAAGCAAGAGCGAAGCCAAAATAAGAATCGCAGAAGCAGAAGCTAGAATAAGAAAGTTCAATGAAGAGATAGAAAATGAAAGTGAAGTCATGATCCAAGACCCAAACTCAGCAAGCAAAAACACCAACAGTAAAGAGAACCAAAGTCAAATAGCAACAATTGACATAGAGTCGCCTCTATCAATCGACATTCAGCTAGTGAAGTGGCCAGCAAGATTCAAATTCAACATCATCCCAACTTATAATGGCATGTCCGACCCAAGACAATTTCTCATGAGCTTCGAAGCAGCAGTTGCATCAAGCGGGGGAGATGTGAACACCTTAGCGAAGTCGCTCATCATGGCAGTAAGAGGACCAACACAGCATTGGTACTCTTCGCTAAAGCCAAGGTCAATCAAATCTTGGGAACAACTTCGCACAACTCTGCTCTTAGATTTTCAAGGCTTACAAAGAGTTGAGCTCACAAGCGATGATCGTTTTAACATCAAGCAGCAACCAAAGGAACCACTGAGCTAGTATTACAAAAGATTTATACAAGCAAAAGCTCAAATACTAAATATACCAGATGAAGTTTTCATCATTGCAGCAATCAAAGACTGTGGGCAGGACAACTTTCTTCCCACTTCAAAAGGGAAAGACCAACAACAGTAGAAAAGTTATATGAAGAAATGAAAAAGTACTATGAGTCCGATGAAGACTACAAAAAAAGAATAGAAGAAGAAAATGGAGAAAGAAACATGTCAAGATCAAATAACAATTTCCAACACTCAAGAATGACAAATGCCAAGCGAAGACCATTTCAAAGGATAAATCACATCAACAACACGAGCGAAGCTGCCAGCCAAGGTCCAAGCTCAAGCAATCAAAGAAATTTTTAAAATAACAGAAGTTACAAGAAAAACTTCCTGCAAAGGGCAAACTACAACAATCAAGGTAGAAATTTTAAAAGAAAGATATCGAGGCCTAAGGAAATATATTCCATCATAAACGGCAAAGGGGCTGGCCACACGTCCAAAATGTGCCCAATAGTAAAGAAAAGCATTAAAGAAATGCAAAGAAAATAGGGCAACTTCGTAGTTAAAAGTTGTCAATCATCTAGCTCCCTAAGGGACAAATTACATGCCAATAACTTATCCTCAGCACATGTTGCCACCACCTTCGCCAGTCTACAATTGCCAGCCACCAGCAATGCGCCTGCAAAACCAATGGGACAAAAGTCAACAGCAAAGTTTTCATCCTAAAAATTCAGTGGTAAACAGCAGTCACCAAATTCAACACACCAACAATACCCCCCAAGCATCAACAAACAATGGGAATGCAATCATTCCGAGTAAAGGCAGAATTATGACAATCTTCGGAGGAAACAACATGGAGCTTGACACAAGAAACGAAAGAAGAAACTATTTCAAAATAGTAAACTCCATCGCAGTCGAAGGCCCATTCAAGAAAACAAGATGGTCTCACCTACCAATCACATTTTCAGAAAAAGATCTCAAATTGAAAGATTACCCTCACATGGATGCAATGGTAATTGAAGCAAACATTGAAGGATAGGCAGTCTCAAAGATTCTAGTAGATGGTGGTAGCTCCGCCGACAACATATTCACATCAACTGTAGATGCAATGAAAATTGATAGGAAAACTTTGGGGAGAGCCGAACATCCATTAGTTGGTTTCGGTGGAAAGAAAATAAACTTCATCGGTAGAATTGTCTTGCCAGTTTCATTTGGAACAGTGAACAACGCAAGAACAGAGCAAATAGCATTCAATGTAGTTGAAATGCACAGCCAGTACAACATAATCTTCGAAAGAGGGAGTTTAAATGCCTTTGAAGAAATAGTAAGCTACCCATACCTATGCATGAAAATGCCAGCAATCAATGGCATCATAACCGTCTTCGGCGATCAAACAGAGGCAAGAAACATAGAAAGAGATGCAAGCCCAGCTTTCAAAAATATCCATGTCATACAAGAAGAGGAGGACGAGCTCAAAACTGAAAATGAAAAGACTCAAGAAAAGGAGAAGCCCTGCGAAGACACAAAGAAAGTACCACTCAACCCAATGGTACCAGAAAGACCAGTTATCATCGGCACAAACTTAACAAAAGAAGAAGAAAAAAAATAATCTAAGTCCTACGAAGTAACAAGAACATCTTCTCCTGGTCCGCACAAGACCTCGGAGGAGTAAGCAGAGATGTTATAGAACACAAGTTAAACATTGATCCAAACTCAGAAAGTTGTCAGAAGATAGAACACAAGCTGCAAAAGCCGAAGTCCAAAGATTGCTAGATGCAAAAGTCATAAGGGAAGTTCGATTCACAACTTGGCTTGCAAACATAGTCATGGTGCAGAAGAAAAACAAAAAGTGGAGAATGTGCATGACTTCACAGATCTCAATAAAGCATGCCCAAAAGATAATTTTTCACTACCAAGAATAGACACTTTGGTAGATCAGGCAGCAAGAAGTGAAATGCTCAACTGCTATTTAGGCTACCATTAAATTTGGATGAAAAAAGAAGATGAAGAGTACACAAGTTTCATTACACCATTTGGAACTTACTGTTTTCAAAGAATGGCCGAGAGGCTCTGCAATGCAGGAACAACTTTCATCAGAATGACATCCACAGTCCTCAAAGATCAAATACCAAGAAACTTGCTTGTGTATGTCGATGATTTGGTAGTCAAGAGCAAAAAAAGAGAAGATCATATAGAATACTTACAAGAAACCTTCTCAAACCTCAGAAAAGCAAATCTAAAGTTGAACCTAGAAAAATGCACATTTGGAGCTCAAACAGGCAAAATTCTAGGATGCATCGTATCTGCAAAAGGCATTGATCTGAATCCAGAGAAGGTGAAGGCAATACTGAATATGCAAGTGCCAAGAAACATCAAGGACATTCAAAAGTTAACAGGAAGATTAGCTTCACTGAACAGATTCATATCTAAATCAGTTGAGCGAAGCTTGCCAATATTTCAAGCACTAAAGGGGAAAAAGGAAAAATTCAGCTGGGGTCAAGCACAGCAAGGAGCCTTCAAAGAAACAATGAAGCATCAGTCCAACCCCACAACTTTGGCAATGCCCGATCCAACTGTAAACTTACTATTATATTTATCAGCAAATGAATGTACAGTCAGTGCAGTTTTGATACAAAAAGAAGAAAATGAGCACTCAACACGACAAATTCCAGTATACTTCGCATCCAAAGCCCTGCCAGGATCAAAAATTTTCTACTCAGAAATAGAGAAAATTCCATACACAGTACTTATGGCATCAAGAAAGTTAAAACATTACTTCCAAGCACACAAAATAAGAGTACCAATAAATCAACCCCTCAAAGAAGTATTATAAGGCTTTAAGTCCTCTAGAAGATTGGGAAAATGGGCAGCAGAATTTTCTCAATACTTCATCAAATTTGAGAAGAGAACAACGATCAAATCTCAAGTACTGGTCGACTTCGTCGCAGATTGGACACCATCAAAATACAATCAAGAAAAAATGGAGCAGCCAGAATGGATAATCTATTGTGATGGTGCTTGGGCTTCGCTGGCGCCGGAGCAGCAGCAATCATAACTTCACCTTCCAGAGTCAAGCTCAAATATGCGGCAAGACTAGACTTTTAATGTACAAATAATATTGCAGAATATGAGGTAGTACTATTGGGACTTCGCAAGGTAAGGGAAACGGGAATTCAAAAGTTAATAATCAAAACAAACTCTCAAGTGGCTGGGCACATAGAGAAAAACTACAAAGCAAGAGACCCAGAGCTAACAAAGTACCTCCAACTATTGAGAGATCAAGAAAAATAATTCGCCGGATTCACAGTGAAGAGTATCTCAAGAAATGATAACACAGATGCAGACGAAATTACAAAAGCCACTGCCCAAAAGTTGGAGTTACCACCAGAAGTATTCTTCTAAACTATTATAGAAGCCTCAACAAAGACAAAAGTTGAACAACCAAAAGAAGTATATTTCATCAAAAGCGAAGACTGGAGGGCTCCAATCATGGCTCCAATCATGGCATTCTTCAAAGAATTTTATGAGCCAGAAATTGAAGTTGATAAAATAAGAATGAAGCAAAAGACCAGAAGTTATAAAATCATCAATAAAGAACTATACAAGGAAGGAATTTGCCAGCCACTCCTAAAGTGTATCTCAAGAGAAGATGGAAAAAACCTTCTGAAAGAAATACATGAGGGAATCTGTGGATGCCACGCTAGGGCTAGATCAATAGTTGGGAAAGCTTCCAGGCAAGGGATTTTCTGGCCAACCACTCAAAGTGACAGCAAAGAAATGTCACAATTGCCAGATGGCAGGGAGCAAAGTCAATGCACCAGAAACAAACTTACAGTCAATTGAACCAACTTGGTCACTCGCAAGATGGGGCATCGACATAATTGGAAAATTACCCCCGGCTCAAGGCAACTAGCTATATGCAATAGTAGCAGTTGAATATTTCACCAAGTGGAATGAGGCAAAACCAATCACAAACATGTCTTCTCATACAATGGAAAAATTCCTATGGCAAAACACCATATGCAGATTTGGAGTTCCAAGACACATCACAGTAGATAATGGAACCCAACTTGATAGCGAAGACTTCAGAGAATACTGCCACTCAATGGGAATCAAACTCTGTTTCACATCGTAAGGCATCCATAGTCCAACGGAGCAGTAGAGAGAGCAAATGGGATAATTTGCACAGGAATATCAAAGTTCTTAACAGATCTAAAAAAGGAAAAATGGATAGATGAATTGCCAAAAGTTATCTGGTCTCACAACACATTGAAGCCAAGGCCAACAGATTTTTTTGCATTCAACTTACTATACGAAGATGAAGCAATGACTCCCAAAGAAATAAAGTTTGAGGGACCAAGAACAAACATACAAATGATCACAGAAGAAGATCAAGCAACAAGCAAAGATTTACTCGAAGAAGAAAGAAATGAAGCACTTGAGAATATCAAGAAGTACCAACTTAAAACAAAGAAGTGGTACAACAAAAAAGTCAAGCCAAGAGAGTTAGCACCAGGAGATTTTGTCCTCAAAAGAAAAATAAATGAAGACACGGTGGGAAAATTCCAACAAAAGTGGAAAGGGCCTTTCATTATCACAAGAACAAACAAAGAAGGTGCATATCATCTAGCAAATCTAAAAGGTGAAAAACTCAATCACACATGAAATATAGAAGCACTTCGCAGATATTACCCAGAGCCAAACTAGAAGAGTAGTTTTCTTTTCTGCAAAATAGAAGTAGAAGTTTCATTCCAAGCAACTTTACAATTCAAAACGTAATCGAGCTGCACTCTTTTTCCACTCAGGGGAAACCCTTCGCAGGGTGAGTGGTTTTTTAACGAAGCAGTCTCTTTATAAATCTCATGAAGTATAAATGAGAAAGTAGTTTCCCCAAAAGAAATGTCTTTACATTACCTGATCAAAAAATAAAATGCCGAAGAGTATATCCAAAGTATACTCTCACATCGGTATAAACCTTGCAAAAAAGTAAGTTAGCATTAATATTTTATTAAATCTAAAAAATGCTAACTTATCCAATTTAAACAAGTCCTGTTCAAATTTTTTGACTTATTTTCACTAAGGTAAAAATGCTTCTGGCTTCTAAGTGAAGCGTACACGTCCCCTTCGAACAAAAAGAAGGAACGGCGTTTTAAAATTTGCTAAGGCAAATTTTTTGACTTATTTTCACTAAGGTGAAAATGCTTCTGGCTTCTAAGCGAAGCGTACGCGTCCACTTCGAACGAAAAAGAAGGGACGACGTTTTCAAATTTGCAAAGGCAAATTTTTTGACTTATTTTCACTAAGGTGAAAATGCTTCTGGCTTGTAAGTGAAGCGTACGCATCCACTTCAAACGAAAAAGAAGGGACAACGTTTTAAAATTTGCTAAGGCAAATTTTTTGACTTATTTTCACCAAGGTGAAAATGCTTCTAGATTCTAAGCGAAGCGTACGCTTCCACTTCGAACGAAAAAGAAGGGACGGCGTTTCAAAATTTGCTAAGGCAAATTTTTTGACTTATTTTCACCAAGGTGAAAATGCTTTTGGATTCTAAGCGAAGCGTACACGTCCACTTCGAACGAAAAAAAAGGGGATGACGTTTCAAAATTTGCTAAGGCAAATTTTTTGACTTATTTTCACTAAGGTGAAAATGCTTCTGGCTTCTAAGCGAAGCGTACGCATCCACTTCGAACAAAAAAGAAGGGACGGCGTTTTAAAATTTGCTAAGGCAAATTTTTCGACTTAACTTCACTAAGGTGAGAATGTTGCATGATTCTAAGCGAAGCGTACGCGACCGCTTCGAACGAAAAAGAAGGGATGGTGTTTCAAAAATCTGCTAAGACAAATTTTTCGATAAAATTTCACCAAGATGAAAACATTTTTGAACTTCTAAGTGAAGTGCAACATTTTTCAACTTCTAAGCGAAGTGTAACATTTTTGAACTTCTAAGCGAAGTACACAAGCGACAAAAAGAATAGCACTTTAAAACATGGCTAAAATGAAATTTCTCAGTTATATAAGCAAATCGCTCTCAATGATTGTTCAGTATTTATTCTTACAAGCGAAGCCGAACATACGAACTTTGCAATACAACAAGAAGTTTACATCACAACTTATTCAATTACAAACAAAATATGTACAAATTAGCCATTTTGAGAACTAACTACGTCAGCAGCACCACCAAGAATGTCACTAACAACCTCGCTATTAATTTTGTCTGCTTCACGGCGCAAACGATCCTCGCAAACATCCGCCGGCGAAGTACTTGATCCCGACGACTATAAGAAACGGAGTCAGCAAGTACATTTCAACCATGAAGCAATTAAAAATGCATGCGTCAAACTTTACCTGAGCAAAATCCGTGAAATCAAACACTCGGCAGTTGGGAGGCCTGATACTACGGTATCATTTATTCACATCTATAAAATTTTTTTTGTAATATAGAGTTCCTAAAAAAGTTGAGTTCAAAATAATAAAAGCATAACTTACTAGTGAGAAAATCATCAACATCACAACCATCATACTTCGCACGAAAATCATAGAACTTGGTAGCCTTGAAAATGAAGTCATCTTTACACATTAACAGCGGAGTAATATGTTCGACATCCTGCACAGGCTCAGCATGAAGAACCTGCGTAGGATGGACAAATAGTCAAACAACTTCCAAGCGTGTATTTTACAAAGATGATAACTTAAAAACCAATGTATCTTAAAACTCCCTCATCTCACAAAAGAAAAGACAACTAGAGCCTAAGGATGGCCACCACTAACATTGCTCGATCCAGCACCACTTTGACCCCTAGCTCTGGCCTCCCTCTTCGCAATCTCCTCAGCCTCCTTCTAAGTAGTTTTTGTCTCCTTTGCAATTTGCTAAACAAAAAGCAGAATCAAATAAAAACATTAGCAATAGCACAAAATAAGAAAAATACAAAACATACCTTCTATAACTTTTCCCTCGCTTTATCAAAATAATGGGCCCGACCACCCGATCTCCAGTACTGCTCAAGATACTTGTTGCACAACACTTGAGTAGCCTTATTAACGTTAGTCAAGTTATCCACAGAAGGAAACTTGTACTTATCATCATAGAGTTGGCTAAACAAGGGATCTTGACTTTGCCTCATCAAATGAAACAAAGCACGAACAGAATAATACACACCGATGTCAACCATGGTTTCCATGACCTGAGACAAATCTTCATACTAGCGACAAAGCCAACTGAAAAGCTGTCACGATCACCAAGATCCTAACACTTGCCTCTAGGCCTAGCTCCAAAACAGAGCTCCCAAATGCGGTTGCAAGTATCAAAGAAGGATTTATCCTGATCCTTAATCTTTCTTTCAATACGCCTCATACCTTCCTTTAACTTTTCATTATCCTCCATAATCATCTTGATATCATCCTCTCTTTCTTCAACTCGAACAAGAGCACTGATAAGTTTGCCCTCCAAAACATTATGAGCATCTACAGCATCAGCTCTTTCCTTTTCTTTTTTGGCAAGTTGCTTCTTCAGATTTTCAATTTCAACTTGATAGTCATGTTCACGAAGAGAAAAATTTTTCTCCTTCTCTTCTAAAACCATTTGCAACCCTCTCATCAAGATAGAACCCTTGTACATCATTGACAGACCTACATCAGCAACTTCAAGCAAAGGCTTTTTTGATAATTCAAGCTCGTCATCCGGAATAGTAAAAGCTTCGTCAATGCACTTCGAAAGTTGAATCTCAGAAGTACGAGGCATAACTCAAAGTTTAACAGCTCCAATGCCTATGAACTTGAAACAATCTAAACCCAAACTCCTGTCCTGGCAAAAATCCAAGGAACGTTTCAGGGCGTCAGAAACAGCACCTTAATCAACAGCAGGAACAACAGGAGTAGCAGGATCCTGTTGAACACTTTTCAACTTGCTAAAATCAACATTTTTCTGTGGAGAAGAAGGTGCATGAGGAAAAATAGTTTCTGCAAAAATATAAAAACTGAAGGTCAGCAAAAAAGACAACATAGGTCAAACAAATCAAATACAAAGATGCAGTACTCACCAGTAGAGACACATTCACCCAAGCTACATTCAACCTTTTTGCCAGTTTCAACATGAATAGTAGAACTTGACAAACATGCCAATCTAACATCATTAGTCTCTTCATCAAAGACTTCTTCATCGCTTTCTTCAATATTGAGAGTATAAACTCTAGAACCGCCAACTTTCTTCGACACTTCCCGAAAACCAACCTCGCTAGTATTAACTATGGTAGGATTTTCAACCAAAGTTGCTTTCCCCGCATCAACATCTTGATCACAAGACTCAATGATCGAAGCTTCAGAGTCAAGCCTCGGCGAAGTAGGTTTATCAGTCCCCTGAGAATCTTTTGCAACAGTTTCTTTTTCAAAAACTGGCTTCTCAACTATGACAGGATTATCGATGGGGAAACTTTGACCTTGCAAATTCTGCAAAGCTCCACTCAGTGGAGTAAGTAACAGCGGAGTCAAACCACTAGAGGAAAAAATCTTACTAATTTTTCTCACCTCATCCTCAGCATGTCGAGACATAGAACCACCAGCATCATCAATAACTCTTGTAGCATCATCATCATCTTTCCTAGAACCACCCAAGCCAGAAACCAAGTTACCTTCCATATCCAAACTCTGATCCAGCACAGCGTCAATCTCATCTGCGTCCAGCAAACAGGAAGGACTTTGATTCTTTTTCAACCTCTTCGCAACAACTTTGCTAACACCACCAGCAGCTTTACGCTTGATGACCTTAGCTTGAATAGCAGTCTCCTTCTCCTTTTTTTACTTTGCTTCTTATCATGGGCATAAGCAGGAGGAGGTCTTTCGCCATACTCAACATTAGCAACTTCAAAAACTCTGTTCAAACGCACATAAGTAGGACCAAGAATCTTATCAATGTTATTTTTCTTATTCAACACATATTTACCAAGCAAATCCTCAGCCCGACTTTTAACAATTTCACAAAATCTTTATGGCAAGCAAAAGTCCTTGGATGATGAAAGTCATTATCTGGGTACTTGTAGTTCACCCCTCGAACTTTTTTAGCATGAAAACATTAAAAAGACCAACCTTTCTTCAACAGCAAAATTTTGGCAGCTGCATACCCTTCAACAAGATCTCTAGCACACTGTAGTGAAGCTGTGCACTTGTATGCCTTTATAGCAGTCTTCGAGATCGTGGAAGTAGGAAAAGATGGAGATAATTTAAACTCCTCAATCTCTATTCTAGCAGCCATCGGATATTTCTTCACCATTTTCTTCGTCTCTGGGTCCCTTTCTTCAACCATAGGCACCTTATGATAGAACCAATATCTTGACCAATCTCCAACACCCCACTTATTCTTCGTTGCTGGAGAAACTTGAACGGCATTACGAGCTATTTTAAAACTAGAACAAGCAAAGTACTTGGTAACCACTCGACCATCAAGTGTAAATTCTTTGAATTGAGTATGCATCTCAAACAACTCACAAAAAGCGGCAATATTAGCATTAGCTTCCTGGGACTTCATAACCCAAACAAAGTGAGCCAACCTAACCACTCCGTTAGGCGTCAAATGATGCATTTGAATGTTGAAGGCCTTTAGCACATCTTCAAGAAAATCTTGACAAGAGAAGCGAAGACCAGCAGTAAACAAATCCTTATAAACAATACATTCATCCGGATACAGCTTCGGATTGGTCTCTGCAGGATCAGGCACCCTCACTTGACTGCGCTCAATAATTTTTAATCGAACCATCTCGTCAAGATGACTCTTTTCGAACAAAGTCCTTCCAAAAGTCAAAGTAAAACCTTCTCATCCTTACCAAATCTTCAACAGATGCATCAACCTTGTCAAGATTCTCCTCGTCAGAATCCATCTGAGACTTGTCCTCTTCGCCTTTAGAGCTTTCTTAGAAAAGAATTTGATCTTGTAAATCTCGCGAAGACATCTACAAAAAACCAAGATCAAAACAATACTTGACAAAATCAAAAAACACAAAGACTTGAAGGAACAAACCTAGCTGAAGTTTTCAGACACACTTCGTCCAAGAATTCTAAACAAGACAAGCACAAAAAGCAGATGTCAAGAAAAACTGTCTTGAACTTCCCAGCTCGAGGAAAATTTTGACATAGTTTCCCGTCTTCTGAAAACGACAGCTCAGGGGGAGGGGTCATCGCTATTTATAAGCAAATCCGGTCAAACAGTCAAAACTACCTGTTAGATTCAAAAATTAAAACCTTAAACAGGCCAACTCCAAAGTTTGGACGGCGTTTGTTAGGCAAAGTTTACATAAACTTCGTGGGGTTCAGACCTTTGGAGTAGGCCTTCACCCGCGAGAGGCTGTTGTTGGGGAACAACTTTGACATACAAACTTCCATCTCAAACTTTGGAGCTGAGAATAAACTTTTTACCATAAATATTTGAAACAGTATAGTATTCGGTGAAGATGACGTGGATACTTCGCTATAATTATTTTGGACTTCGCATGTGTTCTCACATCTTTCAGGCGAAGATGACTTCGCTGGACTTTTGGAGACCGGAGAAGTTGACAAAGCGGCTTCGCATGGTGAATCGGCGAGGCTAACTGATGGGTCAAGAAATTATGATCAAATCTGAAGCGGTTTAAGAAGACAAAAAGATAAGGACGAAGTATGTTTCACCACTTTGATGAGTTGTTTTTCTAGCTGAATGTGTGGAAAATATTATATCCAATTTTGTAAGATTTGCTATTATGGCGAAGCCAGGGGGGTCTATAAATACCCCCTGGGGTGTAAACTTTTAGGACAAAATAAAATACAATTGCAACCCACATATTATTTTTACCTCATAGTTCACTTCTGTGATTCTATCACCCAACAAAAGCCGGGCTGATCATCTGCCTCTAGCAAGCGGTCTCTGTTAACAGAGGTGCTTGGGCATGCACGTCTGTGCAAAAAAAACAAAAAAAACAAAAAAAAGGACCATTGTTGTGGCCCTCCTTTGTGGCTAGGTGATGGATCAAGATGTTGTTGACGAGGAGTCCCCTCATGCATCAGGTCGTTGGTGAGGAGTCCTGGTGGAACGACTAGATATTATACCGCGGGGTGATGGAGGTGGTTGCCCAAGCGATTAGGGACTTCATCATTCAAAACTGGAGCACAATAGAACAGATCAGATGAGTTTGTCAATATGTGGGTCGAGTATTATGACATCAATGATGAAATAACTATTTATGTCAAGCTGAAAGTACCTGTCATTTATCTGGGATTTATATGGGAAGTGACAGGCCTTACTACTCGCTCTGACCTAAGACAATCTCTAAAGATTTAATAGATGAGGTTCTCTCAGTAAGTCAGTCGTCCCCCAGAGGCCAGGGCCATCATCCACACCGGTTTAAACAAATAGTCAACCCCTTGTCTGATTTTATAGTAAATTGTGTCGAGATTACAAATGAATACTGTCATTTTTTTGTGTCAAAAGTGACGGGTCCAATGTACTACTGCAATACATAACTTTTAGGGACGGGTGAAAAAGGTTTGTAGACGGTGGACTGATGATCTGCCTCTGCCAAGAGGTCTCTATTAATGAAAAGTAACACAGGTGGTTGGCATGCCCGTCTCTGTAAAACAAATGAAATTCTAAAATGGGTTTCTGTAAAACAAAAAACTTTAAAAATGGCCATTGTCATCACCCTTGTGCAAGGCTCTCTCAGTCGTCCCCAACAGCACCGCCATTGCGATGGATCACCCCCCCCCCCCATCCCCCCCTCCTCCCCCCCTCCGTCCGCCCTCTTAGATCGCCGTGGAACTGCCTGCTGTCAAGCCTATCATGGATGTCGGTTCAAAAATTCATGTTGGCACAAGAACCAAATTAAAGAGCTTGCAAATACAACTCTGACCCGTGTAACTAGTAGCATGTCAAGTGAATGCATACAACCATCTGCCCATGCACATACTGAGGGGAAGAGTGAACAATATATACTTTCTTCTAAAGTATCATAAAAATTACTGACTTCTCATCCATCATCGCAAAAGTTTTAAATCATCATCTTGTCCCTATTTGCAAGCAAACCGAACAAAGGTGCAAACTGAGGAAAGGCCCTTGGGAGCATGACGACCGAAGACACACCTGTGTGCCTGATTGTTCAGCCAAACTAAGCATTCGACAGCCAAATAAATTATTTACAAGACGAAATAGGCAGGACTTGATCGGCCCTGCCTCTTTCTGGCGCAGAGTGCTCCCTGCTTTTTCTTCCTAGCACACATTGCTTATTCTTACCTGGCGCTGATAGCCCTGCGTTTCCTTCCCTGCTAATCTTGCCACCGCGGATTTCTCCTTGCCTTTCCATAACCTCAGGCCAAATTCCCAGCCTCTAAATTCTAGCAAAGCTAACATGCGCGCATTGGTTAGCACAAGCACACCGCGTGCAGGAGCAAGTCTATCTTTAACTGCTGATACATCCCATTCCCATCCCTGTCATTAGACATCTCTTCAGGGACCATAACCATCGAATTCCTCTCCAGTTTCACACTCTTCCCATTTCCAGCATACAAGTGGTGTCTAAGTTATAGTTTTTCTTCCTCGAAAGGCAAAGCTATATAGAGAGTGTTGCCCTTGAGGCCGTGTAAAGGAAAAATTAAGGCCCTAGAATGTTCCTGGAATATGATTGTTGAGTCCAGAGCATGATGTACTCTAGATTATATGGGTGTTTGCACTACCTGCCTTAACTATGGGCTATAAATAGGACTTGGCATTTAAGAAAATAATATCCTTATTTCCAATGTCTCATTTTTACTGTTATCCCTAAGCTTCTAAAAAACTTGGTTGAAGAGGACGAGTCCATGCTACACGTGATCAGTTCTTTAAGCCTCTAGGACCCTCCACAATTGTGGAATCTTGATCCAACTTAGCCCGGCATGGACACACTGCAGTGGAAGCCAGTGCAAAAAGCTTGCTGTCTAGGAATTGTCGTCTAAATCAAAATGTTGCTGGCGAGGATTGAGGAATACCCTTGTGGGATCATGTCACTGGCGAGGGGTCTAGGAGGAACCAAATATATATTATTCTTGCGGCATGAATAGAACCCACAAGATCGTCCACACCTAGTGATGGAGGTGCTAGGTCACGGATCTGACAAGCGATTGGGGACTTTGTCATGTGAATGCAATCGACTTGTCTTTGGGGTAATTTGTAACTACTACTAGCCAGGTTGTTGCACCGTGGATGCAATTTATTCGTATTAATTATTTATCATAATCCTCAACGCTGGAATTTCATTGTTTTCTCTTTTGCAAACAAGAAAACTTTGTATACTGAGTAACTGAACGGGAAACAACCAGATACAGAACAGAGCAACAGTGCTACCAAACAGTACAGTTGCCGGGCAAACTGGAAATGGAAGATGCACAGTGCTAATGAGGAAGTCTAGTTCCTCTTGGGGAAGCCATAAACGCAGGTCTTCTGCCTT
Source organism: Bothriochloa decipiens (assembly GCA_023333625.1). Classification (NCBI taxonomy): domain Eukaryota; kingdom Viridiplantae; phylum Streptophyta; class Magnoliopsida; order Poales; family Poaceae; genus Bothriochloa; species Bothriochloa decipiens. Next base: position 17,040,135 of record CM041630.1, read on the forward strand.
TTCATCACTGGATAACTGAACCAAATTCCAGCAAAGCAAACATGCCCACGTTGTTGGCTCAGGAGCTCGATCCTTAACTTCTGACGCATCCCATTCCCATAGCTATTAATGGACAACCCTTCGGTGGTCTCCATTGAATTCCTATGTCGGCCCATCCGATTCATTGCCCTCTCCATTTCAGACTAGTCCATTCCATACGTGTGGTGATGTCTGAGTTATAGTTTTTCTTGTATGTTTGAACTTTGCAGCCAAGAAGTGGCAAATGTGTTTTTGCTGTCTTCGAAATGCCGCAGCTATATATATGTAGAGTGCTACCCTTGAAGCCGCTTCTTTTCTAAAAAAACCCTTGAGGCTACTTAAATGCAAAATTAAAGGCCCTAGAATATTCCTGGAATATGATTGTTGAGTCAAAAGCATGGTGTAGTATAGACCATGGGTGTTTGCATTACGTAGGCTACAAATAGGACTTCAAATCTGAAAAAAATAAACCTTATTCCCAGTGTATCATTTTTATTTTTATCCCTTCGCTTCTTAATAACTTGGTTGATATTTATTTTCCTCTGAAGAGAGCCATCTGTGTGAGATTTAATTTGAATAGAGGGGGGATTTGAACGGGAGCCTCAAAATTTCTATTGAAATTTTAGGTCATCGGCTCGACAAATAACTCTAAGATTCAAAACTTGAACAGTGATGTCGACGACCCTATGGTGAGGGTGCATCTTCCCTAGGAACACAGCAGGACAGCATAAGAGGAGCCGAAGTAACAGAACTCAAATCAGAGACCGAACAGGCAAGCTAGGAATGAAACAACGCAAACTAGACAACTGCAGACAGTCCGCTATAGTACTGCAACAGAGATCGCACACTCCGCGCATAACTGCTACAGAACCTGGACACTCCGCACAGTAACCATGGCCTGTCCGGGGTCATGGGCGAACTGTCCATAGGTCAAAATGAGCATTTGGCTAATTAGTAGTTCAATGTTAGATGATATGTCTGCGGTCAACAAGGTGCCTGCGCTATGCACACTACATCAGAATAGCTAAGCAAATGAAGAACACTATCAATACAACATACCAGTATAGATGACGGTTCACCTGTGACCTTTTAAGAAATCACCATAGAATTTTGTTTTCAGTGCCGGTTCATTCCCGAAGTGATATATCTATGACGACCGCTTAAGTTGTCATAGTTGGACATCTCAGAATCAATTTGGCATCTTAGTGGTAAAACTTAATCGTAAAGTACAACTAATCTTTAAAATCAAATTAATTATAACACCACAGGCATTAGACAGTAACACTAATCATTGATGCATCAATGAAACTAATAAGAATTGTTAAAAGAGTTTTAGGTTAGATTCTACAAAAGCAAAGGAATTCATAATTTCATAACTGGAAACAAGAAATATAATTGCATAAAAAATGAAATAAAAATAAAACAAGAAGAAAAGAACACTCCACAATTACACAGGTCACCTCATTATGACTCAGGTGTTGTTTGGTTGGTGTGGTCAGGTGAGATTACACTACTAACTTTTTGGCCCTTGTGCCATGCTTTTTTATTGCAATGGCATGATTTGGCTGAATAAGGGGTATTATTGAAATAATTTGCGCCTTCGACTGTGAAAGTTGTAATTTTTTCCATGCATATTATTTCATGGAAATAAGTGCAAAGATCATTGCAACAAGTGAGTGATGTCGTAAACCGGTTTGTTTCATCGAGAGTTACAGAGGTGTGGGATAATCCTAGTAGGATATGTTGTCCTCAGATCCGGGGTGACTCTACCCTTGAAAATCAAGGGGGGCAGAGTCACGGGAAATGGGATGTGAATGCACACACTCACGTCAAAAGGAGAGGAGAAGGGGAGGGGTCTGGCCGAGCTCTAGCCCTAGCCGGTATGCTTCAGCCCCGCAGCTGAGATACAGCATGCTTGTGCCAATGACACTCACCAACCATCACTACAGTATTTATAATGGAGGCAGGCATAGTGTGTTAATGTTCCTTGGTTATTATAATGGAGGCATAACGGCAGCAGTTGCCCTGCCCATGTCTCCATTAATTGACTTTAAAAATGAAAAAGGAAGAGCTAGCCCAATCGAGTGCGCTATCGATCCCCCACTTCGCCAGACCTAGCCTGCCATCACCCGCAAGACACCAAATCTGCACAAGGTGTGACCGCCCTGAACGCCTGGGAGGGAGTGGTGACGGTTAGGGTTTTCATATCATCATATATACTTGGCGCGTGGAAACAGTAGATGGCTAGGCCAGAATTTTGCAGGCAGGCCTTATATAATAACAACTTCAAATAATTTTTGAGACAGTTACCATAAGAAAATTGTAAGGTCGAGATGGACTAGAGGGGGGTGAGTAGTCTTCTAAAATAATTTATCATAACGGCTAACCGAAACAAATACGGAATTAAACTAAATGTTCTAGCCAAGACTTCACCCCTCTAACTATGACTCTAGATGCACCTTGATAAAAGATCCTAAACAAGAAAACAAGGTGCCAATCTAGTTAGTGCTCTTCTAATCAAGTCTAGCTTCCAAGGTCACACAAACCTAAGTAACTAGTACTTTCACAAGCAAGGGAGCACCTATAAAATTCTAATGAGCAAAAGTACAAAGCCAACCTAAGCTCACTAGATGCTCAAGGACAAGGTTACACAAACTGAACCCAAGAGCTCAAATACTTAGCTACACAAACTATCTAATCAACAACACAAGCAAGATATATATATGAATGTAAATACAAGCTTGTGAAGAGGAATGCAAACCACCGCGAAGTGTGGAACAAGATGACATGGCGATTTTTCACCCGGTTCACTTGGTTGCCACCAAGCTACGTCCAGTTGTGTCGACCACCACTCTTGTGGTTCCTCCGGTGTGACTCGCAAGCCACTTGCCTCGCAAGGCACTTCCTTGCAAGGGAACCGCGAGCGAACCCACACACAATTGGTTCTTTGGTATGACTCGCAAGCCAATTCCCTCGCAAGGCAAGCTCTCTCAAGAGCACCGCAAGACCCCGCTGTGTTGAGTGAGGTTACTCAATGACACGAGCAATCCACTAGCGTTACTCTTCGTGATCCCTGCGAGGTGAGCACCAACCTCTAACAAATCAACCTTCAGAGCATCGCACAATCTCTGTTGCGTGCCTCACGAAGTCCCTTGCCACCAAGCCGTCTAGGAGGTGGCAACCTCCAAGAGTAACAAGCCCCCAAGCTTCCGACATGAACACCTAGTGCCACACGATGCAATCTCTCAATGCAATCGCACTAAAAATTGCTCTCTCACTCAAATGGATGAACTCTGTCAAGAACAAGTGAGTAGAGGGCTCTCCAAGCACTCACAAGCATGGACACAAAGTCCCCAAGGTGCTCAACCTCTCAAATGGCCGGCCAACCCTCCTATTTATAGCCCTATGGCTAAAGAGCCATTACATTCAAATTCAGGTGGCCTATCGGAACTTCCGGTCACCTAACCGGAACTTCCGGTTAGAACAAATATAGTCGTTGCAAAAGATTCCTCAGAAAACACACCCTTCAGATGCCCACCGGAACTTCCGGTCACCAAACTGGAACTTCCGGTCATCCACCGAAACTCCACCGGAACTTCTGGTCATGAACTGGAAGTTATTCGGGGTGTGAGGTTGCTCGGGCTGGGCTGACCGGAACTTCTGGTCTAGGCCCACTGGAACTTCCGCTGGTCCAGCACCACACCGCACTAAAACGGGCATATCTCTTAGCTCTGAACTCCGTTTTTGATGATCTTGGACTCTATAGAATGCATATTCAGAGGGCTACACCACCAACGCAAGAGCTATCAACTCTCTTTTCCAACGCAATAGTTCACGAAAACATCTCCAACACCTTCTCCTTTGCAAACGTGCCAACACCACCAAGTGTACATCACCACGTGCATGTGTGTTAGCATTTTCACAATCACTTTCAAAGGATTTTCTCTTATATCACAACGCCACATAATCCTAGCAACATCGCAATGTTAGATCGCTCAAGTGGCACCAGATGACCGATATGCAAACTCGTTTGCCCCTCTTGATAGTACGGCCTATCAAACCTAAATCCGATCATCAACTTCTCTACACACCTCATGACCGGTGAAATGAAATGCCCAAGGATATACCTTTTCCTTGCATCTTCATTTCCACTGTCACCTCCAATGTGCCAATGCACCACGTGCATGACACGATCAACAAATGATATGATTCAGTTCACTTGATCACATGACCTTCTTGATCCATCGATCTTGGCTTCACTTGCTCTTCTCCATTGCATCGGTCCATCAGCGCCAAGTCTTGCCCAAGCTTCATCGTCGCACAGTCCTTCGCTTCGAAGCCTCAACTTGCCCTTCACACTTGCAACCGGTCCTTCGAGCCAAGCCTCATCTTGATCTTCACCATGCTTAGGTCACATGACTCCATGTCATGTCTCATATGCAATAAGCTCCTTCAACATGCAACCCTCTAGGTCCATCGATCCTTGACTTTACTTGCTCTTCACCGTTGGGTCAGTTCATCGGCGCTAAGTCAAGCTCAAGCTTCACCGTCGCATGATCCTTCGCTTCAAAGCCTTAACCTACCCTTCACACATCCAACTGGTCCATCAAGCCAAGCCTTGTCTTGATCTTCACCTCTTGGTCACATACAAGTACCTGTGGACCAATCCTGTGTATCTCAACCATAGATATATTAGTCCACCTAAAGTTGTCACTCAATTACCAAAACCAAACATGGGACTTTCAATCTCCCCCTTTTTGATAATTGATGACAACTCTACAAAGATATGGAATTTAAGAATAATGGACTCTGCCACTTATCCAACATTTATGCTCAATGTTATGATTTGGATAAGTACCACAAAGTCAACTTGGTAGTGATAGCTCCCCCTACATGTGTGCTTCAATGATTTGAATTCAAGCTTGCACACATGCATAAATATGGAAATTTTGAGAGAGTTAGCACTACTAAGTGATGCTAAGGTATATAGGATAAACCTTTGAAGCGTGATATACCAATCAGACTTGCACCATTGAGTTCATCCTTAGCATCATAGTTGGCTAGATATCACATGAAACACACTAGATACCTCATGAGATCAACATTATAAATAAGGTTCTAGTACTACATGAAAGAACACATATCTAGCTATACCATCCTATGCAAGCTAGTTATCAAATCATCAATCAAGTTCTATGACTAGCATACACCATACATGCAATGCATATTGAATTTAAAAACTTATGCAAATGCAAGCAAGCACATGAATATGCACATGTCAAATGCAATCAACCAAGTTCATGAGCTTGCTCCCCCTGCTTGTGTGCTTTTCTTGTCCAAGAATTCTTGATCCCCTTCCATTCTTCAATGTTGCTCCCTCTTGGTCCATGCCCATTATCTTCTCTCCATCTTGATCCAATGTATATTTCTCTCCCCATTTCTAGAGTATGCCTCTTGCATATCTTTGTACATTTCTCTCCCTCTTTGTCATCAATTACCATAAAGGTATTCCAAAACACTTCAAAAATGAACTTCTTGATGCAAAGGGTTGGAACTAGGGGTTGATGGTTGATTGTTAAATCATCAATTTTGATGGACACACCATATGTTGGAATGACACCACTTGTAAATACCACATGTAGTTGCATGAAACCACTTAGAATTACCACATGTAGGTTACTTGAAAGATCTTTGACCTTGATACCAATGAGTTGGGGCAACTCCCCCTATGTCAAAGCATGGGTCAACCAATCTTGTAGATGAGGGTAGCTTTTTTTCATTGATCACTTAAAGTTGAGGATCACTTGTGGAACCATGTTCTTGATGTACTAGATACCACTGATATGAAGCCTTGTATTCCATGGGTAGGAAAGTGATATTCTAGACATATATTGCAAGAACTAGCATTATGGAAACCACTTGTTGAATTTGTCAATTATAACCAATTCTTGAACATTTGACATCTTCATGAGCTTCTTTATTATTGACTTGAACTAAAATATTTTGCCCATAAGCTTTCAAGTCCGGTTTGAACCAATGACAAGTTTCTTCACACCTCACTAGAAGGGTTATCTTGCCAATGTTGTACTTGTCACTTATGTGCAATCCAAAATATATCAAGCACTTGGGTTCACTAGATCATGAATAAATCCATATTCATACCACTAGATCAAATAACCAGTCAAGCAATATTGGTAGATTATGAACTATAAACATTTTATTTGTCATGCATGATCCTAGTAAGCATGTACTATATGCACTAACCGCATACTAGTAAGGAATGAAATGATCATGCACATTACAATGATACATTTGCTATGATGGAGTAGAGGATAGTCAATTAGATTCCCATTTCATTATTTCAATAGCAATGTGAAGTCCAATTATAAGCTTGATGTAGTCGATAGATACCCATTAAAATTTCATGTTTCATCCATATGAATTGAGAACCACTAATGATCAAGTGCACTCTTCTTGTTGTGGTTGTCTTGCTTCTTCCTTTTGACTTCGCTTGCTTGAGAGAATACCACTTGTAATATCACATGATTTGTCATGTATTGCTCTCTGTTGGGTGTTGCTTGCTTTCTTGATCAAGCCTTTTGATTGCTTCAACTAAGCATCTCCAATAATCTTAGATCACCACTTCCATATTAGCCTTCCAAGTATCCCCACTTGGTTTACCCACTCATGGGTGGCATGCCCCCTCAAGGAGAAGTGATCTCTCCAAGAACTATCCTTGATACTCACTTGAATTGCCTTCGTTTGATTGATCATAGACTCATCTTGATTAATAATCTTCAATTCTTCTTTAAGTCCTTCTCTTTATTGTTTAAGTTCTTTTCTTTCTTCCAAATGATCTCCAATTGTCACTAGAACTTAAACTTCCATCTTGCTCATGATCTTGATCTTGATCTTCAATTTGAGTACCAAATGTTGTAACAAATACACTCTACAAGCAAATGACCTTGTACTCATTTCTTGTTATGCTTCTAGATTAGATCAAAACCAAACATAGGTTCCTCAACCACTTATAATCATGATTCCAACTTGAGAACCTTTCAATTTGAGTGACTTATGATTTATCCAAAGTTTGTCACTTTTCTAGCAGATTCTGTACCCTTCAAATAATGATCCATATCTCCCAAATGAAAAATCCAAATGCCATGAAATTTGATGGAGATATGAAACACTCAGTCTTATAGTAGCTGTAAAAATTTGAGCTTCATTGTCCTTCTAGATTACTACCAGATTTCACATCTTTTCATATTGCTACATGCTGAAAACTGCTGCACTAAGCTGACAAGATCTACTCCAAAAACTAAGTGATCCTTATCCAATTCTCATGAAATTTGTACAAAATCGTGTATCATAAGTGTAGAACATGTATACCAAATTTTAAGGCATTTCAGATAGATTTGATTCATCAATCATGGCTATCTTCACAGCTAGCTCAGATTTTGAATAATGAACAGATTTAAGCAAATTGAGCTATGCTTTCTCAAAAGTGAATCAAACTTGATTTCAACTTGTTTGAATACCAACACAAGACATAGATCCATTTATATCACTCACTAAAGGTCATCTTGTGATCATATCCATCCAAATAAATCCAAATTTGACTACTAGGCATTTAATCCATTCAAACATCTCATAGCAAGCAACATGTGCATATATATCTAATTCAATCAACTCATATGCACCCAAAAGAACTAGATCAACTATGGATATACCTTGATAGCTCATGATCATCCAAAGAAAGCTTCTACTCAAATATTTGCAAGCCATCAACTAAATCATCAAATCACCACAACTTGAATTATAGCACTTGTATATTGTAGCACATTTGGACTTCACTTATCATGACTTGGCATTGGGTTGAGATAAGCATTGAGCTTAAATACTTGACTCAATCAAATGATGAATGATATGAAATCAATTGAATCAAGTCTCCAATGCCATGGTAGATACAAATATTCAACCAGTTTTTGATGGTACCCAAACTAGTTTGGGTCCTCTCAAGTTAGGAGCAATATACTTAGGCAATGCCTTAGTATGAGTAGCGGGATGCTTTGCCATAGCAACCGTAGTGATACCATCACCATCCTTCCTAAGAATATTATTTGCAAGAATTGAAATGGTCTTAAGAGTTTTATCTAGGGGACATGAATGAGCCATGTGTCCCCTTTCCCGGCATGAGTAGCATCTTCTATTTGGTTGAGCCTTTTCATCCTTGCTCATGTGATGCTTCTCATTGCCTTGCCTCTCATGATTTTCTTGAGCCTTCTTCTCAAGCTTGGTAGGACACCCCGAGGCAAAGTGTCCCATATCTCCACATTCAAAGCACTTGATGTGAGCCAAATTCCTCTTCTCTTGACTCTTTCTCATCATCATCTTGTTGGCATCATGGATATGAGTTTGATGCCTTACATAAGCTCTTCCACCCCTTCTTGTTTTCTTCTTCATTTTCAAGTCATCAACTTTATCTTCATGGTTGATCTTGACTTGATCTTGGGGCTTCTTTTCTTGAGTTGGACATGCATAAGCAAGATGTCCCATGTCATGGCATTGATTGCACATGAGATGAGATAACTTATCTTCTTCATTCTTCTTTATCTTCAAAGCCAACTTTCTTGCTCCTTTGGTCAACCTCTTCTTCTTGTAACCAAGTCCACTCTTGTCATTGAGGCTTCTTGGATTCTTCAACAATTGTTCGAAGAGGACCTTGGAGTTGTAGCACCTCTCAAGTTTGTTGCTCATTTTCATCACTTTCTTTTTGAGCCCATTGTTCTCCTTTAAAAGGTTAGTCTCACAAGACATCGAGGAAGAACAAGCATCTAATTGAGAAGAACATGGCCAGATAATAAATCATCACAAGAGGTGGATACATGCTTCTTCCCGACATCACAAGGGTTAGTAACAATATGTGATTGATCAATTGTCCCATGTGATGAGCTCTCACTAGTTTTAATATTTTCATTAGAAAACTTCTTAGTTTCCAATTGTTCAATTGTCTCATATGAAAACTTTTTAATATTTTCATATGATGATCATGCTTCACTAGTTTCCAATTTTATTGTTTTAGCTTTCTCATTTTTTTAAAGACATGGTCATGCTAGCAAGTCTACTAACAAGATCATCATATGAAGCATGATCAATCACATTGCAACTTGATACCTTTGTGTCACCTTGTGACATGAAGAAATATGATGACTTAGGAGAGCTTGTTGTAGCATCGTCATTAGAGCATGAACCATCATCATTGCCATCAAGTATGCTTGGGGTAGATTCATCACTTGCATCACTTGAGCCATCATCATCCACAACCTCCTTGTTGTGATTATGCTCAACATCCTCATGTGCCACCACCTTGGCCACATCCTCCTTGTACTTGCCATCATCCCACGTGGAGGCATCGCCATAGGTGTTCTTGATGTTTTCCCACAAAACATGTGCGGACACCCTAGTGTACACCTTATCAAACACATCAAAGCTCAAAGATTTGATAAGATATAAGAGAGCATTTCAATCAAGTGCATAGAGATCCTTTTGAGCTTCAGTGAGGTTCTCTTTGTCCAACACATGGGTGAGACCATTTATGACAACCCACCAAGCCTTAGGTCCCACGGCACGAAAATGATCAAGCATGTGGTGTTTCCACCATACAAAGTGTGTGCCATCAAATATATGTGTGTCACAAAGACAAGCATCATCAAACCCTCTAGTTGCCATCCTCTCGGGCCGGTTAAGACCACTAAAATGAGAGACCTAGCTTCGATACCACATGTAAGGTCAAGATGGACTAGAGGGGGTGAATAGTCTTCTAAAATAATTTATCACAACGGCTAACCGAAACAAATGCGGAATTGAACTAAATGGTCTAGCCAAGACTTCACCCCTCTAACTATGACTCTAAATGCACCTTGATAAAAGATCCTAAACAAGAAATTAAGGTGCCAATCTAGTTAGTGCACTTCTAATCAAGTCTAGCTTCCAAGATCACACAAACCTAAGCAACTAGTACTTTCACAAGCAAGGGAGCACCTACACAATTCTAATGAGCAAAAGCACAAAGCCAACCTAAGCTCACTAGATGCTCAAAGACAAGGTTACACAAACCTAACCCAAGAGCTCAAATACTTAGCTACACAAACTATCTAATCAACAACACAAGCAAGATATATATATGAATGTAAATACAAGCTTGTGAAGAGGAATGCAAACCACCGCAAAGTGTGGAACAAGATGACACGATGATTTTTCACCTGATTCACTTGGTTGCCACCAAGCTACGTCCAGTTGTGTCAACCACCGCCCTTGTGGTTCCTTTGGTGTGACTCACAAGCCACTTACCTCGCAAGGCACTTCCTCGCAAGGGAACCATGAGCGAACCCACACACAATTGGTTCTTCGGTATGACTCGCAAGCCAATTGCCTCATAAGGCAAGCTCTCTCAAGAGCACCGCAAGGCCCCGCTGTGTTGAGTGAGGTAACTTAATGACACGAGTAATCCAATAGCGTTACTCTTCACGATCCTCATGAGGTGAGCACCAACCTCTCACAAATCAACCTTCGGAGCACCGCACAATCTCCGTTGCATGCCTCACGAAGTCCCTTGCCACCAAGCCATCTAGGAGGTGGCAACCTCCAAGAGTAATAAGCCTGCAAGCTTGCAACACGAACACCTAGTGCCACACGATGCAATCTCTCAATGCAATCTCAATACATATCGCTTTCTCACTCAAATGGATGAACTCTATCGAGAACAAGTGAGTATAGGGCTCTCCAAGCACTCACAAGCATGGACACAAAGTTCCCAAGGTGCTCAACCTCTCAAATGGCCGGCCAACCCTCTTATTCATAGCCCCCATGGGCTAAAGAGCTGTTACATTCAAATTCGGATGGCCTACCGGAACTTCCGATCAGAACAAATATAGCCGTTGCGAGAGATTTCTCAGAAAATGCACACTTCAGGCGCCCAACGGAACTTCCGGTCACCTAACCGAAACTTCCAGTCGTCCACCGGAACTCCTCCAGAACTTTCGGTTGTGAACTGGAAGTTATTCGAGGCGTGCGATTGCTTGGGCTAGGCTGACCGGAACTTCCGGTCCAGGCCCACCGGAACTTCCGCTAGTCCAGCACCACCCCGCACTAAAACGGGCATATCTCTTAGCTCTAAACTCCATTTTTGATAATCTTGGACTCTATGGAACGCCTATTTAGAGGGCTATGCAAGCCCCTTGATCCAAAATGCAAAGGATTAAAGTAGTTTTCCAATCCAAGAGCCATCAACTCTCTTTTCTAACGCAAGAGTTTGCGAAAACATCTCCAACACCTTCTCCTTTGCAAACGTGCCAACACCACCAAGTGTACATCACCATGTGCATGTGTGTTAGCATTTTCACAATCATTTTAAATGGATTTTCTGTTGATCTCACAATGCCACTCGATCCTAGCAACATCGCAATGTTAGATTGCTCAAGTGGCACTAGATGACTGATATGCAAACTCGTTTTCTCTGTTGATAGTACGGCCTATCAAGCCTAAATCCGGTCATCAACATCTCTACATGCCTTATGACCAGTGAAATGAAATGCCCTAGGTTATACCTTTGCCTTGCATCTTCATTTCCACCGTCACCTCCAATGTGCCAATGCACCGCGTGCACGACACAATCAACTAATGATATGATTCAATTCACATGATCTCATGACCGTCTTGATCCATCGATCTTGACTTCACGTGCTCTTCACCATCGCATGGTCCTTCGCTTCGAAGCCTCAACTTTCCCTTGACACTTGCAACCGGTCCTTCAAGCCAAGCCTCATCTTGATCTTCACCATGCTTAGGTCACATGACTCCATGTCATGTCTCATATGCAATAAGCTCCTTCAACATGCAACCCTCTAGGTCCATCGATCCTTGACTTTACTTGCTCTTCACTGTTGGGTTGGTTCATCGGTGCCAAGTCTTGCTCAAGCTCTAACATCGCACGATCCTTCGCTTCAAAGCCTTGACCTATCCTTCACACAACCAACTGGTCCATCAAGCCAAGCCTTGTCTTGATGATCTTCACCACTTGGTCACATACAAGTATCTGTGGACTAATTCTGTGTATCTCAACCATAGACATATTAGTCCACCTAAAGTTGTCACTCAATTACCAAAACCAAACATGGGACTTTCAACAACCACCTCCAAAAATAGGTGATTTTCTGAGGAAGTAGCCTTAATGCGCCCGCCTCTATACATCGATTTGATGAGGTGGGTCGACATCACCGCTAAAGTAAATGATAATGACTGCCTCTGTTAATATCCTAGGGTCTTCGAGGCGGTTGTACTTTATGCCCTCCTCCATTAATATTTGGGCACCGCCTTCTAAAATCATTTATGTAGTAGTCGGCACCAATCACGGACGGGAGTAGCATGAGGAGCCACACAAGTGGCCGCACTTAAGCATGAATCCATGGACGCAGCAGTGCAGGCATGAGGACAGTCACCAGCGCCAATGGGTGGGTTGAGCACGTGGTCTGCGTGGTTAGATGGGGACCAAGAAGGACATAATAAGGAGAAAGGAAAAGAAAAATTGACAAGTGGACCGCACTTGTCATTGCGTGATCCGACTTTTGAAGTCTCCCAGCAAAAAAAAATGGATTGGTCCTGTCCCTCTTCAATCAAACATAAATTGGTTTCGTCCCATGCCAGACAGCAAAGGCGGGACTATCCCACCACACCTTGACACATAACCATGCACTACCTTATATAATACTCCCTTCGTTTCAAATTATAAATCATTAAAGAATCTTAGAAAGCCAAAATATTTTAACTTTGACAAAATTTATATAATAAGATAATAACATTCAGGATGTCAACTAAGTATCATTGGATTTTTTATTTACTATATTTTTATAGAATACCTATTTTGTGTCACCAATCTTTCTAATTTAGAGAGTGAAAGGAGGACACCAGTGGACAGCCATAGTCCCCCATCCCCGATCCTTCTCACCCCCTCATGCCCGACTCCCAGCTCCCTAGGCTCGTCAACTTTCTTATATAGATCTCGACTCCTTCCCACAAGTTATTCAGCATTTGAGAAACCATCTGTACTCAGATTTCTTTCTGAATGCGATGATAATCATCTGTAGGGAATAGGACCTGATCTGCAACAATCTTCCATAAGAGCTTTCATTAAAGTAATGGCCTTAATTTCGATCAGAGTAAAAGAATGTTGGTCACAAAGATTCTACCCATGGATCCAAAACTGGTTATTATTCAGTCAAAGGATGGCATTTTTTCCGTTCTTTTTTAATGTTGATTTGGGCCTAGGATCCTCCGGATTCGTCAAAAAAATAATGCGATCAAATATAGATGAGAGCTTTAGGCCACTGCACATTAAGAATCCATGCAGCCGGAATTCAGATGGATCCTTGCGGCTGGAAAACCAGAAATTGGAAGCACTCCCTGGCTAGACGGTTCCCTGTTGTGGGTAATGTCTGCGGTCTAGCAGAGAACGATGGATGAGGACAGCGGATCGATCTACATTGAGTGCCTGGGAGCAATTGATATTTCTGCCAGGAGCAGTGGATGGTTAGTTCTCACATGTCGATGGGTGACATAAGCATTTTGCCAAGCCAAGACTCAAACTCCTGATGTATCACATTCCTAGCGCTGGAGCCTTAGCTGCGAAAATAATTGTCATCGACTTTTGTTTCTTTATCCCTTCATTCGCCTAGTTTCATTGTTTCACCCACCAAATAAGTACATTTATTATTCATAGCACGCCACACGTACGGATAGTAATCCTAGTTATATATAAAACATTGGCATGGCTGGAACAAGTTGCGTCTCATTTTAGTTGTTGACCCCACGCTACTGAATATTGATTCCTTACTTGATATCTAAATCATGTAGTCCTCTTGTTCGATGATGAATGGCAGATATTTCTTTCCATTTTCTCATAACAAAAGAAAAATTGTATGATGACAATATTAACCATAAGTATTATGTACACTTTTGCTGTTGTGAACAAAAATTGTATAAAAATAAGTTTAATCTAGACAAATGATCATTGCTACTACAACATATAATCAACTTAGATATATGTACTTCAAGGTTACAAATAAAAGAAAATGATATTTTTTCTTTCACCAGAATATGTAATCTGTTTTTGTCAGAGCAATAACAAGTCCAAAGCTACCAGTAGGGCAAATTTATTCAGCCTAATTGGTTGTTATTTTTTTCTGAGCTGCAGATACTCACATGGAAGGGGAGATTGTGTACATCATGCTGCAGACAGGCAGGCGTGACTGGTGTGCAAGCCAAGGCAAGGCCGAAAAAGAATACACTATGAGTACCAGGGCCCTTGGAAGCTTGTCGACTGAACTAGCACCTGTTTGCTCGATTGTACCACAAAATTAAGCATTTGACATGTCGTTGGGCTAATTTGCAGCCACTAGCCAGGTTGTTGCACCCTGCATGCAATTTATACATATTATTAATTGTCTACTCGATCCTCAACCGCTGAAATTAGTTCATTGTTTGCTAACCACGTAATTGCAGGGGAAGCTGCAGAGAAGAGAAGGAACCGATCACTACCCTATGCTTTCTACCAGTACAGAGTTAGTTGCTCTGACCGAAGATGCTGAGTGCTACATGAATAACTCTACTTGCTCTTGCTGAACTATCATGCGCCAAATTGATTAGTGCTAGCACGTGCCGTCAGCCAAGAACTCCACCTTTAACTGCTGATGCATCCCATTCCCATCTCGTCCATGGTCACCATTGAATTCCTAGGTCAGCCCAACAATCTCATCACCGTCTCCGGTTTCAGATTAGTCCATTCTGTACACGTGGTGTCTGAAGTTTTTCTTGTGTGCTTATACACTTTGCACCAGGAAGTGGCAGGTATGCTTTACTTTGCTGCCCTCGAAATGGTGCAGCTATATATGGAGTGCCACACACTTGAGGCCGACGTGTAAAGGCCAAAAGGCCCTCGATTATTCCTAGAATATAATTGTTGAGAAAATAAAACTACATGGGGGCATTGTACATGATTTGACCTTTGAGGAAATAAAACCCTTAGTTGCCTTGAATATTCCTAGGCTATAAATATGATGGCATCATGTATACGTATGCTGGCAGCAATACATCTATACGCACTACATGAGAGCGGCTAAGCAGCCGAACAACAATATTTAAGTGATAAGCACGCGCCACAGCCGGAGTTGTCACTAATGACTAATTGAAACTGATAGTCGTTTAAACTCATTTTATACTAAATTGTGATGAGATTAAAATGAAGACCATAACTTTCGTTGTGTCAAAAGTGACAGATCAGACTATAGTACATATTATAAGAAATGGGTGAGAAAGGTTACTAGAGCCGGAGAGCATGCATGTCTGTGCAAAACAAAAGAGAAAGCCCATTGTTTAACCATATTGATTGCTGAAATTATTTCATTATTTTTCTTTGACGAACAAGCGAGAAGAATTTTGTCCAACTTTTGGTTCACCAATTAACCAGATGGAATTACTTTTCAAGAACATTCAATATTTTGTACTCAGCTGCTAATTAGTGTTTTGTATTGGTCGATATTAACATAATAGATCGCTGGAAGAAGAATTTGGAGAACTGGAAGGAATCTGAAAAACAAGATATGGGAGAGCAGAGGAATGATTTGTTTTGGGAAAGAAGTTGGTGTTCAATTCGTACCCTATCCCTCTCATTCCATGTCTCCATGTTTTATTATATAGCAAGTCTAATTGAACTCCTCTGTTACATGATCTTCAACAGCTGATCGATACCCTCTGGTGGAAGCCATAACGGTGCGCGATGCCTTGTCCTTTTCTTCACTGGACAACTAAACCAAATTCTCAGCCTCAAAATTCTAGCAAACCCAAGATACGAACATTGGTTAGTTCTAGCATGGTGTTTAGCAGGGAAACTTGATGTTTAACTGCTGATGTATCCCGTTCCAAGCCCTATTAGACATCTCTTCAATGGTCAGCACTGAATTCGTATGTAAGCCCATCATAATCAGGCCTCTCACTAGTCCATTCCAGTGGGGTGTCCTAATTATAGTTTTAATTCAGAGAAAGTCTACTTTTGGTCCCTGAACTATCGTAAAAGTTTACTTTTGGTCCCTCAACTTTAAAACCAGACAAAACCGTCCCTCAACTTTTAAAACAGCGCAAATTTAGTCCCTTGGCAGTTTTGGAGGGCCGGTTTGCTATCAGTAACGACGGGTTGCTACAGTGACCGGTGGTTTGCTACAGGCACCGGTAGTTTTTTTGGTTTTGCTATAATACGGTATACCTTAATATAAAGTTTTAATAGCAAAGATTGAGCCAAAATAAATAAAAAAGAAAAAGATAAAATCTTTATAGCAAAAACTTTGTACTAAATCATACCATATTATATGTTCATTGTGTAGATCTACTCATATGGAGTCTAACAAAATTAGATTTTCTATTTTATGATTTTTCTGTGATTTACTATGATTTTTTAAAGATTTAACCAAAATAAATAAAAAGAAAAGAAAAACAAAATACGGTTGCTGTAGCAAAACCACCAATCACTGTAGCAACCCGCCGTTATTGTAGCAAACTCGCCCTCCAAAACCACCGAGGGACTAAATCTGCGCTGTTTCAAAAGTCGAGGGTGATTTTGTCCAGTTTTAAAGTTGAGGGACAAAAAGTAAATTTTTACGATAGTTCAGGAACCAAAAGTAGACTTTTTCCTTTTACTACAGTGTTTCTGTGTTTACACTTTCCACCATGAAAGGCAAATGTGACTTTGCTGCCCTTGAAAGGGTGCAGCTATATATATAGACTGTTACACTTGAGGCCCTGTACAGGGAGGCTTTTATATGTATGATATTACAAAAGATGCACCCGATCTTCATGCCTCTGGAAAATTCGATCCGACATATGTGACCAACACAATCTTCGTTTTGCCCTTCATGCCATTCCGTCGGGTTCTATTTGATTTAGGTCGTTTAGGTGCCCTGGCATGTGGGACTGGGCTGATAAAATGTCCATCCTACCCTTCTCTCATAGCTCTGTTCATTTGCTTCTTTCTCTCTCCTTGGTGGGGCTATGCTGTCAGCGAATGGATACATCTGCCCTCTCTCTTGCTCTTGTCCATAGCCACGCTCGTCTTCCCTCCATCGGCCCGCCTGGCGCACGGCGAGGCTAGAGCGCGGCGCTCAGCGCTGGCTGTGCACCCCCACCAAACGCCTCGCCGCCACCAGGGCCCCGCCCCCGCCTCGCATGCACGCATGCCTTAGCCCTGCCGCCGGCCGCAACGAGGATGCGTTCCTACATCTGGCACGGCATGTGCTAAATGTTCGACATGTGCTAAATGCAGATAGTTAACGCGCTGTCTTACCGTATATCATGTAAATATAGGATGCCGGCCTGGATTTGCAATTCATGTGCTACCTCTCTGCTCTACAAAGAGTATCACTTTATTTGTGTTCTATTTATGTTAAATAATTTTAAGTTTGGCAAGGTTTATATACCTATTTGGTGCTATCAGTGTTGATCATTTTCTCTATGATTAAACTTAGTCAAACTTAGGACAAAACCAAAACATCACTCTTTGTGGGACAAGGTAGTACAATACAATCCGAGAAATTAAAGGAACCTTGTAAAATACAAACAGTAGCCACACCCTTGATATCCATGAGCAGCTTGATGAACAAGACATGTACCGACATCAACCACACCCTCCTTGGCAATAGCTTGTTTATTGGTTAGATAAAAAATTTCCATTAGCTAATTTGCGAGCAAGCTAATTGGCTCCTAATGAGTATGTATTTTGTATTGATCTACTAGGTCATCAAATGCAAGCAGCAGGAGGCACTGGCTTCCCGAATAGCAGATGCTACCGCTGGATATGTGCAAGAGGGTTTGGAGGTTGCTGCTGGTGAGAGCACATTTGCAGAAGGAAAAGTTGTATTGCTCGAAAAGCAATAGTTCCCACTTCGCCTTTAGTAGTAGCGCCAATCAAATTGGCACAGCAACACACCCAGCTTATTGTTCAGTTCAAATTCCCAATGCTTCACATTCCCAAAGCTGAAGCCTTGCCTCCGGTCAAATTTCCATGCAGACAACACACTCTCCAGACTGTAATCTTTGTGAATCCTAGCCCCTCCAATTGGGATCTTGTCAACCCACGCTATACACAAGAGATGATATCTTACCTCTGTTGGTTTGTGAGTCCTAGCCTCAGCTATATATGTAGGATCCCAAGTCGTGGTTTTGTTCAGAAGCATGTACTAGCTCTAACTTTGCCCTGCTATTGATTTACCAACCAGCAGGAGCTACTTTTCAGACACATTCAATATTACTCAGCGCACTATATATAATGTGTTGACGTGTTTCGTACATGTTCTATAGGACCATGGGGACAGAGAATACCCGTCTAAACTTCGCAACTGCTTCTAATAAAAATATTAGTCAGCCTATTCTAATTTATAAGATGTTGTTGGTTTTCTAGATAAGTAGCTTTTGCTGTGTACGTAGATTTATAAAAGCAATGTATCTAGAAAAAGGTTAGAACATCTTATTATTTAGAACAGAGAGACTAGCAAGACAAGAACAGTACTAATGATCTGGTGATGATACTGCTACACAACAGCAAGATATATAAACGATGAACCAGGGTTAACACAGATGCAAACTAGAGTCCTTGACTGTTCCAAATTTTGTTTTATATTCATTGATCTTCGCATCTTGCTGCATTAGCAGTACCATTCCACAGCCTATAATTCGATCGAATCATCACATAGTAAAATGCTATAGTAACATCCCGGAAAAATCACAACTTGATTGTGTTTGGCAGCTCTGGGATGTTCATAGACACATATCCGTTGGAACTAGTTACTAACTGGAGCTAAAAAAATAGTCAAAATTAGCTGAGATTTGCTTTGGCTAACAACTAGTTATACGCTAAGCTAAAAAAAATCCGCACATCTATTCACCCATAGAGGAACTAGGGTTAAAAATTAACTACCAATTAGCACTATGCATCCAAACAAGCCCTTGCATGGTGCTATCAATCTAGGTTTTCTGTTGATGCATACTCAGTCTCAGACTGATTCCATGAATCTATGGTCTCAAATTGCTTCATCACTCTAGAAAGATGTCCTTGTAAAAAATAGGTACTAAACTGCAATTAATAATAAGTTCATGAAACAATGGACAAGGCTATCTATGGTGTAATAATAACTTCGCCTATGTTGATTGAAAGACTTTCTTGAGTCATTTCAACATAGCCGGTCCTAAGCCCGGATAAAGAAGGAGGGTGTGTTAGGTGCGGCTAGCCAATATTTCAAAATCAGCCACTCTCATGGATATGAAACCCACAAGAGATTCGTTGGGGCGTAACCCTCTTAGCGACGCGCTACATCGGAACCCGGGTGTAGTGTCAAATGTGCAAGGGCCGGGTCGTCATCCCCTTAGTGGCGTGTCGTATTGTGATCCGGGTACGATGATAAATGAGCAAGGGTCGGGTCGTCGCAACCTTTGTGACGCGCTATATCTACGCCCGGGTGTAGTAAAAAATGAGCAAGGGTCTTTGCATTTCCCTCGACGGGTGCGAAGGGTAAAGAAGCTAGTCGAGCCAACTAGGATTCGTCTAGGTAGCTGGAATGTAGGGTCCCTAACGGGTAAGTTAAGAGAGTTAGTCGATACAGCAATTAGGAGGCGTGTAAATATTCTATGCGTTCAGGAGACTAAATGAAAGGGCCAGAAGGCGAAGGAGGTGGAGGATACTGGCTACAAACTTTGGTACACGGGGACAACATCGGGCAGGAATGGTGTAGGCATCTTGATCGATAGGAGCCTTAAGGATGGAGTAGTTGAGGTGCGGAGGCAAGGCGACCGGATTATCCTAGTCCGGTTGGTAGTTGGAGATTTGGCTCTGAATGTGATCAGTGCCTATGCCCCATAGGTAGGTCTTTGCGAGAGCACCAAGAGGCAGTTTTGGAAAGATCTCGATAGCATGGTTTGTACTGTGCCTATCAACGAGAAACTCTTCAGAGGAGGAGACCTCAACGGCCATGTGGGTGCGACTAATGTAGGTTTCGAGCGGGTGCATGGGGGTTTCGGGTATGGTAGTAGAAATCAAGAGGGGGAGGATGTTTTGAACTTCGCGTTGGCCTAGATTTGTTGATAGCGAACACCGTCTTTAAGAAGAGGGAATCCCATCTAGTGACCTTTCGTAGCGGACAACACCTGAGTCAGATCGACTTTATCCTTGCAAGGAGAGGGGATAGACGTGCTTGCTTAGATTGTAAGGTGTTACCTAGGGAGTGTGTTGTCCCTCAACATAAGCTTGTGGTGGCGGATTTTCATTTTCAGGTACGTGTTCATCGGGACAATCGGGCCAAGATTGCGAGAACAAAATGGTGGAAGCTTAGGGGGGAAGCAGCGTAAACATTTAAGGAGAGGATGTTAGATGAGGGGCTGTGGGAAGAAGGAGAAGATGCAGATGACATGTGGCTAAAGATGGCAACATGTGTTCGGAAGGTGGCTTCGGATGTGTTTGGAGTGAGTAGGGGAGGCAAACAGGAAGCGAAAGACACCTGGTGGTGGAATGACGAGGTGCAAAGGGCTATTAGGGAGAAGAAGGAGTGGTTCAAGGGCCTCCATCATGACAAGAGTGCAACCAACATTGAGGGCTATAAAATAGCAAAGAGGGCTGCAAAACGAGCGGTGAGTGTAGCAAAAGGTCAGGCGTATGATGACCTTTATCAGCGATTAGGCACGAAGGAAGGGGAGAAGGACATTTACAGGATGGCTAGGATCCGTGAGAGGAAGACGAGGGACATCAACCAAATCAAATGCATCAAGGATGGGACGGATCAACTTTTGGTGAGGGATGAGGAGATCAAGGACAGGTGGAGACAGTACTTTGACAAGTTGTTTAATGGGGAGAATGAGGGTCCTAACTTGGAGTTGGATGACTCATTTAACGACACCAACAGACGTTTCGTGAGGAGATTTCAGGAGGCAAAGATCGGAGAGGCTTTGAAGAGGATGAAGAGAGGTAAAGCGATGGGCCCTGACAGTATCCCCATTGAGATGTGGAGATGCCTCGGTGCCAGAGCGATAGTATGGTTAACTAAGTTTTTTAACCTCATTTTCCGGTCAAACAAGATGCCTGAAGAATGGAGAAGTATATTAGTACCGATCTTCAAGAACAAGGGAGATGTTCAAAGTTGTACTAATTACCGTGGGATTAAGTTGATGAGCCACACGATGAAGCTCTGAGAGAGGGTTATCGAGCATCGCCTAAGAAGAGTGACAAGTGTGACCCAAAACCAATTTGGGTTTATGCCTGGTAGGTCGACCATAGAGGCAATTTTCTTATTACGACAGTTGATGGAGAGGTATAGGGAGCAGAAGAAGGACTTGCACATGGTCTTTATTGACCTCGAGAAGACATATGACAAAGTACCGAGAAATGTCATATGGTGGGCCTTGAAAAAGCACAAAGTCCCAACTAAGTACATTACCCTCATCAAGGATATGTACAGGGATGTGGTGACGTGTGTCCGAACTTGTGATGGCGACACCAGTGACTTTCCAATGAAAATAGGACTACATCAAGGGTCGGCATTGAGCCCTTATTTATTTGCTTTGGTGATGGATGAGGTCACAAGGGACATACAAGGTGATATCCCTTGGTGTATGCTCTTTGCTGATGATGTGGTGCTAGTGGATGAGACTAGGACAGGGGTTAATAGGAAGTTAGAACTATGGAGGCACACGTTAGAGTCGAAAGGGTTTAGACTTAGTAGGACCAAGACCGAGTACATGAGGTGCGATTTTAGCGCGACTAGGAATGAGGAGGGAGACGTTAGCCTCGATGGGCAAGTGGTGGCCAAGAAGGATACTTTTCGGTATTTAGGATCGATGCTACAAAATGATGGTGACATTGATGAAGATGTTAGGCATAGAATTTCAGCCGGTTGGTCGAAATGGCGTCAAGCTTCAGGCGTCCTCTGTGACAGAAGGGTGCCTCAGAAGTTAAAAGGTAAGTTTTATAGGACAGTGATTCGTCCGGCGATGTTATACGGTGCTGAATGTTGGCCTAAAAAGGCGACATATCCAGCAATTAAGTGTAGAAGAGATGCATATGTTACGATGGTGTTGTAGGCACACAAGGAGGGATAGAGTCCGGAACGACGATATTCGGGATAGGGTTGGGGTGGCACCAATTGAGAAAAAATTAACTCAACACCGATTGAGATGGTTTGGCCATATCCAACAAAGGCCTCTTGAGACACCGGTGCGTAGTGAGGTTCTAAAACGGCTCAATAATATAAAGGGAGGTAGAGGTCGACCTAAACTGACTTAGGACGAGTCGATTAAGAGAGACCTTAAGAGAAAAATTTCCCTAAGGATTTAACTATGGATAGAAGCGCTTAAAAACTAGCCATTAACGTGCCTAAACCATAATATTTTTCTTGTACCATTTATGTGTTCTTTGTTTTCATGCCTCTTTTGGGTTTCATCTCTAACCTACCCCAACTTGTTTGGGACAAAAGGCTATGTTGTTGTTGTTGCACAATTTAGCTGTATGTCAAATAAACCAGCTTCAATATATCATCCCCTGACCCCTGGCCATATATATCCAGCCACGGATATATTGCCTTGCCTATCTGCATACTGCCATACATTTGCATTCCATTAAGGGCCATCAAATCTTCGAGATGTAGCAGCAACAAATTTCGATTCATTTGTTTCACTTTTGCAGTCAAGCCGTGCTGTGCATTGGAGTATCAAGGAGTTATACATCTAAAAGAGGTCGAGTGTTCTTCCATAACCAGTCGCGCGATTCACCACTCAACAAAGGAGAAACCTGCAAACATTGTGGATGCTTTAGGGGGCCAGTGATTTCAGTAGGATGAGATAACTTATGGGAGGAACTAGGAAGGCAACATTATGACGATTACAAAGTACATGCACATTCACAAAGAAAATTTATGATGACTGACACCTGTGCACCAGAACGATTAACATGAAAACATACAGAAGGGAGCCATTGTTTCGTCAAGCAAAATAACCATGCCCTCGGCATCATCTATGGTGTACAAATAGCCAAGTGCCCCAAGGTCAAGGATAAAAAAGCTCACCTTTTCCCAGACTTCTTCGTGGTAATCATTGACCCAAGTTATCTCCGATGGTGACAGCAAGGATGACTCAATAAGCTTGCTCTAAAGATGCAAAGACAAAAAATGAAATTATCAGTACTTCATGAATTATGTGTTTACTACAAACAACAAACAAACTAGCAGTACATCAATCCAATATACGTGACTAGTGCAAAGTGCCATCCATTGAAACATATCAATAAGATAATATTCCATTCGTATGTACCTGAATCGGAACAAAAGTTAATTTCTCAAAACCAAGGTATGAAACACCACCAAACGAATTTGCTAGATTAAGCTCCTTCACCAGAAGTAAATTCTGCAGCATTCAACGAAAAAATTAGGGACAAAAATGGCTAATTGCAGCTCCCAGTACAGTGGAAAAAATTACCTCAATACGAATGCCAAACGAATTGTCTTCATAATAACCAGGTTCGTTGCTGACAATCATGCCCTTCTGTAAGGCTGTCAAATTTCCATATCGATAACTAATGCTCTGAGGGCCCTCATGGACATTTAGTGCAGCTCCAACTCCATGGCCTGTGCCTGGATCAAGCACGAACATGACAATGAACTTATGTTGCACATTATATTTTCAATGGAAGACTAAAACAATCCTTCTCTTTAGAGCAAATTATTTTACGTAGTTGAAAAAGGTATTACCATGTCTATAATCCAGTCCAATCTTCCACAGAGATGACCGTGCCAAAACATCAAGCACAAAGCCTGGAGTTCTCTCAGGGAACACTGCTTGATCGAGAGCTATATGGCCCTGTCACAAGATTTTATAACTTCCATCAGGCAGGAATATAAGTTGCTGCAAAACTACATATTGCTAAAATGTATTCCCAACCTCATAACCAAATTAAATACCTGCAAAACTCTGGTGAAGCATTCCTTTTGCCTTGGGGAAGGCTGACCAAAATGCACTGTTCTTGTTATGTCAGTAGTTCCATCAATGTATTGAGCACCACTATCTAACAAAAACAGATTGTCACTTCCAACAGAGCTGCAGCTCTCTGGGGTTGGTCTGTAGTGTATTATTGCACCATTTGCACCATAACCTGTGTGAGAAAATTTACTATCAGTAATAGAAGTAGAGGTCTACACATAATACTTTGGGAAGAATTGCAGTTATGCAATATATGAGTGTCTGCTTTCATTCATTGTTCAGCCTAAGAACAAAGCTAAGTATGCATCACAATAAAACATTAACATTTACACAAAATTACAAAAGTACAATGATACATTAACATTTACACAAAATTACAAAAGTACAATGATTTTGATAAAGTCCCAAACAAAGCATTGCTTTCATAAAGATAAAAAATTTACAAAATAGGCAAAAAAGAAAGGTTAAAGAAAACAGGATATTTCATTCTGGCTAACCAATATCCATCTATCCTGTCATAAAGTGTCTCAAGATAAGAAAAATATAGTCTGGAGGGCTATCTTGAGACACTGAGTCTAGAAGTATTGAACATAATACAAAGAATTGTCATTATACTTATACATGACAACGTAAGAGATTAGCCAACTAAAATGTTTCTATGTGATTTTAATAGTATTTTGTTAAAGTACAATAGAAACAAATTATACCACTTATAGTGTCGAAGCTTGTCTCTATAAATCCTTCTTGCTTTTGACGAAACTCAAGAAGCTTTTCAGCAATTTGTACCTCTGTAAGGGGCACACTTTTACAAATTTCCTCCTCTAGCCAGCACCAGAATTCTGCTAAAGCAGCAGCATCTCTACAAATTGTCATGTGCCAGAAATCAAATATAGCTGTCCAGTTGAATGAAAGTAAAGGTAACAGTAATACAACACAAAAATATGGACCTAAAGTAACACTGGATACAGGGACCAGAGCAGTGATATTCTTTTAAACAATATATCCACATGACTAAAGAACACTTCAACTCCCGAAGTCACAAAATGGTAACAAAATAATGTTTCCAAGCACAAATAAAAGCAGAGTGTAAACAGTAAATAGAATGGCAAAAAACACCAGTGATTTGCTGTTTTTCCAAACAGTCGAATACTCTAATAGTTAATGCATTATGTTTCGTTACCGAGTGAAAATTTATTGAGAAATTTTCAGAAGATAAAAGAACAATAGTTCAAAAGCACTTCAATACCATACCTTAGGTGTGAATTCTTCATTCCCTCAATTTCTGCATCATTTTTAACTGACTTGGCAAGTGCAACCGGTGAAACATTGAATACAGCACTTATGACTCCATTCTGGACACCATGATCTCCATTTATTGGGTCATCTGAAGATTCTTCTTTCTCTCCAACTTTTCCCACTGTTTTTCCTTTCTTTTTCATGCCTTTGTCACAACTTGATTTAAATGCAGTAACTATGGCTGCATTCACACTTGAAGAATCCAACCAGAGCTTTGCACCTTTCTCTGCCAGTCTTGACAAAGCAATCAATGTTTTAATCGACAGCAACATTATTATTGACTATGACCCTGTTTGGCATAGCTCTAGCTCAGATTTTCCAAGAGCTGGTCATCTATAGCGCTAGAAAGTCCTAGATCTAGGGCTGCAGGAATGTTAAGTGCATTTACATGACTCATTTCATGAATATTTTGTATTAAATAAAAATATATAAACCACTTCAATTTAGTCAACAAACTAAAAATTCATCAAAGATCTTAGAGCTAGAGCTGTGCCAAGTGTATTAAGTAAAAATGTATGTTTTGAATTCCGAGATAAAGAAATATGTTTTAATCGACAGCAACATTACAAAATCATGTTTCCCTATTGAATTGTTGCATGATCTGATTTTTTTTCTCAAATACTCAGGAGAGCTGCACATCATTTTAAAAGAAACATACATATGGTACAACACACATATTAATGTCAATAGTAAGATCTGAAAAATTCACTAGTCAACCAGACTCACATTTTATTTACAAGAAAAATGCTTACAAGAAAACGAAAAGAAACTTCAGCAAGAGACGCATTTACACAGGTAAGGCCATAAGCAATCCAATTGATTAAATTTGATATGGAAGAACCATGGACCCAATGGGACATTTAAATCAATATATTTTGTTTTAGACATGATGATTGTCATGCCATAGAAACAAAGGACTATATCAACAGTGAAACACAAAAGATATTCTTGGAGATCTGCATATTTGAATAGAGAAAGAAAATATTTTAAATATTAATGCTTTTGCAAGATGCTTTTGCAAGATTTACCTTTCTACTTCATAAATAATTGCTTCATATGGCTTAAGTTTTACACCAGCTTCCTCAAGGTGCTCCAGAACATCTTTAGAAACTTTGCTGCTATCTACAAATAGTGTAGCAGTGCTAACCTCCACAATGAGGTAGCTATAAAATACTGGTGAATGTGGGACATCACTTCCTCTCTGCATTTAAATGTGAGACGAACCCATCAGATTCACGAAGAATGCTGCTATACATACTTTCTCCGCAGTCGCTGTTCGAGCTTTGAGTTCAGCCATGACAATTGGTTAAGAACAATAAATTCTTCTAAGCAATTATTATAGCATAATAATCAACAAAAGGAACAAACTCCCAAGTAGAATATTTCATGGAAACTCAGCAAATGTTAACTGTAAACCAGCTAAGAACAAAATACATAATAAAACTGAGACAGTAATATTTGCTAAGAACATTTAAACATATGATGCTTTTGACTGAAAGCATGTGAAGATTGAGGGATTGCTCACATGTATGACCCAAATTACAATGTTAAGGAAATGAAAAACACAGCATGGTTTAACAGACAGCAATTTCACAATACTCATTACAAACATATCAATCAAATTGTAAAAGAACCAAGATTTTACCATGTTCAACAACCAAGCAACTTCATCAAGCATTGAAATTACCACAGCATCACACCCATTTTCAGCAAGTTGTGACCTAATGAAGGACAACTTTGATGGCACATCAATACCGGCATATTTGATGTCATGCACCCTAGTTGGTTCTTTTGGGGGATTTGGCCTTGCATCTCCCCATATCTCATCAACTAGGTTCATGCCCTCAACCAAAATTAACTCATGATTCTTACTGGCGATTGAATCCTTCAGTTCTTCGGCAGCATCAAATGAGAAAAGAAACTGCATCCTTCGAAGAAATGAAGGAAAAAAGATTAGACCGAGAATAAAATAAACATACATCTCCAGAAAAGAAACATAATAAATAAAAGGAACACTAAATAAAAGTGAAAATTGAAATCACTTAAAAATATAACTCTTGATTGATTTGCCATCATCACACCATTCCCATGTGGAACAAAATGTAAGACTTTATAGAGTAAAAAGCAACAAAATCTCTACTTAAAAAAACTAAATGATTTCTTTATGAATCATAATTAAGCCATGGCTTATTTACTACTGTTATTTCTTGAAAAAGATAGTTATGTGCTAATAGATGGTGTTAATAGATCCATAAATCTCATGATGCCTAAAATTTCATTGTAACAAGCAGATCAGATAACAAAATTTCAATGAAGACAGCTTGTGATGGAGCGGATCTAATGGATTATACTGCAGTTCCAGTCATGTCTTATAAAATTTTTGCTAATCACTACTCACATAACTGCAGCATCGTTTGTGAGTTGTGACATTCACAAATCACGTTGTGGTGACATCACCAAGAAAGAATGTAAACCCCAAAACTACAGACTTAATAAGTGCATCAAATAAATATATAAGCAATGCGTCACTGAACCCACTACCCAGTATTAAATATATAAATCCATGAATAACATATTAAATAAAAACTCACCGGATCAATACCAACTCGGCAACCAGATGGTAAAACATCATTCAACCACTCACTAGTAGTTGGAACACCATGATTCCCACTGCGCATGAGTGTCCAGTGATGGCCCAATTCCTTCTCTGCCTACCAAAAGGAAGAATTGATCATGAATCAATAACTGCAATAAATGTGCAAAGATATTAAAGCTTGCATCAAGTGAGAGTACCTGAAGAAAATAGCGGCCATCAGTCCAGAGAGCAGCCTTATTTTTTGTGACCACAGCTGTACCAGCACTGCCAGTGAACCCAGTCAGATAGGCACGCCTTGTGAAACATCCTGCAATGAATTCGCTCTGGAACAGATGTTGAGATCATATTAAATTCAATTTCGTCACTTCACTAAGTAATGCATTGAAAACTCTGTATCATATATGCAGTCACAAACTCACGCTGAGCATAGGTATCAAGATTTTCAAAAGCTCTAGCAAAACTCAAAGTGAGTTCAAAAACGGAAAAAAGAACCCATATATGCTTCATGACTTCACTAGCTGTGGAGATTGATGCTTTGGCTTAGGAGTGGACAATGTCAAATTGTAATTACATGTGTGGACATGTCAAATTGTAATTACGTGTGTTTGTGCCTTGCACATGAGACAATTGACTGCTGCACTGTTAAAAAAATGCCGCTTTTTATGGAACTACATCATGACATAATCAGAGAACGCCTTGCTAGAAATTATATATTTATATCAAATGTACCAATTATTGTGTGCTTCTACTGATTTGGCAAATAGTCAAGTATGTTTCATAGGTACTTTAGAGAATGGATGTATCAGTATCATCACATATATCCAACATAGTTGGAATCTATCGAAGAAGTATCAGAGTATATATTTATATTAAACTAAAAGTGATCCTGATAATTGCCCATAATGTACAAATACTTCCCGTATACTTCATGACCATAACACCTCAATCTATAATCTCAGCCATGCCAATGTCAAATTTACCTCCACACTCCCACACCTCACAGCAGCCAAGAAACTCGAAGGGCGCTGGCCTCCACAGCACCAACCTGCTCATTACCGTCTCTCACCTTCCCTACTCCCACCCCTCTGCACCCCCCCCCCCCCCCCCGGCCGCCCTCCTGGACCCTTCTGATTATCCTATCAGTATCATCCCTTTGGAACATTGTACGTTTTCCAAAACTTCCACATGGTAGGAATGATCACAAACATCACAAGAGCAAAAGTTGGTAACCAGTAAGCCTCCCGGGGCTACACAAAGCACATCTTCAAAAGACAGGACTAGGACTCAGACTTACAGCAACACATTTGTCACACATGATGCAGTAATTTCTCGGCTCTCAAAAAAAAAAAAAAACGCAGTAATTTCTCTACACGAAGTGGGGACTACCATGCACGCGGCACCTAATTTCAATCATTTTTCAACAATTACACTTAAAGTTTGAGTAATCATCTATCAGTTTTGTTCATCTGGGTACACCAAAATCAAACTAATAATAATCACATATCAAGTCTGGACTAGGGAGAGGGCGGCCCGACCTGGTGAGCGTCCTGTGAGGGGACGATGTAGGCGTCAATGGCAACATCGGGCCGTGCGAAGAGTCGACGGAGCGAGCGGAGCTTCTCATCCCCGTCAGATGCGGAGTCCGCCGCAGCACCGGAGGACGAGGACAGGCCCCGGCGCTTGCGGAGCTCAGACGAGGAGAGGGCGACGACGCGTCCGTCCCCGCCCGATGAGCTGGCGAGGACGCGGAGGAGGGGGAACCTGCGGCGGAGGGAGTGGGAGGGGGAGAAGGCGGGAGATGGGGGCCGGCGCGCGAGGAAGGCCGCGGCGGCGAGGGACGGGGAGAGGCGCGCGGCTTCCATCGCCATGAGCGAGCAGAGAGAAATGTGTGGGGACAGGGGAGAAGGGAAGGGAGATAAGGTAGAACCGGCCCACAAGTGCCTGGGTTCCGGGCTGGGCCTCAAAGCACTATCTGTGCAAAATATCTGTTTGACTACGAGGAACATGTGTCTCAAAAAAAAACTTCGAAGAACATTCTCAAAATAATGTTATTTTCTATTAAACAAATTATGAAAGTTCATGTTATATTAAAATTTGGTTGTCAAATAAAATTATATATAAAACAGTAACCAGCCGGGCACTTGAAGGACGATTTTTCACGCACGAACGGTGCCACGGAGGTATGGACTATGATGTCCTCCTCCCATTAGCACATAGCTAGTGCACGGGGTTCCTCCAAATCTAGGATGGCCATAGTCTCTTCTTCGACGGCGGCGACTGGCGATGGTTCATCGGCGACGGTCGATGGAGACTTCTGGCGAATTCGGGAATCACATGGTCTAGGGTCTTCAATGTAAAATATACTTTCGTTAGGGGTTTCTTTGTAAGATTTGGTTAGGACAGCTGTCCTCGTATTCTCCTTTTACGTATTTGTATTTGTACACATGTTTGTATATTTTCCTTATACAGTAATACATGTATGTTTAATCAAAACAAAAAAAAAAACTAGGCCTTGTCTTACCTTTGTTGTAATGCATGTACTATCTAGGCTAGAAATCAAGTAGACCCATATACAAATCAACGTCGCTTTCGTTTTCGTATTTTCTTCTCTAATATTTATATTTTTCCGATCTTGGATTCAGGGATCTATTAAGATTTTAATCTAGTCTTTTCACTCTAACATGAACAACACCATTGGACTCGATTGGCATGGAAATGTAATGGCCTATTTCCATATAATGCTATGTTGTTACTTGTTAATTAAAATATATATGCACTTTACATTATATGATTATTGCAAATGATTATACACAGTAGTTTAAACAACAAGAGATATTATGAACAATTCTAGGATAAACTTCTCTTTCAAGTATCGTTGATGGTCTTCACGGTTGATTTTGGCTGTTTTTAATAGTATTCTGTAAGAGAGAACACCCACAGTAGTACGGGCCAATAAACAGGCTGAAATAAAGTAAAACATGTCCTAGTCAATTAGTTAAAATGGTTTTATGAGGCAAAATCACTTGCACCAAAGAACGAGGTGCTAGCTAGAGGGGAGCTCTACTACAACCACACTAGTACTTAGAGCATCTCCAATAGTTCAAAAAAAAAGGATTTGGTAAGTCTTCCAAGTGGCTAAAAAAGTTGGGAGCATATTTGTTTGAGTTGCTACAATAGTTTTCAATATTTTGTGCTAAAATACATAATTAAGACAATTTTACATCATAAATTCCAAACAATTTCTAAATCATCCTAACCACTTTAAATTTATAGTTTCTTTCAAAATATATTCGTTGAAGTTCTCATGTGTGGAAAGATTACGAGTTATGATAGCAATTTTTTTAATCTTGACAATGAGTCTAGATTGGGAGTGTGTTTTGAAAGCTCGGAGATGCTCTTATTAAGTGATTGGAGGGAATAAACTATATGTACCCTAGAAGTCGCATGATGTATGCCATTATATATAGGTTCCAATAACAAGCGGGGTATAGTACGTCACCAAATTGTAAGAAGTACGAGGTAATATATTTCTTTGCATTCACCCAAATATGTATTCTTATATATCAATAGTAGCATCCATTGTCCACAATAGCACATAGCTTATTATGGTAGTCTGCACATAATTGAAACTGGTGGAGAAGACATAATGAAACCACTAGCATCGTAGCGTGTATATGTGCATGGGATGCATTAGGAAAGAAAAATTCACGAGTTTCCAGCATAGTTCTATCTTTATGGGCCAAAAGGTGAGAGACAAAGCTCCTGAATGGAATTTCCATTGGAGCTCAGTAACCATATTGGGATGAGGAACTTTGAGGGCGCCAATAGCGGTGATGTTTAGGGTAATACAAGTGAATAAGGCACTAACTAAACTAAGATTTAACAATTGTGGTCGCCCGACAAAGCCCCAGTGCAGCGCTAGAGGTGAATATTAGTCCTAGTTGGCCAGCAGACGTAGTTGAGGCTTTTCAATGTCAATCAATCTTCATGCTATGATGTCCGAGACATGTTCATTGGAAGTTGCAGTGATTTGATCTCCATCTGCAGTGTTGAGACTACCATGCCGTGGCAAATGCCCCCCGAATAATAATGTTCTTTTGACTCTTCTATGTTTTTTACAGTGCCACCAGCTGGCAGTTTTGCCACACTAGTACAGCCACGGTGCCACCTGCTGGGTATACATTAGATGTGGGATTAGGACCACAGTGGTCCTATGCTCCTAGCTAGTTTGTTAGTTGTCTTTAGCTGGACTCGTATCTCTAAAGCAGATCAATATGAAAAAAAAAGGAGCAGAACATCTCTAAGTTTGGGTCATCCTGCGTCTTACATACAGTCGTACAAAGGAGTTACAATTTTGGGTTTTTTTTTTTTTTTTTTTTTTTTTTTTTTTTTTTTTTTTTGTGGAGAAGATGGTAAGAAAATTCATGCAAAACTAGAGATATATGTTCCCAATCCGTTTTAGCTAGGTTCCAGCTCACGCCCGCTATATATAAGAGGGGATTCAGTTTCCTCACGTAAGTTAGTTGATGAGTTAAACAAATGTACGTGCACATAGCCAACCAAATCTACTGATCGATCAAGATGCTTTGTTGGGTTGGCCACTAGACGAGCAAGATGCTTTTATTTTTGGTTGAAACATGTAAGAATAATGCCTCCATGGTATTTAATTTACTGCTGCTATTTACAGCAATGGCTGTTGGTAAGTTCAGTTCTGCGGCACCAGTTTGCTTCGCGTTTAATCCGGTGTAGTAATTTACTGCTGCTATTTACAGCAAAGGCTGTATTACAAATGAGCATGTTATAACGTGGTCAGCTGTGGATGAAATATTGTGTCAATTGAACTGCAGTTGTTAGCCAGGGATTAACACTTAAGCTAGTATGACATTTGTGAATTGTCATGTATATTATATAGTTACTTGTTTCACAAAATAAAATTCAAAATTCAAAAACTTTGAACTTCAAAATAGTTAGTTACCATGGAGATCTGGGAGGGGCCTCATGGCTCGGAGGAAGATTGGCTCTTTGTTGCAGCCATAGGCTTGAGGGTGTAATGTGGAGGCCTGGTGGGTGGCGTGTTCTAAATTTTTAGGCTCGTGTAAGTTGTGGAGTCATATGACTTTAGATTCGATAGTGTGTAAAAGTTAAACTAATGTTCCTCTGAATAATTGTCAACCATCTGTGTATGTCTATATGGTCATAATCATTCTGAAAAAAGAAATCAAGCAACCAAATTATTCTTTTAACTATATGTTAAGCATTCTCCTATACTCTTATTTTAACACTTCGATCTCGTATACATGTCACGCACTCATATATAACTACATACATCCAACTTACATGAGCGTTTCGATCCGAGAAGCTGATGGTGCACATCTTGGATTGGTATAAAGTGACTACGGTCACCACATTGTCAATGGAAATAAACATGTCCTACCTCAGAAATAGGAGTTAGTTGTAAATTCAAATACACAAGTTGGATTACTGGATATTTGGATCATGATGCATAGGTACTGATTTAACCAACTAATATACATTTTGACCACACTTCTTCCTACTCAATGAATATCGCAAGACTTAGTAATATGCTAGACTACTGAAAGAAAATCTGTTTTTTAGAGTTTAAAAGGAAAATTTGTACTGTATAGGGAATCAGCAAATAAATGAACTTTAAGCAGCTTTCATATATTTAATGCAGTCACCTCCATTCATCGTCGCTCCCCCGGTTCCCAACTCCCCACAAATATATATAAGCAACATGTATTAATGAAAACAAGACTTACCATATGCAAGAGTTTGTGTACAGCTTTGCGGGCTTATACAGGAATATAAAGATAGGAGGTAGTGAGGGTCATCGATGATACATCATACAAAGGATATGTATAAAGATCTCTTCCTAGTATATGAGTGTCTTGTCTAATATAGGAATGAGAAACATCTGGAAAAGGGAAAATAGACTGTCTGAAGCATGATATCCTCGAAGAGTGGCATGTCATCACGGGCAGTGTCAGTGCTCCGAGCAGCACGAACGAGTCTGTCACCAATAGGTTGACTAGGATAGCTGTTCAGCTCGTGGCTCTCTGCCTGTAACACACAACCACCGAGCGCTGGTTGACAGAAGGTGCTCCAGCCGTGCTCCTGAGAACTTGAAGAAATATCAGCTATGGAACTTAGTTAATCAACGCACGATATCTTAGCTTCGATGAGCTCCTCACTGCACCATGCTTTTCTCATATTATTAGTTACGTCTACTGCGACATGCATGGACAGTCAGGAGAATCGACGCCTGAGCTCATCTGCTGCTCACCCATGTTTTTCTCTGAGTCCTAATTAATCAATTAGCTGTCGGAACCAGACTTGCTTCTGGATGATGACGATCGGGTGCTTGGCAGAGCGTGATTGAACGTATGGTAAGGCATGTGCATCACGGATCGAGGTTTCTAGTTAGTGGTATGAGAAAGTAACTAAAGCATAGGCAGTGGTAATAATTAAGGTTATGATGTTTTCAGGCCACGATAATTCATAGGCTCATCTCGTGTTACGGGAGCTACTGGTGTCGCTGCTCGGACCGCCAAAGCCACAGCCTTGGCTCGCATGCATCGCACCGCCTGAGCAACAGCCACTCGCCTCGGATTGGGTGCGCCACAACGCCGGAGCCGCCGCTCGTCTCGAATGCATGTAGCTCGAAGCGGCTCGCCTCAGGTGCGCCTTGCTGCTGGAGCCGTAGCTGCTTGCGGCGCCGTCAGAGCAGGAGCTAAGCTCGACCTCGACTGGCACGTTCGGACGCCGGAGCTGTCCAGCATATGTGGGGCCACAGTGAAGAGGAGAGAAGAGAGAGGGGGTGGCTGACATGCGGGCCATCGCCGCGTCATTGTCTATGTCAGCAGCCACGCACGGTGGCAAAATCACCATCGATAACTGTTTGGGGTTATTTAACCGGTTTTGAATATTTTAGGGTAGAATACCTGATTTTGTGAGAGTTTTTGCATTTACGTATAGTTAATTAGTTATATTTACATAAATATACCTGCAAAAAGGCAAAGGAAAACATGATTTCATGTACTTGCGCTCCATCTCTCTTCACAATCGCCTGTGGTGACTGATTCAGCATCCTGTCCCCAGTTGTTGCATCTGGCGTTATGGTGGTCTGGTCCTCCAAGAGGGTTGGCAGTAGGCGCGCTACTCTTCTCCTCATGTCATCCTGCTCTCACTGATCTCGTTAGTGCTCCCTATGCTCTGTTTCTCGAACTGACCCTACCAGTGATGATATGCCGCTCTTCATGGGCAACTTACGTTGCTTTGTCTGTTCGTTCTTTCCTGGTGTTTCTCATTCCTATTGCACAAGACACATATATGCATTGAGTAGATCTATATGTGCACATATTCATGGATATGGCATGTATCATCGTCCTTGTTCTTTACTCATCCCTCTATCTATATCTATGTTCCTCACCCCCTCTATCTATATATATTCTTATCTAGTATAAGACAAGAAGTTCGTCCGCACGTAGTCTTTAGTAACGGTAACTGTGGTTTCCACAGCACTATGGTGCTTATATATAGTACTAATCAGGCACCAATGAAGGTAGCAGCATTCAATGAATTCTCCCTCACAAGTAGTACATTAAGCCATTCCATTATTATTTTGTTGCAATACATGTTACGGAAGAGTTTGCATAACTTAAATTATTTAGACTAATTATGGAGGAACCAACCTAGCGGTATAGGTTGCCTCCATCTAAACGTGCGTGTGTACCTGACGGCGCAAATATATATTTTCTTTTCCAAAATATAAAAAGAGGCACATGATACTCAGCCGATCCACCAAACAAAATTATTGCACATGTATACCTACATATTTTGAGTGCTAAAATTGAAAAAACAGGCACACGTATGATATATAGTCATCCAAAACAACAGGAAAACAAAAGTAAATCATAGGTTAGCGCAGGCAATTGTGAGGTAGGGAATTCGTAGTTAACAATTTTTTAAGTTATTTGGTTCAAACATTTTTTTAAGTTGTTTGGTTTAAACAATTTCGGATATCTGTAGGCAATTAAGTGCACTTCAGTTGACTCCAATACTGGTCTTGACCGAAGGATGACTGAGATGCTGCAAATTAGAAGTGGTGCCCATGGAGGTTGGATGCCATGAATATAAACAGTAGTTGAATCAGCATGGGTTAGTGTCACCTCCCTTGGCTGATTGCATGTATATATGATGATGGTGTTATGGAGGTCATGTGGGGGTGAAGAACCTCGTGCACGTTTTAGTGCCCGGAGGTGAAACAAAAGTGGGTAAGGAGGACTGCCTGCCAATGAGTAAGGTTTGGAACTGGTCGTCTGCTCCTACGCCGTAGCCACAGGAATGTCACGTCGCAGATGGTGAGCTTTGCAAAGCCAACCTGGTGATGTCGTCACAGGTGGTGGCACTCTCCCCAATCATATCATGTAACCAGACTAGTACTACTATGGATAACTAATCAGGAAATGAGGTCGACACTTCGGCCACCTCCGAGAACTCGTCGCCGGCACAATGGCTCGGTTCAGTTTCTAGATCAGGTTCACCGGTCTTCTTCTCCTTCACGCAATACATAGGAGCACGAAGGCATCCTCACCCGTTACATGGGCCGCTCGGATCAAATTAAAACAAACATGGGCGTAAACGAATTACACCCAGTCTGGGCCAACTACACGGGAATTAGGCTTTGGCTTCCTCTTTCTTCTAGTGCCAGCTTAGGCCCGGTTGCAGCTTGAACAGGATCAGTACCTTATTAGCAGCAGCTGCTCCACCGGTGACATCCCCCTCCCTCAAAACATGGCTTGACCCCAAGCCGGTGCTCGAGAATGTTCTCAGTGATTACTTTGATTCTTGCAACCCTGATAGCATTATCAAACCATGGAAAATACTCTAATGTCAGAACATGAGGAATGGTGTTTCTGGGAACTATCTGAAGTTCACTGGTTTGGTTTGGAAGCTGAATTTTGTTAGCTAGCTGAATTGCCAAATTAGGTTGGATGATGATTTGGTCAGCCTCTGTATTCCCAGGAATAGATGACCTCTACTGGAACTGAGCTGTTGCTGGGTATGCCTCTCCTATGGAAGAGGTCAATTGTAGCACAATGGCTTCTGACTGCATTAAACCTTGCTCTAGCTTCAGCTCTATTTTCAGCTGCAACTGATGACTCTACAGCAGTAGATGTGGCATCAAAGGAGCTATCATCATCAACCAGAAAGAAATCCTCAAGAGCAATATCAGGACCATTGGCTCCGAGGAACCTCATAGATGAACCAGATAAGTCGAGATTTACAACTTCCTAGGGTATAGCAGGAGGACCCTGGTTCAGTGCCCAATTGGCATTGTCAACCACACCAGGTTCCCAAGCAGGCCATGGGTCTTTCACCTCTTCTCCCTCTTCTGCATCCACATCCATCTCGTCACCTGCATTGTCAATATCCATTCCATTGATTGCTTGCTGGACTAGCACACTGTCTACATTAGCCACCAAATTTCCTAAATTGGCATTGGCATAATGATTGACTATCTAATCCATAGAGTTTGGGTGAGGACTTCCACCAAACATGCCCAAATCTGCTACTGCCCCCTGTTGTTCTTCCTCCTAGTTTGGGTCCTGAGGATTTGGTCCCATGACAACAGGGCCATGCTCTGGGTGTGGCTCCCCATCAAAAGGAACAGGGTCTTCATCAGTAGGAAAAGCATCTAAAAAATGTCCATTGAGGATGAACACTGGTACTGCCTAGGAGCGTCTCATTCCTCCAATCAATGTGCCACGAGACACAATGAGGCTCCTAGGAACCCTATTGGGACTGAGTAGCAGAGCCTGCACTAGGATTCTGGATTTGTTCTCATTCCTGTACCACTCTAGCAGACGGTCATAGGGGGCTACTGTAGCCTTAATGTAAACATCCTTTGAGAAATCTGACGAAAAAGCAAGAAACATCAGCCAGCAAACCCTGATGTACATACATGACCAAGTGTTGATCCCTTCGTCATGCTTGACTACTGTGATGACATGATTGGGCCCAAGATTGTTCAGCGAGTTGCGAGCTAATCTATCTCTCTGAGTGATGGTACGCAGTTTAATAAGGCCTATTCCAAGTGGAGAGATGTGATCTGAGGCAGTACAAACCCTTTGTTGCTCCTCCAAGAAGTTGCAGATGATGTTGAGGGTCTGGCGGAGATGATCTGCATTCACTGGCATCAGGTTGATGGAGATGATGGCGTACTCTTCGTGCTCCCTTGTTGGCTCTCTGTCAGAGCCATCCTGCCATGAGCTAAGTGATTCCAACCATGCTGAACCACAAGGCCTGCCACCAGGAAGGGCTGTGGATTGACTAGAAAGTCAGCCATCCCACCGTCGTGATGATCAACGGCAGCGGCGGCTGGCGATGGAGTGGGGTTTTCTTGGTTCGTCCACTGTTGGGGAGGAGGCGAGGTATGCAGGATTGGGATGGATGTGCACTGTTCCTCCAAGTTGGAAGGCGGAGTGCCCGAAATGCTCAGCTTATTTTCCTCCAAAACCAGATTTTCTTGTTGCTCAGTTAATTGATTTACTTCTGTTAGGTGAGCACAGGAATCAAGGACTGACGAAGGAGCTTTCTAGATATGCATCAGGGCCTTGGGTCTCCATCCAATGGTGGGCTCTGTCCTGGTGAGAATTTTCTTGGGCCTCCACTCCCAAACTAGGACAATTTGTTATGGCAATTTCTAAGCACATGGCCCAGCCTGTGACATCGTATGCATCTGATTCTAGAACGCCAAGCCCATCTGCTATGATCTGCACCAAGGCAATGGGAGCACCTAACGGGTCGAGATTTGCGCTACTGATTCAAATTCAAACTTGAAGCTAACGGCTGATGCCCAGTATGATCCGAAGATGGTGCCTTGTTTTTCAGGGTTTCCTCTTCACGAGACTGAGATGCATCATGATGATGTGATCCAAAAACTAACCCAGAAGTGGAAGCACCAGGATCAAAATGGCCAGAGAAGGAACCAAAGGGAATTGAGACATACTCTTGCTTGCTAGGTGATCTCTCAGATTTTGGGGAGATTGAACAATGGGTTTGGCAAAATGGACCTTCTTCCTTGTATCATATTTCTTTGCCTCATGTTTAGCAGCTTTGGATAAGACTTTTGTCCATTCCTTCTCCTGCTCAATTTTCCATGCTCTTTTCTCCCTCTCCCAATGTGGAGTACCATTGTTCCATAGGTGGAAATGGACATCAAAGAATTGGGTGATAACACACCGGAATTTGTAGATATGGAACCCCACAGGTTTAGAGAAAATCAAGAGACAAAAGTGATTGGTACTAAGGAATTTCACATGAAAATTTTCAGCCTTTCCTCCCAAACATGATTGGAGGGCTATGGCTACTGAATCCTCAGTCAAACGGAACAAAAATGTTCGAAAAGTGGCGAGCAAGAAGAACGATCCATCTGGAGAGGGCAGGGGATGATGTACCGGAGATTTGAAGCGGCGATGGACTTCCTCCTGGAATTGGAATCCACGATCAAAGTCAAGTTTGGTGGCCAGACCTGCATGGATCCCATTGCCGCCGGCCTCCTTTGATGACGATGGTTCACCAGCGAGAGGCATGGTCACCGGCGGTGGGGTGGGTGGAGCGGGCGGCGCGTGGGGGAGAGCGGGTCAAGTAGAGAGCCATGCTCCAGCTGTGGGAAGCTTTGACATCATAATAGCAACATTATATTACTAATGATGGTAGCCACTATGTTTGTTCTCCAAGAAATTAAGAACTACCTTAATCAATGAATTAACATATTTGGTAGTTGTCCTGAAAGAGATTGAGTGGGGTCTAGTCAACGAATGTTGTGTTATCCCCTTCTTTTCATCCCGCCCTTGCACATTTCTTTTTATGAAGTTTGCCTGAAAGAATTGCGAATATCTATGGACAAGCGCACTGCAATTGACTCTGATACTGGTCTTGACCAAAGGATGACTGAGATGCTGCAAAAGTGCTACCCATGTGGGTAAAACTAGCAGTTGGATGCTATGAATATAAAGCAGTAATGATGGTATTATGGATGTCAAGTGGGCGCTGAAGGACCTACGATAGCCTGACGTAGTGCCTGAAGAAGAAACCAAAATGTGTAAACTGGACTGCAACTGCTCGCCTGCTCCTACACTATAGTCACTTCAATGTCCTAGCACAGATGGTGAGCTCAGCAAAGATAACCAGTTGTTGTGGCTGGGGTTGTGGCGCTCTCCCCGATCCTATCACCATCTAGCTCCATGGCTCGGGGAGAGGACAACCACTTGCATGGGCAAATCTTGTCCATTGGGCTGCACCACTTCCGGTCTTTATGGCCATCTAGCTAGAGAGTAGAGACCAAGGGCCTCCTGCACTGAGGCAAGCCGGCAAGCCAGATTTTCTGCTTGAAAACGGTCCCAAGCTCGCGACTGCTTTTCACCAAGGTTAATTAGAATACTTTATGAGGTAGAAACCTAACTTGCATATATATTGGAATTTACATCTAATTATTCTTTCAGATTTAGGTAGCAGACCCATGTATGATTTTGTGTTAATTTTTTCAATCTCAAGATATACCTATATGTAGTCCCTCTAGCTAAGGCCTTTTCTGGATACAAGTCTATTCACCTCAATCCATATGTATTGGAGTGGATTGGAGTGCCACATGTATTGGAGTGGATTAGAGATTGGAGGGCACTCCAATCCACTCCAATACATGTAGATTGTGGTGAACACACAGCATCCAACCACTGCTTTCATAGAAGCTGCTTTCATAGAAGCGGCTTCTTTCATGTAGTATAATCTCCATAGCAGACCAGACACTTCCATGTAGTATACTTTTGTGTAGACCATACTTTTGGCTTTTAGCATTATCCTTTCTCAAATAAGTGGAAATAGAGAGATGTTTCACAGCTATTCCAATGAAGATAGAAACAGAGGATACATCGTATAGATGCTTTCAACCAAACAGTGCTCAAGGTAGTCTTTTACTCTTTTCGCAGTTCACATCTCACACCAGCCTTTTTATAACCCATATCTGAACAGAAAAGATCCTAGACAAGGTAGGATGGTACAAGATGGTGAAGACGAAACTTGGCCACTTCCCAACCTTCGTTGGATGAAACGTACAGTCTTCCATCTTTTTTTGAGAACAAAAACTGTGGGGGAGATCCCCACAGTGGTGGCCAATTGCATTAATT
The DNA here is from genome assembly GCA_023333625.1 of Bothriochloa decipiens. Classification (NCBI taxonomy): domain Eukaryota; kingdom Viridiplantae; phylum Streptophyta; class Magnoliopsida; order Poales; family Poaceae; genus Bothriochloa; species Bothriochloa decipiens. The sequence goes on from CM041630.1 coordinate 17,081,307, forward strand.
TAAAACAAAGGAGAGGATTTTTTTTTGCGAAACAGGTGAGGATTTAACTAAAGGCATCAAGCCTTACACAAAAGCTATACCTAATATCATCCTTCACTCTACAGGACTGAAGTAGACATTGACTTAAAATTACATTTCCATCTATCAAAGCTAGGGTTGTGTCTCTGGAAAACTTTTTCATTGCACACCTTCCACAATTCCCATGTTGCCAACATGGTGGTTTATGTGAAACAGGGGATTGTATGAGTAGATCTTGCATTGGTTAAGCAATCATGCAGTTGTAGCGAGCCATCCCATGTGATCCCCAGCCTTGTCCAGGAGTTTTGTGCAAATGGGCAGTCGAAAAACACGTGTTCAATAGTTTCCTGTGCTTCTGTAGTGCACATAACACATATAGTTCCATATTGGATGTTTAGGTTTCTTCATTAGAGCATTGTTTTTGTAGGGATTCCAATTCCTCTAAAGCTTCTTCAGATAGGGGTAGCATGAAGAGGGTGTCCATATCTTCAGCTTGTATCACCTCGTGGATTGAGATATCACCTCGTGTCCATATATGTAGGCTAGTATTGTGTCTGCCCAAAGATCATCCCAAAAGCATGCTGAGGAGCCATCACCAATTTCACAACTTGTCACTTGCCTATATAGAGTGTTTAGTCTAAGAACATCCTTCCACCAGAATGAGAAAACCTCTCTGGTGGCATGAGGAACCCGGCTGCTATAATACTTGGACCATACTAACCGTAGCCAGACACATCCTCCTTGTTGTAAAATTTACTGAGGTGTTTCACAGGTAATGTATCATTATGAAGTCTTAGGTTGATAATACCCACTGCATCCCTATCCTTGGGATGTTGCACTACTGTCCATGCAACAAGGTTCCCTCCTTTCTTCTGTGCAGAGTTACCTCCCCATAGGCATTGCTTCCTTGCTCTACCACATTTTCTATGACACCTTTGGGTAACTTGATGGTGCACATGCCATATAAGTCATGATTGATGTGATAGCTATTGATCATTTCATGTCTTCCACCGTAAGATAGCCAGACTGAGCATGCACACTCAATCTTCCATCTTGGGCCTTGGTTTGGCTTCAAATGGGGTAGCAGATCCAAAGACCATGTTGGGGTCAGCCCCATTTATATTATTCTTTAGAAATTCACTTTCCAATTCAAATATCATTGTACAATGTCCTGTAGCTAATCCTGATGATATTTGAGGCTTGCGTTGCTCGCCGGTGGTTGCCCGCACCAAGCCTTAACCAATGTGCATGACCCTTTTGCATGCCACTGTCCACCATATACTAAAATTAGGCCTAGAATAAGCACAGTAGTGTCATCCATGAAAAACACACAGATCTTTCCAATCTTTCGAATACCTCCAAATCCGAACCAAATGATTAACAAAAAACTGACCAAGTGTGTGCCACAATATTTGTTACCAATACCGTAACCTCTATGATACCTGTGATGTCGCTCATGTCTCTTAAAGGTCCTCTTGTTGTGTCGCCTTTGGTTTAATGATCTCATCAACAATTTCAACTAAATTCTTATTGCACCAATTTTATTTCTATATCTCAACTACGTCTGCGCCAAATCATAATGCATTCATTACATCTTAATATGTCCCCAGTGCTGTGCTGACTTAATATGCCTTCTACGATTGAAAATCTTTCCAATACCTCTGAATCCTAGTGTGCCGACATGAAACAAAACAGTAAAACAATTAGACCATCTGCCCTGATTTTTGTTTCAATATACTTGACACCTATGGTTGGTACTCATGGTACAGGTGGGAGAAAATGTATCACAGGATCCATGTAAACTATCTCATGGGAAGGATTGGAGTGTCCGAGGTGGTGTACCATTGAACTATACGATTCGAGGGTAGTGTACTCATGTAAATGTCTTCCTCGAATTGCTCCATTGAACTACGTACTTCCGCACGAAACCAGAAGCACTGCTCACTTAGTAAGCCAACTGATTTTATCACAAAAAATAACTTCCCGAGAGAATCAGAATAGGAGCTAGAGATGGAGAATCAGAGGTGTGGAGGTCTATCAAACTAGTTCTTATTATATATGTGATTGGAAGGAGTATTTATATGCCCTCTAAAAGTAGTGCATGATGTGTGCCATTCTTCTTTGTATATAGATGCCAATAAACGGAGCTATAGTACATCACCAAGTTGTATGAAGCAGGGTGGAAATATATTGCTCGCATTCACCAACCAGAATATATTTGTATCTATATTCCATAGTAGCCCCATTGTCTACATAGTCTGCACATAATCGAAACTAGTGTGGAGCAAACAGACAACGAATCCAGTGCCGTCATAGTGTATATGCATAAGATGCATTGGGAAAGATAAAATGGCGAGTATCCAAACAATGACATCTTTTAGAGGCCAAGTGGGCAGAGTTGGGGCACTAGAATGGAATTTCCATTTTAGCTCAGTAACTAGTATGTGCTTCATTACTCTGAAGGCACCAAGCAGCGGTGTTTATGAAACAATATAACAAGTCAACAAGAGACGATAAGGCACAAGACGATAGGGTCTCACTGTGGTCGACCGGGGAGCTAAGCCCCAACGAGGCTGCAGGTGCAGCAGTTGTATTTTTTTTTTTTTTTACATGCCAAAGACCTTCGCCCGACTTATATCGAAAGCCAAACAGTAGTCGTAGTTGGCAGCAGATAAAGTTGAGGCTTTGGAAAGTCAAGCAGTGTTCATTGGAAGGAAAGAGCCTCATGTTCATTGGAGTTGACTACTATATGTTGCTGTTGTGGTAATCTTTCGACTGCTATTTTTGCAGTGCCACCTGGTAGTTGCCAGACTGGTACAGCCACGGAGCTACCTGCTGGATACGGTGTAAATTGTTGCTTATAGACATAGACATGAGTATATAGTAGATGTGTGATGTAGTAGCCACTGAAGTTTAACATACACTCGGGTGCTAAGGGCCACTGCAGTCCTAGCTAGTTGTTAGCCGTCTTAACTGGCAATCATCTTACCGGAACTAAATATGTGATTCAACCTCGAGCTTGCTGTCTTAAGCAGATGAATATGACAAAAAGGAGCAGAAACATTGGTGCTGTTGTACAGTTCAGTTATAGAATGGTGGACTGGTATAGAGTTGTGGCAAGGTTGCTCGGTGTGAGTTGATGTCTCAATCAAACCCTGTAGTTAAAAAAAATCTGCAGATAGATTGGTTGGTTTTAAAGAAAACCAAACAAAAAGGTGAAGGCCGAGTTATTCAATTCTTACAATTAAGTACTTCTTTCTAGGTATTAATTAATTCATAGTACTGACTTCTATCATAGAAACAACGCTTGTCTAGCACCGCATTAGCTTCCTCTTTTGTTTTCTTCCCTTGGTTGGACAATCACTAAGCCACAATATTGGTAGTAGGTTTTATTGAAATGGGATGCATTGGGAAATATGACAGCATGTCCCGAACCCTCCCTGGCACTGGGAAGTACAGATATCTGCCCGCAATCAACCGCCATATTTTCCATTATTCACAACCACCACCAATTGTTCCTTCCACAACTGTTCCATTCTCAACTGTTGGCAGGTACATGTTCCCTCCACACTTTGGATGTTCCTTGTTAGATCTCAACGCAGCTGAGCAGCCAGAACGTGAACTCCGGCGATCGTGCGGTGACAATGGTGACCGCGGCGAGAGCTAGAGCTAAAGAAGGTGTAAACTCGTGAGATAGATTGGAATTAGGCACTGCCAACGTGATAGCCCTTTGAGTCCTTACTCATGTTTATATAAGACACCTGAGGGACACGACCTCATCCAACGCCACGCCATATCGGGTACAAACACCGTTTGACCGCGATGCTTGTGCCGTGCGCCCGGCACGCCATGACGTGAACATGACAGACTCCAGCGGACCGTGTCGTAGCCAGGCATGACTCCAACCACGGCCGATCCTAACCGACTCATCCCTAGACTCCAACAGAATGAAAGATTACAATGATCTGCATCAGCTTATCTAACAAATCACCACCTAAGGCCGATGCACTTTTACGACTCCTAAAGCACTCCTCTGTTCTATGAACTTGACTCGTCCCAGCGATTTGGTGAAGATGTCAGCCAATTGATCTGCTGTCCCAATGTGATCCACCTCCACCCTTCCATCTTCTATACACTCATGAAGAAAATGATACTTAGTATTAATGTGTTTTCTTCGTTCATGATGAACTAGATTCTTGCTGAGAGCAATCGCGGACATATTGTCCATGAGTAACTTCATTGTCGCCTCTGTCGTTCCCAACATGTCTGCTATGAGTCGGCTTAGCCAGATCCCTTGGCACGCTGCTGCTGCTGCTGTGACGTACTCGGCCTCACAAGATGAGAGGGCAACAATTTTTTGCTTCTGTGACAACCAAGTTACCAGGCTCCTCCCAAGGAACTAAACAACACTTGAAGTGCTTCTCCTGTCCTCGACATCACCAGCATAATCACTATCATAACCCACTAACATCGGTTGCAACTCTCCTCCTTTTGTATATACGCATCCATACCCAAATGTTCCCTTTAGGTACCTGAGAATACGCTTGACAGCAATCCAGTGCTCCTTCCCTAGCGCCTCCATATATCTTCTTACAACTCCAACAGCATAAGTTAAGTCTATGCGAACACATGGTTTTTCCATACCATTGTGTAGCGTCTTTGTGTTGAGTGTGATAAGCGATTGTCAACGTGCCAACACTTTGGTGCGTGGTTGGTTCAGCGGTTCCACTAATCCTTGGCACAGGGTTATATGTCAAAACGTGTCTCTTGGCTTGTGTTGTGCAGGTGTGAAGTCCAGAGACGGTAGCAACGGTTAGGAGAAGGTCAAGTAGGGCGTGCCGTGCCGACGGACCGGTGCGGTGAAGGGCGGACGCTAGGCTTGGACTGACGGACCAGACGGTCGGGTGACCAGCCGCGGTGGTGTCAGTGGGACATCGACGAGCGCAAGTGTACATGGCGGCGGACGCGTACGTGGTACGCTACTCGCAGGCGGTTTGGTGGTTTGTCCTCAAAACCATCGACGGGGGACGCGTATGGACTACGATACTCGTGAGCGGTTTAGTGGTTTGTCCTCAAAAACCATTGACGACGGTTTGGTGGTATTTCCTCAAGACCACCGGTAGCGGGTTTCGCGGGTTTGCGCCTCAAAACCCAGGCAGCGGTCCTGATGTGGATGGACGGCACGTGGCGGCATCAGGGAGATTGCTCGACGCGAGGCTACCGGTGAGAAGGCGCGGTGGTTGTCGGATCGATGAAGAAAAACCTAGACAGTTTTACCCCTAGAGGGTATTTGGGTTGTGTTTTTCATATAAGGGCATTTTGGTCTTTTGATGGACGCCTTTATATATGTGAAGGGGCTGGTTGGACAGTCATCCTTCGAGGGTCACTCTCATTTGTGTTATGTTGAGAGGAGATTAGGGTTAGAGAGAGAAGTGGCTCTTGTTCTTGAGCTTTTTATTATTCTACCTTTAATTTGGTTAAGAGTGGCCTGTAACTTGACCTCGTGAAGTAATCCACGGATCAATTTCGTTCTCCACTTATTCCCCCGCCGAAATCTGAAGTTTTTCTTTTTTATGATTTTTGGAGCTATTTTGTGGAAAATTTCGTTATCAGATTTGACAGCGTTTTGGGTAAATTTCTTGACGGATATTCGTGGAAGGACAAGTGATGATGATTCTCTGTATGTGACTCGAACCAATTCTACTTGAGCACCAAGAAATCGGAAGATTTTTGTTTTGGGCGAAAAAGTGAGTTCTTGTCATGATCTAATTTTCCCAGAGATTGTGTACAAATTGGGCTACGATTTCTTAGGATTAGCTTATGCACTCCCTTGTGATGGCCTGTGCAAATTTTGGGTACGAGTAAGATTTGGGTCGGATTTCGTCGATTCCGCGGTCGCCTGTTCTTCTGTTCGTCTGCTCGGTCAGGCTTCTGTTCTTCGCGTGCAGCTCGTCGATGCAGGTTGAGGTGCTTAGCTTTTCCGACTCCTAGGACGTGGTGCACCAGGTCTCGAATCGAGGCCGGCGGACCTATCACCGGTCAAAACCAGTCGCAGCACCGAGTGCACCCTGCCGGCCGGCATTCGCTTCCTGTTGTCAGTGCTCCTGCTCAGTGCTTTGCAGCTTCACTGCTTGTCGCCTGAGGGTGCCGAGCAACAGGCCCAGCGCCGAGCAGCAGGCCTAGTCGCCTTGCCTTGTGCCTGCAGGCGCTCGCCCATGGTGGTTCAGCAGTGACAGGAGCAGATCGATCAGCAAAGCACCAGAGCAATCGCTCATCCATCTCCTCTGCCTCAGTTGACAACAGGTAGTGTTTTTCTTCAGTGGCAACAGCAGTTTCAGCACACCGTATTGGTTCATTTGTTTGGCTGATTGTCATGAATTTTGCACCTGAATATTAGAAGCTACTTTGTGCCTTTGCTGCTTATAGAAGTTCAGACCTTGTTCCTGTCTTTCTAGCACACGACAGTAGCAGCAGCTTGGGAAAAATCCATCTCTTTTGTGACGTGTCTTTTTGAAGCAATAGTGAATGAACTAATTTAATTCACTATGAGCCATTCATTGTTTGGCTAGTTTATTTACTTTAACTTGCTACGTAAGTGCACTTGTGTTTAGTCCTTGCCTCCTAGTAAAACAGAACAGCTGCACATGGCAATCAGGTAAGGAGGTAAGCAGGCTGCCATTTCATTTGCTTGCTCAGGCAATCCGTTCATCATTCAGAAAGCAGCAGCTCGTTTGGACTGCCCAGCACAGCAATGCTCATCGTGAGATAAGGAGGCTCCTTGCTTGTTTTGATTGGCCAGAAAGCTTGCTTCTTGCATACATGAATTTGCAAAGATATCAAAGGCTTTTTGTTTGAGTAGTAGTTCACGTAATTTGGTATTCCATCTTGAATTGTCTCTTTCAGCTACAGGAAGCATTCATTGTTTACTATTTTCTGTTGCTACTCACGATGATCTTTGAAGGGTGAAGCTTTCTGTTTCTGAATTCCATTCCAGCTCCTAGTAGACCAGCGTACCTTCAGTTGATGCACATTGATTCAAGTATATTCAGTGCGTGCATATCTTCTGCAGGTTCAGTAAGTTTTTGCAGGTGCTGATCCCCAGCCGTGTGACTTTGGTACTGTGCTGCTATCATGTTAGTGTTGGTAGGCCGTGCACCTTCGAGTGCCCAGCAAATCTAACTTTCTCTCTGTGTTTATTTTGCAGGTGCGTCTTGCAGCGATGTCGTCCAGTTGTCACTGTTTAGTCCGCTGCTTTGTCGTTTGAGCTCCAATTTGAGTTCCGCCTTTTGTGCTGGCTTTTCGTGTTCATTTGTGGTGTCCCGCTGTGTTCCCTAAGAATATCCACCCACTAGTTGGTCGTAGACATCATGGTGTTTGGTTTGCGCGTTTAGCGGTGAAGTTGGGACATCGGCCTAAATATTTTAAAAGAATTTTTTATGGCTCCCATTCACCCCCCATCTGGTCGCCGTTTTCAGACCTTCAGTCTGGTTTCATGTTTACAATGTACCTAAGACTGCCGATCAGACTTCTGTAGGCTGTTGGATCAATTGCGTCCACTCCTTTCAACTTGCTGAGTTTGAGCCTGCACTCCATTGGAGTATCACATGAATTACAATTCTTCATGTTAGCATTCTCTAAAATTTGCAGAGCGTATGCACTTTGACTCAACGTGATTGCACCAACTCCTTGCTTAACTTCTATACCCAAATAGTAGCTGAGGAGTCCCAAATCACTCATGCTAAATTTTCTTCTCATCTCTGTCTTGAACTTCCGAATATCACTGACGGTCTAGAGATTATAAGATCATCAACATAAACTACTATAATTAGAAAGGATTTACTGCTGCTCCTCTTGTAAATAGCATGCTCTAACTTGCTTCTCACAAAACCGAGAGCAATCAACCCCTTGTCAAGCTTAGTATTCCATGCTCGAGGTGCCTGTCTAAGACCATATAAAGCCTTTTTTAACTTCAGCACCATATTTGACTTGCCAACAATAAAACCTGGTGGTTGCTGCACAAACACTGTCTCTGATGGATCACCATTTAAAAATGCAGACTTGACATCCATATGGTGAACCTCCCAACCTCCATGTGCTGCTAGTGCTAGCAAAACCCTTACAGTCTCTATTCAGGCAACAGGTGCATAAACTTCATCAAAGTTAATTCCCTTATGCTGAGCATAACCTTTGGCCACCAGCCGTGCCTTATGCTTGACAATATTTTCTTTTGGGTCCTTCTTGACTTTAAACACCCACTTGAGGCCAATGGCCTTTTGCTTGGGTGGGAGATCACAAGCAACCCACGTTCTGTTATCCTCAATGGCCTTCATCTCCTCCTCCATTGCCTTCCTCCAACATTGTTCAGACAATGCCTTCTTAATCGACTTTGGCTGTTTTGTAGCAACTAAGCAAATACCACTATATTCAAAGTCCTGCACCTCTTCACTGTCATTTTTTTCCTTCTTTTCACATTTCCTTACCATATCACACAATCAACATTTTTCTACATATCCATGGATGATCTCCGGTTATATGTATGGGGATGGAATACACTGGGATGGAAGAGAGGAGTCACAGGATCCAGACAAGTACTTGTAATAGACATGATTCCGATGAAGCTCATCTGCCAATGTCTTGCCATATGATCAGGACTGAATTATTAGCATCAACAAAGCGCATCATGTAATGCATGGGATTAGAGGTATGAACAGGAGTTAATTGAGCAAAATGAGTTGACCAAATCAATCCATGTATATAATCCAACTTCCTGAACCAACTCATACTTCCTAGTGTGTAAAAATTGATGAAACCAAGCAATTCCTTCTGACCTATCCCGGCGCATAGTGATCCAACAAAAGCACACAACTGCACCGACTATTTATATCCAATGCAACAGTGGTTGTATTTGTGCTATCACGCAGAAGGTTCTAAGATAGTATATTTCAGATTTCTTTATAAGTTCCTCTGTTCCCAAATATATATTTACACGATTTATTCAAGTTTGAATAAATTTTAACAAAAAAATGTCAATTTTTTTAGCACAATTTAGCATCCGTCACACATCACGATATACATTTACACGATTTATTTATCTAGTGTTATAGATGACGATGTTCTATTTTTACTCTAAAGTTGGTCAAACTTCAAATAGTTTGCCTTTAGTTGATTATAGGAACTTATTTCAATTATTTGGTATCAAGGTAAATGATTCTAATCGATCGGTGTATTATATCTAGGCAGTGTGAGCAGTCAGCTATAGCTGTGCATGTATGGAATCTCAAATGGCAACCATGCTGTGCACGGAGTGTCCACGACTCAGTGCCATGGATGAAGGTGCAAACATGCGTGCACACAAGAACAGAGAATCCTAGATCCAGCTCGAGACACTGAAGCAGCTTACCTCAATAAACAAATATGCTGAAGCAGCTAGAATTTCCCACAAGGTGAAGTAGGAAGTAGAAGCTGCACGCGAGGAGCTGGGTGTGGTGAAGATGCAACAGTGCCTCTTTGTTAGATTAGACGCACATTTGTTCGTACACACTTTCAATCCTTCAGGCACATTCCTCTTCCTCCATGTGCAGTGTAGGTGCTCACCTCAGATGGGCAACCAACTCTCATTACCTTTGGATATGATGCCGCGGTCTGCAGATTACAAGCATGGCACAGAAGTTTTTGTTAGAATATGATCCGAATTAGTAACGTGAGTCTTGTGGGGACGCCTGGAGGGCCCATGGTTCGGCCATGTTTATTAGAGGATTTGTTTCTGTATTTGACTATAGTCAGTCAGTCCTATAAATACATCTTGTAAGCCGTACGGAAAGAGTTGACGACTCATTGTATTCCTTGGGTTCTGTAAACTCTCTCCATATAGTGAAGATCGCCGGTTGGCGCCCGTAGTCTTTTTTCGCAAAGGTTTTCCACGTAAAAAATCTATGTCTCGTGTTCGATCTTGATTGTATTATTTGCTAACAAGTGGTATCAGAGCCAGACACGAGATCAAGAAAAAAATTAGGGTTTCGTCCCTGTTCTTCATCGCGTCGCCGCCAGATCATTTTCTCATCCGTGCCGTGATCCGGCGTCTCGATTCAGAGTCCAAGGCGGAGTTCCGTATCTGATCAGAGGAGTCAGAGTTCTTAACGGAGTCGATTTCTGTGGCCGATCCATCTATGAAAAGCTGCGTCGCTGTTCCGCTCATGGACAATAAAAAAGTTCCTGCCGCTACTGTCCCAGGCGGAGGAAATTGGTTTCGTTGCTGCTGTTCCCGTGGAGTGGAGATCAATCAATCCGCTCCTTGCTGTTGCAGTACACGTGAATTAAGGCGTCATCAAGTTTAGCATTCAGGCCGATCAGGTGTGTCCGTGAGGAGGTGAAAATTCAGATTTTGTGATCTTTTGCTACGTGCACCCAAGGCAAGGTACTAGGAAAATTATTCATTGGCTGTTATAGCTATTTGTACACCGATTGTGTACCAAGCAGCAGTTTTATATTGTTTCGTGCACACGAAGCGTACCAGATTTTCTGCAGATTGTTTTCTTCTGGTTATTGCTATTATTTCCTCACTATGTCTTCAGTGAAATATGATATTCCTCAACTGGATCGTCATACAAGGTTCGCTCTATGGCAAGTCAAGATACAGGCTATTCTGACGCAGGCTGATGTTGATGATGCTCTTGATAAATTTGGTAACAAGGATTCAAAGTTTTGGACCGATGATGAGAAAAGAAAAGATCGTAAGGCCTTAACTCAAATTCAGCTTCATCTTTCAAATAATATTTTGCAAGATTGTTTGTAGGAGAAAACTACAGCTGCTTTGTGGCTCAAGTTAGAGTCAATTTGCATGTCTAAGGATTTGACAAGCAAGATGCATATGAAGATGAAGTTATATTCGCACAAGTTGCAAGAGGGTGGTTCTGTTATCAACCATCTGACAGTCTTTAAGGAGATTGTTTCTGACCTTCAGGCTATGGAGGTAGAATATGATGATGAGAATTTGGGTCTTATTCTTGTGTTCTTTTGTCTAGTTCATTTTCAAACTTTAGAGATATTTATTATATAGCCATGATACACTAACTCTTGATGAAGTTTGTGAGGCGTTGCATGCTAAAGAAAAGATGGTGTCTTCTGAAGGTTCTGCTTCCAAAGGAGAAGCATTGTCTATTTGTGGGAGGACAGAAAATAAATCAAACAAGGGCAATAGAGGCAAAAGTTCTAATCGTTACAAAGGCCGATCAAAGTCTCGTGGTAGAGGTGATAAATTCTGCAAGTATTGCAAGCAGGATACTCACTTTATCGAGGATTGTTTCAAATTGAAGAATAAAGAAAAGAGAACTGGCACATATAGAGAGAAAGGTAAAACCACTGATGAAGGTAATGCTTCTGTTGCTGCTTCCAAGACAGATTATTTCGATGGTGATTCTCTAGTTGCTTTTGCTGGATGTGCTAATAATAGTGATGATGAATGGATTCTTGATTCCACTGCTTTTTTTCATATATGCACTAATAGAGACCGGTTTGTCACCTATGATTCTCTCCAAGGTAGAGGTTCTGTTAGATTGGGTGATAATAGTGCATGTGATATTGTTTACATTGGTTCCATTCAGATTAAGATGCATGATGGCATTGTCAGAACATTGGCTGATGTGAGGCATATTCCTAGCACGAACAAGAATCTTATTTCTCTCAGTACTCTTGATGCTAAAGGGTACAAGTACTCCGGTGGAGATGGAGTTTTAAAGATGTCAAAAGGTTCTCTTATTGTGATGAATGGTGAATTGAAATCTCCAAATCTGTACCATCTTCATGGTACTATAATTACAGATGATGCCGCTGTAATTTCCAATTCATCTAATTCTGATGCTACTAATCTTTGGCGTAAGCGTCTTGGACATATGAGTGAGCAAGGCTTGCATGAATTGTGCAAGAGAGGACTTCTTGATGAACATAGCATCAGTAAGTTAAAATAATTTGTGAGCATTGTGTGTTTGGCAAACACAAGAGGGTGTCTTTTAATATCTTCACTCATAAAAGTAAAGGTATTCTTGATTATGTCCATTCTGATTTATGGGGACCATCTCGCAAGCCTTCTTTTGATGGTTCTTGTTATATGTTGACCATCATTGATGATTATTCTCGTAAGGTATGGCCTTATTTCTTGAAGCATAAATCAGAAGCATTTTCAGTATTTAAAGAGTGGAAGGTTATGATTGAAAATCAAACTGAGAAGAAGGTTAAAAAGCTTTGCACTGATAATGGGATGAAATTCTGTTCTAATGAATTTAATGCATATTGCAAGTCTCAAGGAATTGTTAGGCACTACACTATTCCTTATACGCCTCAATAGAATGGTTTAGCTGAGCGTATGAACAGAACTATCATCTCTAGGGCCCGTTTTATATTGTCTAATGCTTGCTTGAATAGGCATTTTTGGGCTGAAGCTGCTTCCACTGCTTGCTATCTTATTAATCGTTCATCCTCTATTCCTCTTGATAAGAAAACTCCAATTGAGGTATGGTCTGGATCTCCAGCTGATTATTCACAATTGAGAGTTTTTGGTTGTACTGCTTATGCTCACGTTGATAATGGTAAATTGGAGCCTAGAGCTGTTAAATGCACTTTCATTGGTTATCAATAGGGTGTTAAAGGTTATAAATTGTGGAATCCCTAGACTTAGAAGGTTATGCTTAACAGGAATGTTATCTTTAATGAGGATGTTATGTTTGTTGATAATCCCTCTGTTGATGCTCCTATTGAGGGAGAGAAAATAAGTGTGCAGGTAGAGCACTTAATTGATTCACCAGATGTGATAATATTGCTGTGCAAGATGCACCTATTGCTAAAAATTCTCCAATTATTGATGATTCTTCTGCTGTTGAGCATTCTTCTCTAGTTATGCAGTCTCCACAATGTTCTATTGCTGCTGATAGGTCCAGAAGGCAGCCAAAGCTGGTTAAAAGGTATATTGAAGAATGTAATGTTGCTTATGCTATGAGTGTTGCAGAAGAGATTGTAGGTAATGCAGAACCTTCTAATTATTCTGAGGCTATTACTTCTGCTGATTTCAATAATTGGATGACCGCTATGCAAGATGAGATGGAGTCACTTGAAAAGAATGATACTTGGGATTTAGTGAAATTGCCCAAAAATAAAAAGCTTGTCCGTTGCAAATAGATTTATAAAAGAATGGAGGGTCTTTCTGCTAGTGAGCCAGTAAGGTATAAAGCGAGGTTGGTTGCTAAAGGCTATAGCCAGATTTCAGGTATTGATTATAATGATATCTTTTTTCCAGTTGTTAAGCATAGTTCTATTCACACTTTGCTTAGTATTGTTGCCATGCATGATTATGAACTTGAGCAACTTGATGTCAAAACTGCATTTTTACATGGGGAGTTAGAAGAAGACATGTATATGAACCAACCTGAAGGTTTTGTTATTCTTGAAAAAGAAAACCTTGTGTATAGACTAAAGAAGTCTCTTTATCGTTTGAAGCAATCTCTTAGGCAATGGTATAAGAGGTTTGACTCATTTATGCTCTCTCATGGTTTTAAGCGGTCTAATTATGATAGCTGTGTTTATTTGAAGAATGTTAGTGGCTCAGCTATTTATTTGCTTCTTTATCTTGATGATATGTTGATTGCTGCTAAAGATAAATTAGAAATAGCTAAATGGAAGGCACAATTGAGTAAAGAATTTGAGATGAAGGACTTGGGTGCAGCTAAGAACATTCTTGATATGGAAATTACTAGAGATAGAAAATCTGGTAAATTATACCTCAGTCAGCGAGGTTATATTGAAAAGGTTCTTTGTCATTTCAACATGTTTAATGCAAAACCAGTGAGTACTCCATTAGCTGCACATTTTAGATTATCATTAGATTTATGTCCAGAGTCAGATAGAGATATTGAGTACATGTCTAGAGTTCCATATTCCAGTGCAGTTGGTTCTCTTATGTATGTCATGGTCTGTTCTCGTCTTGATTTATCTCATGCATTGAGTGTTGTCAGTAGATTCATGGCTAATCCTAGAAAGGAGCATTGGAGGGTTGTTCAATGGATTTTTAGATATTTGCGAGGTACTTCTAATGTCTGTTGGCAATTTAGGAAATCTAGAGATGGACTTATTGGTTATATTGATTCTGATTTTGCTGGTGATTTGGATAAGAGGAGATCTCTCACGGGTTATGTTTTCACCATTGGTGGTTGTGCTATTAGTTGAAAAGCATGTTTACAATCCACTATTGCTCTGTCTACTACAGAAGCTGAATATATGGCTATTTCCGAATCTTGTAAAGAAGCTATTTGGTTGAGAGGTTTATACTCTGAACTTTGCAGGGTTATTACTTGTACTACTATACATTGTGATAGCCAGAGTGCTATTTGTCTGACCAAGGATCAGATATTTCATGAAAGGAACAAGCATATTGATGTGAGGTATCACTTCATTCGAGGTGTTATTACTGAAGGTGATGTTAAAGTATGTAAGATAAGTACTTATGATAATCCTGCTGATATGTTGACAAAGCCAGTTTCTGGAGCTAAGTTTGGGCTATGCTCAAGCTTAGTTGGCATTACAAATTAAGTCCTAGTGATTTTTTTGGCGCTGGTGATTATTTATTATTGAAGTGAGTTGATTGATGATACTTCATTTGCTATAAGATGGAATTCGTCTTAAGGTGGAGTTTATTAGAATATGATCCGAATTAGTAACGTGAGTCTTGTGGGGATGCCTGGAGGGCCCACGGTTCGGTCATGTTTATTAGCGGATTTGTTTCCGTATTTAACTGCAGTCAGTCCATCCTATAAATACATCTTGTAAGCCGTATGGGAAGAGCTGATGACTCATTGTATTCCCTGCGTTCTGTAAACTCTCTCCATATAGTGAAGATCGTCGGTTGGCGCCCATGATTTTTTTCCCGCAAAGGTTTTTCACGTAAAAAATCTGTGTCTCGTGTTCGATCTTGATTGCATTATTTGCTAACAGTTCTGTCACATGGTAGAGCCGATCTATCCGGTACCTCCAAATCCTACCAGTGCTGCATTGAACTGAAACCAAATTACTAATAAGAAAATTTATCAGCTGTACTGTGCCAACATGATCATAGGATCCATTTAAACTGTCACACGTCAAGGGTACAGCGTATTGTACTAACGTTAAGGTCCTCTGTTTTTTGTCCCCTATGATCTCTACACCAATTTCAATATAATTCAAGTGCTTCATGTTTGATCCATTCTACTACACACGCAACCAGCTGCATTTGAGAAGCTCTAAGTGCGGCCTCTGACCGGCAGCCTCCATGCACGCGAGGAGTAGAAATCTCAGGGCGAAGGTGCAAAAGAGCCTCTTCCTCAGCTCCGATGCCATGTTCCTGGTCCTATCACAGGGCACTTGCTATCCTTTTGAGGCACTTCTCTCTTCCTATTCGATGTTAGATGGGCCAGGCGACGGGCGATGCTGGTGCTGATGCTCACCTCAACTAGGCAGACCGGTACGCCTCAACTAACTTGTGCTCCTTTCGGTCCTGCTGTCCGCTGGTTACGAGAATTAGAGCCAGAACAAGCACTAGAAATGAGGTGAAAGTACTGCCCCAGACTAATATAGATCTTTCCGATACCTCCAAATTCTAGTAGTCTGTTGAACCGATACGAAATGGTCAAGAAAAAATGGAACAACTATGTGCGATGATTTTTGTTCCAATACTATCTCTCTGCATGATACATGTGACACTCACGGCAGTGAAAGAGAGCTTATCATATATTTAGGATTCATCTAAACTGTCACATGGCAAGGATTGAACGTCTTATATTGATTGGAGGGTAGTGAACTAGTGTTTAGGTCTTCTGTTTTTCTTTCCCTGTGGTCTCCACTCCAATTTGATTAAAAATTCTACTTAATGTTTGCTCCATTATAGTATATGGGCAACCATTTTCAGCATATTTTAATTTGGAATCTCAACTACTTCTGCAAAAAATCAAAAACCACTTATGACTGCTTTGATGTGCCACACATTGCACTGTTTGGGTGCTACAGTTGGTTGTAGGTAATTGTTGTAACGGATGTGATTAGGTAAATATGTGAAATATATTGCACTGTAAACAGATGTCAATATATTTTATTGAAGGCACTTAAACTGACTACAATGGTCGGTTTGCACAACTATATATTATTATCTTTAGCAAAACAGGAGGGGGAGCTCCCTTATTGTGCTTTTATTGAAACTTAAAACAGTGCAATTTGTACAACAATAATCAAGATACAAAGAAGGTTACAAAGAACATCAGTAGAATTACACATAAGCTTCTAGCTGTTGTTGAAACAAAGGTGCTAAAATTCTGTTTGCTCGAAGAATTACTTGAGCGAACTCCTGCCTGAAAATAGATTTCAACCGTTCCTGCAAATAGCTAGATTTGCAGAGGTGACTGAATTTTTCGACGTCACAAGGGGTACCATTAATAGAAGTGCTTGGGGAATGGCCTCTACAAATCGTCATTTGTAGAGGAAGAAAAGAGGAGGCCAGTGGCAGCTTAACGACCTATACAGTGAGTCTTTATAGTAGTGATATTTGCCAGCATAGAAGCAACGAGGTCCCACGATGTGTTATGGAGAAAGGTGCGGCCTAGATCGAACGATGTGTTGTGGGGAAGGGTGAGGTCCCACGATGTGTTGTGGAAAAACCTAATGCTTGCTTAGTTTAATGCTAGTTTAGGAAAACCAAATCAATCACAGTTTCCAGGTGAGATGGACATTGCCGGACTCGATCTGTATCCTCAGCTGAAAGGTACTCATTACAAGAGAAATTCAATATTCCTTTTACAAATTTCCATGTATATTGTTTGAAAATTTTTGCAACTAATGCCCAAATTTGATTCATTAACAGGAGGAGAATGACAACGGCATAAACACATTACCTACAGGACTGCTGATTTTATTTGTGCTCTTTGATCTTTACAATCTACACGCTTTGAGAAATGGACGAACGGTGCTAGCTACAAGCTCAGCGTCCTCGGCTCTCACAGCAATTCTCTAGGTACCACAGCATGCTTCAACCAACTCGAGCTCCCTTGCATCCTCACCGATTAAGAGAATTAGGGCCAGAACAAGCACTAGATAAGAAACAGAGTGTCTATGTCAGGCTAATGCGGATCTTTCCGATACATCCAAATCCCACAGCATTGGGCTAAAACAAAATGATTAAGAAGAAATTAGATCAACTATTGTGTTCCCTGATTTTTGTTCCTAACTAATACTACCTCTATGATACCTATTATAGCACTCGTGCTACTGATGGAGGAGACCAGATCATCGGATTCGTGTAAGCAATCACATGGCAAGGATTGGATATGGCTTATATTGAGGGTAGTGTACTACTGTAAAGGTCCTCTTTTTGTGTTTCCAACATATGGTCTCAACTCCACAATGGAGAATTCCGCTTCCCGTTTGCTCTATCAGTATGCACACAATCAATTCAGTTTCATCCCATCGTCTTAATTTGAAATCTCAACCACTTCTCTGCACAAAATCTAGATGCACTCATGACAACTTTGGTGTACTAAAATTGCTTTCGTTACTGCTGTATTTTCTAGTTGCTATAAGAGAGGATATGAAGCATTGTGCTCATGCCCTGTGATTTATGTTTTAGGAAGTGGCTCGGAAACACTATTTAAAAAGACAATATTATTATTTGCCTTTCTATGAGCATCTGCAGCTGGTTATGAGCGACTGCAGCAGGTTGGTGTGGCTATGGGGGGGGTGTTGGATGGTGCCGGCAACGCTACGGGGAATAACTAACCTCCTCTGACTGCGTGCTCGGCCAGCATGATGGTCCTGCCACGGTGGAGGAAGTCTTAGCGGCTGGGGCCACAAAGGGTGGGGCCGGCCACACGTGGCATGCAGGACGTTGTTTTAGGACCGGCCCTGGTCTGCTCTAGGTGCCTGACGGTGGCAGGGGCGTTGGTGGCGTGGCAAGAACCGGAGGCGGTGCGACAGGAGCCAGCAAACGAAATGCTAACCCTAGCGCGCGAGTGGCTATGAAGCCTGGCACCATACAAGTTCAAGCGTGCCTATTTGTTTGAATTCTGTAAGGAGTGAATTATTTGAAATTGCTGGTGACAAGGTTGTTTTTCCTTTCCAAATCTTTATTGCAATGGATGCAACAGAACTTTTGAGATGCTCTAAGGACAAAAATTAAAAAGAAGGGGCCGAAAAGCTGAGTCACTTTTGGTGACAAGTGCAAGATAGACAACAGGGAGGAGCTTCTGGTAGCTCTTTCTTGGGTTTTTGGTTCTATGAAATTTCTTGTAAAAATGAACTCTCTTAGTAGATGTATTGATAATCACGTTCATCAACTCCGCTTTATGTTTTGCAGGGCCAGACAAGATTTTTGTTTTAGATTGATCTTTTGTTCTCAAGGTAAGAGTTGTTTTGATCTGACTAAAACTATGTTCGTGTATCAAGTTATTGATATGAGATGTTAGATTGGTAGATTCTGATTAATCATGAAATTAGGGTTGAATCAAATTTTCATAAGCATCTGATATAGCTGACTCCGTGCCTGACGCCACACAATCGTGCGAGCTAGGAACTGACAGACCAATATTTGACAAAGGATGCATAGACTCAGGTAGGACTTCCGGTGTCTCTCAGTTCTTTTCCTGACGGCCGCTGAGCTCCTACAGGCTGCAGCCTACTTGATTGCCTATCCTGATCACTCATCTGCTCTTGCAATATGTCATGTCTCGTGCCTTACTTCATCTCTGACTAAGTGTCTTGGGTCATAGCTATTTCAAAAATTATTCTGCAGTCTAGCATAATTTGATTGCTCGTGAAGGGATAAAATGGATGACACAACCGTTTTCTAGCTTCTAATAAATTGGTGTATTATATCTAGGCAGTTTCAGCCTGCAGTCAGCTGAAGTTGTGTATGGAGTCTCCAATGGAAAACATGACGTGCTTGTAGCGTCAATGGCGCAATGCAATGCCACCGATCAACATACATCGCCATGGATCAACATACGTCAAGAGATCCCATAAGTCCGAAGAGAATGAAGCTGCAGCTGCTAACATTTTCCACATGTCAAGCTTGAAACTGGAAACTTGCACGCCTGAAACTCTTGCTGTGGACCTCTAGAAGCCCCTCTTGTTTAGATTAAATGCCGTAAACTTGGTGGTAAACTACCCACTTCGTATTGTTCATGCCACTATCTTCTTCCTCATCGGCTACAGATCGACCACGCGGCCGGTGGTTTGGGTTCTCACCACAATTGCTCAGCCAAGAACACCTCAAGTTCCTCAACCAACAACTCGATAGGAGGCATAACCACTATATACACAATGAAAGAGAGCTATCTTGGCCTAGAGCAGATCTTTCTGATTCCTCCAAATCCTAGTGCATAGAACAGAAACGAATTGAAGAAAATTGACTAACTTTGTGTCACGAGTTTTGTTCCTAATTCTACCTCTATGCGCATGATACATATGACACTCACGGCACTTGTGAAAGGATAGCATATCATAATTAAGGTCCATCGAAACTGTTGTCACATGGCGAGAATTGGAATGCTTATAACGACTGGAGAGTGTACCAGTGTTAAGGTCCTCCTCTGTTTTCTATTCCCTATGGTCTCAACTGCTATTTACGTAAAGTGCTACCTGATGGTTGCTCCATTCTAGTATATGTACAATCATCTCTTTTCAATCCATTTTTATTTGGAATCTCAACAGCTTTTGCATGAATTTCAGATGCTCTAATGACAGTTTTAATATGTGCAATAAATACATGGGTGACTGCTTAATTAAATTACTGTAGAAGAGGTGAAATCACCATTACAGAACGAGCCCTGGCGCTGCAATTGCTAGTGCTAGGGCACATAGAAATCCTAAGTGCTTCTGGCTCGATTTTGCTTTCACAACGAGACTATGAATTCCCATGTGATCAGTACAACCGAACAAATACCATCTTTCAAGACATCGACAAAGCGCATCATGTAATACATGCGATTAGAGGTAGGACCACAACCAGTTTTGGTCAATATGAGTTGATCAAATTCATTCATGTATATTCTCGTGCGAACCCATACTTCCTAATGCAAAAAGGTTGATGAAGCAATAACGATTCCTTCTGCTCTCTCCCAAAGCGATCCAACAGAACCACACCGCTGCGCTGACTATTTATATCCAATGCACCTGTGCTTGTATTTGCGTTATCAAGCAGATGCTCAAGGTCTCACGCAAAAGGTTCTAAGGTAGTATATATTTCAGATTTCATTACAAGCTCCTGTGTCCACAAATATATTAACTTTTATTGTCATTCTATTTAATTTGCCTAAATTTAGAGAGAAAAATGTCAATTATTTCAGATTTCGTTATAAGTTCCTCTATCCCCAAATATATTAACTTCTACTGTCATTCGATTTAAGTTTGACTAAATTGAGAGTAAACATATCAATTTATATTAGTGCAAATTAGCATCGGTGACCCATCATGATATATATTTACATGGTCTACTTATCTAGTCTTGTAGATGATGATTTGTTCTTACTGTAAAGTTGGTCAAACTTTAATCAGTATGACTTTGATTGATTATATGAATTTAATTTAATTGTTTTTGGACCGAGGTACTCGCTTCTAATCCATGGGTGTACTGTATCTAGGCAGTTTGAGCACACAGATATAGTTGTGGATACACGGAATCTTCAATGGCAACCATGGTGTGCATGGAGTGTCCACAGCTCGATGCCATGGACGAAAGTGCCCATAAGAACAAATAATGCCGGATCCCAGCTCAAGACGAAGCAGGTTCCCTCAAAAAAAAATGATGAAGCAGCTAGAATTTTACACAAGGCGAGGTAGGAAGTGGAAGCTGCACGCTAGAAGCTGCTAAGGTGCGCCTCTTCCTCAACACATGTTCTTGTCTGTACACAGGCACTTCCTATACTTTGGGACACATTCCTCTTCTTGTTGCGCTGTTCCGGTGCCCACCTCAACTAAGCAGGCTGTGGGTCGTTTTGGTGGTCACTATAACTGGGCAGCCCAGCACGCCTCGACCATCTTGCGCTACCTTGGACGCTGCTGTCTGCTGATAATGAGTATTATTGCCAGAACAAGCACTGGACAGGAGGCTGAATTGACATCTCCGGCAAGATCAGATATTTCCGGTACCTCCAAATCCTACTAGTAGTGCATTTTACTGAAACCAAATTATTAAGAAGAAAATTGACCAGCTGTACTGTGCCACAATGATTTTTGTTTCCAATACTGCCTCTATGATTGTAGTACCTATGGAACTACTCAATTTTCTGGTCTGGGAGAGAACATATCATAGGATCCATTCAAACTGTCACATGGCAAGGATTTTTTTTTTTTGACAAATAGATGGCAAGGATTGAATGGCTTATATTGAATCGAGGTCCTCTGTTTTCAGTCCCCTATGGTCTCGACATTAATTTGAATAAAATTCTACTTGATAATTGCTCCATTATAGTATACGCGCAACCAACTCTTTTCAACCTTTTTAATTCGGAATCTCAGCTACTCCTAGAAGAAATCAAAATGCACTTATGATTGCTTTGTTGTGCCACCAGTAAATGCACTACTCAGTGTACAAGAGGATGTAGCATCCATGACAAACTAAGTGCGAATAGGTTATCATTGCCAGTGCTGTGCTTGGACTCATCTATAGTAACTTCGAGGCAACATAATTCTATCACTGAAACTGAAAGGGGAATTTTACAGGACAAATAAATGAACATAATGATCTTTTTGTGCAAAATTTACTGAAAACATGCAGAGAGTAGCAGCAGCCATGTGATATTTTTCTACTCTTCTCTGGAAAACATAAATGCACAGCGTAGCTACATACCTACCAGCTATCACCCGTCCAACATATAAAGAACGTTCCACTCTAGGCATGCTTCAACTCCATCATTAACACAAATGACACAAATGAAAACTCGTCTACTATTAACCATCATTGATTTGTGGCTATATATTGCGAAAGGACGCATTGCGACAGAAAAGAGGAGTGTGACGAGAACAATCCGTATTTCTAACAGATATGATATTGTAATGGCAAAACAACCGCCCAACTTCACGAAGCTGATAGGCCAGACATCTGAGGTGAACAGTTGAATACTGCTTGCAAGACTGCGACATTTAGAGCTGATGTAGATAACTCAGATCATGTGGTTGTCGTGAAAGGGGCCTTCAGTTGTGCCACACGGAGGCCAGAGTGTATTGTTGTTTTTCAGCGAATATGAGGATGAACCATCCATGCTAAAATGAGAGTTGCCGGCCACATTTTGCCCAGCGCAGGTGCATAACAGCACCGCAGTTGATGCGAGAAGACTAGCAGATATGGACTAAATTCAGCTGTCTTGCTAACAGTGATATATATATGTACTGATTGCTGTCTTGCTGGCAGAAATGTTTTTTTAAATTCAACATCTCGTGGTACTATCAGTTAGTAAAACTGTGTAGTCTTTTTTCATCTCCTGCGCTCCCTCCTGATTTCTTTGGCTCTGTTTGAGCCCTGTATTTGTTACTGCTTGTTTCAATCTAATAAAGTTTTCTGTAGGGGCTTCGGTCCCTCCAGTTTGGTCAAAACAAAAGTTGGTATAACTATATACACCTTCAACAGTCGTTCAGTAAATGTAAATTTGTAATAATGGATGTTATTCGATAAATGTGTGTAATTTATTGGTTGCTACCATGAGAAAAATAGCGCGCTATTTTGCCGCTATATCACCCCAGAAGACTTGACACGATGATAGGGGGCTTCGGTCCCTCCAGTTCAGGAGTTCACCTTAACTGGGTAGCCCCGCACGTCTTAACCAACTCGTGCAACCTTGGACACCACTTTCCGCCAATTACGGGAATTAGGGCTAGAAGGCTGAAAACAATTGGAAGATCTTGAAATATTTCCGGTACCTCCAAATCCTACTAGTGCTGCCTTGAATTGAACCAAATTAATTAAGAAGAAACAATGATCAGTGTACCGTGCCACCATGATTTTTGTTTCCAACACTGCCTCTACCATATCTCAAACATACAGATCTATATGACAGCATATTTTGACATTTTAAATGTAGATATAAGACAAATGTATTTTAGTTTATTTTAAGTAATGGGACAAGTGGCAATTTAGATGTCAATAGAAGCGGTTACAAAGAATATGTATCGTAATGGCAAAGCAGTGGCTAGATAATTTTCGTATAAATTTAGGAATATTTTAAGTTATGTTTCGTAAGGTAAATGTTTGACACTATTAAAACACTCCAATGAAGAAAAAGACCAGATTCACGAGCCATGTTGGTTACTAGAATCAAGAGCCATGAAGTTCTTCACATCAAATTGATGGTCGTTTAGTTACCATCTTGGACTTTAGTTGTGAACCAGTAATGAGTTAATTTCTAATTTTGTGTTTTTGGTTTAAGTTTGGAGTGATGCTTCTTTCTTGAAATAAGTTGAAGCCGCATTTTGCCATTATCTAAAAAAATTACAGCTCAAGATGCTGAAGCAACTAGCACTTTCCGAAAGTCTGGATAGGAAGTGGAAGCTGCACATGAGAAGCTCTAACTATGGCCTCTGACTAGTAGCTTCCATCACACAAGAAGTAGAAATGTCAGTGCTTGGCGAAGGTGCAACAGAGCCTCTTCCTCAGATTAGATGCGACATTCTTGGTCATACACTGGGCACTTCCAATCCTTTGGGGCATATTTCTCTTCCTACTCGGCCTCGGATCAGCCAGGCGACAGACGGCGCTAGTACTCACCTCAACTAGGCAGCCCAGCTCGCATGAACCAACTGGTGCTCCCTTGTACCAAAACGAAACGATAAAAGATGAAAATTGAACAACCATCTGCCATGATTTTTGTTCCTACACTACCTCTATGCATGATAAATGTCACACTCATGGCAGTGAAAAAGAGCTTATCATAGGATCCATCTAAATTGTCACATGGCAAGGGTTGAATGTCTTATATTGATTGGAGGGTTGTGTACTAGTGTTGAGGTCCTCTGTTTTTTGTCCCCTATAGTCTCCACTCCAATTTGATAAAATTCTACCCTGATGTTTGCTCCATTCTAGTGAATGGGAAATTAATTCGGAATCTCAACTACTTCTGCAAGAAATCAAAATCCACTTATGACTGCTTTGATGTAGCACCGTAAATGCACTGCTCGTGGATGATTGATGTTGCTTTAAAAGATGATAAAGCATCCATGACAAACTATGTGCTTCAACACATGCGAATTTAAAGATCACGGATTGGAAATCTCAAGTGCTTCTGCATGAAGCTAAAGCAGTCTAGCACTATAGTATATATAATTTCCACGTTATGACATTTATTAAATTTGAACCGATTATTTATATCGAGTGCAACAAATTTTTCAATATTTTGAAATATTAAATATATACTTATGGCTCGTATATACATGTGTTCTTGATCTGTATGACAGCGCAACTTATTAATTCTTTATATAGAGAGAGGAATAAACTGTGGCATCTAATATTTTTCATAATAAGATATTTGACCATTTAAATGTAGATCTAAGATTGTATTTTATCTTACTTTTAGTAATGGTAGAAGTAGTAATTCAAATGTAAATTTAAGCGGTTACATAGATTATATACATAATGGCAAAGGGCCTTGATAATTTGTTTTTTGATGCAAGTGCCTTGATAATTTTGGTATAGTTATTACAAACATTTGACATATATATGCAGTGACAGCTCAAAGTAACACTACTACCGATCTTTTCTACTCTTCTCCAGAAAACATGAGAGAAGCACTCTTAGAAACTTAATTGTAGAGTAAATGTTAGTAGCTACCAACGTAACCAGGACCTGTATCATCTATCACCCACCTAACATATAAAGAAAGCTCCACCCTTGTTATGCTTCCACTCCATGAACATTTCTCCTGCTTTTGCCTTTCATTTGCATACCCACACAATCGAAATTCTTCTACCTGATAACCATGTCGCTGATTTCCGCTTACACTGCATTGGGATGGGACGCACTGGGATACAAACCAGTCTCAGAAACGAGACCAGTATTGCTAGTCTTCATAGTTTTGCTGATGGCTGATCGTGAACGTAATCCACCTTTCCAAATTCATGAGGTTGAGCAGCCAGCGATTTGAGGCTACTGCAGTACAAAGAGTCTAGTTCATCGTCTTGCTTTGAACTAAGACTGCGAAATTCAAATTAGTTAAAGAGTCTAGTTCAATGCGATCCACAAAGAGGAATCTGGTGCAGGGATGACGGTAAGCTGGATTTTGTCCTAACTGTAATGGAAGTGTTGAGGCATAGTCGAACTGTTCAGAACACTGCTCTAAAACAGTTAGCGAATGAGGAATGCATGAAACTAAGGAGAGACATGAGCCAACAAGCCTGTTTTGTGCATTTATCTTAGGTGTATTTGTTCATGTTATGGAGCATATCGTGTGTTGCACACCGTTAGACTAGCTGCCAGCCAATATACTAGTGGATAAGCCTGCTGACGAATTAGCCTGTTAACAGTGACATTTATACTGATTGTAAACAGGTCAGCTTCTTTTTATTCTTGTAAACTACTCCATCGATCTCGTGGTACTACCAGTTGGTAAAACTATGCACACCTTCAACAGTTGGTAGGTAATTGTAGTGACGGATGTGATTAGGTAAATATGTGCAGTCTGAAACTCGTGTTAACTGTATTCAAGACACTTATTACACTGACTTCTGACAATCGTTTTACTTTTCTCCTGAAAACATAAATCAGAAGCACTGTAAGAAATTTGATCGAAGAACAAACGTTCGTAGCTACAAGCCTATCATCAGGTATCAGGCATCACAATCTAACCTATAAAGAAAGCTCCACTCTTGGGATGCTTCAACTCCATGAGCATTTCGTCCTGCATTTGCCTTTCATTTGCATACCCACACAGAATCGAAATTCGTCTACCTGATAACCATATCACTGATTTTCGGTTATACTTTATTGCGATGGGATGGACTGGGATATATACAAAAGAGTGAGAAATGCGACCAGTATTTCTTGTAGTCGCCGTCTCACTAATGGCTGATCCTGAACGTGAACCAGCTGCCAAGAGTCAAGAAGTTTATCAGGCAGCGATTGAGGCAGTACAATAGTGAAACTTCGTAGTCTTATTGTTGTTATATATATGTATATGGGTGCGGGTGTAAATTGTATGACCTTACAAGGACTAAAGTGTAAAAGAACAGATAAGATATAGTGAAGGGCTGAGAAGGGATCGATGACTGATTCCAGAAATTTCCCCATATGATTCAACATGGTATCGGAGCCAATGGAGATGGCGATAGCTGGTTTCCGCTGAGCATCGCACAAGGCCGGAGGAGCAGCAGCAGCGAGTGCAGGTGTGCGACTGCATGCGTCACGCAGGGCCGGCAGGAGGGCAGCGGCGACGGCGAGGACACGGAGAGCTTCTGGGTGGAGTTGCTCAGCCTCGGCCTGGAGGAGAAGCACCTGGAGGCAGCAGCGCATTGACGTCCAGCTGGGCGGCAAGGTCGAGCGCGCATCGACAGAGGTGAGAGCCTGTGTGGTGGTGCTCGATTGGAGCAGCATGAGTGAAGAAGGTTGTTTGTGCTGTCAGAGAAGTTGCAAAAGGAAGCAGTGTGGGATTGGTTGTGCAAGCGAGGAAGAAGGATTGCAGCAAGTTCCTGGTGTACTGGTCCTAGCAGTGGATCTGGCTATTGCGTGGGATTTGAAGGGGATCTTGGCTAGGATTCAAGAAGATTGAGGTGCAGCTGCTGCATCTGTAGGCAAGCAAAAAAGGAAGGTGTTGCGCACTTCTGAATACAGGAAGCCTAGTTAGAGCACCTAGGCAATGGGGGAAATCAAGGAATTGAGTAGGTTCTTGAAAAATTGGTTGAATTGTTGACAGCAAAGAAGGATGAAACTTCACCTTCGAGTAAAGAAGTCGTGCCATACTCAGACAAAAGCTAGAAACTGGAATTAATGCCAATCGACATCAAGTTGGAAGGCATAAAAACTTATTTGGCATGCTCTAGAAGAGCATTATTGCTGCTGAAAGCTAAGAGACTTGAAGGCTTTGTCGATGGGGGAATGGCTGAGCCAAAGGATAAGTTAAGTAATGAATGGAAATCCTAGAATGCTATCAACTCGTTGGTGGCTGCATGGTTGTTAACCTCTATGTCTCCGACAATTGTAGGATCAGTGGATACAATTCCTACTGCTTCTGGAATATGGACAGCAGTAGAAAAAATGTATTCAGGCATTGGGAATGTGATGTTAGTAGCAGAAACAGATGATAGAATCTATCATCTCAAGCAAGGGGAGTTGTCTCTGATGGAGTATGTTGCCGAGTTGAAGTGATTGTGGGCTGATCTAGATCACTATGATTCTATCGACTTGCCACACCCAGATTGTGTGGCGTGGGTGAAGAAGTATGTGGAAAAAAGACGGGTTCTTCATTTCTTGAGAGGCTTAAATCTAGAATTTGAGACAAGGCGAGCGTCAATGTTTCATCAATCCAATCTTCCTAGCTTAGAGGATGCAATAGCTGCTATGGCACAAGAAGAGAGTAGGCTAAAAGTGATGAGAGGTGGTGCTTCACCTCCACCTCGTCCAGCTTTTGTGGTGACAAGATCACAGGAGACTAGAATATGCTATAATTGTGGTGAGAAGGGACATTTGAGTCGGGAATGCCCTCAGCAACAAAAACCTTATCGCGGAAGAGGGAAAGGCACTGACAGGGGTGCACCAAGGGGAGGTGGAGGCCGTGATAAAAGAACAGATTATAAAGCAAATTTTGCTATATCTGAAGAAGGTGCATCCGACATGGTCACAATTCTAGCTACAGAGTTAGAAGAGTTGAGAAAACTAAGGAAAAGGGCCAAGAGAGAATGTTGACTCCATCTGATAATGTTGAAAATCTTGTTCATTCTAATCCAGGTATAAAAAACACGCTTTAATGACTATAGATAATTATAATGCAAGCTGGATATTAGATTCTGGTGCATCTAGACATGTCATAGGCATGTCAAGCGAGTTTACATCATATAAACCATATCCATACTGCCACAAAGAAACAATTCAAACTGCTAATGGAACATCTCAGCCCATCAAAGGTGTTGGCACAGTGCAATGCACTCCAACTATAACATTGTCATCAGTATTATATGTTCCTTCCTTTCCCATTAATTTGG
This sequence comes from Bothriochloa decipiens, assembly GCA_023333625.1. Taxonomy (NCBI): domain Eukaryota; kingdom Viridiplantae; phylum Streptophyta; class Magnoliopsida; order Poales; family Poaceae; genus Bothriochloa; species Bothriochloa decipiens. The sequence continues at coordinate 17,109,507 of CM041630.1, forward strand.
TTTCAATTAGTTCATTGGTTGATCAGATGGACTGTCGAGTTTCCCTTGATCATGAAAATTGCTTGATTCAGGATAGGAAGACTGGAAAGAGACTTGGGACTGGGGTTCAATGTAATGGACTCTGGTATCTCCATAGAAGGAAGACTGATGAAGCAATATGTGTTGCTCTATCAGCAGTGGCCAATGAAGAGGAGGCTAAGGTAATGCTTTTGCATTGTTGGTTGGGACATATATCTTTTGATATTATGAGTAGAATATTTCCTGATGAAATAGGTAAGGTGAATAGACAAAAATTAGTCTGTGATGCTTGTGACTTTGGGAAACACACGAGATTCTCCTATGTGAGTAGAGGACTACGGAGTGTGGCTCCTTTCATGCTAATTCACTCAGATGTATGGACTTCTCCGGTTGTTTTCATGAGTGGAATGAAATACTTTGTTACCTTTATTGATTGTTATTCTCGCATGACATGGTTATATCTTATGAAGCACAAAAATGAGGTGTTAAAGTGTTTTAAGGACTTTTGTGCGTATGTAAGGAATCAATTCAATGCTCATGTTCAAATTATCAGAACTGATAATGGGACAGAGTACTTGAACATTGAATTTAGAAATTTTCTTTCTACAGAAGGGATAATACACCAAACATCTTGTCCAGATACATCCCCACAGAATGGAGTTGCTAAAAGAAAGAACCGACATCTACTAGAGGTGACTCGGTCACTTATGTATACAATGAATGTGCCTAAGTTTCTTTGGAGTGAGGCAGTTATGACTGCTGCTCATCATATTAATTGCATGCCATCGAGGGTACTTGGTATGAAAACCCCATGTGAATTGCTCCTTGGGAAGAATGAATTTATTGTCCCACTGAAGGTCTTTGGGTGCACTTGCTTTGTCAGGGATCATAGACCTTCTGTAGGGAAATTAGATCCCCAAGCTATCAAATGTATCTTTGTTGGCTACTCATGTGGGCAAAAGGGATATAAATGTTGGAGCCCGTCCGAGCATCATATGTTTGTGAGTATGGATGTTACTTCTAGGGAATCAATTCCTTTTTATGGGGAAAGATCAGATTTGAGTGATCTATTTGTTGCACTGGACTCTCCTAACTTGGACGAAGTTACTCAAGAGGGGGAGAAAAAGAAGGTGCAAAGTGACTCAATTGAAAAACAAATGAATATAGAAGGGGTAACAAGTAGTTCAATCATGGAAGTGGTAAATGATGAATCAAGTTCTCCTAACAAGGGGAATTCCATAAGTGATGGGTTATGTAATAAGGATTTTTCATAGGTATATACACGAAGGAGGTATAGGTCCCCAACTGAGGTAGAAGAAGTGACTCCTGTATCCCCAATACATGAGAGTGAACTCAAAGCAGTTGATGTAACTTCGGCTCTAGAGATAGAGACTGACAACACTGCATCATCTTCCAATTGCATTACGAAAAGGTACCCGAATTAGTGCAGGAGTGCCTCCTCAAAGGTACGGGTTTGAGCATGACATAGGTAATTATGTCTCATATACTTCCCTATCCCTTGCATATAAAGCATTCCTAGCCTCATTACAATCAGTGATTATTCCAAGGGATTGGAAGGAGGCAAAGCAAAATCCAAAATGGAAAGAGGCTATGCTTGAGGAGCTAAAAGCTCTAGAAAAGAATAAAACTTGGGACCTTGTACCTTTTCCTGTGGATAAGAAGGTGGTAGGTTGCAAGTGGGTGTATACAGTAAAACAAAATCCTGATGGGAAAGTAGAGAGGTACAAAGCTAGATTGGTTGCTAAAGGATATAGTCAAACTTATGGAATTGATTATGATGAGACATTTGCACCTATTGCAAAAATGAGCACAGTGAGGACATTAATCTCTTATGCAGCTATTTATGATTGGCCATTATACCAATTAGATGTTAAGAATGCATTCTTGCATGGAGATCTTCGAGAGGAAGTCTATATGGAAATCCCACCCGAATTTGCAACGGATCTGACTAAGGGAAAAGTGTTGAAATTGAAGAAGTCATTGTATGGTTTAAAGTTATCGCCAAGAGCTTGGTTTGATCGATTTATACGAGCAATGTGCAATATGGGATACAAACAATGCAATAGTAATCACACTATCTTTTATCATCATTCTGGAAGTCATGTCACTATTCTTACGGTGTATGTAGATGACATGATCAGAACTGACGATGACACTTTGGAGATATCTCGATTAAAGGAGAGTCTAAGCAAAGAATTTGAGGTCAAAGATTTAGGACAACTTTGATACTTTCTAGGTATTGAGATAGCAAGATTTCCAAGAGGAATTGTTCTCTCACAACGGAAATACGTTTTGGATCTACTAGATGCGACAGGTATGGTTGGATGTCGTCCATCTTTTACTCCCATTGAACAAAACCACAAAATATGTGCAGAATATGGAGATCCAGTAGACAAAGGAAGGTATCAATGACTTGTGGGGCGGTTGATATATTTATGTCATACGAGACCTGATATAACTTATGCAGTGAGTATAGTGAGTCGTTATATGCATGATCCAAGGAGCGGACATCTGGATGCAGTTTACAGGATATTGTGATACTTAAAAAACAGCCCAGGTAAGGGCATATTATTCAAGAGAAATGTTCATTTAAATATAGAAGGTTATTGTGACGCAGATTGGGCTAGCTGTCTTGATGACAGAAAGTCTACTTCTGGTTATTGCACCTTTTGTTGGAGGTAATCTTGTGTCATGAAGCAAAAAACAACCGGTGGTGTCTCGATCAATGGCAGAAGCAGAATTTAGAGCTATGTCAGTATGTCTTAGTGAGATGTGGGTAAAAAACTTGTTATCTGAATTGAGACTAATGAAAGGCACTTTGAGGCTTTGGTGTGATAATAAGTCAGCGATTAACATTGCAAATAATCCTGTTCAGCATGACAGAACCAAACACGTGGAGATTGATCGCTTTTTTATCAAAGAGCGATTAGATGATGGGACACTTAGGCTGGATTTTGTGACTTCGGATGAACAGGTAGCGGATTGTTTAACAAAAGGATTAGGAGTTAAAGAGTGTGTGTCGGCATGTAATAAGATGTGGATGATAGATATCCATCGCCCATCTTGAGGGGGAGTGTTGTTATATATATGTATATGGGTGCGTGTGTAAATTTTATGACCTTACAAGGACTAAAGTGTAAAAGAACAGATAAGATATAGTGAAGGGCTGAGAAGGGATCGATGACTGATTCCAGAAATTTCCCCATATGATTCAACACTTATCATGCACAAAAACTGTGAAATTCACATTAGATATAGAGTCTAGTCAGGTGGTTGTCGTGGAAGAACCCTTAAACTTAAATGTGATTAACAGAGGAAACTGGTGAGGGGGAGAGATAGAGGGAGCTGGATTTTGTCCTACCTGCAGAGGAAACGTCGAGGGATTGTACTACTATTTGGAATGGTCTAAAACCACGAACGACTGAAGAATGCATGAAACCAGAGAGAGTAGCATAATAATGTTAACAATTTCTTACCAACAAATAGATAAACAATCAACTTTCATGAACCCATTTTAATTCCCAATCCAAATTACTTCCTCATGAAATCAGAATGCACTGATGACAGCTTTGATGTGCTTGGGGTTTTTTGTTAGTGCACAACAGGATGAGCATCCATGACAAATTAAGTGCCAACAGGTTAGGGGAATTTGGAGGCCATAGATTAGAAGTCTCGAGTGCTTTTGTTTGAATTAAAGAACGGATTCTCGAGGCCTAGCCTGTTTGTTACTAGAATCAAGGGCCATGTAGTTCTTCACGTCAAATGGATGGTCATTTAGTTATCATCTTGGACCTTATAAGTTGTAAACCTGTAACGAGTTTATTTAATTCTTGATGTGTTTTTTTCTTTTTAGTTAGAAATGACGATTCTTTCTTGAAACAAGTTGAAGCTGGATTTTTCCATTATCTTAAAAAACAAAGATTCAAGCTCAACAGGCTGAAGGAGCTAGCATTTTCCGCAACTCAAGATAGGACAAGGATCATGCAATTGACAACCTCTAACTGTGGCCTCCGACCTGCAGCCTCCATGCCCACGAAGTAGAAATCTCAGCGCTGGGGGAAGGTGCAGCAGATCCTCTTCCTCAGATTCGACACCAAGTTCTTAGTTGTACACAAGGCACTTCCTATCCTTCAAGGCACTTTCGTCATTCTCTTCGGCCTCAGATCGGCCAAGCAACAGGCAGTGCTGGTGCTCACCTCGACTAGGCAGCCCGGCATGCCTCAATTAAATCGTGCTCCCCTGGGCGCCAGTGTCCGCTGGTTATGAGAATTTGAGCCAGAACAAGTACTAGAAAGGAGGCGGAAGTACTGCCCCAAGTTAACTCAGATGTTTCCGATACCTCCAAATCCTAGTCGTGCATATGCGTTGAACCGAAACGAAACGATAAAGAAGAAAATTGAACAACTATCTGCCATGATTTTTTTCCTCAACTACTGTGCATGAGACATGTGACACTCACTGCAGTGAAAGAGAGCTTATCATATATATAGCATACATCTAAACTGTCACAACGCAAGGATTGAAAGTCTTATATTGATTGGAGGGTAGTGTACTAGTGACGAGGTCATCGGTTTGGATAAAATTCTACTTGATATTTCCTCCATTCTAGTGTACATGCAACCATCTTGTTTCAACCCATTTTAATTTGGGATCTTAATTTTTCTTCATGGAATCAAAATGCACTGAGGACACATAAATGCACTGCTACTAGAACTTATCAGCCGGCTTGCGGTCATGGTATAGTGCTTTTCTCCCACAACAAAAAATAGCATCAGCCGGCTTATCAGCCGCTGAAACCGTCAGCTTCAATTGCTTCTTTGTTAAACTAAAGCAATCACTATATATCACTGAAAGGATATCCACTACAATAATATAATGATATTATGTGCAGTATTTAGGGACAAATGAAAGTAGTACTAGAAATCGTTTCTACTCTTCTCCGGAAAACATAAATGTGAAAGCACTCTTAGAAACTTTATTGTAGAACAAATGTACGTACCTACCTACCTAAAAGAGCTCCATCCTTGGAACGCTTCGACTCCATAAACTTTTGCTCGTTATCGCCTTTCCTTTGCATATGACACAATCAAAAGACAGGGTTAGTGATTTCCTGCTATGTATGGGGATGATTTCCAGTTATATATGGGGATGGGACACACTGGGATAGAAGAGAGGGTTCAAACAAACAAATGAAGCATTTGTAACAGACATGATCTCGTCTATCACAAACGAGCTGCCCACCCTAATGAGGCTAGTCAGCCAGCAATTTGCATTGAACGCAGTCAAATCGAACAATGATGTACATCGTTTTGCCATATTCAACGAGGCTGTGAACTCGAGGTGCGTGGCAGGTCGCAGGACAGATGGTGGTGTCGAGCCAGTAAAAGATGGTGGCATCGTTTCTCTCAGCCAGTCCTCTGTACAAATCCTGCTAGTCGTAACAAGTTGGGGGCAGACTATTCAAATAAGTCTCATGTTCAACGAGGCCATCAGTGCTTTAGGATTGGTTGACATTCCTCTGAAAGGCCAACAATTTACTTGGACTAACAAGCAACTTCTGCCGTTGTTAGAAAGACATGATTATTTTCTTACAGTGCCTAGTTGGACTATCGCTTATCATAACACTAATGTTTTTACCTTGACGACGGAGACTCCAAACCATGTCCCGTGTGCCGCTTGTAAGTATCTCCACAGTCATTCCAAAGGGGCACATTTTCAGATTCCAAAACTACTGGTTACAGCATGATAATTTCATGAATCAAGTTCAGTTAGGTTGGTTCTCTCCTTTCCAGCTCACTGATGCAGCAAAGAATATTTCAGCCAAATTTAAGAAATTAAGAGAAGTTCTCAAGAATACTTTAAATTATGTTTCATAATGTTAAATTCTGGTTACAACTTTTGTTTTCTTTCCCTGAGCTTACACTTTTCAATGTTTTTTTAAACGAAACTTTTATTAAAACCTTAGAAGCAATATATCGAGTTGATACAAAGCCAAAGAGACAACTTCCGGTACATGAGGCACACAGCCAAACTTTTCAAGGTGTTGCAGTGTGGTGGCAATGGTACTCTTTTCTAAAATAATAATTCTTCCATTCCAAAATAAATATACTGTAGAACATGCTGGTAGCTGCCTATCACACATCCAACCGATATAAGAAGCTCCAACCTCGCGTTGCATGCCACGCTCCTCCATAAACATTTGCTTCTTACTACCTATTTTTCCTTTTTGTACTGACACAAATTAACAATTCAAGACAGATTGTTGAAGAATCCTGAGCAAGTTCGTCTACTTATTAACCATTCACAAAGGTCCAGGTATTACTGAATGAATGGATGCACTGGGATAGAAAAGATCGAAGAGCTTCATAATCACTGCTGATATTTCTAAGAGAAGTGGTCTTGGTGTTCACAACCGCTAACCAGCTGCCGAGCTTTAGGAACTTGAACCACCTGCGATTTGAGGGGCAAATCTGGGGTTGATCGGCCGAATGAGAGAAAACTAGATTCATCAACATGTTCCAAAAAGTGAAGAAAGGAACTATAGAGACAGAGATGATGAGCCAACAAGTCTGAATTGTGTGTATTGATCTCAGGTCTTTATTTATTTTATTATTCTTAGACCATCTAATAACTATGTTATCCTATACTAATGCATAGGGGCATCTTTAGCTTCCGCAAAAGTACAAAATGACAATGAAAATCACTCCAGCATGGGATAAAAAGTTACCGACAAACGCGGTCGCCAAACAAGAAACCATCGCATTTATTGAAGGACCCCACCAACTTTGGTCCCAGCCCGCCTATAGATACAAGGGAGACCGCCCAACCCAGACCATCGGTGACACGCAGCATGGTCAGGTCCCCTCCGATCTTCGTGTCCTGTTCCAATGAGATTCGCAATCTAAAGCTTTCAACGATTGCGAATCCCATTAGAACATGTCTCGCAAGGTGGAAGGGAAGCCTTCCAACAACCAACAAAGCTCTAGTCGAAATTTACCCCGCTTCAGGTTCCCAAAACAACCGGAAGGTAGGCAAAAATACCATAAACTACTAACAAATAGGGAATCCAAAAAGCGTAAAATCTCAATTTGCTTATTATTAGACCTATATATAGCTAGCTGCTCACCCCTTGAACAGGGTGTGATCTGAAATAACTTGCTTCTTAGTTCAGCAGAGACAATAAAATCCAAAATAACTAGGAGGTGTTGATGAGCGCAACAATATAGCATGGGAATGGGAATTCAGTGGCGACCAGACCATGAAAGGATTCTAATTCAGGGGAATGGTCTGCATCAGGAGTTTTAGATGTCTGGCTCTTTTAACCTGGCCACTTTATTAGAGGGAGACGGCTGCTGTTCTAAACCAGGGAAAAGAGTGGCAGCACAACCACGTAGTGCCACAGAGATGGCTTGGACTTTGGTCCATGCCCCAGGCTGCCAGTGTGCAGTGTCGTGGTTTCTGGGAGGAGCACCAGTAAGCCTGGGATGTAGACTTCAAGTGAACCTCACTATGAAATCTCGAGTCTCCAAAGAGTTGTCTAATCTTCTGTGAGCATCTCTTAGGTAGATCCCAACAATCACTTCAATGTTAGGTGACGGCATCACGTACAACAATTGGAATCAAAGTTGTATTGTTGTTTTGAGGATCTAAGGAATCGAGGAAAGAGATCAAGGCTCGTGGTTAGTCGACTGTACACTTTATGGTGGGATCTTGGAGTGGCCAAGAAGCATAGCCAGCTTTTGTTTGCACTTACTTTCTTCAGATATTGTATTTTCTTGTTAAAGAATTGTATGTGTATAGCAATTTTTTTGTGAAAATAGTACATCATGAGTTGTTTTTAAAGTGTATACATTCATCTAAAGTAACAACATTATTTGTGTTTTAAAGTGTGTTACTGACATTGGTAAACCAATCTTTTAGACAATATTTTTCATAAATGTTGAAATATAAAAATACATACATATATAGCGCTCTTCATGAGACTTCTATGAAAGCACAATATAATGAACGTCTATTTTATATCAGTTTTTATATATTAATATTAATAATAGTATTTGAATTTGCAAATTTAGAAACATATGGGGCATGTATATTCTCAGACTATTAATCAATTCGTTCAAATCAAATAATAAATGTCAAGAAAGATAGATGAGTACGTAAAGTAGAAAAATGAGCGAGCTATGACATGTTACTGAAAAGCAGGATATGCACCATATATATATATATATATATATATATATATTCGAAGCATGTTAGAAACTTAATTGTAGTAGAATAAATGTTTGTAGCTACCTATCACACACATCCATCCACCTTATATAAGATGCTCCCACCCTTAGCTCGCCCTGCATGCCACACGCTCCACCAGAAACACACCATGCTTACCGCTTTTTCTTTGTGTACTGACACAAATTAAAAAATTTCATGGGATTAATTGAAGAATTCGTGTACCTATAAGAACCATTGGCGAGGTCCGATCCGGGTATTACTTGAGGGATGGGGTGCACTGGGATAGATAAGAGGAGTTTCAGAATCAGCTAGGCCAGGTATTTTTGACAGACATGCACGGTCTCGTAGATCACAACTAACTGCTAACCAGCTGGTCAGCATCACAAAGTTGATCCAGCGTGCGATTTGTGGGACGACGAAGCTGGGATGGATTGGAGGGATGAGAGAAATCTGGATTTTTGTGTGCATTTCAGGGGGATGTGATGACAAGGAGTTGAGAAGCAAGGGATTGTGCAACTATTCCGAACCCTGCTGTAACACAAAGAAGGAGTGAAGAAAGAAACCACAGAGAGGGAAAGACGAGCCAACAAGTCTTTTTTGTGTGAATTGATTAACAACTGAGGTTGAGTGTCATTTAACTCAGGTTGAGTGCAGCCCCAGGCGTCTGCACCATCGTCTCTTCTCTCTTCTCTCTTCTCTCTCCCTTCACCCTCTGTCTCTCGCAGGCTCAGTAGACAAAGGCACCATAGACGGCGCGCGAGCATGTGCGTGCAGGACGCAAGGCAACAAATCTGGTGACACGAGCACAGGCAAGTGGCGAGGACCTGCTACCGCACAACAATGGCAGAGGGGAGCAGCGATGGCGCGTCAAGGACGACGGCGACAGGGAGTAGCTAGGGCTTGGAGCTACAATTGTGCGAGCATGGGTGTCGAGGAGCTGCACCGGTGTGGGCTTCGGGAGGGGTTGATTGGATTCAGCCTTTCAGAGATGCTCTAATTGACGTCAATCAAATTAAATGTCGGAGCATCAGTTTAATAGGTACCCCTCACATTTGATTATCGTCATTTTCACAATCATCAAATCAATTAATCAGGACGGTTTCTAGTAATTAAAATGACAAATCAAAATTTTAAATCAACAACCCAAATTAATATACTAGCAGTTGTCGTTGACCCTGGCCCCATCGGCGTTGGCGAAGCACCTCTTCCAGAACCAGTGGCGCCGCCAGACCCTTTCCACCATCTCATCGATGGGCATGCCCTTGGTCTCCGGCAGCAGCGCGAGCACGAACGACGCCATGGCCACGATCCACACGGCGAAGAAGAAGAAGATGAAGGCGCGCATGGAGCACATCATGGACAGGAACGCCTGCGCTATGAGGAACGTGAAGAGCATGTTGGAGCTGACGGCGAACGAGAAGCCCGCCGTGCGGGTCTCCAGCGGGAACGTCTCTGACGGGATGAGCCACCCGAGCGGGCCCCACGACCACGCGAAGCTCGAGACGTAGACGCAGATGAGCACGACGATGGCCACCGCCCACGACCGGCTCGGCTCGTTGTTGGCCTTCACGTGCACCAGCATGATCCCGCCGACGGCCGTCTGCGCCACCAGCATCTGCACGCACGCCTCGAGGAGGAGCTTCCGCCGCCCGACCTTGTCGACGAGGAGGATGGACACCACGGTGGAGACGACGTTGACCATGCCGGTGACGACGGCGGAGAGGAGGGAGCTGTCCGTCCCCAGCCCCATGGTCTGGAACAGGACGGGGGCGTAGAACATGATGGCGTTGATGCCCGTGAACTGCTGGAACACCTGCATGGCCACGGCGATCACCAGCGGCGGCCGGCTCTCGGGCCGCATGAGCCGGCGGTAGGGCTTCTCCTCCTCGGACAGCGCGCCGGCGAGGTCGCACGCGGCGCGGATCTCCTCGAACTCGGCGTCCACGTCGACGGTGCCGCGGATCTTCTCCAGCGTGCGGCGCCCGGCGTCGGCGCGGCCGCGCTCCACGAGGCTGGTGGGGGTCTCGGAGATGACGAGCGAGCCCATGAACAGCGCCGCCGCGGGCACCGCCGCGCCGCCGAGCGCGTAGCGCCACCCGAGCGGGTGCACGCTCGACGCGAAGTAGTTGACGATGGACGCGAGTAGGATGCCGATGGTGACGTTGAGCTGGAAGAGGATGTTGAGCGCGCCGCGGATGTGCGCCGGCGCGATCTCCGACAGGAACAGCGGCGCCGCCTGGTTGCCGAACCCGACCCCGACGCCTGAGCATGGGGAGGTTGGAGGCGAACGCGCAGAGCGCCGTGCCGCCGAGGAAGAAGACGGAGGCGGCCTGCATGGTGTGCTTGCGGCCGAAGCGGGTGCACGCCCGCGACGCCGCGAAGCTGGCCACCAGCGCGGCGAGGTAGAGCGACGAGGTGAAGAGCTGCAGCCGCTGGTCGTCGAACTTGCAGTAGTTGTTCTCCTTGGCGCGGTGCTTGCGGGCGTACACGGCGGGGAAGAAGAGGAGCAGGAAGTCGTCCATGGCCGTCACTCCACCTGCATGCATATATAGAGAAGATTGGACGACGACGGCATTGATGTGATCGGATCAGATCCAGAAAACGACGACGATCGATGAAGTAGGACGTGGACAACATGAACACGACGATCTTACCGGAGATGCCGATGTCGTAGCCGAACATGAGGCCGCTGGTGGCGGCGATGATGCCGCAGATCCAGACGTACCAGGTGATCTTGCCCTTGAACTCCCGGCGGTCGGCGCCGGACTTGGAGACGGCAAAACCCCCGGCCATTGTCGTATCTCTGGATCTCTAGCTGGATGAGTAACAAACACCTCACGTAGTAACTCTGAATTAGTGGATGGATAACGAAGAGGATAATGGAAGGATTACGAGGTAGGGATCGAGGAGGTATAGGCGGCTTAAATAGAGGATTATCGGAGGGAGATCGAGCGACGGATAAGGCTGGGGCGTGTTGACGGGGTTTATTGGAGCTGCTGAGTTGGAGGAGGTTAATTTGTTGAACGGAATTTGAACCGGATAGGATAATAGTAAATGGATACTATAGCATGCAAGCAGTTATTCAGGTAACGAGATCCATGCAGCCGCGTCAAGCGCCCAGACTGGCGGATGTTACTGGTGGATTACGTGTCAGCCAAAGGCTTATCCGTGTGAATCTGTGACGTGTATTTGGATTGGACACCGTTGAGGAAACAAACCGGCCGGAACTTCGGATCCACCACCCTCTAAAACCGTCATACTATTTGATCTCGAGTCACGACCTGTTTTCATACGAGTTAGAACAATAATCCATACTTATACGATTATAAGAACAACAACACTCGTCTAGCGGAAGAGTCCAATTCTCCAAAACGTGTCCAACGACGACCGTATACAATCCGACTCGAAGACATATTGCAATACATGACATAATCATGTCGAGACGCAAACCATCCATGTAACCGCACACCGAACTATACATAACTTATCCAAATGTACAAATTTGACCTCTTATTTTTATAAAAATATATTTATCAAAAAGTGATATATGTATATTTTTTAAATTATTTTTTAAAAAATATATTTACATAATTTTTGTATTTTCAAAATCAATAATTTAAAAATTATTTATGATTTATATTCCCAATGTTTGATCCAAACTTGCCCAAAACGACTTTCTTTTCGAGTATGGAGGGAATATGTTTCAAATTAGGTAAGGGTTTCATAAATGGTAACCAACATAAAGTAAAGCACAAAAGTTACTTTAATTTAAGTAAACAATGATAAAACACTGGCAACAGGAATAAAGTAAGATCCAAAGAAATCTAGCTAGTTCCAAATAATCAGGCGGATACTTGTTTACAACTGAATTACGCAGGTTCATATAATTTGCTTTGTCCGAATCAATAACCAAGTCAAAGCTCCAACACTTGATTTCTTGTTTGCACTTCTTACGGTTGGCCAACAACTTAATTTCAAGGTTGAAACTAGTATTTTGATCCATGTTGTGCAACTATTTCTATGATCACAATAATTTTCGAACTCACTTTTCAAGCTGCTGAACTTGCTGGTCGCTGGAGGCGAAGATTTGGCCGTCGGGCTCCACTATGGACTCCTCCTGGGGCTGTCATCACGCCCTTGCCTCATCCCGACGAGGGGGCTGGCCGAGCCGACCTGGGGTGGCTGCGCCACCCTTTCCCGGTCCCGGAGTGGGGAGGGTGTGGCTCGGGGTGCGCTAGCCGAGCCGCCCTGGCACTGCCCCAGGGGGGCTGGCAGCGCCTTTCTGGGGGGTGCCCCGCCCTAGCCTTGTCCGAGAGGGGAGGGCACGTCGTGCCGTCCTGGTAGCGTCTGGCCACAGAAGAAACGCGGGAACACGAATCGAACGGGGAAGGCGGCGGATCCGGGTCTGGCGAGACCGGATCCACAAGTTGGAGGGCTGGCGGCGGTGCCTCCTCACCGGTGTGGCCGGCGGTGACCTCCCCCGTCGCGCGGTCGATGTAGGGGGTGAGTCCGATAGAATAGTCGGGGTCGGGGCGGCTTCAGACAGAAGGGAGGTAAGGAGGGATAAAATTGTTCTTTTTTACTATGTACAGTGCAAAAGTTCACAGACTCTCTTGACAGAAGTGACAGAATGCCATTTTCCTAAGAAACTTTCGTTTTGAGGCCGTTTTCCTAAGTTCATAAAAAAAAGGGGCGTTTTCCTAAGTGCAACTTTTTTGAGGCTGTTTTTCTAATTCTTCCTTGAAAACTTTATACTAAAATATACCATACTGTATATTCACTATGTAGATCTACTTATGTTGGGTCCAATAAAATTGAATTTTTTCTTATGATTTTTCTATGATTTTTAAGATTTTTTTCAAAGATTTACCTTAGATAAGTAAAAAGAAAAAGAAAAAACGTATTTAAAACTGCACCATGGAGGTAAAATGCATGGTTTGAAAACTTGAGCGAGGTGGTTTCTCCAATTTAGGAGTTCAGTGAAAAAAATATAGACTTTCATAAAAGTTGAAGAAGGAAAAATAGAATTTTTCCTTAAAAAATAAAGAACTACCTTAGCATTTTTTCCACGGAAGAACTAGCTTAGCTTTTTTTTGAGAGGAACATAGGCATATTTTATTTATTTCACGTTTATAATGTTTTGAGGTACATGCAATATTTTTGGCTCCTAAAGGAGCCAAACATATCTCTCTGGCATCATATTACATACACTTTTAGCAATAGCGTGAGCCTTATTGTTGGAAAACCTACCTGCATGCTTAAATATAACATCCTGAAACAAAAGTACTTCTAGTTTTGACATCCCTTAAAATGGATCAGTAAGCACATAGATTTTGCTTGTGAAGATTCACTGTCACTTCCAAACAATCTGAAGAACTAGCTTAGCTTTTTTTGAGAGAGAACCGGGTTTATATTTTCATATAAAAGTTTTGGTGATTACAGCCCAAATCTTACAAGAACACCCTAGAGAGAAAGGAAAATTACAACTTAGTTCTTGTAAACTCCTCCCGGTTTGCCTCGCCGCTGGCGGCCAGAGCACACTGCTTGAAGCCGACCTCCTCTCCGCGCGAAGAAACACAATTTTTTGTTGCCGTCTTGTGCAGCATGTCAACCTTGACCTGCTTTATAATCGCTAAACGACCCGGCTGAAAAAGATGGCTACCATCCATCGCATCGTCGAACACTGAGGAATCTGACGCCACAAGGATCAGACCCCTAGCTCACCGGACGACAACAAACCCCGAAGGAGAACTGAACCACCAAAGGTGGGAAGCAAAAACCAACCCAGCTTCTCATCAGGTTGGCAGCTAAATCCACTGGAACCCCTCCAAACATCCGGCACCAGCGGCGAAGCCAGAGTGAAATGACGGGGGGTGCCTTCTTATGCCGGGAAGCAAAGCTGCCTACGTGATGGGTTTCAGCCGACCAGTGATGGGTGCCTTCTTTTAGCCCAAAGGGGTACACAAACGGTGAAAATCTGTTCCTCACAACGTATTTTTGATTTTGTCGTGGGTGCCTGGGCATCCAGCAGCCACAACGTGGCTTTGCCCGTGTCCGGCACTATGCCGTAGCTTGCGAGACCAGCGGGGCCGATGATGCCATGGGCTTCGACGGCATAGATAAGTATCCAGAGGAGCCGGTTACCAACACATAAGAAAACAACAATGACACACCCATCAGTACCGAATCCTCTGCAAAGGAAACTCACCATGCACACAGCACGCACAACCAAATCCCGCTCGCTTCCGACACAAGCAATGGTAGAGGAGCTCCAGAGGTAAAAAGAACCCCCAGCCAGATCACCAAAATCATAGCCAGGGTAAGTCTCCCCGGATTCACCGATGCCGATGTAGCGACGAACGCCAGGAGAAATCCGGAAGTAATTTATTCCACGACACATGGGGAAAAGTAGAAGCCCCATCTCATCCTCAGTAAGAAAGAGCAGCACAAACCTCCGTAGCCCCTCACCGGACAGGACACCAAAAGATTCGCGCCGGAGGAATGCTGTCACACCCTCTTCCTCCGAGGAAGTAGCACCAGCAGCAGCGCTGCAGAAGGAGCAGCAAAAGATCCCACACGAAGCTCCAATCCTATCTAGATCTAAGCTAATAAGGTGAAATATATACATCGGACACTGGAATCGCAGATCATTGCACGGTGGACGCTAATGCTATTGTTACGCAAAAGAAATGATAGGGTTTGTTCTAAAGTTATATGTGTAACTGCAGCGTTGGCTGACAGGTTTCAGGCAAAAGACCCCCCCAAAATCCATTGCTGGATCCCTGTCAGAGACCAAAATGGGTTGTCAAGCCACGGATTGGGGCGTTCAAAGTTTATTCGGATGGAGCGTTTGATTACAAAACCGGATCAGGCGGCTCGTGCCACATCATTCGCGACGATCAAGGTTCTATGGTGATGGCGGGGGCAGAATTGCTGGCCTGCTTGGCCCGACTGAAGGCAGCGGCATGTCTGGGCATCGGAGCGTGGTTATGGAGTGCATTTCTCTAGATTCTTTGTTTGTGCCGCACAAACAAATAATATAGAGAGATGTACTCCAGCGGCCTTAACTTGTGCCTTGCATATATATAAAACTGATATGCCACTCTTGTATGTATCGATCATCGTCAACTTCTCAAGGCTTATATATACTATTTTAGTTGCATCAAGTTTCACAACGAAAATGTGTATTAAAAGTGGTTTAACCACCAAAAGCAATATAATCTATAAAAAGACACTTACAATTATTGCTCATCTCTATACACGAGAGTTGCACCAAAAGAAGGCCAGGGAGAGTGGCCACGTCGCCAGCCATCCTCGGCCATCCGATCAAGAGGTCGGACGGCCCAGGTCAGGCGTTTTCTGATCTTTTTGCAAAAAAACCCTCGAACTTTATAGAAATAGAACCCGCCGTCCAGCCTGCTCTGTCAGAAAATTTTGCAAAACAATCCTTAAGTTTTTTCAAGATAGGTCAAAAGCCCAGGCCATTATATGGGTCGGCCTGCCAGTGCCTGCCTTGTACATGGGCCGAACTAGGTCAGATTTGGCCCAACTAGCTTTATTCTTTTTTATGTCTTTTATTAAATCATATGAGATGCTAATTTTGTTTATTTCATATAAAAATAATTAAAGCTCCCAAAATCATGAAATTTTTTGTGTAGCCACTCAATAATGCACTCTATGTATGAAAATATAAAACTTCAAAAACAAAGAAATTTTGAATTATTTAGAAGAACCTCTACTAATTAACAAATAAAACTTCGATGATTCCTACACATTAAAATGTTAATCCAAACATTACAAAATTTATTTTGTTGATGCTTTGTGATGTTGACACCCTAAACAAAAATAAATAAATTTGAAATATTTCAACAGATTATTATTCCATGCTCAAATAACAAATTATTTTTTTAAAAAAAGATTTTAGAGTCGATTTTCATAGAACTCGAAATATATAGGCAGCAAAATGAAAACTCCATGATTAACATGTACAATCATCCACAAATGATAATTTCTAAATAATACGAACAAAAACACTAATATGTTGCATAAAGAATAATTTAACTAGCTACCATTATTCATATCCATATACCTAACTTAAAAAATGACCAATGGCCATGCGCGGCAAAGCCGCACACCTTTCTAGTCGTTACTATTTGAGAAAAAATCACATCAAACATACACATATATATGATTGTATTGTATTGATTTGAATCAACCCGTAGCGAAGCCGGGTATTTTTCCTAGTTCTTCCAAAATAATAAATGTCTAAACTCCCCTTCTGCTCTTCCTGTCAATACCGCCGCATCCGACGGAGACCGAGACGCCGCTGGCCAGGGGCCACCGTCCTGGAGCGCGCCGAGCACGTCCCGGTGCAGCTCCCGCAGGCACTTGCCTCCGCAGACAGCAACCCATCCTGCGCGTCACGGATGCGGCTCCGGCCCCCGCAGCGGCACCTCCACGTCCGGCTTCGCGCTCTTCATCTCGTCGCCGTGCAGGTGCACCGCCGCCTCCGGCCAGGCTGTTGAGCAACCACGGCGCGTCGCCCCGGGCGCCGAGCTTCGCCCGCCGCACCTCTGCGCTGTTCATGAATTTCTCGGCGGCCAAGCCAGGCCTCGTGTCCACCGCCACGTTGAACAGAGACGACAGCCCTGTGGCGTTTCTCAGCCACGAGTCCACGACAGCACGCGCTCGCACAGCAGGCTGCCCAAGCAAGCCGCTGGCCGCCGTGCGCCATGGTGTTCTCCGTGCTGCTTATTAGCTTGTTGACCTCCCGATGCTACCGTGGTTCTTGTAACCACTAAGATAGTTGCCCTCTCATGAGTAAGAAACTAGCTTAGCTTAATTTGCTATCAAAAGGTGGAGAGCCCTGAAGAAAACCGTGCATGATTGGGCACTTGGCAATATGTCGCAGGCCCGCAACTCAACTTCGCCAGACTAATCTATCCATCGGCCCACGGACGAGGAACAAACATCGCAGATAGGAGACGGACACACAGACACGGGTCCAGCCCACCTCCGACCGTGGACACGTGGAAAGTCCGAGTTGGGCTGTGTCGTAGAAAGCAACGGGGAGAACGAACATACATCGTCCCGTTGAAATTTTTTTATTAATAAACGTATTTTTAAAAAAATTACAAAATTAGTCTCCGTTTTTAAAAATTTGCACGAATAGGCCACCAGTCGCCTATTGGAAGGGCGAAGATGGGCCTTGTCGCCCGACTGGCGGGCTACCTGGGCCATGTCGCCCGACCAACAGGCGACGTGGAGCTCGTCGCCCGGCCGATGGGCGACGTGTCCACCACGTGTCGCGGCGGGCCCCATGTCGCCCGACCAGAGGGCGACTTGGCCGTGCTCGCCCGCTAAATGGGCGACGTGGCGTGGCGGGCCCCACGTCGCCCGACCAGGGGGCGACTTTGGCCCCTGTCGCCCGAACAGGGGGCGACGTGGCGGCTTTATATAAGGCGGCTGCCGGCTGCCGCGGAGAGTTGAAGGGGAGAAGAGAAGAGAAGGAGAGGGAAAGAGAAGAGAAGAGAAGAGAAGAAGAAGAGGAAGAAGGAGAAGAGAGGAAGAGAAAAATTTTCGGTAAGTAAAAAAATAATTTTATATATAATTATTTAATATGTGTTATATTAATTGTTAGATAATATAATGAGCAGTTGAGCGATTAATATTATATTTCGGTAGTATTACCTATACTCTTATTTTATATATATTGTTAAATTAAATAGTTATAGTTGAAATAATATTAGTAATATATTAGTGAAAAGGTATTTTAGTTGAAATTTTTAGATTACACAGATGTCGGAGAAGTTAGGATTACAAATTTATTATGGAGAAGGAGAAATTATTCAAGGTGTACACGGGGTTGATCTGTCAGGATTTGCCTCAATAAGTAGATGGGTGTCTAGGGCAAATGAGAGAACAATTAGTGGTGTGCAGAATTAGTTGATGCGAATATTTGGGCTTGACAGCAACCAACATGACGTTAAGGTCATGGGTATCGTTAGTCGTGCTCGGGAGGGCACTTTTTGGGAGTTAGTACCGCTTAATGCAACATCACCATGAAGAAAATACGTCAACAAAGCTGTAGAACGTGGGTGGCCTCTAGTCCTTCTTACTCAGGCATATACGAAGGAGGTTCATGAGGTACACGGTGTAGAAGAAGAAGGAGGTCCGAGCCATGACAATCACAATGATAATAAGGAAGATAATGAAGAGGGTGATCATCACCTGTCATCTATGGTACCGACGGGTGAAGCGGACGAAGGAGAGCGCATAGAGCATATAGTTCAAGAGATGGCGATGGAAGATATGGAGAATGAGAATATATCTGAAACTGACTCATCTGAGGATGAGAATGAAATTCCTGTCCCACTGGAGTGGAAGAGTAACAGTTCTAAGAATTTGATGATCAATGAAGGAAATTCTGTGCCGTGGGAATATCATGAGAATGAACTAGTAGAGGGAGCTATGTACAAAGGCAAAGATGAAGTGATGAGTGCCGTGAAGTACTGGTCTCTGTCAATGAAGCGGTCTTTTGTAGTTGTTAAGTCCAACAAGAAAGTATATGATGTTAAATGTGTGTTTTTAGACTATCCATTTAGGGTACATGCTTATGAGCAAAAATAGAGTACAATTTGGAAGTGCTCTATAGTAACAGAACATACATGTGAGTTACAAGAATTAGAGAAGTCCAATACTGCTCTTACATCGAGCTTCATTGCAGAGTACATGTATAATCGAATTATTGATAATTTAGGGTATGAGCCGAAATCTATAGTGACTACTATAGAGGAAGATTTTAAATACACCATCAGCTATTCAAAGGCATGGCGAGCAAAACAGAAGGTCATTGAGAAGAGATTCGGTTTGTACGAAGCATCTTATGGGAACCTACCAAGATTGTTAGAAACCGTCACACAAAGAAATATTGGTACATATTATGATATCATGGATGTGTCTGATCCAAAAGAGGCCGGAAAGTTAATACTTCGTCGAGCCTTTTTTGCACTAGGTCAATGTATAATGGCATTTCGTCATTGCAGACCTATTTTATGCATGGATGGTACATTTCTAACAGGAAAGTATAAAGGTCAGATTCTAACTGCTATTGGTGTTGATGGAAATAATCAAGTACTATCAGTTGCTTTTGCTTTTGTGGAAAGTGAGAACACAGATAGTTGGTATTGGTTTCTGGAGCGTGTGAAGTTAGCAGTGGTGCAAGGATGACCTAATGTTTGTGTCATACATGACCGGCATGCCGGTTTGTTGAAGACGATAATGGATATGCAATATGGTTCAGTGGAGCGTGATCTTCCTCCTCGGTGGTCGGACATACAATCAAGATGGTGCATGAGGCACTTGGGTGTAAATTTTTCAGCCATTTCAAAAATAAACACCTTATGAATATGTTTAAGAGGTTGTGCAATCAGAACCAATAAAGAAAATTCAATGCAACGTGGACACGTCTTGATGAATTAACAACAAAGCAAACAGAAGAGTTAGCGACTCGTACGAATCAAGACCCGAATGATATGTCTGTTCCTCTTTCAGGCCTCCCAACGGATGTCTTGAGGAACGTGGTTCGGAGGTCGGGGTCATCAATCAGGTGCTTCTCAGATTGGATTGAGTACGAGCCAAAGGAGAAGTGGTCATTATTATATGACACAGATGGGGCGAGGTTTGGAATAATGACAACAAATTTGGCGGAGGTGTACAATTGGGTCATTCGAGGCATGAGAGGATTACCTCTTGTAGCAATCATAGAGGGTATTTTGCATGGAACGTGCAAGTACTTCCTGAAAGATATATGGTTGCTTTTAATGCGATGGCAGATAATACATTGATTTTTTCAACATTCATGACAAATTACATGAAGAAAAAGGTGGAGAAGGCAAGCTTGCATCGTGCACGTCCTATGGGCACAGCAGAGAATCGCTTTGAAGTTCTGTGTAGGAATCGGGGCCATCGTGGTGGCAATCGAGAGAGAATTGCACAAGAGTGTGTTATTCGTTATAACTCATGCAGCTGTTCGTGCACGAAACCGAAACTTCTACACAGGCCATGCTCACATGTTATAGCAGCTTGTTCACTTACTAATTTGTCCCCGAAGCCGTATGTCTCACATTATTTTACGAAGGAGGTAGTCATGAAAACCTGAAATGCAGAGATTTATGGTTTCGCAATATTTGGTAGTTTTACAAACAATCCTGGCAGTAACTACCTGCGGGGGCCCGATAAGGACAAATTAAGACAGAAGCCTGGTCGTCGTAAGACACGGCGTATTAGAAATGATATGGATGAGTCAGAAGTGGGAAGACTAGAGCATCGGTGCACCAAGTGCAATGGCACAGGACATACTTATAAAAAGTGCACGCGTGCAACCACCACAGAGGGAGCTACAGAAGCAGGACCTTCAGGGAATCCGCAAGACGGCCGGCGCCCTCGTGCACGTCGTGGATTGCGGAATCAAGGCGGAAATGCTCTTTAAAAATAATAGTATGTCTGCATTTTTTTGATTTGTTGTGTCATAGTATTAATTATATTTGTGCACTATTTTTTTACATTATTAAGATATTTTAGGTATGGCGATGGATGAGGGACACTTGGAGTTGTTGGACGCACAGTTGGACCAGGGCCACCGGTCCTACTTGAGTGCTGTGACGGCTGCTGAGCTACCTGTTCTACGGCCTAGGGTACCTCAGGAGTTGTGGCTGCTGGACGAGCGATAGATACCGAGGTATGCACGATAACACATTCACTTATTTGTTTTACTCATACAGACGATTTGGTAATATATATTTATATATAAATGTTGTATATGCTATAGGCTACGAGCAGCTGGTGTACTGCCTCTTTGTAGGCTTGTGCAGGCTAGTGCTGTTGAGGCCCCGGCCGATGCGGTGACACGGTTCAACTTTGACCGTTCCTTACTTGCGGCATTGGTGGACCGCTGGAGGCCTGAGACGCACACGTTCCACTTTCCTTGCGGGGAGATGACTCCCACACTCGAGGACGTCTCCTACTTACTTGGTGTCACCACTGCTGGGCAGGCCGTCAGCCGTCCAGACGTGGAGGCCACTTGGCGTGAGGACCTTCTAGTCCGTTTCGAGGGTGTTGTGCGTCGACCAGACGCTCCAGAGTATCAAACTCTTGCTGAAAACCAGCATCACGGGCCTACGAAGACCTGGCTCTTGCAGTTTCAGGTAAATAGATAACACTGTGATATAGTTCATTAACATCAAATATTCATGTGTATGTTAAATGAAATTTGAACTTCTGTTTTCTAATTCAGGCCGAGTATATCCACCCTGCGGCGGATGAGGCCACTGTGTCGAGGCACTTGGAGGCCTATCTGTTGTGGTTGTTTGGTTGGATAATGTTCACATCGTCGCATGGGAACTCTGTCGCGAAGCACTTGATTCACTTCGCGCGCAAGATAGTGGACGCACCGCTCGACGCCGTGCCACAGTACAGTTGGGCGTCTGCTATCTTGGCAGCCACGTACCGAGGTCTTTGTGATGCGTGCACAAAGACCGACCCGTCAGCTATCCTCTCTGGTTGTCCACTATTACTTCAACTCTGGTCGTACGAGCGGTTTAGTATTGGATGACCAGTCATGGATTTCTCGACTTACGGAGCAGGGTTGTACGGGGAGACGGAGGAGGACGGCCCTATGATGGGTTCGTTGTGGGTCCGACGGCGGGTAAGTCTTCTATATCGCGGTTGAACCTGTTTCTATTTATTTTCGAATAAATTACACCTTACTATTATTTTCTATACAGCCTACTTGGGCAAACATTCAGGTTCACAGAGCCTATCCTGAGTACATGGCGGCGTTCGACCGGATTAGGCCAGACGACATCCGCTGGACACCTTACAGCATGGAGGAGATTGTCGTACGAGCGCCTAATGGGTTGTCGTCGTTCTGCACGAGGGATCAGGAGTACTGGCTGACACGTAAGGCTGTCGTTTTCGACATCTTTGTCGAGGACTACGCTCCTCACAGAGTGATGCGGCAGTTTGGTCGTAACCAGACGTTCCCACTTCTGGTTGCCCATATTGTTCCCCTTTCCGTGCACGGGTAAGTATAAGACAATTAATTCGTTCTGATTGAGTATTTAATATATATAGAAAGATAATTAATACGTTTTGAAATCCATAGTTACGTGCGGAGGGGTCTACCGGCAGGCGTTACTTGGTCCTCCCGTATACAGCCGTGGGTCGACCAGTGGGCCAACGCACTACATGATGTGACCTACGAGCCCAGACCATTTTCCTTGGAGGCTTACGGGGACTACTTACGTTGGTATATTCCTCGCACCCGAATCAGAGTCACGTATACACCAGCGGAGCCATGGACCCACGTCCCCAGGTTGACGGACACGTACCCTGTGCACAGAGATCAGGCGATGTCGTTGGCGGTACGATCTTTATGAACTTCAACCCACTTCGTTTAATATTTTTCTTATCGTAATTACTTCAATGTTCTCGTTTTGTTAATAGGCCGACATGGCTCACCGTATCACTGTGGATGGTGGATCGCTCTTGCACCGGTTGAGGGAGGGCATTCAGATGACCAGCCACGAGCTTACCGCTGCGGTCCAGAGGATGTATGACTCTGCTGCAAACATTGTCAAGTTGACGTCGTGCCAGCCCTGCGGGCGACAGCCGGATGTCGTCCCTCGACGTTCACACGTGACACACAGGCCTGATGGACCGACGGCGCCACTACCTCCGCGGCCTACGTACCAAACAGGTGAGTAACTTATATTTTCTTCGTATGTAGTAATGGTAACTTGTTCATTACTTATAAGTTTCATTATTTAGGTCCACCTACGTACTCTGCCGGTTGGCGTCCGAAGTTCGATATCATTGGATCATCTTCGCAGCCTGCTCACATGCCTACAGGTACGATATAGTTGTGAAATTTAATTATATTATCTAATACTGCTTTATTCGTAACATTACATTCACTCTGCATGGTCAAGTATGCTCTTTGACGGTTCGCGGCATCAGTTCAATTTCAGAGGTTCCTCTTCACACGCTGTACCCATGGTTCCAGGTATGACCTACTTTTAAGAGTTCGACACGTTATATATTAGTTTTACCATCAGCGTTATCATAACGTTGGTCTTATATGTTTAGGGACGACCCGTTACGACTACAAGGGATCGGACATCTCTAAGCACGCTGACACTTTTCGTCAACGATCCCCGTCACCCTTCGACCTTGACAGTTACCTGGAGCAGGAGCCGGCGGACGTACTTGCGTCATCGCAGTTACGTGAAGCACCACCACAGACACAGCCCTCACGGGACGAGTACGCGACACCAGCTGCTGCTGGAGGCCGTCCTGCACGTGTTATAGTTCCTCCTTCGCCGCTTACTTACTCAGCCGGCCATGTGCGAGCGGGCCGGAAAGCACCAAAGCCTGGCACGATTAGGGGTGTTGCACCTAAGCGTGGACGATATTAGTTTTGTATGATTTGCTGCCGATGTTGTTTTGTATGATATTATACTGATACTATTTTAGTTTTTAGAACTTAATTAATGTTTCACTGTAGTATTTTTTCATCTATTAAGCTTGGGCGAGCACACGACAACGGCGTTTTCGCACGCCCATTGCATGACTGCGTATTATTTTTGCTATTTCTCCGACTTCGATATTTTTTCTGAAATTTATGAATAAATAAATATTATTTTAAAAAAATCCAAAATTTTTTCTGAAATTTCCAAATAAATAAATATTATTTAAAAAAAATCCTAAAAAACCAGGTCGCCCGTCGGCGGGGCGAACATCCGGTCGCCCTTTGGCTGGGCGACTAGCCTGGTCGCCCTTTGGCCGGGCGACGTGGGCCTGGTCGCCCTTTGAACGGACGATTCTCTCACGTTGCCCTTTCAACGGACGACTAGTGGCCTATTCCTGTAATTTTTTAAAAACGGAAACTAATTTTATAATTTTTTTAAAAATAAGTTTATTAATAAAAAAAATTCTCGTCCCGTTCCCGTCACTGGCAGAACTGGGCCATTGGTTTCCGTTTGGGCCGCGTTTTCTCGTCCAAAGACGATGGGCGTGGATCCGGAACTTTTTTATTTTTAATTTTTTTAAAAAAAATTTACAAAAATAATCGGCCGTTTCAAAAAATGACAGAACTAGTCGCCTACAGTGGGCGTTTTTTTAAAAAATGCCCACTGTCTGGGCGTTTTTTGTGACGTGGCAAACGGCCGGCCGGCGCCGGTGCCGGCGTTTGCGGGCGGGCCACGTAGCAGTAAAAAGACGCCCACACAGTGGGCGTTTTTTCCTGTCCAGGGGGCCGCCTGTAAAACAGGTGAGGCCGGCCGCGCTCTTTTGCAGGCGGCCCCCTGGGCGACAAAAAACGCCCACACAGTGGGCGTTTTTTGGCCACCTGGGGGCCGCCTGTAAACAGGCGAGGCCGGCCACGCACTTTTGCAGGCGGCCCCCTCGCTGTCAAAAAACGCCCACACAGTGGGCGTTTTTTGACCTCCACCTATATATACCCAGCCCCCCTTCAGATTTTCATTATATTCACTAAAATTTTCAGAAAAAAAGGAAGAAGAGAGGAGGGAGGAGAAGGAAGACACGGCGAAGCCCTGCCAGTTTGAGACCTCGGCTTTTAGGTAAGTTGCTCATACATTACAGGTCTGTTACTATGCATTAGTAAGATATAATGTGCACTAGAGTTGTTTAGTTTTTAGTTGACTCTGGGTAGATCTGTGAGTAGTATGTATATTAGATCTATAAATAATGATGTTAGAGCATTGCAGTTCGTATTAGAAATAATGATGTTTCTTTTATGATTTAAACAATGGATTGCATGATTTGAAATGTGACGAATATCGTATTTTCTCTGAATAGATATGTCAACCAAAGTGATGTTTCGGTTGTTCCATGGTAGTTGCACTGTCAGATATGGGCCGTATGGTATAGATCTGTCTGAATTTGGGTCAACACTAAAGGGGATAGATAGGCCAGCGGAAAGAAATTTTCGGTCAGTGTGTGACTGGTTAATGAGGGTATTTCATATCAACCCAGAGGTGAACACAATAAAAGTAAATGTAGTAGTCAACCGTGGCAACGAAGAATACTTCTGGGAATTGATGTCGGTAGATTGCATTGAAACATGGAAATGGTACGTAGAAAATGCATTGCAGCGGGGCTGGGAACCCAGCATTTTTATGGAGGTGCACAATAAAGACAATGCAACCCTGCAAGATGTGGAGGGTACAAGCATGGTTAGGACTGATGCTGATATAGAAGAGGGAAATGACCGTGCTGAACAAGGAGAAGAACAGGGACATGATGTGCAGCAACCAGAAAGAGAAGAAGAAACCAGTGAGCCGAGAGGCTTGGCAGATGAGGGCGAGAGGATCAACTCCATTGTTCAGGAAATGGAAAACAAAGATGCGGCGAATGAGGAAGTGGAGGGTTATGAATCTTCTGATGAGGAAGGATGCAATGTGAATCCGTGGCAGTGGTCTAATGAAGACTTCTCTGGACTTGCTATTTCAGAGGGATACCATGTTCCATGGGAGTATAAGGAGAATGAGGTAATCGAGGGAGCGATGTACGCAGAGAAGGAAGAATTGATGGAGGCAGTCAAGCTTTGGGCTGTATCACTGCAGAGGGAGTTCTGGGTAGCAATGTCCACAAAGTGTATATACGAAGTTAAGTGCATGAGATCCAGCGATGGTTGTGATGGGGACGTGATTCCCTGATCTTCCGTCAGATTGAGATAACTATCGTTTTGGTGGAGCACGACACACCGATCCGGCTTCAGATCCAAAGACCCGAACCCTGCAATCTTAGCACCACGACTCCTCTGGTTATCAACCGTGTCTCCAACCGGTTGACCTCGCCACGAAGGCTAATTCCTGCCTGAGAAACGAAGAACACAAGCAAGAACTCGAAAGAACGCAGCTCAATTAATGGGACAGTCTGCAAATGAATGATTAAGCACTCGAGTTGGGGTTCCACAAACCGATGAACGGCGGCTGTCGATGGACAGAATAATCTAAGCAAAACCCAAAACCTAACGACGGCGGCGGCGTATGTTTATAAAGGACTTAGGGTCGTCGCCTACCCTGGACGCGCCCACTAACAGGCTCATAAACGATACACGGCCCATTGGACCAAAATAAGGTGACGCAGCACCAAGACAGATTCGGAATGCTGACTTGCTTCGACAATTCCCGTGGACTCCGAAGAGGTTTTGACGTGAGACCACTTCTATTGGCTTCCTTATGAAGTTAGCTTTCCAACCATATGTAGAACGTCGAAAACGGAGTCCGTATGAGTCCGTATGACCAGTTCTAGTCCAGGCTGGTCTGGCAGTCCGAAACAGACGCGAAATCAGCTTGTGTTGCACGCCCTTGCTGGCCCAGCTCGTCTCCAACTCCTCGCCCAAGTTCTTCAGAAGCCTCTCCATTGTTCCTAAGCAATATTAAATCATTAGGTAGTAATCTATTCTCAAAAGTATGAAAAGTATCGCTTAAAAACGAGCTCACCTGTAAATGTAGTTGACGCATTCGAGCTCGGGTCATTGGGCCTTGGAGAGGATCAGCAGGTGCACAAGAAGAAGCGATGTCCTCATCAGGTTGTCCGTGGAGGGTGCATGCATTCAAGGGAAAGTGGAAGGATTATTGGAAAGTGTCAATAGTCACTCAGCACAACTGTCACTTGGAAGGTGTACAGAAGTACCACAGAAACATGACATCTACATTTATTGCTGCAGAGTTGTATTCAGATGTTGTGCATAATCTGAGATACGAGCCAAGGTCAATAATAAGGCATATCGAAGATAAATTCAAATAAACCATTTCATATGCTAAGGCGTGGAGGGCAAAACAGAAGATTATCGAGATGAGATTTGGCACATTCAAAGCCTCATATGATAATTTACCATCTCTTCTTCAATGCATAGCCGCCAAAAATCCAGGGACATGTACAGATCTTATAACATACCCAACCATGGAGAATGACCGTGCAGTATTGGTCTTGCAACGAGCTTTCTTTGCACTAGGTGCTTGCATCAGGGCATTTGTGCATTGTCGTCCAGTACTCTGTATTGACGGGACATTTCTGACAGGTAAATACAGAGGTCAGATACTAACAGCAATTGCCGTTGATGGGAACAATCAAGTTCTACCACTGGCATTCGCTTTTGTGGAGAGCGAGAATACCAATAGTTGGTACTGGTTTCTCAAGCAGGTGAAGGTTAGCATTGTTGGTATGAGGCCTGGTGTATGCCTAATTCATGACCGTCACGCTGGCCTTCTTCGGGCAATTAAATATCTGAAGCACGGTGATGCAGAGATGGGATATGGTAAAGATTGGCCAGATGTTCAAAGTCGGTGGTGTATGCGTCACATGGGTGCTAATTTTTACAAGCAGTTTAAGCGCAAGAGCTTGATGGATCTATTCAAGAGGCTGTGCGCAAGAGCTTGGTTAAGATTATGTAATGTACAGTTTTTGCTTTGTTGTAACTGGAGTGAACAAACTTATTGTTTCAACCTATATTCCGGATGTAATGTTCATAATCTCAGTCTTGTATTTGAATATATTTCTGTTACATGTTGTATGTGCAGTCTTTATGTTTCAAATTAGATCATTTGTTGTTGTACCTTAAATTTATTGTTGTATACTTTTTCACTTTCTATTTGCATGTGTCATATGTGTTAACTGTGATATTGTCATGCAGGGATGGCCGACGACACACCGGAGCTGCTAGATCGAGGGATCGATCTGCACCACCGCTCGTACCGTATTGCGGTGCAGAACGCCAATCTACCCGTACTTCGACCGCGACCGTCCAGACGTCTACTTTCAGTGGACCCTCGGTTCTGTTTCAGGTATCCATTGACTCTTTCAATTCTCCCAATTAAGTACACATGGCTTCTTAATAACATAAAATTTTTATGTGCAGGTTACGTAAGGCAGGCCTCCTCCCGTTGTGTCGTCTTATAGAGGCTCGAGCTGGTGAGGCCGATGAGACGAGGAGGTGGAGTTTCGATAGGTCTCTTCTAGCAGCCCTGGTCGACCGATGGAGGCCGGAGACACACACGTTCCACCTGCCGTGCGGGGAGGTCGCACCGACGCTTCAGGACGTTGCGTTCTTGCTTGGCCTTCCCCTCGCTGGCGATGCCGTTGGGCCAGTCGACGGACTTCATGATTGGCGAGATGACATGATGGCCCGCTTCGGCCACGTACAGCGTCACCCTGCACTTCCAGCTTTGAGCAGCTTCCCTCCGTACACGACCATGGGCCCGTCGCAGCAGTGGCTCATGCAGTTTACCGTAAGGCCTAATTTAAAAGAATTTTATCAATTTACAGTTCTACTCAACTTTATTAACTATACCTTTTTCAATCCGATCAGCTACACCCAGAGGCTGACGTGTACTCTGTGCAACAGAGCTTGGAGGCCTACTTGTTGTGGCTTTTTGGCTGGGTCATGTTCACCAGCAGCGCGGGACATGCCGTCAACAAGGTCATGATCCCCTACGAACGCGCGATCGCTGATGCTAACGAGGGAGCAGTGCCACAGTGGAGCTGGGGATCTTCCGTACTAGCGGCGACGTACAGGAGGCTTTGCGAAGCGTGTACTAAGATAGAAACAGGTTCTTTGCTCACTGGTTGCCCCCTCCTTCTACAGCTATGGGCAGCTGAACGGTTCGCGATTGGTCGACCTGTGGTGGATCACACCGCCTACGAGGAGGACCTGTACTTGCAGGTTCCGCCTGAGGACTACCCCACCATGGGTACAGTCTGGTGCCGTCGTCAGATTCGTGTTCCTAGCTGACGTATATAGTTAATTCGTATCGTACCTTCTAACCCATTTATTGTTATATTTCAGCGACGATGGGCACATATGCAGGTCACGCGGTCGTACAACGAGTTTATGCTGGAGTTCGACAGGATACAGCCGACCGACGTGATCTGGGAGCCTTACAGCCAGGAGGCTATCCACGCACGAGCTCCCCTTGGGCTGTCCACGTTGTGCACACGTGACCAGGCCTTCTGGCTGACGCTCCGACCGATGGTGTTCGACATCTTCGTCGAACCGCACTGCCCAGGGCATGTTTTGCGCCAGTTCGGTCTCATGCAGCCGTCCCCCGTCCCTATCATCCGTACCGTCCCTGCAGATGCTCATAGGTAAGTACTACTAACAACTGACTTTGAAAAATTAATCGCAGTAGACATGTCTTACTCAAATTTGTGTTCAGGCTGACTCGGAGGGGACAGGTCGGCGGCAACTTATGGGTTCCACGTCTGCAGCCATACGTGGACGATTGGTTGCTTGCCACAGAGGACGTCGTTGATGAGTACCGCCCCCACACCGAGGACTCGTACATGATGTACCTCCGGTGGTACCAGCCTCGTACCCGCACACGTGTCACCTTCGTTCCTCCAGAGCAGCAGCCACACGTCGCCGCCGTGCGTGACACTTACCCTGTGCACCATGATCAGGATTACTTCCGTGCGGTGAGTACTTGAATCTCTCATATATATTAGTACTTCATTACGTATATCTTTCATGTAACTTAAAACTGAAATTAGGTCGATGGTACGCAACTACTTTACACGGAGATGGACTCCGTGTGTCGCCGCTTGGAGGGTGGCTTGGCGTTGACAGTCGACGAGCAGCGCACCTCGTACACGCGGATGCGTACGACGCTTAGATCCGTGATGAGGGCTCTCACTTGTTGGACCAACGACGCAGCGCCTCAAATTCCTACACCGGCACCCGCAGCACATCCTCCTGCACCCCAGAACAGAGGTAACTCCGTGTACCCCACCTCATCTACCTATGTTTTTCTAATATGGATGACTGTGTGACTTACGACGACACCTTTCACAGCGTTCACTACGCCGTACCTTCGTTCCTCCGGAGGGGGATCCTCGGTGCACGGAGCAGAGGCATCCAGGCACTTCACTCATGCTCCACCCAGCGCGTCGGCCCATGGTGAGGGTTCCTCCGCTCAGGGAGCAGGCTGGGGAGCCTGGCCTTCGCCCCATGGAGTGGGTACCTCCGCTCAGGGAGCAGCCTGGGGAGTCCTGGGTACCTCCGCGCAGGGAGCAGCTTCGACGTCAGGCCAGGGAGCCGGCACCTCGTCGCGGACCTACCGACTACCTAAAGACCCCCCCACTGACGCATCGATCAGCGACGAGGAGGTCGAGATCGGCCCTTCACAGCTTGCAGGAGCACCTTCGCCCTACACGCAGGAGTTATCACAGATGACTCCAATGCAGGACGTCCGCGCGACTCGAGGTGTTCCACCGGATCGCTACACCTACTCGTCGGGGCACGTGCGACCGAGGAGGCCGAAGAGGGGTAGGGGGCAGGGGCAAGGACAGGCTCCGGGACAGTAGTACCCTGTATGATGTAATTACTGTCTTCATGTATGATACGCACTATTCTTTTGTCAAAATTTACCCTAAACCGTAAACCCTAAACCCTAAAAACCCTAAACCCAAAAAACCTTAAACCCTAAACCCTAAAAACCCTAAACCCTAAAAAATTTACCCTAAACCCTAAACCCTTACATTCTTGCATTACATCCGTTATAATAGTCCATTACAGCACAGTTAAAAGTCACGGAAACAGTTTATTACAATAAAATTATAGGTCCGCTAGGGCGATGAGCTACTAATCCGAATTCATCTAACAAAACGACCCTAATAATCCGAAACATAACCGGGAAGCAAGTCTTCATCTTCAGAACCACTATCCTCTCCCACAAACTCATTGGTACGGCTACGCTCAGCTGCGTTGGCCTCTTCTTCCTTTTTTTTATAGTAAGCGGCCTCCAAGTCATCAACGGCTTGGGTGAACGCTTCATCATACTCCTCTTCTTCCTTTTTTTATAGTAAGCGGCCTCCAAGTCATCGAGGGCTTGGGTGAACGCTTCATCATACTCCTCGTCCTCGTCGTTCATCGGCATCTCCATCATCTTCTGCTTCATCTTCGCATCAGCACTCCTCTTTTCGGCCTCCTTCATCTTCTCCCTCGCATGCAAGGATGCTTCCTCTTCTCTCTTCTTTTTCCATGCATCACAGTCTTTCTTCCACCGAGCAGCACTTGGGGTTTGGACACGCAATCGTCGGGCATAGTCAACCTGCGCTCGCTTCCGTATCTTAATGTAGTTGTCCACAAGCTGAGTACCAGACCTGAACTTCAGGTCCATTACTTGCTTTTGCTTCAGTGTATCCATGTATTCCCTGCGGTCTTCAACATGGGCAAAAACCTCCCACTTGCATTTCCTAAGGCTCTGTGATCAAACGGAACAATTTAAAGTCAGCAAATACAAAAAGTTTGGATATCAAGTGAGCAACAAGTGGAACAAAAGGACCTCATCGTAATCAACCATATGGCCGCACCAATAGCCTATTCCAAGCTCCGATGGTAGTAGGCCATACTGCGCTTCGACACCATATTTACACAACACAGGAGGCTTAGGGGTAACCACTTTTCTCTTCTTGTCCACCTTCGGATCCGGCCATTTGTTCTTTGGACCCCACAGCCACTCCCTGAAGTTACACTTCCGCAACAAGGTATACCCACCCTACAATGTAAAATGTTAGTACATGCACAAATACTAAGAAAGCCATGACCGCATACAATTTGCACTTACTCCGGCGGGGTTAGGACATTCGAACTCGTTAGGCCTATCTGAACTTATTACAGAATAATCTCCGCATTTGTAACGAGGCGGAGATTCAAGCCGTCTCAATTTTGCTATTTTCTTCTCCTCGTATGTCATTGGGGGGGTCAGGGGGAGGTGCCACCCACCGCTCGAATTGATCGGGTGGATTATGCTTTCCTTTCCACCATTCGTCAAACTGGAGATACCTTGGGTCGAATTTGTCTAGACCGTCAATCCACTGAAAGAAAAAGCACC
>CM041630.1:17142092-17152651 GCA_023333625.1 Bothriochloa decipiens
AAAAAAAATTAAAAATAAAAAAAGTTCGTGGATCCGCAGTCTGCTTGGCGGACCGGATTGATTTTGCCGACGTCCACCTCCTCCGTTCCGAGTGGGCCGCAACTGCCCTCGCTTCCTTCATATGGACAGATTTTCCCTCTAAAACCCAAACGTTTTTTTCTTGGACAACATCTAAAACCCAAACGTTGTCGGTCGTTTAAGGACACGCTTAACGCCATCATTTCTAGGACAGGTTCAACCGTTCAAGGACAAAGCATGCTATCCCTTAGGATCACAATTTCATTGACCACATTATAGCTCAAAATAAGTCTCAGAAAGATAATCGGTGGTGGTAAAACAGAGGTATTGCATTTGATTGTAGGCATCTCCTAATCACCACCCCAGTTTATTTTATCTCGAAACATTTACTGTATCCATGGAGTACTCTTATACAAATCGTCTAATTTATGCTACTGAGACGACAAGGATTGAACGAATACTAGACCTTGTTGTCAAAAAAGAAAAAAACAAATACTGGACCAGAACCTCAAAAAAAAAAAACTGAACAAACACACAGGCACACAGCTTAACAGTTACCACACTGTTCGTTAATTTTCTTCCTACACAGAAGAACTAAATATTTTCTTGATTGAAGGTTCGCCCCCTCCTTGGCTTCTTCGAAATGGCTCCTTGCTTTCTCCCTGAAAACAGGCAAAGACTGCAACTTAGAAACTGGTCACAGAACTCGGCAGAGATGGATTTGGGAAGAGCTTACAAAATCACCTGCTACCTGAAGTGATCCACGAGCTCATTCTGAAACCGGCTTCCGAGCAAGAAACAAGTACATTGGCGTGAAGATTTCCTTCCTGTAGTTATCTAAACAGTAAGCAAACGCGAGAAAGATTCAATGGAAATGTAGATGATAGTACTGGAGTTACTGAAATTCTTTCAGAGTCATGCTATCCTTTTTTCTAGCTCAGAAAAACAGACTTACTTTCCACCCTCTACGAAGACCTTCTGCGGCCTTCTCTAGGAAATTAGAGACCCTCTCACTGCCCTGTGGAGCATGACCAACATATACCAAGGCCTTGACCTGAACAATATCAAAAACAGACTCTCAGTGCCAAATCATAAAACTTTTACTATCCCGTACTAGATTGTTGGATGTCATCCTATGATAGAGAATGGCAACTTATTTGATTGTGCAGAACAAATTTGATTGCATAACTGACAAATCAAGTGTCTGAAAACCCCACCATCATTTCTAGGACAGGTTCAACGACAAGTATGTTGTTTTCAAAGAAAAAACAAGGGTAAGAGTTCCCTTTGTACCACACTGTCCGCTTAGTCTCTCGTTCCTTCTTCCACTTTTTCCAGGAAAAAAAGGCGAAAAGAAGGTGACGCCTTTTTCTGACGACGATTTCGCCGGCCATCTTTCTCTCCGGTCACCGTCTTGGTGCCAAAAGGGATGGTTGGCCGTGGAATCGCCGCGCAGATGTAGATAGTCTAGGTTTTTGCTTTCCTAGGTCTAGGTTTTGCTCACTGTCTGTTGGCAGCGGAGCTAAGGTCTGTCGGGGGGTGGATGTACTTCGCGGCTCGTCTTCCTAGGCATCATCGACGAGGAGGAGGCAGCGACGGCGTCGTGGAATAAACCTTCTCGAGCACGCCCCTGCCTTGATGGTATTTCACTCCGGTGCCGTCAACGGGCTCGTGGAGATGGGGCTTTGGATGTTGAGCCCCAGTTCAGGAGTCTGTCAGCGTCTTTCCTCTCCATGGCGAAGGTATGTCTGTCGGTTATCTGCTCTTTTGCTTGGAGGTTATGGTGGATGCTGTGGGTCTTGTGGCTGCTTGGTGGTTGGATCCGGCTCGAGCTTACCGCAGCAGCGATGGTCGTTGTCAGAGTACTCGGATCCAAGGCTGAAGGTGCTCAGGGCGTGCCCCGGCCGATGTGTGTTCATCGACATTTCATCTCATAATTGGGGATGAGTGTCTATTGCGGCTCTCTTCCAAAGCCTTAGGGCGACGGGGCCCCTTCAGATCTAGGATGGCCATGGAGTCTTCTTCACCGATAGCAACGAGCGACGGCTTGACGACGGCGAGTGAAGGGTGGTTTCTGGTGTGTTCGGGAAACACGGGGCCTGGGGACCTCAATGTAATTTTATCTTTCTTTAGGGGCCTTTGCGTAAGTTGGCAGGGACAGTTGTCCATATATGCTCCCAAAACGTATATGTATGTGTACGCGTCTGTATACATTTAAAAGAAAAAAAATAAGGGTAATGTCCTGCACCAAGCAGCTAGCCGTCCACCTTCCCGACCTACCAAACCAGAGACAAAGCAAACCTCTGGCGATGTAACGTTGACAGCCAGCGGCAGCAGTTGATTCTCCGCCATGAGGACTTCATCAATGGTGTAACAGGCGGCGAACGCATCATGGGTTGAGATCCTCGATCTGAGAACGCCCAAAATCTTGAGCCGGAGAAACTACAACGAACATCCACCTTTGGTGACGTTGGTCTGACCTTAGACGGGGCTGAGTGCCGCCAATCCGCACCGGCGCATCATAGCTTACTGTCCGCCCGCGATCAAGCATTTCTATTTGCTAGTCATCCCAAATCATTAACACCGGTGGGGACCATCTGTTGCAGATACTGTTGTGTACAATATTTTGATCTCTCTGGTGTCTGCAGGGAAGAGTACTAGTGTTTGAGGCATACGGTATTCTTCAGTGCCTTGTCTTAAATATTGTAAATTTTTTTTGTCTGGGTGTGCTATTTGGTTGAAAAGTGGGCATATAAGTTTAGCCTTACGATCAAAGGATGACCCTAGTTAATCACGTATCTTAGCTGCATCGTAGGATGACCCCAGTTAATCATGTATCCATGGCAAAGAATTGAATAACACACACACACACAAAGAGAGAGAGAGAGAGAGAGAGAGAGACCGTATTGGATACAGCTTTGACATGACATCTCATCTTTTGGCACAGAATGGAATGTCTAGATTCACTTATAGACATAATATCACATTAACTAATTGCATTGAGAGGTTGTAAGAAATAATAGCAGGAAACTATGGATTGGATGTATGTCCTCTAGATACCATTTTATTGGGAATCTCTATGACATGAATGGCGGACTTTGGTACAACATCATGATACTCTACACTGCGATTAATCCAATGACACCATTTACCTAGTAAATAGATAATCAATTAGTTATTTCTAGCAAATATGTGTATATATTTCCAAATTATAACAATCCAACTAGTACTACCAAGTCGAGTGGTCCCCGACCATACTGTATCACACAATGTTACCTTCTCACAAATCACACACACACGACGCTTCATCGAAAATAAAAGATTTGCAATCAAATCTGTAACCTACCAGCTCATCATCAAACACCCTCGCTCACAGAAGCGTAGTGTGGTAAAGAGAGACGTCCTCCTGCACTTGGGAATGTCCTCGCTCCTATCATGGCCATAGGACGATGGTGCAAACTGCTGCCTGCGTTCTCTAAAGAGAGCTGTCTTCTGCCAACCATCTCAGCCAAGATTGTCGGACTACTCTCATCTTCAGGTGGTGGCCAGATAAACCTTGGCTTTTCAAGGGGGACGTTTGGTGATGGCAACAGCTTGGTGATGACCTGCAGCGCCCCCATCATGCTGGGCCGTTCTGAAGGGTTTGGACTGCTGCATGCCAGTCCGAGAAGAAGCAGACGTTTGGCATCGCTGCTGTCAAATTGCTCCTTTGTGACCACAGGGTCAACAGCTTCCAGGAGCTTACCCTCCCTGTGAAGATGCCACACCCAGTCGGTAATGTGGTCGAATTGCGCATATCGACCGAGCGGTGGCTTACCCGTTACAATCTCAAGGATGAGCACTCCAAATGCATAGATGTCCGTCTTTCTAGTAGCCCTCCCAGTATGCAGATACTCATGCGCGATGAAGCCAGGTGTTCCACGAGGGTCTCGGTCGGTGTAGGAATTCCTTCCTATGTCCACAGTACAGGCAAGTCCAAAGTCCCCGAGCCGTCCCTGGAATGTGGAATCGATCATGATGTTGCTTGCCTTGATGTCGCGGTGGAGCACTGTAGGTTCATACTCATGATGAACATATTGCAGTCCAGTCGCCACATCCATGACAATGTTGTAGCGGGTATCCCATTGGCAAATAGGGCTATTCTGCTGCTGATTGCCACTCCGAAAAAGATGTTGGTCCAAACTACCATTAGGCATGTACTCGTAAATCAGCAGAGGCTCCCCATTGTTGTAAGACCACCCTGAAATTTTACATAAAAAAAAATGCATTAGTTTCAATTTCTGAAGCCGTGACATAGACATTTTTAGATAATTAAAGATGTCATCCTAGTTTTCAGATTTTGGAGGGAAGGATCGAGGGTGTCTCAAATTGGACTTGGGAACCAAAAATCCGAAATATATTTGGATAATAGCTATGAAGTACTTCCTCCAACCCAAATAGCAAGTCGTTTAACTTTTTGACATAAAGTTTAACCACTCGTTTTATTCAAAAAATTATACAAAATATATATCATTTCTTTTGTCGTGGCTTGCTTCATTAATAAAAGTTCTTTAAGAATGGCTTAAATATGACTATGTTTGCACAAATATTTTAAATAAGACGAATAATTAAATTTATGATAAAAAAGGAAAATGGCTTACAATTTAGGATGGTGGAAGTACTTTCTTGTACTCGTGGTTATGTGTTGAGTTGTTGTAAGTTAGTAAGGATGAATTCGTTCAGAAACGGTCAAGAAACTCCTCTATCGTTTTCTACTTTTATATTTGAATACAAACGTGAAAGCAGAAACGATATAGCCAGAAATGAAAACAAAAACGAACTTATGATATTTCAAAAATAAACCGATTCGAGCGGAATTATGTCGAACACGGTCGGTGTACGGAAATTCAATACAAAATACTGACCCGTGATACATAACTTTAAACATGTGCACGACCAAACTAACAAGTGCATGATTTAGTTCAAGTGCACATAATTGTTAACAGGTGCATGACCTAGGGTCTTAAGCTCCCTCCGTTTTAGATTTTAGTTCGTTTGACTTTTTTAACCTCAAGTTTGACCACTTACTTTATTCAAAATAACAAAGGAAAAATTCAATGCACTATTCGGCTGCAATTACAAGTATCTAACTGAATAAAAACAAGTAAAATGAGCACCTTTACTTGCTGCATCAACCCAATCTTTTATGCAAATTAATTGGACCAAATTTGGTTCCTACCGAATTTCGAATTCGGTTTCATACCGAATATAATATAGAAATATAGAAATTGGTCGAAAAAGGCTCCAACCGAATTACACTCCGTTTTTTAATTTTTTTTTGAATTTCAAACCGACTTCGAATTTTTCTAAGAAAACTAAAATGATCGGATTAAATATAGAAAACGATGCAATTCGGTCAGGAAATTTCGTTTTCGTTTTTAAACTTACAGGTTAGCAGGTGTCATTATATGATTACTTCTATCCCCATGGGCCTTCCCCTGGCTAGAATCAGTAGTGGTTTCCTTGAACTATCTTTTTTTGAGCGAGTGGTTTTCCTTAAACTATCAACGTGGGTGTGGCATGACCCGATATGTTATATCTCATAGAACAATCCTACTTGAGAGTTGAATTCTAGAATGTAAACTCTAATGTTTGCACGACTTTTGTTGTAACTTAACTACCCTTTATGTAAATAGACTTATATGTGATCATGTATGATACCAATCCATGTGATTTATCTATACATAGTGCGACACACAGATGGTGTGTTTTCAAGGATTATTGTGTTAATTAGGTTAAGCTGATCCGATCAATTAGGATAGCCTTGTTTAGCTTTTAAATTGATTAGGAAGTTCTTGGCAAGACGAGTATGAGAGAACCTGGGGGCTATATTTATCATTTTTCTAAGGTTAAACATGACACATTAATAAGGAAAACAAGATGACTTGAGTGCTTAAGGCTATGGTGATTACTATGCTATAGCAAAACTATTCTCTACCCTAAGGCTTGTATTCCTAACAAATGGTTCTGACTTCCCTTGTATTATGTGAATAGATGAACGTAGGAGAGTTTTCGTAACCTTCTTGACAAGATGATGTGCTAAGTGGTAAGTCAACTTCAACTCTCAACCTGAGTATGTTGTGTATGGGTGATTTAATTTAGATATATATTATATTGGCTAATGTGGGTGATTGAGATGTTGATTTAGAGGCTACTTTATGTTGTTTTTTTTAATAACAGATGTGGCGATTTAGATGCAGCTTTGAAATTTATATTGTTTTTCATAATTTCGTATTTAAGTAATGTTTCTATAAAAAAAAAGTTTAGTGGTTAGACTATGATAATTGAGGTCCTTCGAAGAATCGATGAACCAATGTTTCTACTTTTATTAGTATGAATTTCTATGTGTCATGTTTGTTTCTAGTGTGTCTTGTGAGTATAAACTGGAGGCAAAAGAAGTATCTAATAATTAAGAACAAAGTGGTGAGATATGTAAATGATCTTTGTAGAAGGGGCTTACCGATGAGGGGGGACGATATTCTTGTGGCGCAAACGGTTGATGACGCTCACCTCAGCTAGGAAATCCTCGTAGCGACGGTTGTCATCCCTTGTGAACTTCTTGACTGCAACTTCCAGTACCTCTCCCTTGACAGGAGCAGGAAGCCTGCATCTGTACACAGCACCAAAGCCGCCTCGCCCCAGCTTCATCGTCTCGTGGAAGTTGTTGGTTGCCTTCTTAATGTCGTTGAAGCTGACTTGAATCGGCACGCCTGGAAGTTGCTGCATCGACTTGGCCAGCTGGTCCAATTCCTGCTTCCATCTCCTGTATTTTGAGTTGAAGTAGAAGTAGCCAGTGGTAGCCACTACTGCACCCATGGCAACCGATGATCCCAGAACCACAGATACTATGATGGCGGTGGAACTGGACCACTTCCTTGTTGTGGAGAGCACCTCGATTGTGTAGTTCCATGTGTAGATTTGTAGTTGCTGCTCCAGCGATGAGAAGAAACCGAAAAGGGTTAATGGAGACGTGATGTCGCTGATGGCACGGGCCAAGACGGCTATGGGGTTCTCCGGCTTTGGCTTCCCGCTATCACTAACATAGACCGACAGAAGTTGCCTATCTCGGTCGTACTGAATCCACACGGTAAATACACCGGCACTACTGTAAGTTTCAAGGGGCTGTATGGAAATTTCTATCCATGTAGACTTAAAATCAAAGGCTGACGACCTCGACGTGCTGTTATAAGATATACCGTCC
Source organism: Bothriochloa decipiens (assembly GCA_023333625.1). NCBI lineage: Eukaryota > Viridiplantae > Streptophyta > Magnoliopsida > Poales > Poaceae > Bothriochloa > Bothriochloa decipiens. The sequence goes on from CM041630.1 coordinate 17,149,351, forward strand.
ACCGTGTCAGCAGAAGTGATGATGTTGACTGATACTTGGCTGTCATCGATAGTTACTTGTGGGGAAGAGAAATTGGAGGAGCTTCTTGGTGGTATTCCATCAGGAACGGGAAAAGTGTTTACAGGGAGGATTGCAAAGATCAGCTGGCTACCTAATTTCTGCTGCTGGTTGCTGCTGCTACTGCTAAATCTAGACCGGCTGATGTTCATGGAGAAGGAGACGTTGAAGGAAGCCTCGTCGATGTTTGTCCCATCGTCTCCCTTCTCCCATAGTAGCCTCACCGAAGGGACGACGATGTACCCGCTATCAGTGGAGTTGAACTCCTGCAGGTAACTTGTGTTCTTGTAATGAGGGACAACCCTACCGATATACGTACCCGTCGACGAATTATTGTATGGTAAGCCCCGTAAGGATGATGAGTCTGCAGTGAGGAAGAGGCTGGCGCCAATTTTGTCCAAGGTGGTGTTCACAGTGATGTAGGCCCTCTGATCTTGGTCGGAGCTGGAGCATTTGCAAGGTTTGGCGTGAGAGCTGGAGAGCAGATCAGGGCACATGATCATGACTACTAGTACTACAAGGACGGTATGGGTGCAGGAACGATGGAAGGCAGCAGGCGGTAGCGAAACAAGCCTGCCAGCAACTTGAAACAAGGCCATCCTTTCCTTTGTCTACCTATTGCAAGTTACCTTTGAGCTTTCAATAGAAGCTGGGCAAGTTGCCTTTGGTCTCAATTCTACCTATTGCTAAGCTTGCGCCCCTACACTCTGCCTCACCCTCGCGTGGACATTTGCAGCTTTATATACAACTAACAAGGACAGGCTTATATGCTGGATGATAAGCCAGATGCCAGCAAGGGGTATACGTAGAGGCGTCAAAGACGTGTGTGCACCCAGATGGACTGACCGCGCATAGCGTCGGTAAAGAATGAGTCGATGGAGCTGTCGAAGTAGAAACATACCGACAACCGAAGGATGTTGTTGATATCTTTATCGGCGGTAGAAAAAGTTCGATCCGAAAACCAAGATGAAGACATAATCGACGAACCAGAGGCATAGAAGTAGCTTTTTAGTTGGAACAAGGATCAACAGAACCAAAGGCTGCATCATACACAAAAACAAAAAACCAAAATAATAAACAGGTTGCTCTGACTTTGTCATTTGTTCGCCTCCATCGTGGTGTCTGGATAAGATTTGGGCGTGGCTCATCATGTACGTCCACACAATGAAGTCGGCAGGGACACCACTCCTATAGGATGAAGGCCACGTTGCTTGGTTGCATTCTTTTGACCAGCTGCATTCCTTCGAGACGAAGGGAACGTGCATCGCTGGCCACCGAACGCTGCAGAGCACCTGCATGCTGCGCGCGTGGCATAAGTGAACCCCAAAGAGGTACCATGGGAAACGGAGGTTTTGTCGAGTGCCGCAAAGAGACCATACCTTTGTCGAGTGCTGGCACTCAGCAAATATTATTTGCTGAGTGCCAGTCGTGGCACTCGACAAATGATTTTTTTAAAAATAAATAAAATAAAATATCTTTATCGAGTGTCTACCATGTTACATTCGGCGAAAGGTGCCGTCAGGTTGACGTCGCCCGGTTTTTAATCTTCAATTCTGTGGTTGAGAGACTCGTGCACTTAAGAGACTGGCAGGCCATTCCACGCGCATAAGATGTTTGGTAGCACGACGAAAAGTCACCAGATGGACATTACCTGGAAATACCTTAGCGAAACTTGGCAACGAAGCATGCAAACTGGAAAAAAATTGGTGCTACAAAATCACAGAAAGATCAAGTCTGCACATTGAGAGTGACAGGTAGGCCGGCACTGAAAGCTCATTCTTCTGATATATATGTGATATATGCAGTACTTTGCTTACAGGTAGTCAGCAAGCTTGACAATAGCATTCACTAGAAGGGTCTGATACGTAGCGTGCAAAGTCACCTTATTACATTTCAAAAGCTTGATTGGCGAGAGCATTATTCAGCTTCTTGGTACTTATTATCTCTCTCTCTCTCCCCTCACCCCATGCATATCCACTGAGCTGCGGGCGGCCCACTCAGAACGAAGGAGGCAGACCCAAACTCATCACCGCTCAAGCCCGTTCTCTCACCGCCATGGCCCGTGTGCACTGCGCACCTGCTTCATACCGAGTGGGCCGCAATTGCCCCCGCTTCCTTCATATGGACAGATCCTCTGAAACCCAGGTGTTGCCAGTCGTTAAAGGACACCCTTAACGCCATCATTTCTATTTTCTAGGATATGTTTAAGGACAAAGTATGCTCTCCCTTAGGATGACAACTTGGTCGACGACATTATAGTTCAAAATGGGTCTCAGACAGGAGTAATCAATGGTGCTAATACAGAGGAATTGCATTTGATTGTAGCATCTCCAAATCACCACCCCAGTTTATTTATCTCCAAACATTCACTGTATCCATGGAGTACTCTTATACAAATCGTCTAATTTATGCTACTGAGAGCTTATGACGAAAAGGATTTCATGAATACTGGACCAGAACCTCAAGCAAAAAAATAACTGAACAGCCATACAGGCACACATTCAGCTTCACGGTTACAACAATGTTCGTTAATTTTCTTCCCACGCAGAACTAAACATTTTCTTGGTTGCAGGTTCCCCCCTCCGCCTTGACTCAAGCAAGATGTGCATTTATTTTTGGGACTGGGAGTACTTAATTTTTGATCTATTGACTACGTAATATATGTTTCAAATAAGGCAGGGGTTTCATACATGATGTAATCAACATAAATCAAAGCGTAAATGTTAATTTAATTTAAAAATAATAACAATGCGACACGAGTAATAAAACACTAGTAATAGCAACAAGTGAGATCCAAAGAACTATGGATAGAGAACCCATATTTAGATTGTATTTTTACAAATATTTTTGTGCTAGTTCTGTACTTCTCTTATTTAAACTAAACTAGTTATGAAATTTTAAAAGATTTATTATCACTATTAAAAAAGTACATTTACTGGTAAAATCATCTTTGAAACCGACTAAAGTTGTCCATTTTGGATTTTTTTTAAATTTAATCCTTTGTTAATCAAAAATAAATAAAAAACCCTATTTCAAAAATAATTTTACGTTGTATTCCTTTTTGTCGCGCCAAATCATTTGGCGTGACTAAAGCACGTGGTCGCGCCAGCTTTCCACCGTGGCTCGGTTGTGGACCTGAGGTTGGCATGGAAAGTGGTGGGGCCCACCCCATCGCGCCAAATCATTTGGCACGACGAAGGATTTAGGGTTCGGCCGCCGGCCCGGCCCACTTCATTTTCGCTTC
>CM041630.1:17152661-17274849 GCA_023333625.1 Bothriochloa decipiens
AGGATTTAGGGTTCGGCCGCCGGCCCGGCCCACTTCATTTTCGCTTCTTGCTTCCTCCTCCCCACCCCAACTCCGAGCGCCTTCCACACCGCTGTCGCCTCCCCGCCGCCAACCGCCCTCTCCGCCGCCGTCGAGGCCCCGCCGGCCCCCATCTCCGCCACCTGGGGGGCCGCAGACCCCTCCGCGCTCCCCATCTCCTCCCCGCCACCTAGATCGGCCGCGATGGGATCCTCGTCGGGGAGCAAGGGCGGCCATTCCTCGTCGCCGCTGCCACTTGCGCCACCGCCCGAGGCCCCGCGGCCCCCATCTCCACTGCCTGTGGGGGCCGCACGCCCCTCCTCGGCCCCCACCTCCTCCACGCCCCCTACTCCGGCCGTTGGGGAGGCCCCATCGGTTGGGAGCAAGGGCGGCCGCAGGGCCCCCTCCGCCTGTCTGGTGCGGGCGGCGCCATCGCCGCCTAGGTGACCAGCTCGTCCCCCTCCTCCATCTGTGACTAGGAGGGGAGTAGCAAGGTCATCCTCACTCTTCTCCCTCCTCAATTTCTTGGGATATAGTATTATCTAGGGTTAGTAATTTCAAATTTGTGAGTGGTTGAATATGCTGCAATTTGACGCGTACAGTCAATTGATGTTTAAGTTTTCCATTAGATATGCCATGAACTACGTGTTGCGTGTACGTATTTACTTCACACATGGAGGATTTAGTTGTGTTGGTTTGGTGGATGTAGATAGTGTGCTATGGTATAGTATGATTATGTGAATCAATTAGATATGTTTAATAGATGTGAATGAGTCTGGTCTTGTGGATTTTGGTCTTGTGACATAGTATATTAGATTATCTTATTTGTTAGGTTAGGTTGTTAATGCAAGTATGATTTATAGTAGTAGAATTGTTTTATCTATTTTTTATGGTTTTATACGTAATGCATAGTTGAGAAGTTGATGTTTGTGTTCATATTTTATAGATGGGACGGTTAGTTTGTTTCTATTATGGTGGCATAGTGAAAGATGATGGTCAGTTAGAATGCATGAAAAAAGAAGTAGAGTTTTTCAGTGCAGCTCTGACATTTGTTGATTTGCTTACCAAGTGTAGTGAGAAATTTGGGTGGCCACTAAGTGTGAGAGGAAGATTTGACTGTGGGAAGGAAAGATCCAATTATCTCATGATGCCACTCTCTTGTGAGAAAGATTACAAGGACTATGTAGATGTTGTGAAGAGTAGCAACGTTAGGTGCTTGGAAGTTGTGGTAGAGAAGGGATGTAGTCGTTCTTATGTGCCTATGGATGATAGTGTTGATGTGGAGGCCGTTGAGAACCTAACCCAAGAACAAGAGTTGCAAGGAACTCGAGCTAGAGAAGTAGATAGAGTGGATGACCTCGGTGCCATTGGTGATGAGTTCGATGAAGAAGGGTATTATGATGAAGATGCCATGTGTGAGAGTATATCGGAAGGATCGGAGGATGGCGGTGTTGATGCTGGAGAAGAGGTGGAAGGTGATGTCACTTCAAACGATGATGGTTTCGATGATTTGTCGGACGATTTGTTGGATGATTTGCTGTTAGGTGCAGAGAAACGGTGGGACCCTAGTATTGATGAAGGAGTCGATAGCCTAAGGGAGGGTTTCAGGAGTCCTTACGAGCCCCAATTGACGGCTCATTGAGAATGGAGTTGAATGACGCCGAACGAAGGTTGTTGAGGGTCGTCCATGTTGATGTACCTAGGGTTCCAAACTTCATGGACTTTAGTATGGTGGACGAGGCAGTTTGCGACGCAGGATTATCGATGTTGGAAGATGAGGTGCCAAAAAATGAGGATATGGTGATTAGGAAGGGGATGGTGTTTGAAACATTTGAGCATGTGAAGTTCTTTCTGCAGGACTATGCCGTGAGGGTTCACAGGCCTTACAAAGTGACTCAGTGCGATAAGAAGAAGATGTACACAGTCCTGTGTAAGGTCAGGTGTGGTTGGGATGTATGGGTTCAAAAGATGAGGAACAAGAAATGGAGGATTCAAAATGTTCAGCAACCTCACACATGTCGTTCTTTGAAGGCAAAGAAGGCGCATCCCCAGAACATGACCCGTTACTTAGGCGGTCGTGTTGTTGCTGTTGTTAGGGCCGACAGTGACACATCTGTTTCCTTGCTGATTGTAACGCCCCTGGTGTTAACCACATGTTTGCACTGCATATCATGAGCATAATCATATCATTTGCATCAAATCACATTGTTAACTGGTTTTGCATTGATGCTTGTTTGCAATTTGTTTGAATTGTTTGGCCTGAGGGCAGAGTCGTGATGAACGTGTGCAAATGATTGTGGTTAGGACCTAAACATGTTTAGGAGGGTATAAGGGACAATGTTTCGTTGGTCGTGTGGTTTCAAAATCAAGTATTGCAAAAATTAGGATTTTATTACCCTAATTGTGATTGCTGGATCTTAACTAGAAAGGGTATCTATAGGGCTTATCTCAAGTTGTACCCTTAATATGGTTTGTAGAGAAAAATATTTAGAACAAAATCTCTATTTTTACCAAATCATGAAAATGCTTTTTAGGCTTTCAAAAAGGGCAAAAACAGTGAGGGAGATATTGGAAAATTAATATTTTTATAATTTAAATTTGACCCAAATTCCCATTGTCAAATCTACGCCAAATTAGCAAAAACTTCCTATATATATGAAATGTTCTACTTCTCAAATGGAATAACTTTCATATTCAAAGTTTTTCAAAATTTGGCTTTGTTTGGAAAATATAGCTGGTCAAACATTTTAGTTCATTTTCAAAGTGGTGGGACCCACCTGGCCCACCTGTCAACCCCTCCCTCTCTCTCTTTTCCCTTTCTTCCTCTGCTTCCCTGCTGCCGAGCGCCAGGCCGCAGCGACGCCCGTGCCTCTGCCTGCCGCTGCCCGTCGCTGCGCCAAGCTCGACCAAGCGCTACGCGCCAACGCACTCAAGCACGCACGCGCATGCCGCTGCGCCCCGCCATCATCACCGAGCGGCAGCGTTCACGGGCACGCCAACGCCCCACCGACCATGTGGCCTGCCGCGCATGGCCTTATCCTCAAAAGGAGACAGCGTCAGCCACCCTATTCCCCATTTCCACTCTCCCTCACTCGCCCTCGCTCTCCCACTCCATCCTCTCCCTCTCGCTGTTCTTCTCTGCTAAGAATGACGAACTGAGCTAGAACACCACCACCATGCCTTGGCCAAATCCACCTCCACCCAAACCACCACCGCTCGATTCCTCGCAGCCATAGCAGCGCCATGTCCTCCTCTTCCGATCCAACCTAGCAGAGTCTCTCATTGTCCATAGTGAGGCCCCTTGGCCCAATTTCAGGCTAGGCGGACGACATGGCCGTGGACATGAGCTCGTCCATGGCTGGCTCTCGTCATTGCCTCTTTGCCCTCTATCTCTCTCGTTCGTCTGTTGCAGTGGTAGGGAGAAGCTAGTGCCGAAGCCCTTGTGACCTCTACCGTGCCTGCCCTCGCCGGAGACGGTGAACCAGACGCTACAGAGCGCCGCCTCCGAACGTACAGCGCCACCGTCCCTACCTCTTTCACTGCCGCTAGTCCAAATGTCAAAACATTTTGCGGTGACCTATCCCGATAGATTCTTCTTGACGAGATGAGTCCGATGGTGCTAGTCTTGTCCCCGGAAAGTTCGCCGCCGGCGAACTACGGCCAGTCAAAGGTCGCCCTGGCTCTATGTGTATGACGTGTGGGGTCGGTTTGACCCCGGGACCCAGCTGCCAACGCTTCTGGGTGCACAGATCTGGGTACTCATAGTGATTTAGGTTAGGGTTTCAAAGAAAATGATTTTCAGAGAAGGGTTTAAAGCTTGGGAAATTCATATCTCAAGATCAGCTCCAAATTGAGTGAAACCAATTTTGTTGGCTTTCTTATGATGTATGCTATCTGTTAAAAATATAGCATGTGATATTTGAGACACTTTTATATGTAGCTTTATTTAGTTATTGAAATGTTGATAAAATTAGAAAATGCATAACTAATTGTAGGATGCTCAGAAAAATATGATTTCAGTCTTGTTAGTCTTCTTTGGTGATGTTCTATCTGTGGAAAATGTATCATGTGCATATTCTGTGTAAAAATATAAAGTTGTAGTTCAAGTGGAATTAAGGGGCTATTCTTGGAATAAATCATAAAATGCATTGTGTGGACCTAGTTTGGGGTTGATAATTTTTATAGGCTACTTAGATGCAATGAGGTAGCTCTTGATGTAGTGAAACATGAGGTTTGGCATACTTCATAGTACAAATTATTTTTAGATCCCCTTTTATGTTCTGCCTTGTTATTTTTATGTAGGATAGTAGGCACACCCAAATGAGGTGAAATTTAGATGGTAAGCTAGAATTGCCATGTTTTATCCTCTATGATTTTTGTAGATATTTCTAGATAGTTTACATGCATGGTGCAGTTATGCTCTATTTATATGAATGACTTATTTATCCTTGTTTTGTGATGTCATGCCCTAAATGATGCTTTCCTATGCTTAGTATAGATCTTTGGCTTTACTACTTGTTTTCTAGTGATAGTAAGATGGTTATTTGCCTTAGTGGCTTGTTTGCTAGTGATAAGCAGGATGGATAATTGCTTTGCTGACTTGTTTACTGGCGATAAGTAGAAAAAAGGTTTCACCGATAGGCTTGTATTGTTTGTAGTAGAGAATGCAGTAGATGACATGTGTTTATGGTACATGTTCTTGATGATGTTTACTACCTTGTAGAAAGAATATGCAAGCATTCATCATCATCATACTCCATGATCATACCATGCGCATTCTTCATATTCATACATGCACATGCATCATACAGGATCGCTAGGAGAACAGAACATGTCGCGAAACGGGAATTCAGAAGAAGAATCACATAAGAAAGCTCCCGTACAACCGGTGATCGAGAACCAGGAGCCAGATGTAGAGTGATTGAGTGCCTGGAGCTTCAACCTCGCTCGTCAGAGGAAGGCAAGCCCCGGAGCATTACTCCCTACAGTTTTTCCAAATAACTTAACTTGTGTCCTTTATTGTTTATGATGCATTAAGTTTATAGGCGTTGATCGATACCATTGATGCATTATGATTACCCTTGTCCACCTGAGTTACCTATACACCCTGTTAAGTTTAGGATCGCTTATATGCTTAGCCCTGCTTAAATTAGATTGGTAGAAGTTGGGTGATTTCCTGTTATCCACGAGATATAGGTGGTGACTCATAATGGTGAGCTATGTTGTTATCTTGGAATAACCATGTGGAATAATAAATCGAGACCGGGCGGGATTGGTGTTGTGGACAGAACTGGAGGTTCTGTATTGTTTTTATCCTATCTGTGTCGAACTAGGACCCCGTTCGATGTCTCGGCCCTCTTGTCATGTTGAACGCATGCCTCACAGATAGCTGGAAGGGTGTGATCATCCAACAGAAAATCCTTGAGTTCTATTTGGGTCGGGTTTCGACCTGCTGAATGCTTTGTATTGGAGATGGTGCGGGTGATTACAGGGGCACGAAGAGTAAGCCTGAGGTCGATGTCTGACTAGTATGCAGCCAAGCGGCCCCTGGTTATGATGGTTCCTATTGATCCCATGATTCTACCCGAATAGAGCCAAGGTGACCTAATTGACCCTGAGAAGGGAAGTGTGGTTTGTGTGGGGAATACCTCGCGAGTTGGTTTACAAATTGATTATAATCGCCATCGTTCCTAGATAGTGAACACTGACTTGAGCACCGGCATTGTAGTAAAAACTTGAACAAAGAGATGAGATGGTTATGATGTTGATGCTGAAAGATGCTCAACTAAATTGGTTACTATTCTTGCTTGATAATTACACCGTGCTTGTTTAGTCCAGGTGCTAATCTAGCATGAGCGGGTTAATGACTTTAAAATGCAAAGCTAGAAGGTTATAATAATTGTTCTTAATAAGCTCAAGCTTTTATGCAAAGAAGTGAGTCAGCTAGCTGCCTTATAAAGCCTTGCATACTCCTTGGAGTCACTTTGTTTTTGGTTTATGACGGGTAAGTATAGTTGAGTACATTCTCGTACTCAAGGTTTTATTCCCACTTCTTGCAGATCATAAGACTTTTGCTGTGGCAACAAGATGGAGTTGTATCCCACTACGGGAGGATTAGACCTTGGGCAAGGTCATCTCTTATATCTCGTCTAATTGCTGTTGTTGGATGTCGACCCTGATCTGGCAATGTATTTCAAATCATAGATATGAGTATATGTCAAAAATATATCTACTTCCACTATTTATTTGCAACTCTGATTCAAAAAGGAATTTATGTAAGAACCGGTGATGTAATTATGCTATGTGTGAAAAGTAAGAACAGGTGAATGGTAACTGCTGAACTGTGCGATCTGGGTGTGTCATTGAAAAAGTTTGAAATCCTTCGAGATTTCACGGACTACCGGGTTAACATGAGAACAATGTGCTAACTAAATTGCCTCGGCGGTTTACTTAGTACCTTGGGTTTATATTAATTTGGCAGTTCTGTTACACTGATTGAGACCACGAGGATTCTAAGTGCCATGAAACACTACAATCTTGGCCTTAGATGGATCCTTATGTCGGCCGCATTGTAAATGACGTGGACGGTGTTCCCAAGGCTATTCTGCAGAGGGTGTTTTGGTGTTTTCCGCAGTCATGAGAGGCTTTCAAGCATTGCCGGCCCTTAGTGCTTGTTGATGGCACCTTTCTGACAGGAAAGTACCAAGGTTTGTTGGTGATCGCAGTTGGAGTTGACCCGGACAATTAGATTGTTCCTTTAGCGTTTGCTTTGGCCGAGGGTGAAAATGATGATAGCTGGTGTTGGTTTTTGAGGCTTTTACGATAGAATGTCATACGTAACTCTCATAGTAATTGCGTGATCTTAGACTAACATCATGGTCTGTTGAAAGCTGTGTGAGAGGATCTAGATGGATGGCCTCCGCTTGAGCATTGATGGTGCATGAGGCACTTTGCTGCCAACATATGGCGTCAGCAGAAGAAAAAGGAAGTTGTGCAGAAGTTGAAGTCTCTTTATGCGTGTCGTACCAAAGAGAAGTTTGAAAAAACACATTAGGAGTTGAAGAAGGTCCTCAATGATAGGGCGAACAAGTGGATAGAAGATCATATGTCACAGAGGGAGAAGTGGGCTCTAGCATTCAATACCAGCGGTCTTAGGTACGGCATCATGACCTCAAATTCATCGAAATCGTTCAACAAAGTGTTCAAAGGCATTCGTGTAGTTTTGGTGTCAGGTATTATGGAGTACTCATTCAGAAAGTGCAATGAATACTTTGTGAATCGATGGAACATAGCAAATCGGCCCAAAGAGAAATGGGGTTGAGCCAGTAGAAAGCACTTGGAATTTCAGAGAGGATATCTTCAAACCAAGTGGGTGATGTGTATGGACCATCAAGGCTAGTTTACAATATTTATTCTACTAGAGTCACCACTCTGGGTCGAGAGAGGCATAGTGGCAGGAATTACAAGATGGACCTTGATAAGGTGGAATGCTCTTGTAGCATTCCACAACTTTTTCATGCCCCCTGCTCCCATGTCATCACATCTTGTACATATAGGGGTATAGACCATGAAGCCTCCAAGTCCATGTATCCCTTTTATCGCATGTCAAACACTCTGAAAGTGTGGGAGTCCAGCTTTGAGCCATACCTAGATCCTACACAATGGTCTGAGTACCTTGGGTTGGATTATGTCCTGGACCCTGATCTTTTAAGGATAAAGAAGGGTAGGAGGAAGAAAAAGCAGCTCTGAGGAGTTTTGTCGTGCGACTGGTCCCTCCTTTTTTGACTTTTAGGTTTGACAACCGAATGGGCAACGGACACAAAGTCCCCGAGAACACATGTCCTCGAAGAAAAACGTCTTCAAACATAACACATCACCAAGCATCCACAAATAAGTCTTACAAGCACATTCTAGTCATCACCATCGAGATCACATGATCATCCACATATAAGTCTTACAAGCACATACTAGTCATAAGTTCTTACAACACAAAGTCGTCGCGACAAGAGTTCTTACACCACATTAGTTCCAACAGTTCGTACAACACAAGGTCGCATTAACATGAATGGCACAAGTGTTCAAGCCACCACCACGGGATAGTTCAAAGCACCATCAAAAGCAATTGAATGCCAAGTCAAATGGTGCCTCCAAAATGTGTGATCCAACACACCCCACAACTAGTACCTGCGGGGTGGGCTCCACAAGGCTCCATGGTCTTGGTGCTCATAGTCTTCATCTGTCCACACCTTCTCGCGGTCGGGGTCATAGTTGCACTCCCAACCATCTTCATCACTCTCCTCCTCCATAGGGGCCTTGGACGGGCCCTCTTTCGGGGCCGCGAGATGTCCATCGTTCGGCAGCGAATCGTCGGGAACTACGAAAATGGAACAATTGTTAGTGGAAACCAATCCATTTTGAACAAGTACAAAATGTAACTTTGTCAAAAAGTTTGAGCTCTCACACAACTGACGACACAGGTAGGCTGGGATTTCCTTTGGGGCAACACCATGGTCCTCACGCCAATGGTTCTCGGCCTTCATCTTCTGCAAGTGCATGTGGTGGCTGTAATTATAGCGATCCTCGGATATTTAGTCGTACCGTTCCTTGTTCTGATGCTAGAATCTAACGAGCTCCTCCTCGTCAATAGGTCCCCACAACTTCACCTTTTGATTTTTGGCCGAACGCTCATAGTCCAAGCCAACATCGTTCCATGTCTCCCAGTGACATCTTATTACTTTGTTTTCTAACAGGACTTTCTGCCTAGTAGCAATAAGCTTTAGTTGCTTCATCTTCTTCAAGTGGGGAGAACGGACACCTTCGATTTTTAGTTCCTCTATTAGCAGTTCATGACCCTGGAAATCCTCCCAGTCACATGTTTTACCCGCCTAAACATATAGAAATCAGTGACCAAACAAAATCAGTTCCTATGTTCAGTTAAAAATTTTAAAGGCTAAGTATATGCACTCACATGGAATTCATTGGGCCCTCCATAAGCATTGCCACAATAGTGTCCCACCCCTAGCTTAGAAGGAACAACTTCATAACGAGCCTTGATGCCACACTTGCACTTGATGTTCGGCAACTTCAAGCACTGCCAGGGCTTCACCCCATCTATAAACTCTTTAATCTCTGCCGAGGAAGGCCACTTCGGCTTCGGTCCGTAGAGGTACTCGTCAAAGTCACAAGCTGGAAATCCACCCTACAAATCATAATGTCACAACCAAAGTGTTATAGTGTCATCAACGAAAATGACATCAGAAAATGTGGTAATAATTGAATGAACACTTACCTTGCCAACTTGACCACAACTGAAGATGGGTTTAAACAATCCATCCAGGCTTGGTTGTTGAAAAAAAGCAGGTTTGCCATAGTCTCATGTAAGAGGATTTTTTTATGCTCCACCCAAGAAAAAAGCTGCTCAAGAGCGGTCATCTCCTTAGGAGGATCCAAGGGTGGAGGCACCCACCGAACAAACTGACTGAGAGGACAACTCTTCTAGGGGTCATAGGGAAATTACATGATGCGACGATCCCACTTGTCATGACCATCGATCCACCTGTAGAAGTTGCATCCTTCCTAGGGGCGTTTCCGATGTGAACAGCAAAAAAAGCACGACCAGACGATAAGTCGTGCCTTGACTGCTTCACCCAAGCCTTCAAATTGTAGAAATAATTTGGTGGTGGTTCATCTGGTGGGTGTAGGTCGCGATCATCGTGGACCGGGGGATGGTGCACGAAGGGATCCTCATTGCCAACCTCCATGAAACCTAATTGGTTCCACATCAGAAAATTAGAAAAAAAAAGAAATCACAACACCAAATCCATAAATGCAATGTTGCATACAAACTAAACCATACATCAAATACCATAAATCATATACTTGTAGTCATCATATAACCACACTAAATCATATAACCACAACACACAATCCATAAATGTAATGCTTCATGCCACAAATCATATACTAATATTCATCATAAAGGTAGCCATAACAACAAAATGAACAATACATCATGAAAGCCTAAATCACAATCCCTAAATAACAATCTCTAAATCACAAAACCTACATCACAAACCCTAATTCATGAAACCCTAAATCATGAAACCCTAACTCACCAACCCTAAATCAAAACAGTCATTTCACTTCAAATGAACTTGAATGGATGGTAAAGCTACTCTTTCACATTGCCTCATGGATCATTAGAAATCAAACCAATTTTCTAAGCAACACTATAAGATTTGGTGACGAGGGGAACAATGAATTAATCAAGACACAAATCAAATAGAGTTAGGGAACCATACCTTGGTGATGAGACAAATGAAATCCAAAAGCCAAATGCAGCCAATTTCAAAGAGATTTAGAGGATGGGAGGAAGAGAAGAGAGAGCCAAGAGAGAGAGAGAGAGCAAGCACGAGCTTGGGATGAGAGAAAGCGAGGGAGAAAGTGAGGGGAAAGTGGATGGGTACCAAATTTATACCACCTAGTCGGTGTGACAGGCTCGTCGTTGGGTGGGCCCCACCACTTTACACGCCGCCTCAGGTCAACGACCTTGCCACGATGTAAAGGTAGTCATGCCAAATTATTTGGCGTGACCGTGTGCTTTTGTCGCTCCAAATGATTTGGCATGACAAAAAGGGATAAGGCGTGCAAATACTTTTGAAACAGGTTTTTTTGATTTTTTATTAAAAAAAGGATTAAATTTAAACAAATCCTCCATTTTTAGAGTTTGGTGGCCAAAATCGGAATGGGCATAATAGTTTGATGGTCAAAAATAAAATTATTCCAAAATAATATAGTACAAAAATAGTACTGATAATTGAAGACCACGAGAAAACAATGGAAAATGTACGTAAAATAAACAGAAGAAAATGACCAAAAAAACGTTGCATGCTTCTTCTTTTTTTTTTTGAGAAATACGTTGCATGCATTTGAGAACATGAAGAAAAAGAATAAAGAACTGCAGCTTAGCCCACAGAGCAACTGTGCGCAGTGCACACGGGCCACGGCGGAGAGAAGAGGTGGCCGAGCGGCGATGGGCTTGGGTCTGCTGTCTGCTGGGCCGGACAGGATGCTGAAGGCAGTCTACTAGGCGGACCGGATGATTTGCCGACGCCCGCCTTCTTCATTATGAGTGGGCCGCCCGCCGCTTCTTCTTTTTTTTTTTTTTTTTTGAGAGAGAGAGAGAGGGAGAGAATTGCCCGTCAGCCCGTGCCTCCTGTGATATGGACAATCCCTCTGAAACCCAAGTGTTGTCAGTCGTTAAAAGACACTCTTAACGCCATCATTTCTAGGACAGGTTGCAGGACAAACTATGCTGCTCTACCTTAGGACGACAATTTGGTTGACGACGTTATAGTTCAAAATGGATCTCAGACAGATAATCAATGGTGCTAATGCAGAGGAATTGCACACAGTTTCACAGTTACCACACTGATCGTTAATTTTCTTCCTACACAGAACTAAATATATTCTTGATTGCAGGTTCGCCCCCTCCTTGGCTTCTCGAAATGCCTCTTTGCTTTCTACCTGAAAACACGCAAGACTACAACTTAGAAACTACTCACAGAACGAGGAAGACATGGATTTGGTAAGAGTTTACAAAATCACCTGCTACCTGGAAAGTGATTCAAGAGCTCATTCCAAAACCGGCTTCCGAGCAAGAAAGAAGTACATTGGCGTGAAGATCTCCTTCCTGTAGTTTTCATACAGCAGTAAGCAAACCGAGGAAAGATTAGATGGAAATGGAGTTACTGAAATTTTAGTCATGCGATCCTTCTTTCTAGCTCAGAAAAACAGACTTACTTTCCACCCTCTACCAGACCTTCTGCGGCTTTCTCTAGGAAATTAGAGACCCTCTCACTGCCCTGGGGAGCCAGACCAACATATTCCAAGGCCTTGACCTGAACAATATCAAAAACTTTATTACTATCCCCTAATTGTCGGTTGTCATCCTTTGATAGAGAATGGCAACTTATTTGATTGTGTGGAACAAATTTTGATTGCATAACTTACAAATCAAGTGTCTGAAAACATAAACAAACTATTTATTGGCCTTACCATTGTGCGAGTAATCATGCGTCCAACAGAAGTCAAACGGAAGCTACTCAGGGAAAATCGGCTTGGATCCAAGGGCAAGTACCAAGGCAATGGCGAATCTTCAGCAAGATCCTTATCCCAAACGACCTGCATGATGAAAAGAAGAGTGTATATTGCTTTGTCAATAGTGCATTTAGCCCCAGGTGGCCTGCAGCAGAACAGGATCAGAAAACAGAGGAAAGCATGCTATCTATCTTACCTCAAACCCAGCGTCTTTTACTGCCTGAAGACATTGCCGAGTGCTTCTGATATCTGGCAGACCATTGCCGAGCTCAATTTCATCCTTGATCCTTTTGTGGGTTGCATTGTTAGCATCATAGTGATCAGTAATGCACCACTCATACACGGCAAAGCACTGGCCAGGCTTCAACACACGATATATCTCCTTATAGCAACCAACCTTTGCAAGAAAAGTAGCAATTTAGTATTCCATTCCATTACAAGAGGAAACAAAATTGATGATAAACCTTAGTAAACAAGTGACAGTTTGGAAAGGTTGAAATCTTACTGGATCAGGTGCATGACATGTCGCCTCAATGGCATAAACAGCATCGAAAGTGTTGTCATCAAACGGCATCTTCATGAAGTCTGCCTGCATTACAGACAAATATAAGTGTTGCCCTTTAGCTTAACAGTAATTCAAAGAACTCTATCTAAAGGCATCAAACTTATGTTAAAAAAGAATGGCATCTTCACAAAATCTGCCTTTAATATATGACAAGGCGTGGACACTTCTAAACTCCATCGTAAAACATCAACTTTGCAACTTCTTTATACAGCATTGCACATGCATAGAACTATTAGTGTACCAAAATTTTCTCTAAAAAGAGGCTAATCTATCATTTTCAACAGAAATGCAACTGCAAAGGCTAATTGGTTAACACCAAAGGTAGCTGAAAGAGTAGTAAGAACTAAAGCAATGAGAAATGTGCTAGTGGATAAGCTAACTGCACCTTGACAAAATCACAGGTTCCACTAACTCCTGCTAGACGATTGAGCTCCTGAATGGTGAAATGTCATGTTAGCATATGAACAACATGATAAGTACCGTAAAAGGTGTCGATTTAACAAATGTGATGTGTTTCAAATGACCTTTCCCCTGGTTATCTGATATTCATTATTATTCAATCCGGTAACTGAAGTTGAGCTGCACAAAAACCATTGCATGATTCAGTTGACTGTGGGTTTTAGCAGAAAATGGATAAATACTGAAATAAAACAAGTGCTATAAATAAAGACCAAAACAATTTAGCAAACAGAATCCTGAAAGGCTAAAATGATCTACATTTCCAATCGGAGGGAGTAAATCATAATGATTAACTAACCCTAACACATTGGCCACATCTGTTAAAAAGTTACAGATGAGGACATCAAAATTCACAAGCACTAAAGATCTTTTGCCCCAAAGAAACAAACCTAAATCTTGCAATTTCTCTCAGTGGTCCACCTATTCCACAGCCCACATCTAATACCTGTTGATAAGTGAAAAGGCACACCTCTTGTTAGTGAAGAGAAACAAGAACCATTGTGAATTAAATTTTAACTGGGATACTGACCTTCATTCCTGGTTTCAAACCAAGTTGCAGGGCAAGAAAATGCTCATGTCGCTTGATGCTTTCGCGCAAGGATTCTCCATTCCATCTAACATAGTAAGCATAGTTCAGTTACCAAAGGACATAAATAAGTATAAGTATATAACATTGTGTTAACTCTTTATCAAATAGGCACTAAACATGTCTTTTGTCCTGACAAATGAAGACCAACAATTTACTGTTTATTATGCAAGGGAGTCCTCACCTGTGAGCAAAGTGGAAGGATTCACCCCAACCATACTCGTAGAAGCTAGTGGCAAGATCATAGTATTTATTAACCTGAAAAATAAGGGCAATGTTTCTGATGTATATCTTTATCTCAAGTGTGTACAAATGCCAAGAAGCAAATAGCCACAATTCCAATGATGGTAAGATTCATCATGAGGCTATGCACAAAACACATGTTTCAGCACCACTGATCTGTTATACTAAAGATGTACTTCTGCCGAACTTTTAACTATTTTTCTAATAATATATTCTCAAGGGAATCTAGTCAAGTAGAATTGCAAGCTGAGAAACCTTAGGTTGCACCAGCTGCAGCTAACTAGAGATTTCTAGTACAGCTCGAATAAGGGGAATCAAATTTACACACCATATCAGTATAGTTGGACTTCCTTGCTTCCTCCTTCCCTCCATAGTATCCATGATATTTCTCATACCTGTAAAATAAATATTAAAGTAAAATAAAGATATAACCAAGGAATAATGGCACTAGAGATTGTCTAGCAGATTCGTGGTATGTCTAGGATTTTTACTCATAATGAGAACCTGCAGTAATCTTGTAAATAACGGTTGTGAAGTGTTTTCCCAATCTCTCTACAAATGGACGAGCGTCTCTTGGGAAGGGAAAGAACATAAGCATCCTTGTTCAAGGATGCCAGTTCCATTTAGCCATTTGTACAGTATGTTTCATGCAAAGGAGAAAAATGAATATCTTGGTAGCTCCTTAATGGCATGTACTATAACCTGGCACATGGTGGACTATTGTGAGCTAATAATGGACCAGAAACTGTCAATAATGTTCTGACAAGCAGTATGCAGTTCAGTACCATGGGCAATATAAATGGAACCCACTACATTGCGACAACGAGATTTGGCTACAGATAGTGACATAGCAGACGACATTCATCAGATGCTGACATTTTCCTACCCAACTATTAAGGGAATAGTAAACAAGTCTGCACATAGGAAGAGCTAATATAGACATCATGCCAGCGAGCTGTGACACAAAGTGCAGGATTTTAAAAGCCCTCAGCTAAAAGAAAGCGCAGCCGGGATTATTGGATATATTGCAGCTTGAAAGGTTAAGCTAACTAGTAACAAAAACATTTCGGTGAACAAAAAAAGCAGTAACAAGTAATTGGCTGCTATAAAAGAGCATATGACCATATGAGGTAAGGAAAAAAAACAAAATACTAATATCAGCTAATCAAGATCCTAACAGGAAGAAAATCCTCTGAAACATAATCCTATACGAACAGAGTAAAAAAAACAGTATTCTTTTCTTTTAATTTAGACCTACAAAGTACAAATATACAAATGATGCCTGGAAATCAAATCTGCAGGGCACAGAAGGAATTGCAATTATTTAAGGATGAGTAAACTACATTAACTCATCTTTATTATTCCTAAACATGGTCAGGTGCTCTGCAATATCCAATAGAACAGAGACATGCCAATCACAAAGGAAGCTGTGGCCAGATCCAGGAAGAGTACATACTCATCGACGGCCGACTTGACTTCCTCCTTGGTGATCTTCCCTCCGAGGCCAGAGGCAAGATCCAGCGCACCCGACTTCGACATCGTCGTGTAGTGCGGCGGCCGGGGACGGATCAAATGCACCTGAAATAATTGCTATCTGTCAACCAGAGCCCTCCACCCGTCTCTTCAAGATTCAGAACCACGCCGAATACATGTACGTGGACAGATGAAAAGGATGTTTCTTCCTCCTCTGCCCACTAAAAAAGAGAAAGAAAAAGTTTCGCGCTTTCGGCAAAGCAAGTAATCGGAACCGGGATAGCGACCGGGGCGAGTGGTGGGCAGGCTGGCTGGCAGCAATGCACAGTAGTAGAGAACAAACGGGGTTTCGAAGATAGATGAGGACAAGACAGAGGGGAGGCCAACACGTCAGGAGTGACGAAGAAATTCGGGAGACGCTAGACTGCATTCGCGCTCATCCACGGCGGAGGAATCGTGAGAGAACTGGACGGACCGATACTGGAGGAAGAAATCAAGAACGGTTTCGGGGTCTCCGTATGTTCGTATCCACGGCGGAGAAACGATTCTACAAGGCCAACAACGGCCAATCGATTTCAGACGTGTTTGGGGGTGGGGTGGGGGGGGGGGGTGGGGTGGGATTGGGGTGGGGGAGGCTAACCCGTGGGAGGAAGCCGGCGCGGCAGTGGACAGAGGTGGTGGCGCCTCGCTGCTGACGCGACGGAGACGACGGGCGGGGCCGGTGGCGGACAGAGCTAAAGGAGAGGGGCTCTTGTTCAGAATGTGGGCAAAGATGGTGTGGATGGATCCACCCGACCACGAGCTACGGCACAGACAGCGGCGCAGGAGGACGCCGGGATTTTGAAGCCGAGGATGAGCGGCGGCGGGCGGTTGGCAAAGAAATCTGGACTCGTTCGGGTCAGTTTGGGGATATCACTCGACGTGGGACAATTTTTTATTTTTAACCGTTCTTTTAAGTATTTTCACATATGACTGCGAAAATCTATATTTTTTAAACTAACCGTTTTCGCGGCACCGTCGGCCGTGGCGCTGCATTTCCACACTGCGGCGTCATGCATGGTAGCGCCACTGGGTGATGACATGGCGGCGGGGGCACTGGCCCACCCTGTGGCGCCACCATGCATGGCGCCACCGTGTGGCGCCACAGTGTGGTGCCCTGGATCGTGGCGCCACAGGCCTTACATCCACCCCGGGCCACCTTCCTCTGTCTCAACACTTTCGTTCCTTTTTTCTACCTCCGCGCCTCCTCTCCCACGCCGTCGTCGCCAACGCCCGCGCCTCCTCTCCCCCGCCGCCACCTCCGCCGGCGGCCGTCCTCCAGGGCCCCACCGCCTCCCGTGCCGAGGCCGCCCCCATCTCCTTTGCTCCGCCTCGCCCATCGCCCGTGCCTCCGCCTAACCTGTCCAAATCGCCTGTCGCCCGTGCCTCCGCCTCGGTCGTGCCTCCGCCGCAGCCGCCGGTCGCCCGCCGTCGCCGGCCCCTCGACGACCCCCCTCGCCACCGCCCCCTCCTCAGCCACCTCCACCGGCTAGTAAAGGGTAGAGGGAGGGGGCGGGGCATTGCCCCGGCCGGCGGGTCGCCGGTGGGAGGTTGAGGGTGGGGGTAGGGGGCGCTGCAGTGTGCAGCCACCATTGCCCGTTGCCACTGGTGCCCATCGACGCTGGCAAGCACCTTTTCTGCACTTTCAAGGTAAACCCATTGCCGCTGGTGCTCCATTAGCTAATTTATGGTTGGTAGAAGATTGTTGAAAGTTAGTAGCTAAATTATAGTTACAATAGTAGCAACTTAAAGTTGCTAAATTATAGTTACAATAGTAGCAACTTAGTTTAATCTATTAGTTAATAAGAATGGTTAAAGTAGTATATAAATTGTAGTACAGTAAGTTAGAATATTTATTGAATATAGTGGAGATAGTTAGTGTAGCTATTTTAGTGAGTGTAGGTAGTTAGTGAATTTAGTTAGAATACATTTTAATGTTAGTAGGGACATTACGTGTGACCATTTGATGGCTTATTGCTGTAATGCCTTTGTAGATGGATTGTTGTGGCAGAACCTTCTAAAGCATATGGCTCACACGCATGATTATTGTCTAAACAGACTCCAAACAATCATGAATGTGTTCCATAAAACTTAAAAGGTCTGTCGGGTAAATCCCGAATTATCCATAATTCTCCAAGCAGGATCAATTATTACAAAGAGACATTGCAGTATTACAATAGTTTTATACAAATAATATACATCGGAGTAAAAGAGCGGAAGGATTACAATAACATAAATTTACAAACCGTTTAGTTTTAACTTATAAATCATAAGTTGAATTATTACAAACCATAGTAGCAGTGGAATAACAATATAACTTATTACGTCAACCTTGATTATATGCTCCGCCCAAGAGCGAGATATCCTATTCGTCATCACTTTCCTCGACGACGGTCATGCAGCAGGATGCGAAGCATTCCTGCCCATGAGGCTCACCTGCAACAAGGGTTCAACAAACCCTGAGTACAAAAGTACTCAACAAGACTGACCCGACGAAAAAGAGGGGTGAAGACTCAGGAAATGCAGGCTAGAGGGACAAGGTAAGGCTTGCAGGAGATAAAAAATTTTACAGAAAAGCTTGAAAGAAAGAAAAGCTGTCTTGCTCAAGATCAAAATTACCAACCAACTTCCTTCTTAAACCTTAATCATTATTCAAGTTATTACTACGATGAGAAACACCGATCGAGTCTTCTTCTCTGAGAAGCAACGACGATTCGAATCCATTTTCATATACCCAGCTGGGACCTAGGTCACTGATATACAGGAGACTCTAACTCCTAAGCATATCAGATGAACCGATATACCGGGATAACAACCGCAGCCATATATCACCATATGATGCACGTGAGCACTTCGACCCAGTGTACCGATATACATGGGAACTTAAACCCACAGTATAACACACTATGACATATGTGGGGACTCTGGCCCACTATAAGTCACTCCATGACATACGTGGGAACTCTAGCCCACCGTATACCATTTCATGCATGTGGATTTTTTAATTTCTCGATAAACATGAGTTCACCGTTGACACGGGACCTAGGGCATCAACAGACGGAAACACTACAGAGGGACTCCGTTCCCAATGCAAGTTATCCGTCCGGACTCGATTTATTAACTATCATCATGATTTCAACAGATAAAGCCAAACTCATCTTTTTCATTCTTTTACTTTTGAACACTTAATTAATTAAGCAGGGCTAAGCATTACTACGTATCTTCTAGAACAGGTAACAAGGAATATGGAAGTAAGATAGGTAATGCAGTTGGTGGGTTTTCACTCAACTCCTATTACTTAATGCAACATATCATAACTGAAGCGATAAAACTTTTATAAAATAGAATAGGGTTTGAATGCATCCGGGGCTTGCCTTGATGGTCGGGGTAGACGGTCTTGAGTTTCGGATCAACTCCCAACTTTTGAATCTGCTCTTCCTTGGGATCTGGTGTGACAACGTTAAACTCTCCGTTAACGGAAACTATACGATACAATGATATGCTTCAACATGATGGAATGGTAAACATGATGCTCGATGGATACATGATTAGATTAATGGCTTGAGTACAACTTTCCTTCACAATAAAGTTGTAAGCCAACCAAAACATACTTACTATAAAGTTGCAAGCCAACCAAAACATACTTACTAAGTTCATTAGGGTTAACTACATTATTTAAGAAAGTTATTAAACACATGAAATAACGTTAATTAAGCCCTAATGACATGATCCAGGTAAGCGCAAATAATTAATTAAAGTGTCAAAGGTCATTAGGGTTAATGACCCAAGGTCATCAATCAATCCCAAAGTCAAATAATTCCTATAATGATTAAACTTAATTAAAGGGGTTAATTAATTAATTAAAAACATTAAAATAAAGGCATAAAAATTAAAGTTTTCTAATTGAACTCAAATTTTTATTTTAAAAATCTCTTGGTCTAATTAGATGGAAAAATAAATTTTAGAATTAAAAGCCAATTATTTTATTTATTAAAAATCATTGAAGGTCCATTTTTTAATTAAAAGAGCTAATTTTAACTTATGAAAAAATATTCAAATTTTGAATTTCATATTTTTTCTAGGTAGATAATATCATAAAGAACACACACAAAAATTTTTAAAATTTTTGGAGCTATACATGAATTATTATGAATTTCTAAAGAAAACAGCATTTAAATCATTTTTTAGAAAAAGAAAAGGAAAATCCTTTTTCTCTCCCCACGTTGACCCGACGGCGACGGCGCTTGACCAGCGGCTATCTCGCCGGCGACGAGGTCTCCAGCGTCGGGGCTTGGTCCTACAGGCTCATCTCGGCACGGCGAGCAACTTGGGCTGGCTAATGAAGTGGCGGGGCGACGGCGGCGCACTGGCCGGCGGCCATGGAGGCCCGGCGACGCGGTGGCCCGACGGGAGAGCTCATCGGAACTTCTCCAGCGGCAGCGAGCGCATGAGCATGTGCAGGACATCGATGCGAAGACGTTGGGCCAGAAAATGAAACCGTTTCTGGCCTCTAGCTCAAACGGCTACGCGCGCGACGGCGCGGGCAGAACCATGCTGGCGGCAAGCCACGGCGGCAGTACCCTACGGCGCAAGAGAGGTGAAATTGAGGGCATGAAGGGATGCAGGAGCTCACCGCAGTTCTGGTGCGCTTGAAGATGAAGGCTCGGAGTGGCTGAGTCGAGCTGCGGACGGCGGCGCTGATGGCGGCGGCGGTGCTCCGGCAACAAGAACGGCGTCATGGCGTGTCCTGTGTACCAGAGAGCGAACCACGGTGCATATGAAGAGCAGGAGAAGATGAAGGACATGATAGGAGGGTTAAAGGAAATATGTTTTCCACCTTGGCGGCGATGGACGGCGAGAAAGCTCGCGGCGGCTCGAGTGCCGGTCGCGAGGAAGACGACGGCGCGCGAGCGACTCGGGCAGGGAGAGCGAGCACGGGCTAGCTCAAACTGAGCGCAAGGACGATGCGGAGCTTCTGGCAAGAGCAATTAAGCAACGGTGGAGCGACGGCGGCGAATTTTTTCAGCGGGGACGAGCTCGACGGCGGTGAGCAGAAGAAAGAAAGAAGACGACGGTGGCAGCCACGCCTATATATAGGGCAGGGGCGAGGGGTGGACGGGCGACACGGGGCGGTGAAGCTTCGCGCGCGAAGCGAGCTGGCGACCACGGTACACCGGTATGGGTGACGGTGGACGGCGGCGTGGCTTGAGAAACCGGCCATGGCGGTAGACGATAGGTCTTCATACTGTTCAAGAAAATTACAGAAATGCCACTCGTTTGAAATTATAAGTTACTCCAAAATTTATATAAGAACTTGAAAATTTTCAAAAATATCATTTGTATAACTTTTTAAGAGCTACACTTTTCATTTAACTGGCATCCTCAAATTCTGTATGGATTTTGAAATATGAATTCAAATTCAAAAGGAGAATAAAACCCTAGAAACAAACATTTGAAATTACTTTTGATTTTTCAATAAAATTTGAAAATCTTCAAAACTATGAAATGTTTAAATTTTCAAACCAAACCTTTTTCATATACAAAGTTTTCCCAAATTATGCATAATTTTTGAATTATGGTTTTAAAATAAAAAGGGGACAAATGTTGGAAAACTATATTTTCAAATTCATTTGAAATTCTTTTTGAAACTTGAAAAACTTTGAATACCAACTTTGCAGCTCTTGACAAGATCTACAAACTATCTTTTTAGAGTATCACCAAATTCTTTTTAGATTTTGAATTATAGAAAAGGGGATAAATCTAGATTTTTGAAATAAAGGGTTTTTAAAACCGAATTCAAACTCGATTTGGTTTCTAATTTAATTGGTTGGTTATTAGTGATCACATACATCATTCAAGGACATTTTTAGGTCAATGACCTAATAGTACCCTTGGTTGACCAAGTTGACTTTTGAAAATCATTTTTATAGCATTCCAATTTGAATTTAAATTTGAATTGCAAGACTTGGGAATAAGCTTTGAAATCCAAATTTAACTTCAAATGTGGAAATCATTTTTAGGGTTGGACTTAGATTTT
This sequence comes from Bothriochloa decipiens, assembly GCA_023333625.1. Lineage (NCBI taxonomy): Eukaryota > Viridiplantae > Streptophyta > Magnoliopsida > Poales > Poaceae > Bothriochloa > Bothriochloa decipiens. The sequence goes on from CM041630.1 coordinate 17,174,181, forward strand.
TACACTATGCTTGACACTAGTGTAAACACGGTTTACACCTCAAGTACATAGAATATAAATCAAGCATTTGAGATGACATTCGAAAGTAGGGTTTTATTATTTCATGTGACAACACATTCCAGAAACACAATCAACCTACGAAATATAAATTTGTTTTAGTTAATGCACATCAAGGTTGACCTAATTATGAATGCTTTGCAGTGCATATGATGACATGGCAAGTTTTAGTTAATATAACACCAGAGGTGTTATAATTGTTGTGTCTGGATTTTTTATAGAGGAATTGTTAGGTAAGAAGATGGTATATTTGAGGGCATGGATGAAGAAATGGAATGGTTTGATGAACCTCCTAGTTTTGATGACCTTTTGGTTCATTTGGAAGCCAAGTTTGACGGTGAATTCACACTCAACGGGAGGATTGATAGTGGGAAGACTAGGGCACACTATATCATGTTGCCCTTGTGCAACCCTACTGACTAGTCGTGTTACCATAGACTGCCCCAAGGATCCAATATGTCAATGCCTGAGGTTGTGGTGGAGAATGGGTACAGGAGGGAGGGTGATGAGGACTTGTCGTATAATGACGGTGGTGGATACAATGAAGAAGAAGGTGGGGTACACAGCGAAGGAACTCAAGGTGAAGGTCATTTGACACCGGAGCACTTTCATTCAACTCCAGTTGGTCGTATTAGTATGGATGAAAACAGTACGGATATTTTCTGACCGTATTCGAGACCGAATTCGTTTAGATGGGTTTAAATCTGTCTGTATCTATGTCCGGATATTCAACATCCGATACAGTATCCGAATTCAAATACTAAAATCTTATATTTATGATGTCGATACCCAATCCTATCCTATCCGGTATGGTTGATACTATCCGTATTCGAATCCGAATCCGAGCCTAAATATGAAAACAAATATGGTATGACTGATATCCGTTCGTATCCAATCCGTTTTCATCAGGACGTATTAGCAATGACGACTTTGATGTGAGGGAGTTAGCACAGGAAGAGGAGGAGGAGAGGGAGGACATGATGGCTGATGAGGTTAGCACTGATTCAGATGACTCAGATGATGAGAACGGTGTTACAAATGCAATGGCAGCACCAGTTCCAGTTGAGGTACTTCATGCCATGCTGACTCAGGGCAGTCTAGTCCATGATTTGCTCGAGTAAGATACCGCTTATGACTCATGGGGTAGGATTAGCGAGGCAAGGCAATACATCCCACCGCCACCTTACACATAGACTGAGCTTATGCAGTTGAGGGGGAGGAACCCACCGATGAGTGATGTTCCTAACTACAGAGATGTCAGCATGACACATTTGGTAGTTTGTGACACCTGGCTGCACATGTGTTCTTCCGCATTGTATAACCATAAAGATGGTGATATCCTTAGGAAGGGTATGGTATTCAATACAATGGCAGAGATGAAGCTATTCCTTCAGGCTATGCTGTGTACCACCATAGACCCTACTACGTCACTCATTCGGACAAGAAGGAGAGGTACCAAGTTGCATGTGTCAGCTGGACTTGCGATTAGAGGTTTCATGTAAGGAAGAAAAAGGGTGATGGCAAGTGGAAAGTAACCAAAGTGGTCCAACCCCACACATGCAGGAGCAATGAGGCGAAGGATGTGCATCTGCAGCTCACTGCGCGCTACCTCGCCCGCCGTATATTGGGAATGGTTGATGCAGACAACAACGTATCGGTGGCTTAGTTACGATGAGATATATTCGATTTGACAAAATATGAAGTAACGTATGGAAAGGCTTGGCATGCTAAGAAAATTACCCTTGCCATCCGTTGGGGTAGTTGGGAGGAAGCATACAACAGGGTTCCTCGAATATTATGTGCAATGAGGCATTACAACCCTGGCATGAGATGGTTTATAGACACAGGAGGGCTCTATCTGCAGAGCGTTCAGCGGCATGTCCTGTGGCGTGTGTTCTGGTTTTTCGCGCAGACCCAACATGCATTCCAGTATCGTCGGCCAGTGATTCTTGTTGATGGCACTTTCCTAACAGGAAAGTACAGGGGCACTTTGATGATGGCTACAGCTGTTGACCCAGAGAAGCAGATAGTGCCCATTGCATATGCTTTGGTAGAGGGGGAGAACAATGAATCCTGGTCATGGTTCATGCAGTTGCTCCATACGAAAGTTCTTGGTAATGATCGGCCGATTTGTTTGATCTCAGACCGGCACCTGGGGATCATTAATGCTGCAGCAGAACAAATTGATGGGTATGATCCTCTTGTACATAGATGGTGCGCGCGTCATTTTGCCGCTAATTTCTAGCGTAAGCAGAGGAAGGCAGAGGTCTGTGACATGGTAAAAAATCTATGTTATGTACGAACAGACCAAGAGTTTAAAGAGAAATTAAAAGAGTTGGAGAAAGTGTTAAGTGTTCAGGGTGATGCATGGTTAAAAAAGCAGTTGGAACAGAAGGAAAAGTGGGCATTGGCATATGATGAGGGTGGCTTCAGGTATGGCATCATGACCACCAATGCATCAGAGTCATTCAACCATGTGTTTAGGGGAGTGCGATCGTTGTCCGTGTCTGGAATCATTAAGCACTCCTTTACAAAGTGCAACGAATATTTTGTAAAACGTTATGGACTTGCACAGAGAGATCTTAGTGAGCTTGGCAAGTTTGGGAGAGCCGCACAAGAATATATGAACGAGGTAGAATTATTGGCCAAAGAACAAATAGCTGAACCATATGGTCCAGGGTGTGAGGTCTACAGTGTTAAAGGTAAGGGTGGCACAAGGCTGGGAGGGGAACGATATGGTGGTCGAAACTACCGAGTCGATCTTGCGAGAGTTGAGTGCACTTGTAATGTCCCTCAGATCATGCATGCCTATTGCTCCCACATGATCACGGCCTGCCAGGCGATCGGATATGATTGGACAGCCCCTCCATTTATGTCACCCTTGTACCTTCGTTCCAACACTTTGGCCGTCTAGAGTCAGGCCTTCGAGCCATACCTTGACCCGACGCAGTGGCCCACTTACTATGGTGAGAACTACGCGCCACATCCCGACTTGAAGAACGTAGGGAAGGGTAGGAGAAAGAAGAAGCGACTCAAGGGCAATATGGAGAGACGAACCCGAGAGAGATGAGGAAAGAATGAAAGAAGGGAGAAGAAAGAAAGCATGGTTGGGTTGCCTATACGCACCCTGTGATGCCACGATCCAGGACGCCACACTGTGGCACAATGATCTGTGGCGCCACGGTGTGGCGCCATGCATGGTGGCGCCACAGGGTGGGCCAGGGCTTGTCCCCCAGCCGCCACGTCATCCCCCCTGTGGCGCCACTATGCATGGCGCAGCAGTGTGGAAACACGGCGCCACGGCTGACGGCGCCGCCAAAACGGTTAGTTTTAAAATATATAGATTTTCACGGTCATTTTTAAAAATACTTTAAAAAGATTAAAAATAAAAAAAATCACGTGGGACATGCGGCGCGTGAGCTCCGGTGGCCCCGTCCCGTCCGTGGTAGGCTGGCAGTGGCAGGCGGCAGGGTGGACGAGAGAGAGCAGAGGTGACCCGACCTTTTTTTAAAATTAATGGAAAAGCAGTTCCATTTGTGATTCACAAGTCGCCCGACATAAGAAAGGGTCTTTACAAATTCCGAGCCATAAACTGAAATCATCAACACCTGTAGATACGCCACGATACAATCAGCTACATGGTTACAAGACCGATGGCACTCACTTAGAGATATTCTAAGAATCTAATTTAAATCAAAAGCCATTCTAGTCTTGATCTCTCTTTAGATAGCTCCTAATCTAGCCCGATCCAAGCCATTGGAGTTTATGCCGTAGGTGGCCAACTTTTGTGCATGCGTTTCAGCAATCACCACCTGGTTCATTACCCAAGTTAAGTAGCCAGCTCTATGCTTTTTATTTCAGACATGCAATTGCTTCAGCTTGGAAAGCATGTGACAAATTTTGTAATGAGCCCGAAGCAGCAGCACATGACAAAGGCCTTGTTTGGATGGATACACTCTTGTAGCATAAGAAATTGGCGTCTCTCCTCTCAAGCTTTATAGATCTCGTGAAGTTGTGTTTTGAGCTAGTGTTTAGTAGAGCTTGACTCAAAACAAAGGTGGTGGCCATTGGTGGATCCAGGGGGCTGGGGGCTTAGTGAGCTTGATTTTCCCTTTAAAGTTACTATAGCTTAGCTTAAATCTGTCATTAATTAGCTTGATCTCCATTAGTCAGCACACACACCCCATGTGCTCATCCTAGATCCGCCACTGGTGGTGGCGAGGAGCATGGGTGGCATGGGCTGACCATCAACACCGTCATGCATCAATGTCGTTATGGCACCTTGATGGCGGCTGTGGAGGAGATAGACAAAGAGATGACCGACCCTCTAGATACATACGTTTGCTCTCTACCTCCGTCTTATAGGATATGCATGCATCAACAATTAGAGCTCTAAATAAATGTAATACAAAAATATATTTTGGTAACGAATCTAAGAATTAATGGCATCATTTTTAGGACAGAGTGTGAATTGTATATCTGTTATTAAAAAAACAGTTTTCTACTTTCTTGGATGCAACCTTTTGTTTAGCAACATATTTCATGAGAGTTATTATATCCCCCTCTCTATTTTTAATTATCAATACATGTACAAATTCTAGTATTAATATTTATTTAGGCAACTTTTGTATCTATGTAGCAATATTAATGCAGGTTGCGTGATTAAAATTGTCAATTGAACCATATTTGGAACTAGAAGTAGTTTCAATCACTTGAGTTTCGTCGCTATATATTAGCTAGATAGACATGAGAGAAATTAAAGTAGCCCCTCCGATGAATTTATGTTTTTATAATAAAACTTATTTAGAGATACAAATATTACTAATATTCTGTACGATTGTAGCTAGTCAAAATGAATCTTAGAGCGACATTCATGCTTATGGCGTGAGAGGTTGACTGTTGTTTGACGACGGCAATTGACAATGAGGATTCTCTTCGATACAACCGATGCTGAGAGGTTGACTGTTCCGATACTGCCCTTGGGTGCCGGGGTGATCTCTTTCCACTACATGGCTCAGGCCAATGCATGGGACGCCAGATGTTGCCACAACTGGACGGAGCTGGTGGCATGGCGACAAGCAGCGCGGCCCCTTATTCCCCTATTCTATTGTATTTCTACACAATGTGCGGACAAATTGACAGCCCAACGTCTCCGATTATTTATCCCTATAGATCGGTGGTGACAAACTAAGCACAAGGTACTAGTAGTAGTCATGCATGATATATACTATTATTATATAGTGTTTCGAGGTAGTATTTGTTTGCTTGCTGTGTGACCAATGTAAATGGCAAGTTTACATGAGTTAATTATATATATATATATATATATATATATATATATATATATCGATCGTCACGCGGCTAGCAAATTAATAAAGTCATGCACGCGCCACCTCAGCCCCAGCCCTCGGGCAGCATGGCCACTCGGCACTATCGGCGCTTGCAGCTTGGTGTGGGCTGTGGCAGTGAGGCTACCGTTGGTCCGATCCGATCCGTTACACTAGTCACACAACCAGCGTGGCTGATCGATCTGAGTGCACAGTCCATCCCCATATCTGAACTCTGTTTGCTTCTCAAGCGTAAAATACATGCATATGTTTCAAAACATACGTACAGATATTAATGTAGAGAAACCTCAAGAGTAATTAAAATAGTAAAAAGATGAAGGTGTACTCAATGGACAAACCGAGTGACAACCAAGCTTCAATTACCTTTAACTTGTGCATTAGGCTTCAGTTCTTAGAAAGGGATTGATAAACATACACTAAAGTCCACATGCTAGAAGAGCCCAAGACCCCAAGTAGCGTTTAGATACAAGTGTTCAGTATCCAGAGGCTTCTTCAGAACATTCAAAGCATCAGTTCAGTGTAGCAAAATCAATCTACCATAAGTGCTACTGGTAGGGAGTGATTTATGGGAGGGAGATAATGGGAAATTGAGGTATGGCAAGCGCCATACCTTGCCATATGGGTGGCTCTGCCCCTGATGATCATCACCGTTATAGTTTGTTCAAAAACAACTCACCATGTTTTCCTTTTCGTAAATTATGAATACGCACCCTGTTTTTCTTTTCATAAATCATGAATACTCTCCCTGTTTTCCTTTTTCTTTGTTACAGTGGAGGAACCAGGAATTTTGTAGAGCCCGAGCGAGATACAACGTTAGAGTTTGAAGATCTTAGGCATTGTGTAGCTAGAGCGGTCAAACCCTAAATAATAAAAAGGCTAGGCCAAATAGTGCAGATAAATGTATGACATTTAAGCAAAAATGGACAATCAAATTACTCAAAAAACTAAAATAATCACTAATTTATTGGGTCAGGGGAGCCATCATCTTATGAGCAAGGTAAATAAATTCTATCGTTGTTACCTTTATTAGTTACTCTATCTTATCGTATATAATGTGCATCCATACTCCATAGATGACGACCTAGCACATATACGTATTATTTTATTAACCTAAAACCTATCAATACTCTATGGTGCCACGTTGTATACGCGGATCAACCAATCACCGTCCTCCTCGCCTCGCCTGCTCCAGAGAGCTCGATTTGTTCCCCAATCTCCGCACCCGCCTGCTCCACCGCCCTCCGCCGCTCCGGCCGCCGAGCGAGCCCCGATCCAGATCAGATCAGGTAACCCCGCGCCAACCGAGATCCCTGCGTCGCTTCCCTCCTCCTCCTCCTCCTCCTCCTCCTCCTCCTCCTCCTCCTCCTCGCGGATCGCCGGTCCCGTCCCGCGCGTGGGGTCCGTTGATCCCTGGATCCCAAATCTTCCTCGCCGGGATAGTGCGGTGCGGTTGCGTGCTCTTGTAAATTGTGATACCTCGCGGCGGATTTGGTTGGTCCCGCTGCCTGCGTGCCGGAATATGCATCTGGATAATGGCATAATGTGTTTTGACTTGTGGCGATTTAGGTTTATACTAGAAAGTACGCGCGTCGTTGCCGCGCTGTATGTGGCCAGCCAGTGATGCCTGCAGTTACTATTTTAAATGTGTCCTCGGAGTGCAATAATGATATTTGGATTTTGGAATATGGTTTGTGTGCAAATATGCGGTGCGATGAGTGTGGTGGTGCTTGGACTGTAGAAGTGTTTGTATAGTGCTGTGGTTATAGGTGGTAACTAATTTTTCTTTGATGTTGAATGGTTATCCTGTTGACGTTGTTTATTGGAGTGACATAAAAATAGAGATAAGAATTGGAAAAGATTTGTTGCTATTTTGAGCAGAGTATATTTTAGCATGTAGGTAAAGCAAACCATTTTTTGAGGAAATAGAAAGTGTTGATAAATCAAGAAATAGGAGCATAGCTCAGTTTAGAATATATTCGTTGGTTGACTTGCGTTTTGGATAATTAAGGATAATACATGATAACCAATGATAAATTGAAAACCCAAATCCTATTTGGAGCTTTATTAATATCAAAAATGTCTTAAATTTGAGCAAAGCGCCATCTTTGGGAACCAGTGTTTTTTTTAATTACTGTTGCACCAATATGTAAAAAAAATGTAGATATACATGGTCATATTTGTAGATGTTTGAGTTGCGCAACTTATCATATTGCAGTAAATGTAATTAATTGGAAGGCATAGTAGTCTATAGACTTTAAACCTTTATACGTGCAAATCATATTTCAGATCATATTTTCATATACCCAAACTATAGTATATTTTATATACCTTAAACCATGATAAAATTGCAGACCCAAACCATGATAATATTTTGATGTACCAAAACCGTAGTAAAATTCTAGATATTAAGGGAATACTTACTCGGGATATTATTTATAGATATATAAAAGTTATGAATTATTTTAGTAGATTGTTAAAATATATATTATATACATGGAGTATCTGATTAAGGGAATACTTACTCGGGATATCTATAGATATATAAAAATTATGAATTATAATTTATATGAATGTTTAAAATTGCCTTCGAATGATCGGCACTGTGCCGTGAGCCGAGTTCGTGTGCTCTGTTATGGACTCGTGAGCTCTGTCTCATATGGGACCCTCAGGAAGATGTGGTGCGTTCCTATTGGCACAAACGACGTGGCCTCGATGCCATCACCCGTCTGTCTGTCCTCATCTCATCTTCTATCCGCGTAGTCAACGGAAGGCCGAGAGAGAGTAAACAGAGAGCGGGACTGCAGGAGAAAGAGAGAATCGAAGGGAGAGAGAGAGGGAGGGGAAAGAGAGCAGCAGGGCGGAGCGGAGGGAGCAGAGGGTGCAGAGCGCTGGCGGCAGTAGCGCTCGGCGTGGGAGGCGCAGGGCGGCGTCGGTGCTGGTGGCGGGGAGCAGAGCAGTGTGCGGAGCGGGAGAAACAGATCGACGGCCGGAACTTCGCAGTTGGTGGTGCTCGGCATCGGTGAGCGCGGCTGTGGTCCCGACCGCGGCGGCCTGAACGTGGCCGTTGACCCTGGGCGTGGGCGTCCCCCAGCACGGCAACACGCGCCGCGGCACGAGCGGACCCCGTCGGTGCTCGCGGCCGCCGCGGAGGTGCACGGCGCAGCGGCCCCGGCCAACCTGGAGCGTACGGGGGCTGCGGGCATGGCGCCCCTGACCATCGCGGAGCGGCATCAGCGGACGCTGCGCTGCCGGTCGGTGTGGCGGGGGCGACGGCCCCAGCGACCCCGGCGCGGGTGGAGGTATAGGCGCGGCGGACCCGGCCGCCCCGGCATAAGCGCAGGTGGGCACGGCGACCCTGTCGCCGGCGGGGGTGTGGACACGGCGCTATCGACCACCCCGGCGAGGGCGACGGCCCCGACGACCATGGCGCAGGTGGAGGTGTGGGCGCAATGGCCTCGCCTCGTTCGTACCGGGCGAGCGGCGCGGGCATGGCAGATCCGCCCCGACGACGACGGCGCTGTGGAGCGGGGCATCGCCGAGGGCCAGGGGGTCCACCACCACCAGCACGCCGCCGTCACGATCTCGTCGGTGCCGTCCGCGCCGGGCGCCGCCATGTCGGTGGGGGGCATCGCTAGCGCGCGCCGTCGCCGTCATCCCACCCGCTCAGCTGCTCGTCCGATGCGCCACCGCCTCGAAGAGGGGGAGAGAGGAAGAGTGGAGAGAGGGAGGGAGGACTGAAGAGTGATTTCTCTAAGTTCGAGGGCTTTTTTGCAAAATGGCCTGAACTCACGCGATCCACGCCGTCCGGGCGCCCGATCCAACGGCTGAGAATTGCAGGCAACGTGGCCTGCTTCCCTGGCCAGCTTTTGGGAGCAGGATTCCTATATAGAAGATTTGTTTCATCTGAAACTGTTGAGGTATGCCTCTGATTCTGAATTACGGTCCTTTTTGTTTTGCCCAGGTGCTGAGAGATGGACGCGAACAGGCGCCAGAGTGGGATTCAGCAGCTGCTGGCTGCGGAGCAGGAGGCTCAGCAAATTGTCAACGCGGCTAGAGCTGGTACTGTTTTCTCATAGATTGCAAATCTAGCATAGCGTTATTAGACAGAAGCAATCTTGTGAATGAGTTTATTCCATTCACTTAGACATGCTTCTCTGATCCTCAATTAACTATTGTAGAGTGAGAGTAAAGGTAATGTATTGCTTCGTTTGTGAACTGTAGCAAAAAAACAAAATGGCATCTCGTTCTTTTGATATCGCTATAGCATTCCCACCAAACATACAGCACCTGTTCTGATTTTTAGGCCATGCCCTCTCACACATAATAAGTTACAAAATGTATAAGTTTGCATATAGCTAACTGAGTTGAGATCATGATGTATTTAGTGCCCAACTCTACACAAAGCAATCTTTAGTCTCAAGAGGAAAAAATAACTTTACTTTTCTTTTTTTGATGAGTATGCACAAGCATGTTTAACTGTGAACTGTTTTCTGGTGAAATGTAACAACAAAACTAAAATGTAAAAAGGACTATGTTCTCCCTTTCAATAGAATGCAGGATAGACTTGAATGTTTCTGTTTGGTACAGCTAAGTGTCAATAAAAAAAAGGTTGACATCTTGCTTTTATCGGTCCCATTAGCAAAAATATATTCCATTGTGAACCATGTGCTGCACAAATGTCTTTTAAACTTGTTTGCAAATTGTCAGCTAATAGGAAGCTAAAAAGCCAGCCTCTTTTAACCTCCCTCCCTTCCTCTTAGTATTCTGTCATATGAACATGAATTTTTCCTGTGTTCAATAGCCAAGTCAGCGAGGCTTAAGCAAGCCAAAGAGGAGGCTGAGCGGGAGATAGCTGAGTACCGTGCCCAGATGGAGGCTGAGTTCCAGAGGAAGGTCGCAGAGGTATGCACACCTGCGCTTCCTGTTACTTTTCCTCCCATAGGATTACAGGACCTCACTTTTATGTCTTTGTGACTACAGAGCAGTGGTGACTCTGGTGCTAACGTCAAGCGTCTCGAGGAAGAGACAGCGGCGAAAATTGAACAGCTCAACCAGCAGGCTGCAAGCATCTCCCATGATGTCATTCAGATGCTTCTGAGGCATGTCACCACCGTGAAGAACTGAGGAATGCTGTTCCCAAACTATGCTTGCAAGCTTGTATCATTGAATCTATTTATTTTTGTCAGAGTGGCGAGGAATAATATGCTGCTTGTATCCATATTTCTTTTTCTTGAATTGATTACGGAATAAGCCGGCATGCTATCAGACCTTGCCATTATTACGTATAGTTGGTGGTAAATAATATTGTTTTAAATTGGATTTTTGAACAAACTATTTTGTCGAGTCCCTACCTGGTGTTGCTGTTTACTTTCTCCTATAAGTTCAGCAGATTTATAGAGTGAAAGTTGCTCGAAATTGAAATCATGGCGTTGCTTTTTTTTTTTTATCTTCAAATTCCTTTCTGAAACCATTTTTGACAGAGTGGTTTTGGAAAAGAAAATCAGAAAATTGGTTTTGTTCTTGATGATCCAGAAACTCGGAAGAAAGTTCAATTTGCTGTTTAACTAGTGAAAGCTTTGCTGGAAGCCTAGAGCTAATCTAACTGGATATGGCTATCAGATTGCAACTCGTCCCAGCGACCCCGCCTGATCATTCATCTAGGCCAGTACTAAGGATCCAAAGGTTAACTCCAATTATGTCCAAAAGCATAAACATGCCTGTATAACAGGATCTACGACCACACCAGTTTGGAACGCTACACGATTGTGTTTCCTTGTAGCACACATCCGTTATCATTCAGATCTCAGAACATGGCCATTGCCCATTATCCAAACTGTGTGCGCTGAATGATGCACGCAAAGTGAACAAGTGAATAATCTCGCATGGCCTCCCATAATTTAGGGCCCATCTCGTCGCTCTGTTTTAAATAGCGGGCTAAGGCTCTTAGCGGCTGTCTCTTTTAAAGGTTAAAAAAGGCTATAGCGGGCTAAGTCATTCAGCGGCTAAGCAAAATATATGTCGAACATTAGTGGATTCTACCTCTATATAAACATAAAATATGAATCATGTATTAAAAAAATAATTAAACAAGTACTATCATAAACACATGAGTTCAAAGTGGATTATCTTTGCAAAACTAGTTTGATAGCCCTGTTCATCTTCTCCCGATGCTTAGCGGGCTAAATGGATGCTATTTAGCGGATTTAGCGGGCTAAATGGAGCTAATAGCGACAAATAGCGTTTAGGGCTAAAAGCGGCATAACTTAGCCTTCAATCTTTTGAAAAGCTATAGCGGGCTATATAGCGGGCTTTCCCACTCTTGCTCATTGTCTGCCTTCAAGATTCGTCAGCATTAAATTAAAATCCTTTAAACGTTGCTATCAAACAAGTCCTACAATCAAAGCGTAAGTAATCCGCCACCGCATAGAATGACTGATTACTGATAGTACAATTGCACCAAGTCACCAACCAAGCGTCATGACAGGTTCACCTTTTAGTTAGTTGCGTGTGAAAGTCCAAGCAAATCAATCTCTGCGCTTGACTCGATCGAAGCAACCACCAACAATGCCGGTCATGAGAACTAGATGCCTCCTCCTTTTCCAGCTGCTGTTGCTGCTCTCCTCAGCTTGGACGGGCCATGGCGGCGACGATGGAGCTCTCCGGCCACTCCGGCGTGCTGGACTCGTCGAACCAGAGCACCAGCCACTGCAGCTGGGAAGGCGTCACCTGCAGCAAGAGGCACCCGTGGAGGGTGGTAGCTCTGGACATCAGCGCCCAGGGGCTGACCGGCACCATCTCCCCCGCCATCGGCAAACCTCACCTTCCTGCTCTCACTCAACCTGAGCACCAACGCCCTCCAAGGCGACATCCCTCCCAGCATCGGCTCCCTGAGGCGCCTCCAGGCTCCAGCGCATCGACCTCAGCGAGAACATGCTCACTGGCGTCATCCCGAGCAACATCAGCCGCTGCATCAGCTTCCGTGAGGTGTACATGGGCGACAACAAGGGGCTGCAGGGAAGCATCCCGGCTGAGATCGGCAGCATGCCGTCGCTCTCGGTTCTGATGCTGTTCAACTGCAGCATCACCGGAACCATGCCGCCATCTCTCGGGAACATTTCCCGATTGACCAAGCTGTCTCTGTTCATGAACTATCTGGAGGGATCCATCCCTGCAGGCATCGGCAACAATCCATATCTGGCTGTCCTTCAGCTCTCCATTAACAATCTCTCTGGTTCGCTTCCGCCTTCCCTGCTGTCCAACATGTCGTCTCTTTACTACTTTTAGTGGCAGAAAACCAGCTGCATGGCCGTCTACCATCTGACCTGGGTAATGGCCTGCCGAGCATGAAACAGATTGGGATTGGAGGAAACCAGTTCACCGGACCTCTGCCACCGTCAATAACCAATCTCTCTAGGCTCCTGAAGCTCTACGTGGGATTCAACAGTTTTACTGGAACTGTTCCATCTGATATGGGCAGACTGCAAGATCTTGAGGTGTTTGTTCTGGATTTCAACATGATCGAGGCGAACAACGAGCGAGAGTGGGAATTCATGGCTTCTTTGACGCGAACTGCAGCAGGTTACAGATGCTGACCATCGGCGGGAATCGATTTGCGGGAAAACTACCAAGTTCGTTGGCTAATCTGACGACCAACCTTCAGTGGTTACGGACTCCCAGCAATTACATATCTGGTGCCATCCCATCTGACATAGGAAATCTTGCAGGTCTTGCCAACCTTGATTTCGATGACAACATGCTCAGTGGGGCTGTGGGGCCATTCCCGAAAGCATAGAGAAGCTTACACAATTGATCCAGATGTATCTGTATTCCAACAACTTCTCAGGACACATACCATCCTCCATTGGGAACCTCACTGCTCTATCTGAACTTAATGCAAGTGGCAACAGCTTGGAGGGGCCAATTCCACCCAGCATTGGAAATTTGAGAAAACTTTCAGCATTAGACCTGTCCAGTAACAAGCTTACTGGTGTTATTCCCAACGAAATCATGGAGCTATCGTCAATCACACATGTTGGAAGGACCGCTTCCTTCAGAAGTAGGTAATTTGGTAAATCTGAAGCAGCTCAGCCTATCTGGAAACAAACTGTCAGGTGAGATACCTGGTACCATTGGAAACTGCAGGGTCCTGGAAATCCTAACAATGGATGACAATTCATTCCAAGGAAGCATACCATCTACTTTGAAGAACATGGCAGGCCTGACTATACTGAATTTGACCAACAACCAACTGAATGGCAGCATCCCTAGCAACCTAGCAACCATCACCTACTTGCAGGAGCTGTACCTTGCTCACAATAATTTATCAGGATCAATACCGGAACTCTTCGGTAATTCAATGACACTGCTCCGTCTCGATCTATCCTTCAACAATTTGCAGGGCAAAGTACCAACAAATAGTGTTTTCAGAAATATAAATGGACTATCAATTGTTGGGAACATGGCATTGTGTGGTGGAGTACCACAGCTCCATCTACCAAAATGCCCAAGCCCTAGTGCAATAAAGGATAAGAAAAACATGACAATGTCCCTTATGATTGCAATCCCAACAGTAGCAGCTCTCCTACTCATACTTTCAGGGCTTGTTTGGGCTGGATTTCTTTACCGGAAATTATTCAAGACAACACCTAAGGAAGAAGTAGAATCTCAATTCATAGATAGAGAGCTTCCAATAATTCCACAATGATATACTGAATGGAACGGATGGATTTTCAGAATCAAATGTGCTTGGACAAGGGAGATATGGTACAGTATACAGGGGCACTCTAGAAAATGAACCCACTGTCGTTGCTGTTAAGGTGTTTAATGTACAGCAATCAGGGTACTACAAAAGCTTCCAGGCTGAATGCGAGGCTTTAAGAAGAGTGAGGCACCGATGTCTTGTAAAGATCATTACATGTTGTTCGAGCGTTAACCACCACGGTCAAGACTTTAAAGCAATAGTGTTTGAGTACATGGCTAATGGCAGCTTAGATAGATGGATGCACTCAAATTTTGAAGGGCAAAATGGACATGTAACACTCAGCTTGTCACAGAGGTTGGATATTGCCGTGGACATTGTGGATGCTTTGGATTATCTGCACAACGGTTGCAAGCCACCGGTCATCCATTGTGATCTCAAGCCAAGTAATATTCTTCTCAATCAGGACATGAAAGCTCGTGTTGGGGACTTTGGTATTGCTAAAGTTCTAGATGAAGCGACAGTCAAACATCATGCATATTCCGGTAGCACTATTGGAATAAGAGGTTCTATTGGATACATTGCTTCAGGTAACTAAAATATGATGTCCCCCTGTGTTTTAGTGATAGATGTAGCTAATTTACATTCAGATGGTCGGTGTTACTAAGGTAACCGCAGGTAATTTTTTTTGTTTCAAATACATAATTGATCCAATAGATATTATTGTTAACAATGACTACAGTCGACTAAAATTGGTAGCTAGATTTTTTATTCTGTGAGAATTTCAGGGATTATATCTTTTAGTGTCTTACAATTAATGTGGAGGCTTCAAAATAATTAACTAATTCAGACTAGTAAGATATATCAAATATTTTTTGACCTCTCTACGTGTGCTCATATTTCAATCTATTGCAGAATATGGAGAAGGGCTTGCGGTATCAACTTCTGTTGATGTGTTTAGTCTTGGTATCACTTTGATTGAGATGTTCACAGCAAAGAGCCCCACCGATGATATGTTCAGAGATGGGGTAAGCTTGCATTTTTACGCTAAGGCATCTCTTCTTCCTGACAAGGTTATGAAGATAGCAGATTCAAACATGTGGCTGCACAATGGAGCAATAAGTAATAACAATGATACATGGAATACAAGAACAAGGGAATGTTTGTCATCCGTCATTCAGCTTGGGGTCCTTTGCTCAATGCAATCGCCTAAAGAGCGCATGTCAATCGGTGATGCTACTGCTGAGATGCATGCTATCAGAGATAAATACATTTGTACTGAAAAAATTAAGTGATGTCAGTTCATATTAGTCAGAAATGCATTGTACCACGGCCAGCCTGGATGTTCTCAAACAGATCAGTCGTGCGCTCCTGGCCTGCCCTAATCTCAGCATCTCTGCGACTGCTCGATGGCCAACCTCTGCTCCTCGGCTGCCATCCACTGCTGATACGCAAATCATACGCCCGAGGGAAGCAAGCCTGTCGTGAGTGCAGCCCATGCGGCCATCGCACACATAAGAAGCTAAGGAAAAAAAATTCTAGAGCTGGAGCAAATCCTGGAGCCGGCAAGAACACACTACAAGAATAACGAAAGTATTTGCTACAACTTCTCTTTTCTCAAGCTACAAGATCTCAGTATCATAAACCATCCATTTCATACTGACTTGCTCAGCATGGTGGGTTGCATCAGTACCAGCTTGCTGGACCAAAGATGTTGACCACCAGAAGAAGTTGTTTGGATCTTGGATGCAAAATCCTCGATCTTTCAGTTATCATGCTTCAATTGAAATACCACAAATCATAAGTTACCTGCAACTCGCCACCATATATCATACATGATCTAGTAAAATCATACACCACAGTTAACTTCCATGCTATGGTACATATGGGTGAAGGTGGCATCAACCAGTTACAAATAGACATAGGCAGTTCTGATATGTACTGCAAGACAACATATACCTTGTGCTGCAACATGTTATTCAATACTTATTACCTACCGTAACACAATACAATATCCTTGCACATAATCTTTATTGATCTCGAGAAGACATATGACAAAGTACCGAGAAATGTCATGTGGTGGGCTTTGAAAAAGCATAAAGTCCCAACTAAGTACATCACCCTCATCAAGGATATGTACAGGGATATAGTGACGTGTGTCCGAACATGTGATGACGACACCAGTGACTTTTCAATTAAAATAGGGCTACATCAAGGGTCAGCATTGAGCCCTTATTTATTTGCTTTGGTGATGGATGAGGTCACAAGGGACATACAAAGTGATATCCCTTAGTGTATGCTCTTTGCTGATGATGTGGTGCTAGTTGACGAGACAAGGGCAGGAGTTAATAGGAAGTAAGAACTATGGAGGCACACGTTAGAGTCGAAAAGGTTTAGACTTAGTATGACAAAGGCCGAGTACATGAGGTGCGACTTCAGCGCGACTAGGAATGAGGAGGGAGACGTTAGTCTCGATGGGCAAATGGTGGCCAAGAAGAATACTTTTCGGTATTCAGGATTGATGCTACAAAAGGATGGCGACATTGATAAAGATGTTAGACATAGAATCTCAGCCGGTTGGTTGAAATAACGTCAAGCTTCAGGCGTCCTCTGTGACAAAAGGGTGCCTTACAAATTAAAATGTAAGTTTTATAGGACAGCGATTTGTCCGGCGATATTATACGGTGCTGAATATTGGCCTACAAAAAGACGACATATCCAGCAATTGAGTGTAGCATAGATACGTATATTGCGATGGTGTTGTGGACACACAAGGAGGGATAGAGTCCGAAACAACGATATTCGGGATAGAGTTGGGGTGACAACAATTGAGGAGAAATTGATTCAACACCAGTTAAGATGGTTTAGCCATATCCAACGGAGACCACCTGAGACGCCGATGCATAGTGAGGCTGTAAAACGGATCGATAATGTAAAGAACGATAGAGGTCGACCTAAACTGACTTGAAACGAGTCGGTTAAGAGAGACCTTAAGTAGTGGAATATCACTAAGGATTTAGCTATAGATAAGAGCGCTTGAGACTAGCAATTAACGTGACTGAACCGTAATCTTTTTTTTCTTGTACCCTCTACGTGTCCTTTGTTTTCTAGTCTCTTTTAGGTTTCATCTCTAGTCTACCCCGACTTGCTTGGGATAAAAGACTATGTTATTGTCGTTCATATACAGACAAATGCTTCAGGTCCATCGAGCAGGCTCTGCAGTTCAAACAATATCTTCAGGGGCAGGGAGCCCAGAGCATTCATTCACACTGCAGAAAAAGGTGCAAGATTCATAACATAATCCTGATAACACAACTCGTAATCGTAACTTGCATAAATCGACAGAGTAAGGATTATATATAACAAATTGTACAGACATAAGGTCATTACCTTAATAGCAATCCTGGCTTATGATTCTCTGAGTCTCTGGGCTGATATTTACTGAGCACGATATGAGCCCCTGTATCAATAGGAGTGTTAAGACTTCAGAGGTTTGACCCACACGAGAATTGCATCAAAAACATATAACGCAAAGAATGGCAAACATGAATACACTGAAATGGCAAGGGGGCAGAGCTTTTCACTAAGAAATATGCTAGTGCATTTTGCTCTGCTCTCTCGGGTACAGCTTAATATCTAGATTTTCATTAAGAAATGGGAAGACTGAGAGTTTGAAACAAAAAAAAAAAAGATGAACAAATTAATGATCCCTTACACGGTACAAACATCATCTAATAATAGCTTCTATGGTACAAACTTTGAGTAGAGTACATTTGATACTTCAGGAACTATATATTTACTGTTCTGCTTTTTAATGACTCAACACATTCCAATTCTTTTCAATATATTCTTCGCATTCTATCAATTCTCACAATTTTTCAAATGATGACTCTGTTTCAGGTAACTGAAATCTGCATCAGTTAGCTATCCAATCTAGAATGTCTTACCCACTTGTACACGTTGGCACATGTACAATCATCACCATCAAATGTGATATCAAATTTATACTAAATTTCAAAATTGAAATCACCATCTCATCTTCTAGCTACTGTAATAGTGCAGGCCCTAAAAAATCTGGAGGCACCTTTTCAGGGAGAAGATAGTACATTACCTTCGCCGAGTACCTCTGCATTATCCTAATCAAATGGTTTAGCAAAATATTTACGTACATAAAATCAGAAAAAAGATAACTTTTGATGATAAATCTACTAGTATATTTCCACATGACATACAGACACTTGTGAGTTGTGTGTTAGTATTCAAAGTTTTGATGTGTTGACAGCATGCATTCTGGGGCAATATCGATTCTGAGGTAGTGATTCGATCCTTTGGTAACTCTTATTTGCCCACCATCCTGCTTCCTTCACCCTTTGGCACCAGCTCAATCATGTGACTGACTACTTTATGTTAATATTTCTTCAATGGCAGTTTGTTGTACTACTGTTCATTGCAGTTAACATCTGTGTAATTAATTCTCATATTTATATTGCCACTGAAAAAAAACTCTTTTTAATGACCCTGATTGTTATCTTAGAAAAACTTACCTAAGGCCACATTCGTATAGAGACTAAACCATTTTCAACACAAATAGTCTGAGATATACCTACCCTTCTGGACAAAAAACTGTGATGTTTGTACAAATGTACAATAGAGGTAGAAAGACTAACAAAGTCATCCAACAAATCCACAATTTTACAAATGGACTCAACTGAATTTACGTGCAAACTAACAGATTCATATCTGAATACATGAACAGCCTAAAAACACAGATGCATTATTGAACATATAAAAATTAGATTATTCTCACAAATATAGAAATAAGAAGGTTGAAATAAGCTCCTTACTTTTATAAACATGGAAATGCCAAGCCAAAGAACTAAGACAATAAAGGAGATGCCAGTGAACCCTATTCCATATTCGCTTACCACCAAGTATGATGGTGCTGTCCGTACAGATGCTACGGGACATCATATGGAATGAAAGAACTATTTTCCAGTAGTCCATCCCACATACGAGCTATCACAGCCATACACTTCGAATAAAGTATCCATACCACTAAACTTTCCATTCTTTTCAATCCAAGTTGACAACCAATATCCTCATTCACGAAAGCTAGGAACCATTAAAAATGAAGCAATATCACTATTAACATCCCACGTGAACGAAGAGATGTCCTTATGACCATGCAAAATTGCAAATCCCGTTCAGCAATTTGGATCATTCAATCCATGATAAGAGCTCAGATGCTATGGATAGGAGAGTTGAATCCGGCCCCTGATAACCTATTGCAAATCCTTAAAGTTAACAGGTCCAGCAGCTAAAATGTTGAAGTTATAGCATTTGATGTCCTGAAGTGTTAGAAATTCTCTAACCCAGTTCCCAAGCCCCAGTCTTTGCAAGTATCGATCTTAACTCCCGAGCAAACCATTAGTAACGGGATAACAAAGTATCACGAAAACACGCAATTACCTTCACAGGGATGTGGAAGCGGAACACCTTGATGTAGCCGACCACCTCAGAGACGATCTCCAGCGGCACCGCCCCGGCGGCCACGTCCGCGATGAGCTCGATCACGTCATCCAGCACCCTCCCAGCATCCACCCACACCTGGGCATCCGCATAAACCTCACCCCTGGCGGCGAGCTCCCCGGACCCAGGCCGCGCCTTGGCGGACCCGAGCAGGTGCCCGCGGTAGGACACGGCGGCTGAGACGGCGCGGTAGCGGAGCGGGAGGAGAAAGCCCGGGTTCCGGACGCGGAGCCGCAGCGCGAGGCCGAGGTCGAGCGCCGGCGGCTCCACCCGGAAACTGTCGACCCGGATGTCCGCAACGCGGGCCGCGGGGGCGCACGGGTAGAGCAGGAAGGCGAGCCCGCCGAGGAGCAAGAGGAGGAGGAGGAGCGTGCAGCAGCGGCGGAGGCAGCGGGAGCGACCCCCGCGCGGGCGCAGCCGGCGGAGGCGGACCAGCACCGGAGCGCACGGGGCCGCCGGGACCGGGACGAAGACGAGCGTCGGGGGCGGCGGCGGCGGGGGCTGCGCGTAGGAGGCGGCCGGGTAGGCGTAGTAGGGCTGCTGTGCGGGCTGCGGTGGCGCGAGGAGGGGCTGGCCGAGGCGCGCGCGCGGCGGCTTCGAGTCGTCGCCGGTGGATGCCATCGCCGACGCGGTTGCGGGGGAAACGGGGGATCTTTGCCAGTTGGGGAAAGGGAATGGAAATTTCTCAGCGGGTTGGGGACTTGTGGGCCCGTCTAGTATCCAATAATAATACGACACGTGGACGCTGCAAGAGTGATTTTTTTTTTTTTGAGTGGATGCCGCAGGAAAAAGGATTCTCACATTCTCAGAGGCCACACGGCCCACAAGCCAGGGTGACTTGTTGAGAAGATGGGCCCTGGTGGGCTGATTCTTTCAGAACCCCTCCTCAAAACTGATACGGTTGTTCTTTGTTCGGCCCGCCGCCCACCCTCTCCATTGATTATTATCTTTACTATTGTTAGTACCGAAACGTGACATGATGATGTGAACTCATAATTGTGTTGAATTTATTGTTATTTGTTTCCTGCTCTCTTCAGCATCAGGTAGAAGTAGAAGCCAACCGAGTGATGTAGATGCGAAATGAGGGATGGAGAGTCAGCTGTCCCTTAATATGAAAAAGCAAACTTTACTTTTGTTGGATAGTATGTTTCTAATGCTGTCTTAGTCTATCAATGAGAAGGAGCCAATTAAAGATTTTGAGCTTTTGCCATTCATTTGCTTCTCTGAATCGACTTGAGTGCTATGGTTGTTGCAGCTGTTGAAAAACACGAGATGACAGTAACCACTTTCGTGATGTAAATTTGACACTTTGGACACCAAGGTTGGACAAACTGAAAGAATCAATATATATACTAGTCAACTTGAAAAAAAATATGATGACGTACATAACAGAGATCATGCTCTCCATTCTTTTGTAATAACAAGGAAAAAAAAATATGTAGAATGTAACCCAATTATCTGCAAGATTTATTCATAATATCCAATACGGTAGGTCATGCCGTCATGCTCATCATTTCCATCCACTGGCAGGATAAAACAGAGCTTTTGAAAAGCACAAGAGCACAGCACCCTTCCTGCGATGTTCTTCTACATTTGACACTTGGGACATTAAGGGCTTGCTTGGTTGGGATCCAAAATTTGGCCTACCAAAACTAGGGCATGCCAAAATTAGGGCAACTCAAATTTTGGTTGCCAAAACTTTGGCAAGAAATTTAGTATAACATTTGGTTGGTTACTAAAATCAAGGCTTGTCAATTTTCTCTTTATTATAGTTTAAGAACTTTTTAGAAACTTGTCAAAACTTTGGCATACAAAATTAGTGGTGCCAATTCCTTGGTAATGAACCAATTAATGATCATAAAATTGGTATGTCATGATTTTGGTTTAGCAAGAATTAAAAACCAACCAAGCAACCCTAAGGTTTGACAAACTTGTATACTCGACGTAAACAACCTAAAAAACTATGATGTTGCAACAGCAGACACATAGTAATGTGGCCATTGGTCGTCTATATAAACATAGCTCATGACACATCATTGTCTTGCAATTGTTGTTTAGCATAGCAGTGATGTGCCCTAGCTAGTGCCTGGTGAATGGTGATGTGCCCAATCATCAATCATGGGCTCATGGCTGCCCCAGAAGGTCGCCATCGCTTTGCTGCTCGTAGTAGAGGAGGCATCTGATTCTGAAGCTGGGCAAGTGTCAAGGTGTTAATCACTCAACAGCGCGATTTGGACGGCCAGAAGCTCCAGTCGCTTTCCTCAACTATTCCCATCGCCTAACAGTGCTGCCGGCCAGAGCTACCTCTAGTGGTGGTTCATAGCTCTCTCATGGGTACTGATACCATGACGTTTAGAACTTGCTAATAGGATAATAACAAGACACAAAGTTCAGTTAATTTTGATGCTGTAACGTCATGTTGGAGTAAATTGTTTTTTGGCGTATCTCTGACAAGCAGGGCCGTGCCAGGAAGTTAAAAAAAAAATTAACAGCGACTGGATTCTCTCTGAAGAAAGGGACTAGTGGCTAGAGTTAGAAGTTGCAAAATTCAAGCTACAATGCTGACATGCCCTAAAGTTGTTCAGTGCAGCAGCCTAGAATAAAATAAATGATTTTTTTTTTTGCAACATTATCCTTCTTCCAAACAAAAACTATGGATTAGCAGACAGACGACTCCTCAGCAGACAGAGGCCATGCCCTGCCACGTCGCCATGGGCCAGGGTCTCCTAGAGAAGAAAGACCACCCTAAAACAGGACAACGGCGCCTTCAGACTGGTGCGGCACCTTCAGACTTCAGTGCACCAGCAGCCCAGCACAACCACCTCTTCAAGGGGACGACATCAGGAATCAGAATACAATTCCTCATATCCTTTTCTTCCTTTTGCAAAATAAAAACATGAGAATAAAACCATCAAGGCAGAGCACCAAATAATAAAAACATGAGAATAAAACCATCAAGGCAGAGCACCAAATGGCTTGCTCAAGACGCATCCAGATATACTCCTGGGACCTATGTACTGTATGACACATTTCTTAACTTGCAAGATGCAGGTAGTGCAAGCCTGCACCAGCATTCTGCTTTAATGCTCCAAGATCCAACATCCAGTGATACATGGCGCATACTAGGGGTACTAATTACCGAATATATACAGAGAATTAAACACTACTGGATGCATTTCATGCTCAGAACCGATGACCGGAATTTGTTTGGTTTCAGAGGCTCGGCTCAGGCTTCAAGCAGGTGACCCACCGGAGCCATTCAGCAGGGAAACAGATGTTCATTCAGCTATTCTTGGCCTCTTGCAGCATCTCCACCACCTTCTTCATCCTGGGCCGCTTCGCCGGGGCGCGCTCCGTGCACAGCATCGCGACCTTGAGCACAGCAAGCATCTGCCTGCGCCACGCAAACGACACGGTGCTCAGGCGGGGGTCCATGATCTGCTCCGGCGTCTCGCCCCTTGCTGGCGCGGTGTGCACCCACTTGACGAGGTCCACGCCCTCACCAAACACCTCGTCCACGGGTAGCTTGGATGTCAGGATCTCCAGCAGGACCACCCCGTAGCTGTACACATTGCCGGGCACCGTCACCTGCATTGTGTAGGCATACTCTGCAAGGAAACAATTGCAAAAGGCAAACGATTGTTCATGGTTGTAGACATCAAGAGAACTACTCTAGTATAGTTACCAAATGTTGGACAGAGTTCAGACCTGGAGGAATGTAACCAAATGAGCCCGCAACCGCGCTGATGCTGGCCGTGCCCTTTGAAGGGTCCAGCACCTTGGAGATCTCAACTTCACCGAGAAGCGCATTGTAATGCGAGTCCAGGAAAACGTTCCCTGAGCAGATGTCGAGGTGAATGGTGGCAACCTGATGGAGGAATGCCAGCCCTTCGGCCACATCAATGGCAATCGAGAGCAGCCTCGGCCAGTCAGGTTTCTGCTTCTCGCCATCAGTATCACCGCCATTGTGCAGCAACTGAAGCAGGGTGCCATTTGGCATATGGTGGTGCAGCAGCAGCGCGACGTCGTCATAGATGACATACCCAATCGGTCGGACCAGGTTCTTGTGGTTGAGGTGGGCAAGGCGGCCGAGCTCTCGGATCATCTTATTCTGCTGGTGGATGACCGCACGGTCAACAGACTTCAGCTTCTTGACACACACCACCATGCCAGACGGCATGACGGCTTTGTAGGTAGTGCTGAATGTTCCGTTGCTCACTTCATTCGCATCCTTGAATGTCGCCTTCATGCAGCTCTGGAAATCAATGGCCTGCTGCAAGCTCTCGATGAACATGGCTGCGGCCACGACCTGCGGGGCTGGCACCACCACCTCCCCTGCCTCGGCCTTCTTCGCCTCTTCCTCCTTCTCCTGCCTCTCACGCCACATGAACAATGCAACCACCAATGACACCAATGAGAAGATGAGCACACAGGAACCAACAACTGCCAAAGCCACCTTGTAAGATATCCCCCTGTGGTCCATTCCATAATTGGAGCCATAAATTGATCCACAGTCCACACTCAGTGGGTCGCCGCACAGCTTGGCGTTGCCGGCGAAGCTGGAGGCCGCGCTCTTCTGGAACGGTCCGAACACCGGTATGGCACCGCTGAGCCGGTTGTTTGACAGATTGACCTCAATCAAGCTCAGCATCCCTCTCATATCACCTGGGATCTGACCAGATATCTCATTGCTTGACAAGTCCAGCATAACAAGCTTATCAAGCCTTCCAAGCTCATGAGGCAGCGGCCCGGTAAAGTGATTGAAGCTAAGGTTCAGCGCAATCTGCAGGCTCTTCACCTTGCCTATCTCAGCCGGAATTTCACCACTGAGGTTGTTGTTACCGAGCTGCAGCTCGAGCAGCCGGGTACAGCCCCCAATCCCTGCCGGAATGCCACCGGAGAACTCATTGTGATCGAGCAGAAGGAACTGCATCCGTGACCCGTTGCAGATGTTCTCCGGCAAGTCACCATGGAAAGCATTGTAGCTGAGGTCGAGCTTGCTGAGGTTCCGGCACCGCAGGACCGATCTCGGGAACTCGCCGCCGAGGCCGTTGGCAGACACGATGAGCTCCTGCAGGCTCCTGAGCTCGCCGAGCACATCCGGCACCTCGCCGGCGAGGCGGTTGTAGGCCAGATTGAGCAGCGTGAGGTTAGCACACCGCGCGAACTGCGCGGGGATCCCGCCGGAGAGATCGTTGCTGTTGGCCTCGAAGTAGGTGAGGCTGGTGGCGTCCCCGACGGCCGCCGGGATGGCGCCGGACAGGCGGTTGTCGCCGATGCGCACGTTGGAGAGACCGCGGCACCGGCCGATGGCGTCGGGGATGGTGCCGTTGAGCCGGTTCAGGGTGAGGATGAGCACCTGCAGGCTGCCGCGCTCGAAGAGGCTCCCGGGGATGGCCCCCTCCAGCGCGTTGGAGTGGAGGTTGAGCACCCGGAGCTCCGACGCCCGCCCCAGCCCCGGCGGGATAGGCCCCGACAGCGCGTTCTCGTAGGCCGACAGCAAGCGGAGCGCCGGGAGCGAAGCGAGCCACCCCGGCAGCGCGCCGGTCAGGTTGTTCCCGGAGACCTGCAGCTCCTGGAGCTGCTTCAGCGCGCCGAGCTCGTCGGGGATGGGCCCTGAGAGGGCGTTGTTGGAGAGGTTCAGGAACCGCAGCCCCGACGCGCCGGCGAGGGCCGCCGGGACTGCGCCGGTGAGAGAGTTCATGGACAGGTCCAGGAACTCGAGGCGCGGGAGCGAGCCCAGCGATGGTGGGAGCGCGCCGGTGAAAGAGTTGGCGGAGAGGTCGAGGCGCGTCAGCGAGAGAAGCGAGGCGAAGGCGGAGAAGTCCCCCCGGAGCCCCCGGCGCGGCAGCTCGATCGCGGTGACCGCGCCGGCGGCGGTACCGGCGGAGGCGGAGGAGGCGCAGGTGACGCCGCGCCACACGCAGTGGTCCCCGCCCGGGCCCCAGCCCGGCGGCGCCAGGGCCCGCCGCAGCGCCTGCATTGCCGCGGCATCTCCGCCGCCGCCGCCGCCGCCGCCGCCGTCCGCCGCCTCCCGCGCCGGGAAGGACGCCGAGAGGAGGACGGCCAAGAAGAGGAGGACGATGCGGCGGGAGCAGGGGGAGGAGGAAGGCATTTGGGGGTGGGGGATTCTTCTTGGCGAGGCAGCGGTGGTGGTGGTGGTGGTGGCCAGGCCTGGCGTGTGCGTCGTGCGCCTGCTTTTCTCTGTGTGGAGGAGGGGGGAGAGGACCGAGAGGGGGCCGGCACGGCACACCACGCGGCGACAGCGGCCGTGGCTGCAGCTGCAGCTGCTGATGCTGCCGCTCGGCGCTCCCACTCGCCGCACTCGTCAGGAGGAGAGAGAAGGGGGAGTGTTTTAGAGAGAGAAAGTGGAGAGAGAGAGAAGGGGGGAAAGCCGGGAAGGTGGTTGGACGGAGCGGCTGCGGCGCAGACGAGGGTGGTCTTGTGCTCGGTGAGGACTACAGTACTACGCCTGAGAGAGTGTGTGCGAAATGGCAATGGATACCCCACCAAGGGAGGCTAGGGCTAGGTGAACACCATTGTTGTACACCAAGGGAGGCCACAAGTGATAGTAAGGTAAGTTGATCAATGAGGCAAGGTTTGGCGTGCTCTACGACTTGATTTTACTAAGAGAAAACTTACGTTTCCTCTTGCTCGATTCTTTTTAGGACGGTTGCCGCCATGAATCGAGCGAGTTTGGATGGATGCGGGAGGAAGAAAGAGACATGGCCGTTGTTTTATTTGGGCCGTAGGGCTCATCATGAATCGAGGAAGTTTGGATGGAGGCGAGAGAAAGAACGGATCGAGCCTGTTTGTTTGGACCAAGGGTCTGCTTGTTGGTCGATGGGCCAGGTCTTGTGACTGACTCCATGGATGGGTAGATGAGGTTTTGAGTCACATTGGCAAGATGAACCGTCGAAATAGGTGATGTCAGCACAACTCTTATCTCTCATTGTCGTAAAAAGGTAATGAGCTTTTGTCGCACCAAGTTGTAACTCCATAAGGTGTCAATGGGCAGAGCCACCCCCCAGAGTCGATACGTGCGGTAAAATTGAGGCATAGGATATACTATTGGCCTTACCATGTTTTGATTTTGTTTCGTCATCTACCACTAGTGTAATTAAAGTGTGATTCTGCACATGCTCTCTATATTATTAGTCACATCGATAAAGTTTTGCATTTTCTCGAATGATAAAGTGATAGAACAAAATTTTAAAGGTAGCGTTATAGAGGCACACAAATTGTTTCATCTTTGTGTAAGAGTGTGTAGATGCATATATTGCTAAATTATTATGGTCTTTGTATACTCTCACACAAGCATCCCTAGTTCCCCCTCTCATCTTTCTAGTGTGCACCTAGCATTTTGCGGTTGGGACATGGTGAATTTCTTGATCCCCGAGCCCGGGGTGAATCTTTGTGCTCTGTTCCTTTCCCCTCTCTGTTTCGGTCCAAGAAGAGCAGAGTGTCCTCCATTAAACTACTCCAAATCTACACGTACGGCTTGTCTTAAGCTTACTGACACCAAGGGCCCTTTACCATTAAAAAAAGCCCTCCTCCTGCTATTAATTAATTAATTAATTAATTGATTAGTTAATTAATCTAGCACAAGACGCTGATGATACCATATGCTTCCGGCTTGCCTTTCTCCTTTTGTGGCTCCGTGACTGGCATCGACGTCCTCGTAAGCTATAATTCCGTTCCTTGCCTCCTTTACCTTTCGGCTCCGCTACTTTTTTTCTATTTTTTTTTGGACCATTTGTTGCTACGGCTGAATCTATTCTGTTTGTCATGAGGAATTTTATATCTTTATTCACCATCATTACCTGCAATGATATTTCGCCGAGACAGGCAGAATGGGTGGTGGCTAAACACATGATTACCTCTTTTTGATTGGTCTCACCTCACTCGGGGAAAAGGAGCAACAATTTTGTGCCTTTTTTTTGGCGGTAGATCAGTTAGGCAGGTTATGATTATGATGCAAATCTGGTGTGGGCGCAGATTATTTGAGGCACGGTCATGTGTGTTTGTTTTGATTTGGCAATAGGTCAACATGGCAATTTCAAATACATACATAAATTATTTAAAAAATCAAGAAAAAACGCAATTATGAATAGTTAATGCTAAAAAAGTAAAAGAAAGTAATAGAGCACATGTCAGTATTTCACACTTTCACTGGAAAAAAACAGTTGGCAGTCAGACTCCAGTGTACTAGTAGTATAATAGACTCTGGTAGTAGAAGCATTGGGCTTCATCATTGTTTTATATCAAACTTTTGTATGTTCCACTCAATGAATCGTTGTTTATATAAAACTTTTGCATGTTCACTCAAGTGTTTGCATGAATGAAAGAAATAAAAGTTAGGAAATCTTTGTTGTATGTAGGACACAGCTAATAAATACTGGCATTTTCAATAGTGCACTTTATTTAATTAATTCTTGGACTTGGCTAGGTTCACTCTTAATCTATTGCTATTTGCCACGCCGCAAACATTTTTATTAGAACGAGAGCACAAAGATTATGGAGAAACCACACTTAAAACTCCTGAAAATGTGCATGTCATTTCGGAAGTAAAAAGGTTATAAGGTAGCATAAAAAATATGACATGCTCCCTGTTTTTACGACACCATAATATTAATATACACCAGTCACCAGTCATGTTGTTTCTGTAAAACAACTGCCTTTTTTCATTTTTGCTGCATAGAAACAAACAAACCTGCTTCTTTTGGCTCATAACTGGCATGTATAAATGGATACTAGATCATCAGGCACCCTTTGGGCGCCCTACAATGGTTCAAGGAAAACAAATTATGAATAATACACATTGCTAAGTTACTAACACATCTATTGTAAATATCTTTTCACAGCAGAAGCGTAGGCAAACATAAAAGGAGTATTCACAAACAAAAAAAGATGAAGCCATTGCAGCCATTATGGTTCTGTTCAAACATAGATTACACGATTCCTCGCTACATGCATGGCTACCGTAGCCATTATGGTTCTATCTGACCATACATCAGATGCCAATCTATTACAGTTCATGATCAGAACTCACGGCTACCAAACACAATACTCGGTAGCTTAGAATACCGATCCAAATACATCGTAGCCATTATGGTTCTATCCAACCATACATAACACGCTGATCTATTACAGTTCATGATCAGAATTCACGGCTACTGAGAAACCAAAAGAGTGGTGCATATTAGTTGCAGGTGAGGTTCACTGCAGCTAGTAGAGGCAAAAGCACCTTGACCTTCCTTCCTTGATTAGTTATCTTTAGTTGCCGCACTATAAAGACAAGTGGCCATGAGTGTGATGTTTAGAGCCATAAACAACTGATAGTGCTAATGTAGTTTGGCTCTGTCCATCTTTTATATGTAAACAGTTTTTGTACAGCTTTGTTTGGCTCTTTGTCTATCACAAAACCAGCAGTAAAATGCATGACACTCTCCTAATACGTTTTTGAAATTTGAAAAATGATAGGCAATTAATAATGATGAAATAAGTCTTGTTGCAGGTTGTATTCAAGCCAAACAGAGAGTATTTTTGCAAGCAGCATTCAAGGCAAACAGAGAGAATATCTTGGGATCTCAACCATATCAAGCCTCTTAAACCTGATGGACAGCCTTCTCAACTTCTTTCCACAATCAAAAGTAAACAGCAGGATTAACAATTTAAGAAATAAAAACAATGTCTACCGCTCTACCTTATATTCTTATCACATAAATGTACAATGTAAATACTTGGCACCGAAAAAATAAAAGGTCATGTATTAGATGGAGAAAGACATACCTTAAATCACCGGCAAGTTCATTAGCATGCAAGATGTTTGAAAGATTTGACTGCCCAGATGCTCCTCCAAATCTAATACACCTGCAGACCACAAGGTTGGAATATCAATAGTCAATAAAATCCTTCCCCGCAAACTAATGCTTAGGCTCATTAAGATTATCTATGCCTAGTTTAGGTGTTAAACTTATTCTTATTATCAAGCATACTAAATTCAAGCTCACCAGGAAACAGACCCCCTTTTAATGGAAGAGAATTACCAAGCACAGAGCAAAAGGCAGCAGCAATATTACCTTGGGATATTACACTGCTTTATTGGATTAAAACAAAAGGAAGCACATGCAAGCAGTAGATGGCCAGTTTGGAAAAGAAATTACACTAAGGTTAATATAGACAATGAATAAGAATTCAGATGACAATAGGACAAAAGAAACATGACACACCGATAAAAGAAAAATAATCGGCGCACAGGCAGGCTGGCAGCCATTTCCTTTACACATGTGACTAACCCATTTTGACAACAAATACGTTTTTAGTGGCCTATCCAAAATTAAGAAACTTTATGATAGAACTTGAGAGGAAAAATAGGAGGTTGAACAAGCAAGCAGTAGAGAGTTATTTTTCTAGATCGCGTCATCATGATAACCTGCTGCTGATTTTTCAATGCAAACATGACATAGCCTCACAGGATGGTGATAGAAATAATGAAATATTGGATCAGGCTGTTTATATCGGTAATGAATCAGAGGGGTGGAAGCCTCAATCACCAGTTCTGTACCTCTTGCTTCGAGGATTTGCTGACTTCTTTAAAAAATCATAGTAAATAAAAAAATTATAAAATAAAAAATCTAATTTTTTTTAACTCTACATGAGTAGATCTACATAATGAATATATAATATAATATACTTTAATATAAACTTTTTACTTTAAAGGTTTTGTCTTTTTTTATTTATTTAATTGAATATTTAAAAATTATAGTAAATTACTGAAAAATCATAAAATAAAAAATCTATTTTTTTTGACTCCACATGAGTACTGAGAACCCGTCTACTCAAAGGGTACAGACCGGCCCATTATTCCGATGCACTGAGGAGCCGAGCCCATCCAATGCGGCCCACCAGACTGCGCCTCACTACAATCTCACGGCCCAGCCCAACTCCCCACCCCACAAACCCTAACCCCATCTTCTCCCCTAGCTGTATATAATCCGCCGCCAGCTTCCACGCCTCGACCCTCCGAAACCCTTGCCGCCGCCGCCGCCGCAGATCCGCAGCACACCGCTCCCAGCGCTCCACACCGGCGAACAACCCGACCCCCATCCCACTCACCCACCATCCATGGCGGACCGCGGAGGCGACCGCGGCGGCGACCGCGGCGGTGACCGCGGCGGATTCGGGCGCGGGTTCGGGCGCGGGGGGCGCGGCGACCGCGGCGGGCGCCGCGGCGGGCGGCGCGGTGGCCGCCAGCAGGAGGAGGAGAAGTGGGTCCCCGTGACCAAGCTCGGGCGCCTGGTGAAGGAGGGCCGGATCAACAAGATCGAGGAGATCTACCTGCACTCGCTCCCCGTCAAGGAGCACCAGATCGTGGAGCTGCTGGTCCCGGGGCTCAAGGACGAGGTGATGAAGATCACGCCGGTCCAGAAGCAGACGCGCGCGGGGCAGCGCACCCGGTTCAAGGCGTTCGTCGTCGTCGGCGACGGCGACGGCCACGTCGGGCTCGGCGTCAAGTGCGCCAAGGAGGTGGCCACCGCCATCCGCGGCGCCATCATCCTCGCCAAGCTCTCCATCGTGCCCGTCAGGAGGGGGTACTGGGGGAACAAGATCGGGCAGCCGCACACCGTGCCGTGCAAGGTCACGGGGAAGTGCGGGTCCGTAACCGTGCGCATGGTGCCGGCGCCGAGGGGGTCCGGGATTGTTGCTGCTCGCGTGCCCAAGAAGGTCCTCCAGTTCGCTGGCATCGAGGACGTCTTCACCTCGTCCCGCGGCTCCACCAAGACGCTCGGTAACTTCGTCAAGGTATACATCGGTTTGGATCTTTTTATATTTCTGTCTGTTTATTTATTGATGCCTTTGTTGCTCTATCTAATGTGCGTTTGCTGGTATCTAATCATCACAACTTGTGGTCCATTTCTGCTGTCCGTTTTTGGTCTAGATTTGTAGCCTTTATTAGTAGACTATATTCATGCTGCAAACTGTGAAATTATTACCTACTAGTGTAGTTGTTCACATATATTAGTCTTCTGTTCTATATTTGAACGAGGTTTGTGTTACTAGGGCTTGTTAAGTAGAATCGTATTAAGGTGTCGTTGCTATTGGGCCTCTGCTGTACGGAGGCAGATTGCCTATCATAACACTACTTATGTCATAGTTGTTTTTTGTGTGCTTACATTTCTTGGTTCTGTGCTATCTGCTGTTTATATTGCTTATCATAACAGTACTTATCACATATGGTAATGAAAACAGTAAATGCCTGATTCAGAGTTGTGATTCTTGTGCTTACATTTCTTGTTCTGTGCAATCTGTCATTCATATTGAATTATGCACTTTCCTTCCATGTCTGCACAATGCAAAACCTGCCCTGTTATTTGTACGCAAACTTTGTACTTTATCCAGCCCTTGCGTATTTTCTGCTTTCATTCATGTTTTGATGCTTGCTTTTGTGGGTCAGTTAAGCTAATTTCAGTGTGTAAGCTTAATGTTGCTTTCCATGATTTGAAGCTACGAGTACCTAACTGTTCCAATGAACTCTTGGTTGTTTACTGTCATTTGTTCCATGAAGTTTGTTATTCCAATGTTTCTTTTGTATCTTTTGAGGTTGAATAGCATAGCACTTGATCCTATTTTAGTATAGCTTTAGTAAATGTATGGATACAGACTGTCTTTCTTTTTGTTTTTGTTACAATGGGAAACGTTCGCATCTTTGTGAATTGCAGGCAACCTTCGATTGTCTGATGAAGACCTATGGCTTCCTTACCCCTGAGTTCTGGACTGAGACTAAGTATGTGAAGACCCCGTTCCAGGAGTTCACTGACCTTTTGGCTAAGCCCACAAAGGGTCTTTTGATTGACGCACCAACCGAGACGGTCGAAGCTTAAATGTCTTAGTTAAATTGTTGGAAGTGTCGAGAAAGGAGTTTACTGAAGCTTGTAGTAGCTACCTATTTTAAATGTCTCGATTTTGAATTATGATGAAAAACCAAACTATGCAGCTAAGATTTTTCATGTTTTTGTATGTGTTTTGAACGCCTGAGACATTGAGCCCAGCCAGCTTGTCATGAAATCTGTCCCCAGCTTATGTTACAGTGGTCTGCAACATGAGATGAATGCTATCGCGCTGCTTGTACATTTTTTAATCATATATAGAGATGAATGCTGTCGTGCTGCTTACATCTTTGAATCATATGCTAAACATTTTAAACCATCTTTTGCCAATTGAAAAATGGTGTGTTGCCCTACTCTGCTGAACCATCTTTTGCCAATTGAAAATTGGTGTTGCTAGACTCCCAAACCAATTTGTGCTCCTCAGTCGATGATACTGTCCTCTTTGAGTTTCCTGATACTCCTAAGAAGTTGGATCGATTCATTGAAGATCCTTTCACTCGATTTATGTTCTCTGTTGGGATCTGCTAGACCTCCCCCAAACCGATATCCGATAACCAAAAGAAGAGGCATCTTTTTTTGATCTGAAGATATACCGTAGATGTTTATTAGATGAGAGTAAACTGACAGAGCTGGACAAGAAAGAAAAGTGAAATATGTATGTACAGATTCTTTTCAAATGATAATTGCCCTTGATATGTGCATCAGCAGGACAGTCCTAAACCATTACTGTCAATCTCAGAATCAACAAAAAGAAAGGACGACCACCATAACCAAGGCTGATCACAAGTGCCATACACCATACGAAAAAAAAAAAACTAATATATGCTCAAGACCAACAATTGTGTTTACCGCAAACCAATAGATTCCTACGCTATTAGCATTCCCACGTTCCAAACACTCCTTCCTAACAAATTCCTGTATTTCACCTCCATTCATTTTCTATTCCTTTGTTTTCTCGCCGTCCCAAGTCCTGGAAAATGCCTTTACCTAACAAATGTCTTTTTCTCGGAATGAACTGGCCCAAAACGGTGATTGTGCTCCTCTAAAGAGGCTTACAAATTGCTTACTGGCATACTTCCTGTCCCAGCACTCTCTTATGAAGCCCATATGGAATCACAAACTCTTGCTCGTAGAATGAAGGCTTTCACTTTGCGCCGCGCCTTCTTCGACCGTCAGGCGCTAGCAACAGCGGAACGAGCCGGCCGGGCACCCAACTCCTCCTAATTCCATCTGGGCAGGTGCGGCGTCAGTGTCTGGGGGGAAGTGCAAGGTTGCATGGACAATAGTGTGCCTGCCGAAGGAGTTGGGAGGCCTTGGTATTACGGATCTCAGGCGGGCTGGGGTTGCTTTGCGGGCACGTTGGGTCTGGAAGGACAGGCTGTTAGGGATACCAATGACGACCACAGAGCGAGAGGTGCTGGCCCTATCTCGAGCGGCTACAGCCATTGCTTTGGGGGATGGCAGATCAGTGTTCTTCTGGACGGATGCTTGGTTGGATGGTGCTTGCATCCGAGATATCGCACCAACTGTTTTTGCTGCGGTCAGGCCAAGAAAGAGGAAGGTGGTGGTGGCGGATGCTTTGCCCAACAATGCCTGGTTCGATCACATCTCTGGGGCGATTACCATGCAGTTGTTCGTCGAGGTATCTGACCTCTACGACAGGTTGGCAGAGGTACAACTTATTGATCGGCCAGACACTTTCTCATGGTGCCTCATAGCGGATCGTGCCTACTCGGCTGCGTCGGCTTACGGGGCTATGTTCTTCGGGGCGGCCATCCCGCTGGGAGCCAAGCAGATTTGGAAGACCATGGCGCCACCTAGGGTACGATTCTTCTTCTGGAAGGTTATGCACGAGCGATGCTGGACGGCAGATCGGCGTTTCCGACATGGTCTCCAGGCATCTAACACCTGTGTCCTTTGCGACCAAGCTTGCGAGACCATCGACCATATCTTGGTCGGCTTCGCGTACAGCAGGGAGGTTTGGCACCGATGGGTCAGCAGCTTGAGTTTGCATGGCTTCACGCTAACGAGTGAGGACCGGGCCATTGAGTGGTGGTTGCGACAGCGCAAGCGACTGCCAAAGGATTTGCGACGTGGTTTCGACTCTCTTTTATACTTAATCGGCTGGGGCTTGTGGAAGGAGAGGAATGCGAGAACGTTTGAGAGACGTTTGATGCGACAGCAGGCTTACTCCGGCGACGAGCCGACGACG
This sequence comes from Bothriochloa decipiens, assembly GCA_023333625.1. NCBI lineage: Eukaryota > Viridiplantae > Streptophyta > Magnoliopsida > Poales > Poaceae > Bothriochloa > Bothriochloa decipiens. The sequence continues at coordinate 17,208,915 of CM041630.1, forward strand.
CCCGCTCTGGCCTTGAGCTTCTTGGCGAAGGTGGCGAAGTAGCTGCCCTGGTCTTCTCTGGTTTTTGTTTGGATGTAGATGGATTCGCATCAATTGACGTGTGTCGGAGTGAATTGAAGTGGAATTTTTTTTTTCGAGCGTTCACCGGGTGGAAATTCCCCACCTGAATTTTTATTACTCAAAGAGCAGCTCGAGTCTGAGGATTACAAAAATCATTTGACATTTGGGGGATATACAGATATTTTGAACTAAACTAAGGAGTTTACTAAATGTTGAAAAAAATTGCACCAGGCATCAGGGATGAATTTCTGCTTTCTTGAGAATCTAGCACGCCAGGCCAACGCTTCCTGGTTGCAAGCTTGAAGAACTTGTCGAATGCTGGTGACCTCATTGCGAAAGATTACCCCATTTCTACGCTTCCACAGCTGCCAGCAGCAGAGAGCGATGAACCCACTAAACTGATTGACGGGGATGGTTTGAGGCTTAGGGAAAGATTGAACTGATCTGCAGTTGAAGTCATCATCGAATGAGAGACCAATTTTTTCCCAGAAACTTTTAGCAAAGGAGCATCGGAGAAGGATGAGATCAGTGTCCTCTTCTGGTGCATCACAGATCTCACACTTGGGGTTGTCTACTACTTTTGTCTTGAATAAATTGGAGCGGCATTGTATTCGACCCTTGGATACCAGCCACGTATGAAATTGAACTCTGGGCGGCACCGAGTTGCGCCAAATGAAATCAGAGAATAGATCTGCAGGTTTCTGTCTAGCTTTAAGAAGCTTATATAGAGTGGAGGAGTCAAGCCTTCCCTGTCCCATATCAAATGGTGATCGTCTGCAGTCATACCCTTCTGACAGATTGGTCTGCTGGATGATCTCTAGCACTTGATTGAACTGATCCATGGCTTGATTTGTTAGCCTTGGTACAAAAGCTTCAACAAGGTTTGTCTGGCACATATGACGGACCGAGGCGTCTTTGCCAGTGCAGTGGCTGAATAAAGCTGGAAAGCGGTCCGCCAGGGCCTCATCCATGAACCAGACATCGTTCCAGAAGGATGTTCCCGCTCCATCTTTGATACTGACAGTAGTGATTGCCTGGTATAGTGGTAGGATTGAACGGAGAATTTCCCAGTGTTGTCCCTGCAGATCACCCATTAGTGTGGCCAGACTTGCATGTTGGCGGACCCAGATGGCCCAAGCTGAGCTCTGAGAGCAGTGCAGTCGGTGGATTAACTTGAGGAGAAGGCAAATGTTCTGGGTTGCAAAGTCTTTGATCCCGATGCCGCCCAGATCTTTTGTTGTACAGAAGTTCTCCTAAGCCACCAGACATTTTGCCGATGAGGTGGTGTTTGCTTCGCCTGCCCACATGAAGGCCCTTCTTCTCTTGTCAATTTCTTTGATGGTTGAAGGTGGAATGCAGAGAGCAGACATTGCATAGACCAGTTGGCTATCCAGAACAGAGTTGACCAGAGCCACCCTCCCCATTGTATTTAGCAAGGAGGCCTGCCAAGTGGAGAGGGAAAATTCTGTCTTTGAAATGTAAGTATTGAAATCTGAGTTTGGGAGTTTGCTTGCTGACAGTGGCAGACCCAAGTAATTTTGAGGGAAGGAGTCTTGCTGGCAGCCTAAGATGTCAATGCACTACTGCAGTGTGCCTGACTCCATATACATAGGGACCATGGTGCTTTTGTGAAATCAATAATGAATTTGCAGTTTGGGATGAGTTGATGGGGCGCCCTGTTGCGCCTTGACCAGGCCTTTGCGGCCGCTCTCGTCACCTTGAGGCATGCGGCCAACTTACCAGCTGCATCCGATCGCACCGGTGCATCAATCCACGCTGGGAGAATAGAAGGGAGGAACTGACGGTTCAGGAGCTAAGAGTTCTCGAACCGGAAGCGAGATGTGGTGGGGATAGTGGTGGACATAGAGAGAAAGAAGAGGGGTGTGATCGGAGGTGGGTTTAGGGAGTGGGCAGAGGTAGGTGTTAGGAAAGGCAATGGAGTGGGCGAGGTTGACCAAAGCACGATCAAGCCTTGCAAGGATAGGAACAGGCTGATGGTTAGACCAAGTAAAGGAACGACCAAGGAGAGGGATCTCCAAGGCACCGAGCTGGCATCAAGCTGTGGTTGATGTTAGAGTTGTTCTTATCTTCTGGCGATCTAATAAGGTTGAAATCCCCAAAGATGAGCCAAGGGCCAGACACAAGGGGGAGCAGGGAAAGAAGTTCGTCTAGGAAGGCCGGGGATAGACGGTGATCAGAGGGAGCATATACGTTCGTAATTGTGAAGTCGCAATCTGAAATGGTGGAGGAGAGGGAGGTGGTGAGGGAGAAGCGTGAGGGGATAGAGTTGGACAAAGTCCAGAGATTTTGGTGATGATCCCGCCTCTGGCACCGTCAGAAGGAATGGAGGAGAAGTTGCACGCGAGGTTGGGAGGGAGGAAGGTTTTGGCCTTGAAAGTGGAAATATCATGCAACTTTGATTCTTGCAGGCAAGCCACAGAGGGAGCAGCATCTCTGATCGCATCACGAACCACAATGCATTTATCATAGTCGCCTAAACCGCGTACATTCCAAGAAAGAACAGGAAATTTTCGTCCAGAGTTACTCATAGCAAATCAGAAATCAGATCTGAAATCAGAAACAAACATAAGTAAAAAAGAAAAAAAAAGAAATGGAATTTTAATTAAATTTCACCCGATCCTCCTTAACTGATGGGGACTGAGCAAGGTTCCGAGAAATTTCGCTGGGAATTCAAAAGTACTACAGTCCAAGTGAAAGCTACACGTTCCTGATTTCACGTCACTCACTGACACTGATCGATACACCGCATAAAATCTGGAGTACATTTATTTTTATTTCCGCAAACAAGAGCAGCAGCAGCTAGCACTACTAGAGTGTACTAGAGTTTAGAGCTCATCAGGCGACAGCAGGCGACGACGTCCGCTCCGGCCTTGAGCCTCTTGGCGAAGGCGCTCCCCTGGTGCTTGGCCATCTGGAGCTCGGCGTCGCTGGGCATCCTGCTCTTGACGTCCTTGCCGGAGAAGGTGCCGGCGCCGTAGGGGCTGCAGCACCTGACCTCGTCCATGTCGAACATGCCCTCGCCGAACGTGTACCCCACGGGCACGAACACCATGCCGTGGTGCGTGAGCTGCGACACGGCCGTGAGCGCCGTCTCCTCCTGCCCGCCGCCCTGCGTGCCCAGCGCGAAGAAGAACCCCGCGAGCCTCACCGCCAGCACAGCGCGCCCGGGAAGCCGAACAGGATGCCGTCCGCGTCGGCCAGCTGCTTGCCCGAAGTCATCACCGGGTGCTCCTCGATCTTGGCCGGCGCGTGCATCTTCGCCAGCGCCACCTCCGGCAGCGTCTCCGCCACCTGCCATATCGTTGTTTCGACGCCGTCGACGGAGTCGGCGCCTTTCTTGATCTCCTCCGCCAGCCTCGCCACGTGGCCGTACGTCGAGTAGTACCTGGTCAAAGTCAAGAACAACAGGGAAGCATGACTCGTGCGTATTTACTAGAAGGTGCTCATGATTAATTAGCTAGGTTGGCGACACACACGACGTAGATCTTTGTCACCGCCATTGATGGATGGCGCAAGCTTTGTCGTCTGGCTTCTTCCTCCGTCGTCAGTTTTTGGTGTGTGCAGTGCAGTGTGTGCTGCACTGCTGCTTCGTGAGTCCATTGATGCACACCGAGCTGGCGCGCATATATAGAGAATCCGCTGCGAAGGTGAGCACTGAGCACGACGGGCCGGAGCAGCCACGGTGATTTGTTTAGTAGACATACACTTGCTGGCACCATCTCATTTGGGGATCAAAAGCCGGCAGCCGGCGGCTCCGTCCGTGGTTCTTGCCGAGATAGCATACGTGATCAGTGACGTCGATGCTTAATTATGTGGATGCTCCTGTTCAAAGTACATATATATACCACAACAAACCGAAACTGAAGCTGGATTTACATATACAACATAGGAGTTATGGCATGTTTGCTTAATTTCTGCCTTTGTGGGCGTCCCACCAGGTCGCGAAGACAGCGGGTTCGGACACTGGTTCACGCTGGAGGGTCGCTCGCAACGGTTGCCCAAATCACGAGCCTAGCTACGCGATTTGGGAAACACCTCGCATTCCATGCTTGCCCCGTTCTCCCTCCTGTACGGGTTCCGCACCGCCGCTGCCTCCCTCCACCCCCAGCGACCCTTCGCCCGGCCGCCGCCTCCCCTGGCCCATATCCGCTAGTAGTGGGCAGGATCCTGCCGTGGATATGTCCTTTCACCAAGGGACCTCCGCGATACATGGCCCGCCATGCTTTAATATATCCTCAGTTTACTTAGGTTGGGCATAAGGCATAAGCAGAACAATCATATGTAACAGCTAGGCAACACCCTAACAAATAGGGTGAAGTTAGTTTCCTAGGGAAAGTACAAGATGACCCAAAGTTTAAGGTTGCAATTTTTTAAGCGTCTTTATCGAAGAGTTAATATCACCAAGAGCGAATGAAAGGTTCTCTAAACAAAACAAGTAGAAAAAAAATTTAAATATTACAACAAAAACTTTAGTTCTCGCAACCAAAAATGCAAACATGTTGTGCTCTCTTGAAATTGCTCCCTCTCTCTCTCTCTATGTATATATACTAGCTAGGTGGATTATCCGCGCATTGGCGCGAGAATTTAAGGTTAGTTTTAGTGATCATTTGATGAATGAAAGAGAGATATAAAAAGTATTAGTTATTATTTGAAATTGTAAACACATAGACCTTAAGGGTATCAAGGATCAAGAAAGCATTCCTTGTGTGTTGTAGAAATTGCTAATGATTTAAAATAAGATTATTCATACAAATTGATCGATAATCAATTATAAGTGGATGTTAGTTAGTGGATGACGTGGCATAATGCTAGTTAGTGGATGATATATCTTACTCACATGTAGATCATAATTACCAATACTAGTTGACAATAAATGCATTTGATAGGTGGACCAATGAAGTGGATAACTCGCATGTTTAGAGAATTGGCGAGTCAGTGAGTTTATCTTTATAGGAGATATAGATTAGCGGTAGGTAGGTTATTTGGCACTACGCTGTACTCACTCATTTAAAGAGATTTTTGTTTTAAAACATTCTCTACATCCTCAACCCTATAATAACTTCTCAAATATCTTATTTGGCACTTTAGAGGGCCAGCTCCGTTTGGATCGAAATATTTCAAGATATACAGCTGTGATTTTATTCCACCGAAATGCAAATACTGTGTGATGTATAGTCTCTCTTGAAATTGCTCTTTATATACTTATTAGTAAAACGAACTCTTAATTAACTCGCTGAGCACGAAGCAGGTTATTCGCACCGTAGACCCCAATTGCTACGCCCATGTATGACGACATGGGCGCCACGTCCTCGACGCCCTTGGTTCTCGGATCATACAACCGCAGCACCCAGTTCTTGTTACCGGCCGGAAACAGCGGCGAACCCTGCAACCGCAAAGGCGGCGACCACACCAGGAACGCGATCCTCCCCCCGTCGAGCACCCATAGGTGCTGCGCGATCTCGACGACCCTCTCATGGCCGCCGCCGGCGTGCTGATGTATTATCCGCGACACGTGCACCGTGCACATCTTGTGCCAGACGGCGTCGCCGCCGCTGACGTCCGTGAGACGCCACAGGTGCACGGCGGAGGCGTAGGAGAATGAGCCGGAGAAGGTGACGAGACGGCCTCCGCCGCCGTCGTCGTCGTCAGGCTGGACAGCGCGTTGCTCGGCGGGCCCCGGATGAGCCCACGCCGCCACCGCTCCGTCCTGAGGTCGAACGCCGCGATCCAGTCCGCTCCCATGCGGCGGAAGCCTGCCAGGATGTAGACCACCCCGTCGTTGGCGACCGTCGCCGTCCACGGTTCACGTCTGACGTCAACCGGGGCGTTCGGCGCCTCCCTGCCAACGCTGGCCAACACAGAGAATTGCGGATATTGGGTTTTGGGGTTGGCGAGGGTTTTATTTTATAGCGAGTCAGTCAATGCGATCCAACAAACGGGTTTCTGTTGCTGGTGCGTAGTATACGGAAACCCTGATCTGTCCTGCAAAGTAGCAAGAGAGGGCGATCATGGCTGTGAACCTCATCTCACCAATGTCACGATCGACAGAGCAAGGCTGTTTATATGGAACCTGATCAAAACATGGCAACGGGGACAGAGCTTTTGCAAGAAGCAGGAGCTAATTTTAGATAGAGTAAAGAAAATTGGTCCTGATTCGTCAACAACAAAAAATGGTCCATTGAAGTTAAATTTGCTGACTGCAGAGCATGCTTGACTTAACAACATGCCGTTCAAGAAATCTTGCAGCACAATGAACCGTGCAAGAGCATTAAAAGGGGGCATAAGTGCATCAACAGACGCTGTCAAGCTGGCGTGCCTTGCCATGGCATAGCTTTGGAGAACATGAAGCTGACTGTCAAGGGCGGCACTGGTGATGCCAAGAACGCTTGTTTCAGAGCGCGGAATGGAGGAAATCACGTACTGTGCTGTTGCTCCACACCCATGTACTCCAAGCAATTGATCACTTTGAAGGTGCACAGAGATGGACAGGAACAGATGGTTAATTGTACAAACATATATGAACGAACATGAACAAATACAACCTTTTGCACCATTACAGGCACAGGTACGTGCCAAATACACAAAAACCAGAGGTTATCAATTCTCAGCAAGGACAAACCATCCATGAATGGGATGGATCAGATAGATTAGCTTCCACATCAATGACACAATGGCTTGCCAGCTTGTACAATGGCAATTGTTCATAGATCATACTACATCCAGTTAGCATGAGCAACAGTTTGCAGGACAACATATTTTAGGAAAGGGGAGTGGTATATCTCCACTAGTGCTAGCTACACCACTATAGATCAGAACAAGAACACTGGGGCAACCAATATTGACAGGATGGATACAGGTTTTGGCGGTTTCATCGAAGCAGAACGACCTGTGCATGGGGCACACAAAAAACAGGAGGATACCTGCTAAGTCTAGGAAAGACATCAAGCTACAACAGATCGACATGGTCATCCTCCTGTTAGTTAAGGTCGGCGCATCTTGACATTCAAGGGTATCTCCTTGTAAGAGACAACCTTTTCAGCAGCTTGCCGTAGAGATCTCCTCCCTGATATCTGCTCTTCCTTAGATTTCCTCGAGGAACAATCATCATTCTGCCAGTGATTTGTCCTGGATGTATTAGAACTGGAACCAGCCAAAGGAGCAATAACATCTTTCTGCTCAGTCTCAACAGTGATATCCATGTCCTCAGGAGACACTGAATTCAGTCTTGTAGATTTTCTCCTTTGAGATTTTCTGCAAATATTAAAGCCAAACAAGGCTGTTATGTTCCGGCTGGAGACAGTTGGGTTAGCTGGATGCAGGCAGTAAGCAGGCAATACTAACCTCTTTTCCTCATGGCGCAATGGCTCACGGGTAGTCGTGTCTAGCTTGTCATTGACATCCTCTATGGCTGACCGTTTTTTTGAGCACCTGCACACAAACTTTCTGATAAAACAGCTGATTTGGGTGAATTATGTGAAGTACAAATGAGATCCAATCAGATTTCTGTGTTATATCAAAAGAAAATCAGGGCTTCCAAGTCTTCTAGGTTTCAATTTAATTTAATGGACCAAAATAAATAATGTTCCACCAAAAAAGGGCCCTTTGGGGGTGAAAACCAGACCAGACAGGCAGAGCTAGCCCAGGAAATCAGCAATATACCAGTTTTCTCAATTCTGGCTTTGAATCTTAAACAACAATGAAAAGGAGGATCCTTACCCCTTGATAGCGATGTCTTCTGCTGGTTCAGGGGGATCAATGGTAGTGAATGACAAAGATGCTGTAAAAGAATTGCAATTGGGTGAAAATTAATTATTCTTCAAATCTCTGTTTAGAAAAAGCTGCAGCAATTAGCATGTACATGGTCACTATCCTTGGGGCTTAAGATTAAATTTCTAGCATACAATATGTGCTTATGAGAACAGATAGACCAAAAATGCATCCATTCAAACTGGATATTGGAATTGTTTCATATGGAACTGGATAATTATAAATAAGTGGCACATGAGAAATGTTGAAAATATGGAAAGATGAGGGTCATTACATTCACTTCCTGTCAAATAGTTTTGTTTACTATCGAAGGCCTTATCACCTCCAGCTTCACTGCAACAGGCTTCCTGTATCTCCTGAATAACATTGTAGGAAACAAGTAGATTAAATCTGCAAGTGATTCCATCATTAATCTTTAACTGGTTATTAAGTGGAGCCCATACCTTCAAATTTGTTTTTAGTGGTTGCCCATTTATCTCATAGGATCAGACACAGGGGTCAAAAAATATAACATATTAACATCAATGACTAGAACATAGCTGAATAAAATTGCAAGATAGACATATAGTACCTCGGATTGTGAAGCTGAAGCCATTACTACTTCATGCAGTTTTGCACTGCACCCATTTTGCAGTGACTTCTCCTGCACAGTATATCACCAAATATTGCACAGATCAGAAGCACCCAATATTAATTAATCCTTTTAGAGAGGCAAAACATATGAAAGTCTTACCATATGTTTTCCAGTGGTTTGTACACATTGTTTCTGAACACTTGAAGTGGAAGGAGCTAGAGGCGCTACAGTGTCCTCATGCAATGTATTCTGAGATACTCTGCCTATCTCACAGGAATCTTGGTTCAGTCTCGAAGACCTTCTCCGTGGAGGCATTCTGATCACACAATTAAACAACAATTGTAAAAAAGTTTCAATCAGATAGTGTTGCTGCAAAGACACATCCCATAAACAAGAACAATCTCATGGCCAAATCATGCTATCTTGATTTATATGCAGTTGCAGCTCAAATAATAGTAAATAGGTAAAAATAAAACATACCTCTTTTGTTTTCCATCTTGTGGTGGCTCTTGGCAGATGGTATTTGATGATAAAGCAGCTGAGAAGAAATTGAATCAAGTGAAAATTAGAACCATAACAGTTCCTGACTCAAGGCAAATAGAGATGTAGAATATACAAAGCTTTATGCTTTATGTTGAACACAGATGACATGAAGTGCAGTACGAAAAAAATGAAAATCCACAAAGTAAAACAAGAGAATAGAGTGATATTCTCAGAAAAAAGCTGCAGTAATTAGCACATACTTGGGAACTATCCTTAGGGTTTAAGATTAAATTTCTATCATACAATATGTGCCTGTGAGAACAAATTGACTAGAATGTGTCTATTCAAACTTGATACTCAAATTGTTTCATCTGGAATTATCTGGATAATTATAAATAAGTGGCACATACGAAATGTTGGAAGAATGAAAAGATGAGGGTCATTACATTGACTTCCTGTCAAATGGCTTTGTTTACTGTTGAATGCATTATCACCAATTTTATAAGGGTCATTATCACCAGACTTCCTAGAACATGCTTCTTGTATCTCCTGAATAACATTGTAGGAAACAAGTAGATTAAATCTGCAAGTCGTTCCATCATTAATCTTTAACTGGTTATTAAATGCAGCCCATACCTTCAAAATTGTTTTTTGTGGTTGCTCATTGATATCAGTTTCCTGATAGGATCATACACCAGGGGTCACAAGGTAACATATTAACACCAATGACCAGAAATTGAATAAAACTGCAAGATAAAGATAAAGTACATTGAATCCTGAAGCCATTACCAGTTCATGCACGGTTGCACTGCACTCATTTTGCATTTCCTTCTCCTGCACAGTATATCACCAAATAATGCACAGATCAGAACCACCCAACATTAATTAATCCTTTTAGCGAAGCAAAACACGAAATAGTCTTACAATATGTTTTCCAGTGCTTTGTCCATACTGTTTCTGAACACATGAAGGGGAAAGAGCTAGAGGCGCTACAGTGTCCTCATGCAATGTATTTTGAGATACTCTGCCTATCTCACAGGAACCTTGGTTCAGTCTCAAAGACCTCCGTTGAGGCAGTCTGATCATACAATTAACCAACAGTTGTCAAAAGTTTCAATCAGATAGTGTTGCTGCAAAGACACATTCCATAAACAAGAACAACCTCATGGCCAAATTATGCTATCTCGATTTAGATGCTGTTGCATTTGCAGCGCGAACAGTAGTAAACAGATAAAATATACCTCTTTTGTTTTCCATCTTGTGGTGGCTCTTGGCAGACAGTATCCAATGATACAGCAGCTGAGAAGAAATTGAATCAAGTGAACATTAGAACCTTAATAGTGCCTGACTCAAAGAAAATAAAGATGTAGAATATAGAGTGCTTTATGCTTCATGTTGAACACAGATGACATGAAGTGCAGTATGAAAAAATAAAAATCCACAAAATAAATCAAGAGAAGTGAGATTTACCTTGAGATTCAACCGAATGGTATTCAATACCACTGGTTACCAAGTCAACTCCTGTGACTATGGACACTGTGCCTTTCAAGGCCTAATTGCAACACAAAAGGGAAAAAAATCAGAATTATAGTAGTTGTATATTAACAAAGTGAGTCATTTTACTTACAAAATTGATACCTACCTGAGATTTCACTCCCTTCCGCTGTCCGTTGGCAGCGTTTTTATTTCCCTGAAAACATATATGAGTATAAAATCATGGAATCTATAATGAAAAAGAAGCTGAGTTAAAGCATACTCTTACTTACATCATGCTCTGAACCCTTTACTTTAAGCAGTGCTGTAGCACAAGAAAGCTCGTGCTGCAATATCTTCATCTGCAGATCATACCTCAAATTACGTATCAGTAACCACCATACTCAGAACTGGTAATCAATGGATGTCAAAACATAGAAGAAGCTGACAACTTACTCGATCTTTCACTGCATTTATTTCCTGCAATGAAGCACAGCACAGAAATATTAGAGAGTGCTCTATTTTGCACCACGAAATAAGCACTATGCGTGTAATGCTTTGACTCTAAACGTAGGTCTAGGTCCATTGGCACATTGATAGTCTCCAACTGTCCGATATGACACTTGGACCAATATAACATATATAAATACATAATAATAGTTTAAATAGAAAGAGTTATACATTTATTCAGATGAATCTATTATGTCAACCTATGTTATTTATCTATTTGGTTTTTTGCTACTAACAGTCAAAGCTAAAAATTTTAATTTAAGACAAACCTAAACGAACTTATGTTTGGGGTCAGAGATAGTATAAAGTAAAAAGATGGCATACATAATTTACTCAGTTTTCACATCCAACATAATGGAGTTAAACACAACACATAATTTTGGGGGAACAACTGTATCTGAACTGCCAAAACTGAGCACTTTTCCTTTTTATTAAGAAATAGTGTTATTGTGGTGCACAGGCATAACTCGCAGGATAACATGCCATTCAATTAGATTGCCAACAAAGGAACAGCACATAAGAGTAAAAGATCAATGTTAGTGCATCCATAGTGACACAAGGAGTGGATGGAGATGTAGACGAACCGCAAGCATCTGTGAATTGTTTTGCGCAAGCTGTAGATTCTGTTGCTTTGATGCTTGAAGCGCAAGACGGAGCTTGTAGATCTCAACCCTGCTGAGGTCGATGATCTTTCTGCAGACAAGGAAAGCTAAGCTACATTAGTTAGGGAAGAAATTGCAATCCCCCACCCACAAACACACCCACACATCTACAGCAACAAACAAGGAGGGGGTGGAGAGGCAAGGCAACATACGTCTTCTCATTCAGGAGAGTTATCAACTTGGTGTTCTCCTGCAACAATGAGAGCAATTACCGAGCTCAGCAAATAGATTGTGTCCAACAGAAAACGCAATCGAACTGAAATGGCATGAGAAACCTCGATACGGCAGTTGGATTGTTGGAGCTAATGTGACGAATCTCACTCACCTTGACGAGGTCGGGGACGGCGATGGATCTGGCGGTACTCGGCTTCCCAGTGTTGGTGATGTCGACGAGGGCGACGGGCTTGTTGTTATTCCCTTTCCCCGGCGGCGACCGGATCCTAAGGCCGCCGCCATCGCCACTAGGGTTCGGGTGCGGCCGAGGGTTCAGGCCACCGCGCGCCGCGCCTCCTCCTCCTGGTTCAATTCAACGGGCCGGAGCTCGAAGCTGTGAGATGCCGCGGCGTGGACGCGCGGAGAAACGAGAATGGAGCCGGGGGGAGAGGACTTACCGGTGGCGGTGGAGGCCATGGAGGTTGCGCGTGCCCGCGGGGGTGAGCGGGGCGGTCCGCCGGCCAGGGGCTCGGGTCGCGGACGAGCGGCGCGGGAGCTGGGACCTGGAAGCCCCGCGCGGGCTGTAGCCGGCGTCGGCGTTGCGCGGAGTGGTCGAGGAGGCGGCGGCGGTGGCTCCGGCGTGCCGTGATGCGGGGAGGGGAACGGATTCGATTTTGGAGCGCGGGATGCGAGAATTCGGATGGCTCGGCGGAAGGGGATCGATTGGGCCGCCGGATGCGGGAGGCGATGGTGGGGCCAAGGTATCAGGCTGCCCCGCGGTGGGCCCAGTCGAATTCAAAATCGAAGCGGGTAGAGATGGAGAATTGAGTGCACTCTCTCCGGCGCATTTAATTTAATTTAAGCATGGGAATGGGCTGTGTAAACCCAAGGGCCCAAAAGGCCCCCAACGCATGGGTCTACGGTTGTATATGGGCCGTTTATACGAAAGGATCGAGTTGGATTGCCAGCGGCGGCGGCGTAGGTTGATATATCTTTACTCTATACCAACTACCATATATTTTATTCAACCATCCTAACTACCATTCATAGTGGGGCCACTTCACCTTTTTTTTCTATTTTCCATCTCCACCTTATCCATCCCAGCGCCCACCATCCCCGAGCACCACTAGAGCTCCCCGGCGGACGGAGCTCCTCCTCCACGCTGCTTGTCAGTGTTTCGACCCCAGGGGTCTAGCATCAACGAGTAAATATGTTCTGCATGCTCCCTAATCCGGATGGTGATGCAAGAAGAACACAAGGTTTATCCTGGTTCGGACAAAAGAAGGCCCTACGTCCAGCCGCCGGAGGGGGAGTTTGTATTATCTTGCACCGAAGTGCTTATACAGGGGAGAATACAAGCGTGCGAGTGATTGAGCTTGGACTTGAGCGGTTCGGGCTTTGGTAGCTTCCTCTTGACCTGTCTGAACTAGTGCCTGACGCCTCCTTTTGTAGGCGAAGGAGGGGCTCAGGAGTACATGAATCTAGGACGGACGTTGCTGCTGACGTCCGGGAGGAGATGCCGATCATGTCGGTGCCGCTGTAGAGACGTGAGCCGGGCGTGGCATGCCCTGAAGCGACGTGCTCGGAGATGACGGTCGTCCTTCTCGTGCGTGGGATGACGTAGCTGATGGCCTGTGAAAGACCGGCGCCCATGCCCGGTCGTGCGGATCCCTGTAGCCGTCGCGTCGGGAGTTGTTGGAGTGTTGACCGGCGATGATGAAGTCTAGCTCGAGAGGTGGTCGAGGGGGGTCGAGGCTCGAATGGATAAGGCCGAGCCCCGGAAAATGTGGTACGAATGCCGGTAAATATGCCTCGAGGGGTCGCCTGATACTGGGCACAGTGCGCGGCATGGAGCTACAGTGTGGTACGACCCGCCAGATTCCTGGGTATGGGAGGTAAAAGCTGAATTTGACTTTCGTACACGCGACTGTTACCGCGACTGTAGCCATAAAGTTAGGCAGGAGCAGGTAGAACGCACTAAATGTCCTGAAAACCGTACCGTGAGTAGGTAATCGAGGGGTGTGCTGTACTCGAGGGGCGTCCGTTCGCTCGGGTAAATCTCCGTCACCGAGGGGTAGCCCAAATGGCACCCTCGAGTGTTCTGCTCTCCTCGAGCGGGGACCCATCGGGTAGGTAGCAGCCGGGACCGTCGAGGCCCATTCGTGGGTCGACCTAGTATGATTTTGCTATTGGGATTCTTGTGCTTGGTGAAGGATAATCATCGCGATGGTTTTTAGTTTATTGATGTCAGAGGTTAATCCACTCCGTCGAGGGTTAAGGGTACCCCTTTCCTAGGTACCCGACAGTAGCCCCCCGAGCCCCAGCTCGAGTGCTGGCACTCGAGCTAGAGGTTATAAGTCGAGAGTGAGGCGTGGTTCATGACTTTCCGTGGGGGACGCGCGAGCGTCCCCCGTGGGGGTAGCCCCCGAGGCCTCGGAGGAGTAAGGAGACTCCTTCGAGGGCTTTGTTTGAGAGGTGCTTGTCCAGTTGGGCATAGTTGGCATCCTTGAACTGGAGTCATGGCGCCTAGTCGAAGGGTGGCTTGAGTCGTCAAGCCCCAGGTGCGTTTGACCCTCTTTCGTCGAGGGGTGCCAGGCGTAATCGAGCCCTCGAGCCTCATGCGGCTAGGGCATTGCTAGCTTTAGGCATCCATCTCACAAGTCCTTTTGATCGGATGTGAGGCGAGAAGCGTCGTACTACCCTTGATTGGGCGAGTCTCGGCGTTCTCTGTGAGCTGATAACGGGGGATCCAAGTGAGAGCTCATGCCCCATTTGATGGGGTCGACTAGTGGCCGCGGAGGCACTCTCATTAGAGCCAAACAAACTGACGTGTGGGATACCGTCACCGTTCATTAGGGGCCGGTGGTTCGAAGCCTTCCCTCGAGGGCATCCCACAAGCGTCTCTTTGTTTTGGCCTCGGATATGTCTGAGGGGGTCTCAAGAGTTCGTTCTCGAGCCCCCAGGTAGTTGTTTCCTCTTTCGCCAAGGGCACCCGGTTGAGAACGAGCCCCCAAGCCATCAGCACCCAAAAATCGAATAGCTCTCGCATTTCCTCCATGAATGGCTCTAGGAAAACATCTATATCGTTGCTGGCTGCCTAGGTCCAGAGATTAGCATAGTCAGCAGAAGGTACCTGCACTTATGACACAGATGGGGAGGTAGGTTGAGTATTGTGAGTATGACTGGCCAGGTGTTGTGCGAGCTGCTAAGCTCGCCGAAAGGGTTCATCTCGTCTGTGCTCAATGCGAACCGAATGTTCCTAGGCTCGTCGCGAAAGGCCGGATAGGCATTGTCGAAATCCTGCCACTGCTTGGCATCGAATGGGTGCTGAAGCATTCCATCGTCCTTCAGGCGGTCAACTGATGCATGCCAGGACATGAGCTGCATCCTCTGGGTTCCCAAATAGTGCACGCAAGCGGTCGATCACAGGTAGGTACCACACCAACAGTACCGGACTTTTCCTCCGTGTGTAACCCTCTTCTTCCTCGTCCTACCGAGCCAAGATCCGCTTGGCCGTAGCGCTGGGCTTGGCCCCCTTCTTCTTCTTTGCACCAGCAGGCAAGGCCTCATTGTCGTCTGCATCATCCATGTGACAGCCCGCATTCTTCTTGTACCGACTGGCGCCACAGTGCGAAAAATTCGTCAAACTCTCATACTCTGTGCCTCGATACATGATACAGTGGTTAGGGTAGGCATTGAACTTCCTAAGCTTCATTGCCACTAGACGGATCAGCTTCTTTGCCCGATAGGTATTGGCTGGCACCTTGTTACCCGTTGGGAATGAGGTAGCAAGGTAACTTAACAGCTCATTGAAGCTTGTGTCAGACCAACCATGTCGGGCCTTCATCATCAGTATGTGGAGGTTGAAACTGAGCGCCGTGCACTCCTTCGGACATTTCCCGCCATCCTGGTACAGAGGATCAATCGACGCTTGCTTCATCTCTCTAAAATTCTCTAACCACTTCGGGGTGCCATACACAACGTCGTCTTCGTCGATGTGGTTGACTAAGTTCTCAAACAGCTGCACATCCTCGGGTTCCTGCACATTAGCCCCTTGGCCGTCTCCACCACCATCATCCACCCCCCGAGTATATCCTCCACCGTGATGTAATCGCGACCACTATTGTCGCTGCAGGCTGGCACTGGCGCTGCTGAAGATGAGACGGGCACTCCACGATTCTGGTTCACCGTCGTCGACGCCGCGCTCACTCTAGATGCACCACCACGCGCCTCTTCCCCGTGATGAATCCAAACCGTGTAATCCTTCTCAAAGCCATACCGAATCAAATGAGCTTGCACCGTGCCATGCTCTCTGAAGGCTTTCCGGTGCCTGCGTGACCACATGGGCAGATGATTGTCTGGCTCTTCCATCTCTCAGCGTGAGATTTAGTAGCGTCCATGAACTCCTTCACATCGGTGAGGTACTCCAGATACTTAAGCACTCTATCGATCCCATCATCCATTCCGACCTGTCCATCGTAGCTGCGAACCATAAACATCACATGAATTACAATCCAATGAGAGATTTCATGAAAAGGAACTTCAAAGGCACAAGCTTTCTCTTTCCAACATGCATCTAGATCTAGATCTAGATCTCGATCTAGAAGGGGAGGGGCTCAAAAGTAAGGAAAAAAGAGAGAAAAGAGGATGAGAGAGCCTTTGTATATCTCTTGTGATGCCCTCCTCCCTCAAATCAAACCTCTAAACCTAAATGCAATGGTTTCTCTCTTCTACATCTAGATCTAGAAGGGGAGGGGCTCAAAAGTAAGGGAAAAAGATAGAAAAAAGGATGAGAGAGCCTTTGTATACCTCTTGTGATGTCCTCCTCCTCCAAATTAAACCTTTAAATCTCAATTCAATGGTTTGGGTAATTTTTAGTGTAAAGCCTCTCCCCCTCGAATTTGGAAGGAGAAGCCCGTGGGAAAGAAGAGGGGGTTGGTTGGGATATTTATAGGCCTAGACTTAACCGAAGCGGACCACATTAGGCGCCCGCTACGGTAAATCTGCATTTACCGCAGCGGGCATCCTAAAGCGTCTGCTACGGTTAATGTATTTACCGAAGCGGGCGCTTTAGGAGGCCCGCTGCGGTAAATGCCGATTTATCGAAGCAGGCGCCTAATGTGGCCCGCTTCGGTTAATAATTAACCGCAGCGGACGCTTCGGTGGCTGGCCGGCAATGCCGGCCACTGAATAACCGTGGCGGGCAAAAGTTGCGCCCGCCACGGTGTGAACAGTAGCCTCATCACGGTAGTTCGTTTGTGTAGTAGTGTTTTTTCTACCAAATTATTGCATTGGAGCCTAATGTATTTGATTGCATTCATAGAACTAGAAGGTCGATACAGATATCGTGACAAACTTTCCTGCAATGATCGGATCGGATCAGACGGAATGATTGACTTAAGAAATAGGTGTAGGCCGTGCATTTGCGTCAGCGAGCGAGCTGCATAACATTCCTTTATGGACTACCCATCGTTTTCATGAATACAATATATAGTAGTCGTTCACAAGTTGTCTCTTGCTCGAGCCTCAATTCTGTCGCAGTGGCAAAATTTTGTCAATTATTCAGAAATTTGATAGAATGATTGATCTCTTTGTTTATTTCGCAGTGGAGACACGGACTCGGTAATCCCCTTGACATCAACAAGATACTCCATTGACGCTCTTGGCCTCCCAACTACCACCAGCTGGTATCCGTGGTATGACAAGGAATAGGTCAGATTCATTCATTCATTCTACTCAACCGGCCGGCCTTCCTCATATGAACCTCGTAGATCTCTGAATTCTTCTATTTTCTAGTCACATTTCACGACAATATGCAAATTACTCAGCATTCACACATCCTACAAGTTGACAACTGTTAATCTGTGCAATCGTTTGTGATCGCTTGAATTTAAACAGGTTGGTGGATGGAGTCAAGTGTACGAGGGCCTGACCTTGGTGACCGTCCGTGGTGCAGGGCACGAGGTTCCCCTTCACCGCCCGGGGCCAGCACTCATATTGTTCCAACAATTCTTGAAGGGGGAACCCATGCCAAAGAATGGAACCATGACATAGTTATCATTTCGCAGATGTAGTGTGACGTGAAATAACACAGCATTAAATTGTGTGCTGCTCCGTATGCTTTGCACATGCGAGTAGTTATCTCTTTCAAATGCATGTGTATATTGTGCACAAGTTAAAATTGAAGAATGAGAACAACAACACACGAGATACGGTTCATTGATTCTCTGTTCTTCAACATAAGAAAAAAAAGTCTTTGGTCCTCAAGATTGCAAAATAGTAATACGATAAGTGGTTGTACAGTGCAAGGTATTTGCAAGGGTGCACATAAATCTTGACACGGACAAAGCGCAATCGTCCAAGACAACAGGTCTTACAACCTACTCCCTCCGTCACAAAATAAATGTCATTCTCGCTTCTCAGGAAATCAACGTTTTCAAACTGCCGGCAATTATATACTAAAATATATAAATAGTTAAGTAACTAGTATCATCGAAAAGATTTTAAGTATAGTTTTTTAAAAAAATTTACATAGAGATATAAATGTTGTACGTATTTTATACAAACCTAGTCAACGTTAAGAAAATTTAACTTGCATGTTTCCCATGCGTCATTCTTTTTGAGACGGAGGGAGTATATACAATATCCTTGTAGACAATACCTCGTAGGCTATCCTCGCCGACAACAGTCAACATGTCTTACAACCAATATATAGGTCTTATAACCTATATATAGGTCTTACAACCATATGCAGTATTCTCGTAGAGGACTTACCGGCGGCGGTGGAGGCCATGGAGGCCGCGTGTGGCGGGTGAGCGGACCCCTGGCGAGGAGCTCGGGTCGCGGTCGAGCGGCGTGGGAGGTGGGAAATGGGAGCCCTGCGCGGGGCTGTAGGTGGCGTCGCCGTGCACGGAGGGAGCCAGCAGCGGCGGTGGCGGCTCCGGCGTGCCGTGGTGCAGGGGAGGGGAATGGATTCGATTTTGGAGCGCGGGATGCGAGAATTCGGAAGGGGGGGTGGATCAATTGGGCTGCCGGCTGCGTGAGGGGAGGAGATGGTGGGGCCAAGGTGTCATGCTGCCCCGCGGTGGGCCTAGTCGAATTCAAACTCGAAGCGGGTACAGACGTGTGGAGAGCCTCAAAAATTCAACGTTGAGTGGCAGAGGATGGAAAAAAAAATCATGAAATCGATAATGTGGATCGTCAAGTAACAATAACAAAGGACACGCATGTAAATGTAGCGATCTTTAAATTTTTATATCAAATTTTGCTAATTGTTTGCAACATATAGCTCTAATCTTGGCATTGCTCATTCCATTTCCCATTCTTTTGATTTCTTCTTTATCTGACGATTTTTACATTTTTTGCGTGGCCAATCAACCAAATTAATTGGTAGCCAATAAAATAAAAAATAACAATAAAAATAACTTCAGTTTAGGGTACCATTCTTCCTCTTATGGTGGATCTGTATTTATTTAAAGAGAATATTTGTTGTGGCCACGGAGTGCTCCCAGTGTGTCCACGTCATCAAGTTTGGTGCTAGCCGTCCGTTTTCCTGATGAACGGTCCAGGCGGCTCCTATCTTCTCCCATGCCCAATATATATACGACTTCTAAACCGTAACCCTACCCCTCACCCTCCCTCCTCAGCCGCCTCTCCTCCCTCTCTCTCCTGCTCCCGCCCCTGGCCTCCTCCTCCTCTCTCTCTCTCCCTCTCACTCACCCTCCTCCTCCGGCACCCTTGCGCGCGCGGCGCCGCGCTGGCGACCTGGCGACGCAGGCTCCCCAGCCGCACTGCGACGTCGGCGGGAGGCGTGGCAGCGAGGGATATGGCGGCGGCGCGGCGACGTCGGCGAGCGGTGGCGGTGCGGGCGAGCGGGTGGCGCGGCGAAGCGGCCCACCGACCTAGGATTCCGCGGTGGCGGCCAGAGGCAGCCACGGCGGCGCCGCTGCGAGAGGCCCTCCACGGCGCGGTGGTGGCGTGGGCGAGCGCCCCTGCCCCGGTGCGGCGGCGGCACAGCGAGCGGCCCTCCCAAGCGCGGTCGTGGCGCGGGCGAGCGGCCCTCCCCGGCGCGGGCGAGCGCCCCTGCCCCGGCGCGGCGAGCGGCCCTCCCCCTTCTTCTCCAGGCGTGGGTGCGGGGCGACAGCGCCCCCAAGCACGACGGCTTACTGGCGGCGGGCGCAGCGTCGTGGCCTGTGGGGGTGGTGGTGCTGGGGTGAGGTATGGAGCTCCGGTTCTCCGTGTTTTGCTTTTGTCCTCGGCTCCTCTACCTGGAGCTCCGACGGCGGCCTGACCGTCAAATCGCGCAGGCTCAGCGTCAGGCGTAGCGCGCTCCCATGTTTCGTCCCGGTCCAATAGGAGCAGCGGCGGCATGGATCTAGCGGCGTGGCACCTCGGCGAGGGTCCCCCCCGGTGCGGTGGCCTTGGCGCGGGAGGGCCCCAGCGCGGTGGCGGCGACGCGGATGCAGCGGAGCGTCATCCCCCGATGACGAACAGAGCATGACTTGTGGCCTGAGCGCCTACTCGCGCGGCCCCGACGGTGGCCTGAATCCCGGCTCCCGCAGGCTTGGCAGCAGGCGTAGCGCTGTGTCGCGCTTCGTCCTCGTCTCGCTAGAGCGTCCGTGGAGTAGATCCAGCAGCGCGACACCCCGGCGAGGGTGCCCCCCCGGCGCGGTGGACCTGGCACCGAAGGGCCCCAGCACGGGGGCGGCGGCGCGGATGCAGCGGACCGTCATCGCTATCGTGTTCTTGCTTGGCCTCGGACTCCGTTTACGTATGTGCATCTGCCAAACCCATTTTGCTCCTCTCCTGCTTCCTTGTTGTTCGCTCAATCTCTCTCCTGGTCTTTGTTCTCCATAGATTGCTAGATCTACAGCACTGCAGAGAAGAGCAGCAACTATGACACCGCATGAAAGCTGGCACGCCTCCTCAGATGCGACATGAACTGGTGTCACAGTGACGTAAAGATGATTCGAGTGACTCCATGGAAATAGGGCGAGCAGCACTGCCTACAGCAGTCTGCAGAGTGTTAAAGGCGGATAGGCTTGCTAGCATGGAAGGTAATTTATTACTTGGTGAACTGCAATATCAGGGCCTTTCAATTTTTCTTTAAATTTCTGAACTATAGTTATGGGTTAGCTTCCTTTGATTACTATCCTATAGTTATGGATTAGCTTCCTTTGATTGCTATCTGAAATATGATTTTTCTTTTAGATAATATGAACTTTGCCACTGGAATATGGTGTATAACTTTGCAACCTTGAATATAATTTGCCATATGGATATTCGTATTATGTTTCCCTTGCAAGAAACTGAATTCATGTTTCTCCACCAAAGAGGTGTACAATTACAAAGTTAAAAGATCTCAAGTTCTTATAGTCCATTATACAAATATGATGTTTCTCCATCATAGTTTAAAGGTGTTTTCCTTCTACCATTGTGCTAAATTTTGATGGCTTGAGCATGTTCTTTTTGTTACTACATTATTGCTAGCTTGAAGGTTTCCATATTTGTATGGCCTTATCAGCTCCTTATTTTGATACCTTCTCTGGTGCTCTCATTTGTCAAGTTTTTAGCAGTGCCATGTTTACAGGTACCAATCAAGAAGCAATTGGACATTAGATTTCCTATACTTCAAGTTCGAGATTTTGTTTTTCTATAGTGCAAGGTCAGATGTACATCGGGTTAGCTTAGTTACAAATCCACATTATATAGGTCTGACGGTTGGTTACTGCCGTTGTTTCCAATTTTCTTCTCTTGCTTATTGCCTGAATAGGCTTGAACATTTCACGTAGATTTCATTTCATTGGTTGGAAGCAATAAGGATTAGTAAGGATATGTAGGAAATCATTTTGATGATATGCTGTCAGGTTACACTTACAGTTATATCACACAGTGGGGTTCTTATTATAGTTCATTCACAGTAAGAGATAAGACAGTGTGCATCCATTCATGATATGCTTCTTGTGATTGCTTTTCATGTGATGCTAGCAAATTTAATTTATCTAGATCAGTCTTCATCTATTGCAGGTTCAGTGGAGTGGAGATTCTTGTGCTAAGGAAATCAAGGAAGAAAGCATCGCCTCAGAGGTGGACAGCTTCTTCCGGTATGATTTTGTTTCGTGTTGTTGTGTTTTCAGGTTTAGGGGACAGAGGATCAGGAGTGACTCAGATTCAGAAAAGCTGGAGCTTCAGAGTGCCAGTCTTATTTTGGTATGCAAAATTTTCACATGGCCATGTTATTGCTCAGTTATCCATACACATGTGTGGTGTGCTTTATTAAACTGGATGGGACTGACGTGGGGTTCTACATGAGTTTTTGTTAAACTGTCGTTATCCATCTACAGGGGTTCTTGTGGTTCTGAGATTCAGAAGAGCTGAGGTTCAGAAGAAAGACTAAAGTTCAGAAGTGACAGGCTTGTCGTGGTGAATATTCCATCATTGTTTTTTATGTTTATGTGTGCAATATATGCTGTTAGAATGAATCTGACTGGACCTGGTAACGGCTTTTCATATTCTTGAGATCATATTGGTACATTTGAGTCCGCAAGAGTGTTTTTCAGAGAAATGCCAGTGAACTTTCAATTTACATATTTGAATTTCCAGTGCTATATGATAAACTGTTGCCATGTTGGGTTGTGCTGATGAGAACAAAACAGTCCATTTGGAAAGGAAGGGCATCTCTGGAGCTTTATTACTACCTGTGTATTTCATTGGCCTTTTTATATTTCTCATACCTGATTTCATAGTTTGTTTGAGCTACATGCTATAGAGATTCCTGTGTACTTGAAAGATCTGGTGATTCTATTCCTTCCTGAAACTTTGGATTGGTAGATTTTTGTAATAAATAGTCCAGTGGTCTACTTGATTTTCTTAGGTTGAGTTCATGCTAGATATTGGGGTTATGCATTGCACTTATTGTACGTTTTTTCCTGTGAGTACTTTTTGCTGCTGTTTCAAAATTCCAGAGAATAAAAGGGCCTCTACCAAGGTTATTCATGAGACCATATATTTGCAGAGTAAGTCATCTATTGTAAAAAGTGCTTGGCTCCTCATAAACTTGAGAGCATAAAAATACCAATATAATTTATTGTTAAAATATTTGGGGAGGTTTTATCTTGCCAGTAAATGTAATCAGTCTATAAATGTAAATGCGAGGTAATCAATCCTGTTTTGAAAATGTTAAATTTTGCAGAGCACTGAAACCTGATTTCCTCTTCTTTAGCCTCTGATACTACTCAAGTGGGCTCATGGATTAACTTTATTTTATTTTCTACCTGTTAGATAGCTTTTTTCTACGCGTTTCTTTGGCTGCTGGAGATTATACATTATTAGGTTATACCATCAAGTCATTGTCTAACGTTTCACGAAAACTGATCTCTAATACACAGTCGAGCAAGGATTCGACTTGCCGAGATGCTATGGCGGCGGCTTCACCTACCAGCCTTTAGAATCTGATGACAAAGTTACAAGTTGGGGCCCTCCCGCGCAGCCACCAGGTAAATTCCACTCCATAGTTAAGTGCTAGAAATATTTATATCAATCCCAGTGCTACGATCTTTATTCATGAATAATATATCATTTGTACGCGAGATAACAAGACCTACTTTTCCCCCTGATTGCTATATTATAGCTGGACTGTGGTATTATCAAAAAATAACATCTACTATGTTCACCTCAGCAGCCTTTTGACAAACTTGATGATGTGAATCTGATGATGCTCTGCTGGCCTGTCCAAGACAAGGAGCACCACCACAAAAAGCGTCATGTGGAAAACAGCTCCGTTTTGATGCCTTCGTATCTTATGATCGAGAACAGATCATATCGATCAAGTTTGTCCGATTACATGTTCCAGGTTACCTACATTGTATTGTAGTCTAGAGGTGCATCGATTAGTTAAGTTACTGTAAATTATTGTCTTGGCTCTTATATCTGATCTGAACAATTTTCTTTTTTTTTTAAAAAAATCTGAACAATTTCTATCTGATTTCAGCAAACTCCTGTCTTATGTAAATTGTTGTCACGGTGCACATGGTTGTGGCTATTCGAATACAAGCTACTTCGAGCCTAAAATTGATTGTTCGATTTCCTTTGTTCACGATGCTTTTCAATTATCACGCGCGCATGGACGCGCGCAAATCACTAGTCATTCTATAAACCAGAGACAAGCTTGAGCACATTATTGGGCCACGTACCTCGTTTTTCCTCACATCAGATTGCAATCCCGCCACCGCGGTCGACTTGTCCAATGGTCGGCCACACATCTGGCTCCACGCTGCAACTGTTGCCCCCACGGATAATCCAACCCTTGTTAGGAAGAACCTTTTCCATGAATAAGGACCAACATATAGCTCTAGTCTAGGCATTGCTCATTCCATTTCCCATTCTTTTTTATTTCTTCTTTATCTAACGATTTTTACATTTTTTGCGTGTTTCAAACCAACCAACCAAATTAATTGGTAGCCAATAAAATAAAAAATAACAATAAAAAAGAACTTCAGTTCAGAGTACCATTCTTCCTCTCATGGTGGGTCTGTATCATTCTATAAACCTGAGCCAAAAGCTTGAGCACATTATTGGGCCAGGTACCTCATTTTTCCTCACATCATATTGCAATCCCTCCACCGCCGTCGACTTTCTCCAATGGTCTGGCACATATATCTGGCTCCATGTCTGTGATTGTTGCCCCCAGGGATAATCCAACCCTTGCTAGGAAGAACTTTTTCCATGGATAAGGACCAACATATAGCTCTAGTCTAGGCATTGCTAATTCCATTTCCTATTCTTTTTTATTTCTTCTTTATCTAACGATTTTTACATTTTCTGCATGTTTCAAACCAACCAACCAAATTAATTGGTAGCCAATAAAATAAAAAATAACAATAAAAAAGAACTTCAGTTCAGAGTACCATTCTTCCTCTCATGGTGGATCTGTATCATTCTATAATTTGTCATCTGAGCACGCAAATTCTCGGTATAGAATGAGATGTTCATAGAATCATCATATTTTGGAGTGAGGGTCCTCCTAAAAGTCCTGTTGAGATATATATAGGAATAATATGACATTGCCAAAGTGACCTTCGTCTCTTTGGAGGGTATACATAAACTACATATACTTGGGTGAGCAATCTATTCTGTATATTGGGACTATATCAAATCACAGCTCCCACACCCAAATAGCCTCCCAAACTAAAGATAGCTCATTCTATGTCTGATGCCCTCAGTCATCCAATGGATCTTTTAGTTCTTCATATCACTACCAGAATCTTCAACGTATCAATGTGGCATAGAATTGTGCAATGATTTCACATTCCAATCATACTGATAGCCGGCTGTCTTTTCTTGATAATCTTCTTTCTCTCACATGCAACTATCACTTCATTGAATAGAATCCCATTCTTCCTCTGCATGTAATTCTAGTCAATACCTTGACTCCTGGACACCTTTTCTTCTTTGGTGTGAGGATGAGGATAATCCGAGTAGCTCCTATACAAGATATCAAGTCAGGAGCGGGTCCTAGCATTATGAAATGCGAGTAAAAAAATAGGTCAGGAGCATGTACTAGCATTATGAAATATATGCGAAATAATAGGTTGGGAACATGTCCCAGCATTATGAAATGCATATAAAAAGTTTTCGCATTTTGCTTTTGCTAAGTTTTCTGAATAGTGAGCCTGTTACGTTTAAACATATGTCCTTCATGAGGTCATGTTTAAACCTGTCCTCGGTGAGGTCGTCCAGTGTTTCACGAATTACGGCATGTGCTTACTCAAGTACTTTTAGCAACCTTTGAGAGACTAGAAATATTAAAACACGACTTAGCTTGAATCACAGGCGAGTATTAGAAGAGTTGACGTGCCCGTGCTGATGAAATTGCCGTCTGTCAGCAGAAAGAGAAATTATTCATAAATTTTGAAAATTTAACACTGCTAGCCGATCTCCCCTAACATTTAAAAAGATTTAACTTTCTGGCTTCGCCCCTACATTGAAACAATCATTAAGTCCACTTTTGGTCTTAGAAAATTTAATTTAACTGGTTTCATAAAAAAAAAAATAACTGTTTATCTGGCTTTGAGCATATGACCATCCAACGACCCTCTGTTCACTTATTTATCAGACCTACTTATCGGCTTACAACAAAACATCATTTGCTGGTTAACAGACTGTTGGGAGGAAATATGTAGGCCCAGGCAGTCAAGGACCGTGACTGGCTTTGAAGTTGCATTTGACATCAAAGCTGCAGCGGCGTCGCCATCGCCGCCGCCGTCGCGGGACGCCGCTGCTCATTGTTTGTTTTGTACGTATATAAAATTGTCTTGCGAGCCGCCACCGCTGACGGAATGGGGCGCCGCTTGACTCCGTGCACCTTCAGAGTTCAGACGTAGAATCCGACCAGGCCGGTCCTTCTTAGTTTGGTGAGTAGTCGGTCATGCGAGTAACCCATAGAATCCTTTGTCCATGTACAGACTTATCGAAATCTTGCTAGAGAAGGAATTGCGAAACACGAGTCAGTCTGCTTTCAATCTATGCAGGGGGATCACACTGAAAAATAATTTACAAATTAACAGTATTATTTTGGCATAAACATTTCTTAAACTAACCGTAAAAGTTAGAATCGCAAACTTTCGTGCATTCCTACGTTCCAAATTATAAAGACGTTTTCAGTTTTTTTTTTCTAGACATATTGTTTTGACTATGTGTCTGCTAGAAAATCCAAAAGATCTATCTACAAAAAAATATACATATCTAAGTGCAATTATATGCACAGATAAAGATCTTTTTTTATGGGATTGATGAACAGATAAAGTCTTAAAAAAAAAAAAGAAGCATGCAACAAGTTGCCGCAAATCTAGTCATCCCAGCTAGCTAGTTGCAGAACAGCGGTCAATTCCTGACAGCGCACAGAATGATTAGGCAGAGATCATTAACACGTACTACGGCGGAGGAACTTTCCGGGCATCACGAAACCCGAGCCACCTCTGCATTTCAGCAATTATATATCTCTCTCATAATCAGCCAAAGAAACCAAGCTCTAGGCCGCCAAGCAGCAACCATGGGCTCATTATTAGGCAGCGCACTGGCACTACGGTGGAGGAACTTTCCATTCCATATATAAAAAGCAATCATGGCACTACAGCGCATCTGGCCATCTCTGCATTTCAGCGATTCTCGCTCAGCGAATGCAAAGAAACCAAGCTCTACGCCGCCACGAAACAAACCGAAAACCATCAGCTGCAATGCATCTCCTACTCTTCACAACCAGGCGTCTACTGCAGCTGCTCCTGCTGTTCTCCGCCGTGGCGACAACCAGTGCAGCTGCTGTCTTGTATTCGTCATGGCCTAGCGACAAGAGAGCTCTTTTGGCTTTCAAGGCGAAGATCTCTGGCCACTCCGGCGTGCTGGCCTCCTGGAACCAGAGCACCAGCTACTGCAGCTGGGAGGGCGTCACCTGCGGCAAGAAGTACCGGTGGAGGGTGATAGGCCTGAACCTCAGTTCCCAGGGGCTCACCGGCACAATCTCCCCAGCTATTGGTAACCTCACTTTCCTGCGCTCGCTGAACCTGAGCTCCAATGGCTTGCAGGGAGAGATCCCTCCCAGCATCGGCTCCCTCCGTCGCCTCTGGCGCATCGACCTGGGCCTCAACCTGCTCACCGGTGTCATCCCGAACAACATTAGCAATTGCATCAGCCTCCGTGAGATGCACATATCCAGCAACAAGGGAGTGCAGGGAATCATCCCACCTGAGATTGGCAACATGCCATCGCTCTCAGTTCTGGTGCTGAAAAACAACAGCATCACCGGAACCATCCCGTCATCTCTTGGGAACATTTCTCGGTTGGCCATCCTATCCTTGTCAAGGAACTTCCTGGAGGGATCAATCCCTGCAGTCATGGGGAACAATCCATATCTGGGTTCTCTTGACCTATCCCTTAATAATCTCTCTGGTTTGCTCCCTCCTTCCCTGTACAACATGTCATCTCTTTATTACTTTTATGTGCCTGTCAACCAGCTCCATGGTCGTCTACCATCTGACCTGGGGAAAAGCCTTCCGAGGATCCAACGGCTTGCGATTGGAGCAAACCGATTTACCGGAGCACTTCCACCGTCGCTAACCAATCTCTCCTCGCTTCAGCTTCTTGACTTGATAAATAATAATTTTACTGGAGTTGTTCCCGCTGAATTGGGCAGATTGCAACAACTTAAAGTGTTACAGATAGATCAGAACATGTTTGAAGCAAATAACGAGGAAGAGTGGGAATTTATTGGTTCTTTGGCGAATTGTAGCAGATTACAACATCTGTCCCTTGAATGCAACAGGTTTGCAGGAAAACTGCCAGGTTCATTGGTTAATCTGTCTACAAATCTCCAGCAGCTGAGGATTTCTAGCAACCGCATATCTGGTGTCATCCCATCAGATATTGGAAATTTGGCAGGTCTTGGGATGCTTGATTTTAGCTACAACTTGCTCACTGGGGTCATTCCAGAAAGTATCGGAAAGCTTACACGATTGCAGCAGCTTGGCTTCACTTCAAACTACCTCTCAGGACATCTACCATCCTCCATTGGAAACCTTTCCAGCCTACTTCAACTTTATGCACGCAACAACAAATTGGATGGTCCAATTCCATCGAGCATTGGGAACTTGAGCAAACTTTTAGCCCTAAGTCTGTTCAATAACAACCTTACTGGCTTGATTCCTAAGGAAATTATGGAGTTGCCATCGATCTCAATGTTTCTTGATCTGTCCAACAACATGTTGGAGGGACCACTTCCGTTGGAAGTTGGTAGTTTGGTACTTCTTGAAGAACTCTGGATATCTGGAAACAAATTGTCAGGTGAGATACCTGATACTATTGGCAACTGCAGGGTCATGGAAATCCTCTATATGGATGGCAATTCATTCCAAGGAAACATACCTGCTACATTCAAAAACATGGCAGGCTTGACTATACTTGATTTGACGAATAACAAACTGAATGGAAGCATCCCTAGCAACCTCGCTACCCTTACCAACCTACAAGAGTTGTCTCTTGGCCACAACAATTTATCTGGAACAATCCCGGAGCTTTTAGGTAACTCAACATCACTACTTAGCCTAGATCTGTCCTACAACAATTTGCAAGGTGAAATACCAAAAGAAGGAGTATTCAAAAATTTGACTGGACTATCAATTGTTGGTAACAATGCGTTATGCGGGGGCATACCACAGCTCCATCTACCAAAATGCCCAAGCTCTGGTGCAAGAAAGAATAAGAAAGGCATACACAAGTTTCTTAGAATAGCAATCCCAACAATAGGAAGTCTCATCTTACTTTTTCTGGTTTGGGCTGGATTCCAATACAGAAAGTCCAAGACAATACTGAAGAAAGATTTGCCACCACCATTTGCAGATACAGAGTTTCCAATAGTTTCATACAACGATATACTAAAAGGAACAAATGAATTTTCTGAAGGAAATGTGCTTGGAAAGGGTAAATATGGTACGGTATACAAGGGCACATTAGAAAATCAAGCCATTGTCGTTGCCGTTAAGGTGTTTAATGTCCAGCAATCAGGGTCCTACAAAAGCTTTCAAGCAGAATGTGAGGCACTAAGAAGAGTGAGGCACCGATGCCTTCTAAAGATTATTACATGTTGTTCTAGCATCAACCATCAGGGTCAAGACTTCAGAGCACTAGTCTTTGAGTTCATGGCTAATGGCAGCTTAGATAGATGGATCCACTCAAAATTAGAAGGCCAAATTGGACAAGGAGCACTCAGCTTGTCACAGAGGTTGGACATCGCTGTGGACATTATGGATGCTTTGGACTATCTTCACAACGGTTGCCAGCCATCGATCATCCATTGCGATCTCAAGCCAAGTAACATTCTTCTCGATCAGGACATGAGGACTCGTGTTGGAGATTTTGGAATTGCTAGAGTTCTAGATGAAGCAAGAAGCAAACATCCTATGAATTCTGCTAGCACATTAGGAATAAGAGGTACCATCGGTTACATTGCTCCAGGTAACTCTAATTTGTTGTTCTGTTCTCCAAGTGCTTCACATGATATTGCACATACCTACGTGTGTTCATGTTTTAATCTAATGCAGAGTATGGAGAAGGTCTTGCGGTATCGACTTGCGGTGACATGTTTAGTCTTGGTATCACCTTGCTAGAGATGTTCACCGCAAAGAGGCCAACAGATGATATGTTCAGAGATGGTATAAGCCTACATTGTTATGCTGAGGCGGCTCTGCCTAACAAAGTTATGGACATAGCAGATTCCAACCTATGGCTGCATGATGAAGTAAGCAGTAGCAGTGATACAAGGCATATGGCCAGAAACAGGGAATGTGTGTCTGCCATCATTCAGCTTGGTGTGCTTTGCTCAAAGCAATTGCCTACAGAGCGTTTGTCAATAAGCGATGCTACTGCAGAGATGCATGCTATCAGAGATAAGTATTTGAGTGCTTAGTGATGACAGATTGCACCAGTAACCACTACCTTCACATATTGGCTACCATGTTTCTCTAAATTTATTGTTGAAGTCCTTCTATAATTTGGTTGTGAGTTGTAGACCTTATATCAGTTGGTATGGTGGTGTGTTGCCCATAACATAGAAATGTTGATTATCTTGAGAGAAGTGAACATTTCTGACTAGTTCACACCTCAAAGTTGAGCCCCGCTGTTTTAAAAACAACAATGTGCACAATATGCAGTAATTTGCAAAGTTGAAAAAGAATATCATTGTGACATTATGCAACGCATGTGGTGGCATGCTATTACAGTAATGTGACGTGCGGCGACCCACCCCCCTCACAATGCCTAGGCGCATAAGGGGCGAGGCGAAGCGACGCCAAGGGCATATACTGAACATGCTATTACAGTGTTGGAGAAGTGATTTCAAGCTAGTGGAGATGGGTCAAGTTTTTTTTTCTCAATCACGCAAAAGACTTGCGTGTGTTTGTATTAAGAAGAAGGGGTTTGCTTTACATCGGGCGTTTACAGATTTTCAGTTAGAGCTCACCCTGATTAGTGCCCTAAGTGTTCTCTGTTGTGCTTTGTTAGCTGTGCTGATGATGTTCAGGCCCTATTTGGTCATGCTCAAAGACAACAAGTCTCTGGTTATGCCTAACATCTCGGGTTAAACTTAATTATGCCTGTTTACGGCCTACATTTAGTTATGATTAGTCATTGATTAATGATATTGTGCCCAATTTGATGCCTAATTGCTCATGGATTTAGTCCTAATTGTATATGACATCAGTGAGCATAATGTCAATTGCTCCTTAATTAGTCACGAGTATGCACAATCGAGCCCGCCGTCGCACCCCACGCCCGCCGCCTAGTGGCCGTGCGGGAGCACATTCAGGCCCATGACGCCGCTCTGGGACCGCCGCTCGACCCCCCCCCCCCCCCCCGCGCGGACGGGGACGGCGGCGCGCCGGTGGCGAAGGTCCGGATCTCGCGCGGCCGGAGCTTTCCCCTGCGGTGCGAGCTGTGGAGCCAGGGCCGGAGAGGATCTGGGGGCGGTTCGCGTGCACCCTGCCATGGCCGCGAGAACGCCTCTTCGGTCGCGAGCTCCACCTCCGATGAGCAGGACGCGGGCGAGGAGGACCGACATGGCGCCTATCAACTGCTCGACGAAATTCCTGTGAGAACTTTCTTGTGGTAAGGCTACCCCATCCTTGTGCAAGGTAGCCACACCTCTTATGTACTGGCAATCAAATACAATCTTCCTTGGGTCAGGCTGGGTCAGGCTGAGTTTGACTCCACACCAAACATGAGTCCTTGCGGCCTGGGAGGGTGGCTTTGGCTGGCCACGGCTTGGTCGGCCGGCCTGGCCCCCTACAGCTCGTTTTCCAAACACGCCCTCAGATTCCCAGTACGCCGGTCTTCTGTCAGAGGGCCCGGGAGGGTTGCTCCTTGTCCTGTTGGCCTGCTGCAACCCGGCATCCTGCACTAGGTCGATAATCATGTCACATCCTAAATTTATATTTGAATCGTGAATAAAAAACTACATAAAATAAATACTTTATTTATTTTTATATATTTTAGATTTTTATAGTTTTTATACATTTAAATATGGTTTATATATTTTTTCAAGTTAAATACTTCGTTTCCATAAATTTTGTGAGCGATTTTCTAAATTTAGAGCTAAGCATGTTTGGATCCTCTCCTCCACTTTTTAGGGATAAAGCTCCAAACAGGTGGTTTAAAGTTAGCTTTAAACTTTAGCCCCTCTCACTAGAGCTTTAGACATCAAGTGAGCTAAAATTCTCTAAAGTTGCTAGATGTCTCTGAAGTTTAAGAGGTAGGGATCAAGTCATGGTTAGTGTTGTTCTATTAGATTTTCTAAAATAAGCCTAAATGTTTCAAAAACTAGTCCTAAAAATAAGTTCAATTTAATATTGGATAAAGTTTTAAAAATGCATTTCTAAATATATTCTAGATTTTGTTTTAAAAAATATATTTTGAAAATAATCTCAAAACACGTTTTTAATTTTATTCTAAATAATGTTTTAAAAATGGATTATTTAGCTTTCAAAATTGTTTTGGGAACTATCTTTCATTCATTTGAAAATGATTGTCTATATATAAAAGTTTGTGGTTGTTCAACCTAAACCGTTTTAAAATCATTTGGCAAAAAATGGTTAAAAAACTACATAAAATTTTAAAACCTTTCTCTTTTGTTCCTTCCCCACTCGGCCTCTTCAACTCTTGTAATGGCCTTTTCAGCTTGGGACCCGGCCCCCCTTCTTTTTTCCTGCACGCAGCTGCCTCGAGATCACATCCCGGTTAGCACAACAGGTCAGCAGTAGCTCCGGGCTCTAGCCCTGCCTCTGTTCTTCCCCATCCCGCACGAACGGCGCGCACTTGGCCGACGTTTCCTCCCTCTGCGCAACAACCTGAACCTGCCTCCCTCTCTCTTCTCGCGCGATGTCCCGCCCAGATCCCATGGCACATAGGAAGCCCTTAATGCTGCTGAATAACAATCCGCCATCACACCAGACCTGGATATCTGACATCCCTTACCGTATCTTGCAGCCCACTGGATCGATGCGTGCTGCGTCCAGCGTCAATAGAAGCACATTCTTTTTGGCCGATACCATAGATTAGACTATCAGCATCACAATTGCTGTATCAACAAGTAGTAAGTGTAACTGAAACACCCTTCTGCAAGCTGTTACATACCCAATCACCATGTCTTTGGTGCAGAAGTGAAGATGGCCATGTACAGCAACCCAATTGAGCATTCAGCAAACTATTACTGATCAATAGTGCCACACTGGAAAATTACTAGAATCTGATGCCCATAAATAGCTGGAGCATTTGGCATTCCACCACAGCTTCTGTATGCTCCTCGACCTCGATTCCAGTTGATCAACGAGACACACTTAGTGTGCAGTGCATAAAATTTCTGGTAGCCGTGTGAAGCTGGGAGCAAGTGGCAAAAGCTGGTGAACCCAGAACATATCTAAACAGCCAGTGCAAATGATGATAGAAACCCTGGTCAGCACCAAAGGTGTAGCAGAGAAGTCACTAGCATAAATATCATCCACTGACCACTGGTAAGGAATATTTTCATTGCTGCGGCTATTGCAATGCGGAGGTGATAGCATCAATTGGGCAACAATTTCTCTATTGCAAGTGCCAGCAGCGTACCCTTCACTAACCACCATATAGCTTCCCACACTGAATTAGCAATTCATGATCACCGTCGCTTCAGGTACAAGAACTGGGTATGAAGCAGAAGACAGGGTTGTAATTATTATGCAGGTGTCTGAAGTTCTAATTTTCAGGTCACCACTAGGTGCAGAAAAAAGAATGGTTTACTGCCTTCTCTTTAACTTGTTTGGCATGCCCTGTGCAGGTAAGCTAGATTTCCCTATTCACCATATCCTCCTGCACTTGCTATGGTTGTACTCTTGCATTACAAAAAAGCTACATGTCCAGGGTTCTTCTAAATGAGATGATAGTGCCATAATTGTTTTTAGTTTTTGCATTAATTTAGCACAATGAATTTTCATCATAGGACTGTATCTATCAACTAATCCCACTGCCATTAGGTCTGAAATTTCGTCCTGATATCGTTCTGATGGGCTATAGTTTTCAATATCACAGGCTTCCACCGTGTGGCAAATAGTTTTCCATATCACCTTCTGTCAAGACAGGATTGCATAAGTGCATTGGCCACTCTTTGTACATGTGCGCTCACCATCTACTAGCGTTTGGCAATAAAGGATCCTGCTGCATTTTTTGGTGAACTGGATGGATGTCTGGGTGAACATGAAAATGACTACGTCCTGTGTGCTACTCTTTTAGTATTATGAACTTTTTTAGTACTCTGGATGGGAATTTGACTGTTCCAAATTACCAGCAAAAAAGAGACCGTAATGAACTCATATCTTGGCATGTCATCTGTATGGATTATTTCCCATATGGGATGCTGATAGGGTGGCCCAGAAGGGCGCTTCCTTTTTCTAATTGAATGCATTTGAACTCAAGCTGGAAAGGCTAATAAAGGCAAAAGTACGCAGATAGTTCACATTCTCGTTTGTACCTAACATGACGCTTTGACCATCGACCTCTTAATAGTAGGTTCTGTCTGCACCAAACACATCGAATATAAAAATCTATTCATTTATGTATGTCTTTAATATGCAAGTTGAACTATGGTAGTAAGTTTTACATTCATATAAAACTTTTGAATCAATAGAAGCATAGAACAAAACCATGTGATCTAGTCAAAATAATAGAAAAGTATCAATAATACAGAATCGATTAACCGTGACGTTGCCCAAATGGTCTCCGTGGCGGGCCTTATTTTGTCCGCTGCGGTAAATCCTACGATTTACCGCGGCGGACATTTTTAATTTACGTGACGGTCACTTTTGTCCGCTGCAGTAAATCGATTTACCGTAGCGGGCAACGTAAAAGGCCCGTCATTGAAAAATGCTGAGGCCCAAATAGCCCAGTGCCGGTCCGATAACTGTCTTCATATATATATAAGCCAGCCCTTAGGGTTTCTCTTTCAC
Organism: Bothriochloa decipiens; assembly: GCA_023333625.1. NCBI lineage: Eukaryota > Viridiplantae > Streptophyta > Magnoliopsida > Poales > Poaceae > Bothriochloa > Bothriochloa decipiens. The sequence continues at coordinate 17,243,636 of CM041630.1, forward strand.
TCACTCTCTCCCTCCCTCCCTCCCACCCAGCGCTGCGCAGATACTCTCCGTCTCCACTCTCTCTGTCCCACAAACAACCTCCTCCCCTCTCCTCTCTGGATCCCCTCCTTGCTGGCGTTCCTCCTCTCCCCTCTCCTCCTTTCCTTGCCGGCGGCGCTCCTGGCGGTGCCCACGGTGGCGGCGGGCCGCGCTCCTGGCGGCGGTGCGTCAGCGGCTCACGCAGGGAAGGAGCAACGGCGGCGTGCGGGGAAGGTCCACGACGGCGCGCGGGGAAGGAGCCACGGCGGCGGCAGGCCGCGCTCCTGGCGGCGGTGTGCCGATGGCTCGCGCGGGGAAGGATCCAGAGCGGCGCACGAGGAGAGAAGCGCGGCAGCGCACCGGAGCTCGGCTAGGCTGCGCGCGAGGCGGCGGCGGCGCACGGGTCGCGGGATCCCACCACCACGGCGGTGACGGCGCGTAGGTCGCGGGATCCGGCAACCACGGCGGCGGCAGCCTTCCTCCCTCGCTCTCCGTGGCCCGATCTGGCAGTTCCATGGCCGGGAAGCCACCACGGCAGCGCTACTCCTCGCGGATCCGGCCTCTACGGCGTGGATTCGGCGGCTATGGCGGTGGCTACGCTCCTGCCCTAGATGGGCTCGGCAGGCCTGTCTTGGATTTTTTTCTTTTTTCTTTTTTTTTAAATGATTTACCGCAGCGGGCGTTCTAATGTGCCCGCTGCGGTAAATCAATTAACCGCAGCGGGCAAAGGCGTCCGCTGCGGTGAAGGCAACGATTGACCGTGACCTTCCATCCGTGGCGTTCGCTCTTGCCTGCTGCGAAAAACTCATTTGGCCCGTCGCGTAAGAAAACCAGCTCTGCCGGCCGCCGCGTAAGAAATTAACCGAAAGCAGCCACCACCGCCTGGCATGCTGCTCCCAAAACCAAGAGCCTGCAGGCGCCTGCTGCAGCTGCTCCTGCTGATCTCCACCGCGGCGACAACCAGTTCAGCAGCAGCCTTGTATTCGTCAAGCAATGGCGACGACGAAAGAGCTCTTGTGGATTTCAAGGCCAAGATCTCGGCCACTCCGGCGTGCTGGACTCGTGGAACCAGAGTACCAGCTACTGCAGCTGGGAGAGCGTCACCTGTGGCAGCAGGCACCAGTGGAGGGTGGTAGCCCTGAACCTCAGTTCTCAGGGGCTCGTTGGCACCATCGCCCCCGCCATCGGCAACCTCACCTTCCTGCGCTTACTCGAGCTGAGCTACAACAGCCTTCAAGGCGAGATCCCTGCAAGCATCGGCTCCCTCAGGCGCCTCCAACGCCTTTACCTGATGCAAAACAAGCTCACTGGTATCATCCCAAGTAACATCAGCCACTGCATCAGCATCCGTGAGATTGTCATCCAAGACAGCAAAGGCCTGCAGGGAAGCATCCCAGCCGAGATTGGCAACCTGCAAGCGCTCTCGGTTCTATCGATGGACAACAACAGCATTACCGGAACCATCCCGTCCTCTCTTGGGAACCTTTCCCGGCTGGCCGTCCTGTCCTTGACAAGCAACTTTCTGGAGGGAAAAATCCCTGCAGGCATCGGCAACAATCCATATCTCAAGTGGCTTCAGCTCTCTGATAACAATCTCTCTGGTTTGCTCCCTTCTTCCCCGTACAACCTATCATCTGTTCATCTCTTTTCTGTGGCTGTCAACCAGCTCCATGGCAGTCTACCATCTGACCTGGGGAAAAGCCTTCCTAGCATCCAAAAGATTGTGAATGGAGGAAACCAATTTAGTGGAACTCTACCACTGTCAGTGACCAATCTCTCCACGCTCCAGGATCTTTATATCGGATTCAATAGTTTTAGCGGAACTGTTCCTTCTGGATTGGGCAGATTGCAAAATCTTGAAGAGTTTACCATGGGTCAAAACATGTTAGAAGCAAATAACGAGGAAGAGTGGGAATTTATTGGTTCTTTGGCAAATTGTAGCAGACTACGACAACTGTCCTTTGGATGGAACAGATTTTCAGGAAAACTGCCAGGCTCGTTGGCTAATTTGTCTACTAATCCAGTTGCTGCGAATGCCCAACAACAACATATCCGGTGTCATCCCATCAGATATTAGAAATTTGGCAGGTCTTGAGATGCTTGATTTTGGCAATAACTCACTCACTGGGGTCATTCCTGAAAGCATCGGGAAGCTTAAACGATTGCAGCAATTAGGCCTCACTTCAAACTACCTCTCAGGACATGTACCATCCTCCATTGGAAACCTTTCTAGCCTAATTCAACTTTATGCAGGCAAGAACAGCTTGGAGGGGCCAATTCCACCAAGCATTGGAAACTTGAGCAAACTTTTAGCACTAAGTCTGCGTAATAACAAACTTACTGGATTCATTCCTGATAAAATTATGGAGCTGCCATCAATCTCAATGTTTCTCGATCTGTCCAACAATCAGCTGGAGGGACCACTTCCATTAGAAGTCGGTACTTTGGTAAATCTCAGAAAGCTCAAACTATCAGAAAACAATTTATCAGGTGAGGTACCTGATACTATCGGCAACTGCAAGGTCATGCAAAACCTCTTACTGGATGGCAATTCCTTCCAAGGAAGCATGCCTGCTACGTTCAAGAACATGGCAGGCTTGACTGTACTTAATTTGACAGACAACAAAATGAATGGAAGCATCCCTGGCAACCTAGCTACCCTTACCAACTTGCAGGAGATGTATCTTGGTCACAACAATTTATCTGGAACAATCCCAGAGCTTTTAGGTAATTCAACATCGTTGCCTCGTCTAGATTTGTCCTACAACAATTTGCAAGGTAAAGTACCAAAAGGAGGAGTCTTCAAAAATCTGACTGGACTATCGATTGTTGGTAACAATGCATTATGCGGGGGGATACCACAGCTCCATCTGCAAACATGCCCAGGCTCTTTTGCAAGAAAGAATAAGAAAACCATACCGAAGTTTCTTAGAATAGCAATCCCAACAATAGGAAGTCTCATCTTACTTTTTCTGGTTTGGACTGGATTTCGTCACAAAAAGTCCAACACAGTACCAAAGAAAGATTTGCTACCACAATTTGCAGAGAAAGAGCTTCCAATAGTTCCGTACAACGATATACTAAACGGAACAAATGAATTTTCTGAAGGAAATGTGCTTGGAAAGGGTAAATATGGTACGGTATACAAGGGCACATTAGAAAATCAAGCCATTGTCGTTGCCGTTAAGGTGTTTAATGTCCAGCAATCAGGGTCATACAAAAGCTTCCAGGCTGAATGTGAGGCACTAAGAAGAGTGAGGCACCGATGCCTTCTAAAGATTATTACATGCTGTTCTAGCATAAACCATCAGGGTCAAGACTTCAGAGCACTAGTCTTTGAGTTCATGGCTAATGGCAGCTTAGATAGATGGATCCACTCAAGTTTAGAAGGCCAAATTGGACAAGGAGCACTCAGCTTGTCACAGAGGTTGGACATCGCTGTGGACATTATGGATGCTTTGGACTATCTTCACAACGGTTGCCAGCCATCGATCATCCATTGCGATCTCAAGCCAAATAACATTCTTCTCAATCAGGACACGAGGGCTTGTGTTGGAGATTTTGGAATTGATAAGAGTTCCAGATGAAGCAAGAAGCAAACATCCTATGCATTCTGGTAGCACATTAGGAATAAGAGGTAGCATCGGTTACATTGCTCCAGGTAACTCTAATTTGTGGTTCTATTCCTCAAGTGCTTCACATGCTATTGTACCTACCTACGTGTGTTCATGTTTTAATCTAATGCAGAGTATGGAGAAGGACTTGCGGTGACATGTTTAGTCTTGGTATCACCTTGCTAGAGATGTTCACCGCAAAGAGGCCAACAGATGATATGTTCAGAGACGGTATAAGCCTACATTGTTATGCTGAGGCGGCTCTGCCTGACAAAGTTATGGAGATTGCAGATTCCAACCTATGGCTGCATGATGAAGCAAGCAGTAGCAGTGATACAAGGCATATAGCCAGAAACAGGGAATGTGTGTCTGCCATCATTCAGCTTGGTGTGCTTTGCTCAAAGCAATTGCCTACAGAGCGTTTGTCAATAAGCGATGCTACTGCAGAGATGCATATTGGCTACCAGAGATAAAGTATTTGATTGCTTAGTGATGACAGATTGCACCAGTAACCACTACCTTTACATATTGGCTACCATATTTCTCTAAATTTACTGTCGAAGTCCTTGTATAATTTGGTTGTGAGTTGTAGATCTTATACCAGTTGGTACTGTGGTGTGTTAGAAATGTTGATTATCCTGAGAGAAGTGCACGGGCCCCGCTGTTTTAAAAACAACAATGTGCACAATATACAGTAATTTGCAAAGTTGAAAAAGAATATCATTGTGACATTATGCAACGCATGTGGTGGCATGCTATTACAGTAAGATGACGTGCGGCGCCAAGGGCATATACTGAACATGCTATTACAGTGTTGGAAAAGTGATCTCGGGGAATCATGTAAACCTCACACAAATTTCTCCAAATTCCCGAACCACAGATGATGATTTTCCCCAAATTTTCCCAGAACTGAGACCCTAACTTCACTAAGGACTATGGCTTTCGGATGATTTACCTCGCACGCACGAGCCGCCAGCCTGCCATAGCGCATCAGGTGCCGGTCTGGCGGCTGCCACACATAAGGGCGACGGAGCCGCCGCCGCCGTGCTGCTCCAGGCCGTCACGCCGCTTCCGCTGCGCCACCGTGCTGGAGACCTCCCGAGCTAGCGCTGTCTTCACCGGCACCGGCGAGGAGCCGCTCGGCAGAGCCGCGCGCGCGCTCCGGCGGCGTCGTCTCCTGCCCGCAGCCGTAATTGCTGGCAGCTTCGCAGTCTCGGATTCCCAGCAGCCGCTAGATCGGAAAGGGAGAGGAGAGAATGTGCTGATAACCGTTTTCTAGTAGATCCGCAAATATATATATATATATATGGATGGATCATCACACTGACTCTGACTGGGAAGAAGTGATGACATAACATACTTTTCGTCCTCACACACAGAGAGAAGACATCCCATCCATCAGTCCGTGAACCTGAACAGGAAATGTTACATCCAAAATTGTTTCCTTGTCATTAAGTTGCAGGGTTTTGCTCCATTGTAAGTTGTTTTTAGTTTGTCTTAAGTTAAACTCAACAAACTTACGAATACACGGATTACTACGTTTATAATGAGAAGCCCCTGCTTGCCAGTTTCGCTTCAGGTCCATGAAAACTCAGGACTGGAGTGCCGAATGAATGGTTGTTATTTTTTGCAAGCACCATAAAATTGCTCCTAAAATAACGGAAAAAGGCTGGTCGTCCCACCAACACTTTTAACCGGAGGCAGGAATGTTGGGTAGAAAGGCTGGATTTTAACATGCAAAGTTGCCGCCCCTCCTTACCTTTCCTTCTTCAAAACTGCACTAACGAATACTTTCATTTATTTAACCAGTAATTGAACGACCCATAATTTGAATTTCATTTCACTAACAGATACTTTTGACCGGATTTGCACCGGTACCGATCCATGATGGAATTAATGGCACACCCGGCCAGTTAAAAAATCACCAAAAGCTCAAGCACTCTGCATGCGTACCTTGTTTGTGTATGTATTTAAGAAACTCTTAACCTACTTCCTGAGCGCATAACACACAATGCCATCAGGCAAGGAAACCACTCTCTGCACTGACTCAAAATCCTTCAGCAGCGATGCTGCTCTCTGCCACCGCAACCAACCTGGGCGACAACACGCTCACTGGCGTCATCCCGAGCAACATTAGCCGCTGCATCAGCCTCCGTAAGATTTTTCATCCAAGGCCTGCAGGGAAGCATCCCAGTTGGGATTGGCAACATGCCGGCGCTGTCGGTTCTAGCACTGGATAACAACAGCATTACCGGAACCATCCCGTCGTCTATTGGGAACCTTTCCCGGTTGGCCGACCTGTCCTTGTCAATCAACAATCCCTGCAGGCATCGGGAACAATGCATATCTCAAGTGGCTTCAACTCTCTGGTTTGCTCCCTCCTTCCCTGTTCAACCTACTTTTTTGTGGCAAATAACAAGTTGCATGGTCGCCTACCAACTAACATGGCGAAAAACCTTCCAAGCATCCAGACATTTGCGGTTTCAAATAACCAATTTACTGGACCTCTTCCGCCGTCGCTTACCAATCTCTCTAGGCTCGAGAGTTTTCAAGTCGATTTAAATAGTTTTATTGGAATTCTTCCTTCCGGATTGGGCAGATTGCAAAATCTTGAGATCTTTACTGTGGATGGTAACATATTAGAAGCAAACAACAAAGAAGAGTGGGAATTTATTAGTTCTTCGGTGAATTGTAGCAGATTACAAGCACTGGACATTGGAGCAAACAGGTTTGCAGGAAAACTGCCAGAATCGTTGGCTAATCTATCTACTAATCTCCAATTGCTTGAAATTCAAAACAACAAGATATCTGGTGTCATCCCATTAGATATTGGAAATCTGGTAGGTCTTGAGATGCTTGATTTTGGGATAAACTTACTCACTGGGACCATTCCTGAAAGCATCGGTAAGCTTACACAATTGCAAGGGCTAGCCCTCAATTCAAATTGCCTCTCAAGACAGCTGCCATCCTCTCTCGGAAACCTTTCTAGTCTACTTAAACTTTATGCAGGCATCAACAACTTTCAGGGGCCAATTCCACCAAGCATTGAAAAACTTGAGCAAACTTTTAGCCCTAGATCTATCAAACAACAACCTTACCGGATTGATTCCTAACAAAATTATGGAGCTACCGTCGATCTCAATGTTTCTCGATCTGTCCAACAACATGTTGGAGGGACCACTTCCATTAGAAGTAGGTAGCTCTTCCTGTCAGGAAACAAATTGTCAGGAGAGATACCTAATACTTTTGTCAACTGCAGGGTGATGGAAATCCTCTCAATGGATGGCAATTCATTCCAAGGAAGGATACCAGCTACGTTCAAGAACATAGCAGGCTTGACTATACTTAATTTGACGAACAACAAACTGAATGGAAGCATCCCTAGAAACCTGGCTACTCTTACCAACCTACAGGAGTTGTATCTTGGCCACAACAATTTATCTGGAATAATACCAGAGCTTTTCTGTAATTTAACATTGTTGCTTCGCCTAGATCTGTCCTACAACAATTTGCAAGGTGAAATACCCAAAGAAGGAGTTTTCAAAAATTTGAGTGCAGTATCAATTGTTGGTAACTATGCGTTATGTGGGGGCATACCAACAAGCAATCATCCTGTGAATTCTGCAAGCATATTAGGAATAAGAGGTTCCATCGGTTACATTGCTCCAGGTAACTCTAATTTGTTCCTCTGTTTTGCATGTGCTTCACATGACATTATTGTACGTACATACCGTGTGTTCATATTTTACTCCAATTGCAGAGTATGGAGAGGGTCTTCCGGTATCGAAATGTGGTGACATGTTTAGTCTTGGTATCACCTTGCTAGAGATGTTCACAGCAAAAAGGCCAACAGATGATATGTTCAGAGATGGTATAAGCCTACATGGTTATGCTGAGGCGGCTCTGCCTAACAAAGTTATGGAGATAGCAGATTCTAACCTATGGCTGCATAATGAAGCAAGCAGTAGCAATGATACAAGGCGTATAACGAGAAACATGAAATGTTTGTCCGCCATCATTCAGCTTGGTGTCCTTTGCTCAAAGCAATTGCCCTCAGAGCGTTTGTCAATAAGCAAAGCTACTGCAGAGATGTATGCCATCAGAGATAAGTATATTAGTGCCTAATGATGTCAGATTGCACTAGTAACCACGTGTGCACTAGTAACCACTACCTCTATGTATTGGCTATCATGTTTCTATAAATTTGTTATCAAAATCCATATGTAATGTATTAGCTTTTTTTTTTTTTTTTTGCTTGTGAGTTGTATACCTTATATCAGTCTGTACGGTGCTTTGTTGCCCATACTGTAGGCAGCATTATTCATGAATCATGGTACAAATATTGATTATCCTGAAAAAATTGCACATTTTCTAGTTCAATCCTCGAAGTTGAACCTTGCCATTATGAAAACAAGAATGTGCACAATATATGCAGTAATTTACCCAGTTGAAAAGAATATCATTGTGTTGTGACGTGCATTATGCAACACATGTGGTGACATGCTATTTGGGTGCATAAGGCGTGGCATATACTGAACATGCTATTACAGCGAGTCACATGGATCAGTGAACAAATCAGAGGCAAGCAGGCGATTTTGTACCGCAGGTAAAGACAGAGCAAGCAAGCAGCCGAGCCCACCCAGCGGAAGGCGGGGGTAGCATGCCATACCCAGAGGAAGGGTGATGCAGTCCCTCTCTTTGTAGCAGGAAATCCTTCTAAGCAGGCAAGCAATTCCGCATGGAAGGCGTTCTGTAGAAATTTCTTCTTACCCACTCCCAACTTTCACCATTGCTCCTTGCTCATCTCGAATGATGAAGCCCCATCCGCCATGGCCAGCCAGTCTTGCTAGCATGTGCAAGTGCACTCCGAAGATACCCGGATTTGGTTGGGTCCATCTCTGTACCTGACGAGTTTCCGACGACAGGGGCTTGCAGGTTTGCTGCTGAGATCTATCTGACAGAGCTGTGTTTTCGGTTCCAGCTTCAAGATTTTCTCCATCATGGCTCTAGTAGATCCTGCTTATAACAGGTTACATCGCACCATCTCCAAGTTCAGCTCCCGCCAAATATACTTGACCACTTTACATTTGAGGAACAGGTGTATTGCTTCCATGAATGAGTTTGCAATCTAATGCTAGTCGCTTTGTTTATATTGCTAATTAGTGTTTCCATGTGGTCAAGGTGCCCGTATGTCGATGTTGCATATGAGACCGAGTCGAACCGTTCGCGACAAAGGCAGGCCTGTGTACCATATGTGCCAGGACTGACATCCCTAGTTTATAACAATGGATTGATTATCGTGGAGTTATTCCCTCGTTGAGCGCCGCTTGAGAAACCTTAGAGGTTTATTTATCTGGATCCTTGTGCGGATTTGATGAGTTCTTGCCTGGACGCATGCTGAAATTCTCAGAGTATCCCTCTTTCTCATCGTGATATGTCGTTGCCATGGGTGGAAGGATTACCCAGGGTTTGGATTGATATTGATACAGTTCATGTTGATTAGCCAAGCGGGATTCTCTCAACCATCTAGACTACATTATTTCATTTGGAGCGTATAATTGCCGCGAGATTTATCACCTACAGCATTATTGGCCGATTAAAAATAATGCCAACTTTTTTATGTGCCGTGACACGTCAGGTGTGAACAAACAGCCATTGTGTTTGCTTATTGCCATGCACTATTTGTGCTAGCTATTATTCTACTGTGAAAGATCGAGAAAAATCATAAACGTGTGATCTCATCATTTTTATATTCTTCTACCATGTCATTGCGTCGTTTTCTCGTTAAATGGTCTAGCAAAATCTCTTAAATAATCCATTCATACAAAGTAGCATGTTTGCATCTCTCGTTTTTCTATTCATTGTATATGTGTTTTGTTTCTTGTCTTCTGTATACGAGTTCTCTAACTTAAGTAGACACCCCCGAATAAACATATATTAATAAACCTTTTGTGTATCATTTGTTTCTTTTTTTTTTTCTCGTTATTCACCGTCCACCTCTATACTAGTAGGTCCTGTCTGCACCAAACATCGATTATTCATCTATGTATGTCAGTGTCACCTTGAAAAACAATAACTGTCTGTACTACCTTTTGTTTATAAAAAGATTTTTTTGAAATTTATTATAAATCGAAAGAAGCATAGAACAAGTCCACGTCATCTGGTCAAAGTAATCGCAAAGTGCAAACCAACGGTCCACTCCTGCATACTAAAAAAAACCTTGGGCACCAACTCCAGTCTCCATCGAACATAGACCAACAGCATACATTTATACACAATGGTTAGCCACAACGGCGTATGAACCGAATCATGGAACGCGAGCGAAATCATCATTATTATCACCATCATCATATCACAATGATTAGCCACTGCAGAGAACCCAAAGCTCTGCGCCACCACGTAAGAAACCGAAAACCATTGCCGCCGGCCATGCTGCTCCTAAGACGCCTGCTGCAGCTTGTCCTGCTGATCTCTGCCGCGGCGACAACCAGTTCAGCAGCCTTGTATTCGTCAGGCCATGGCGACGACGAGAGAGCTCTAGTGGCTCAAGGCGAAGATCTCCGGCCACTCCGGCGTGCTGGACACGTGGAACTAGAGCACCAGCTACTGCAGCTGGGAGGGCGTCACCTGCGGCAGGAGGCACCCGTGGAGGGTGGTAGCCCTGAACCTCAGTTCCCAGGGGCTCACCGGCACCATCTCCCCTGCCATCGGCAACCTCACTTTCCTGCGCTTACTCAACCTGAGCTACAACAGCCTTCACGGAGACATCCCTGCCAGCATCGGCTCCCTCAGGCGGCTTCAGCGCCTTCACCTGCGCGAAAACATGCTCACTGGTGTCATCCCGAGTAACATCACCCGCTGCATTAGCCTCAGTGTGATTATCATCCAAAGCTACAAAGGCCTGCAGGGAAGCATCCCAACTGAGATTGGCAACCTACCTGCGCTCTCGGTTCTAGCGCTGGACAACAACAGCATTACCGGAACCATCCCGTCGTCTCTTGGGAACCTTTCCCGGCTGGCCGCCCTGTCCTTGTCGAGGAACTTCCTGGAGGGACCAATCCCTGCAGGCATCGAGAACAATCCATACCTCAAGTGGCTTCAGCTCTCTATTAACAAACCTCTCTGGTTTGATCCCTTCTTCCCTGTACAACCTATCATCTGTTTATCTCTTTTTTGTTGCAAAAAACAAGCTGAATGGCTCTCTACCAACTGACCTAGGGAAAAGCCTTCCGAGCATCCAACAGCTTGGGATTGGAAGAAACCGATTTACTGGAGCTCTTCCGCCATCGCTAACAAATATCACCATGCTCCAGAGTCTTTACGTTGTATCCAATAGTTTTATTGGAATTGTTCCTTCCGGATTGGGCAGACTGCAAAATCTTGGAGTGTTTGCTCTGGGTGGCAACATGTTAGAGGCAAACAACGAGGAAGAGTGGGAATTTATTGGTTCTTTGGCAAATTGTACCAGATTACAGCACCTATCCTTTGGATGGAACAAGTTTGCAGGAAAACTGCCAGGCTCGTTGGTTAATTTGTCTATCAATCTCCAGTTGCTTCAAATTCGCAAAAACAACATATCTAGTGTCATCCCATCAAATATTGGAAATTTAGCAGGCCTTGAGGTGCTTAGTTTTGCCAACAACCATCTCAGTGGGATCATTCCTGAAAGCATGGGGAAGCTTACACGATTGCACCAGCTATTCCTTGATTCAAACTACCTCTCAGAACATCTACCATCCTCCATTGGAAACCTTTCTAACCTACTTCAACTTTACACACACAACAACAGCTTGGAGGAGCTAATTCCACCAAGCATTGGAAACTTAACCAAACTTTTAGCCCTAGATCTATCAAATAACAGCCTTACTGGATTGATTCCTAAAGAAATTATGGATCTGCCATCAATCTCAATAGGTATCGATCTGTCCAACAACATGCGGGAGGGACCACTTCCATTAGAAGTCGGTAGTTTGGTACGTCTCAGAGTGCTCGCCCTATCAGAAAATAATTTGTCAGGTGAGATACCCAATACTATTGGCAACTGCAGGGTCATGGTAGGCTTGACTATACTTAATTTGGCAGACAACAAACTGAACGGAAGCATCCCTGGCAACATGGCTACCCTTACTAACCTACAAGAGTTGTATCTAGGTCACAACAATTTATCTGGAACAATCCTAGATCTTTTAGGTAATTCAACATCACTGCTTCGCCTAGATCTTTCCTACAACAATTTGCAAGGTGAAGTACCAAAAGGAGGGGGCTTTCAAAAATTTGTCCGGACTATCAATTGTTGGTAACAATGCATTATGTGGGGGGATACCACAGTGTCACACTCCACTTTTAAAGATAAAAGTAGAATGCATAAATAGTCTTATATGCGTCCCAGGAACAGTCGCACATATAGGATGACAAATTACAAAGAGTATCATCACCCTATTTATTACATAGCGAACCAATATTTATTACATAGTATTGCGCATAAATAAATAAATAACTAATATAACTTTATTGCGGAAGCTCCATACAGGGACACGTCAACTGGTGAACACCAAGCCTAATACTCATCACGATAGCTTTCATTCCAACCTTCATCTGTTACCCATCCGGGATTTTCCAAAATTGAAAGTAAAGCAAGCGTAAGTACACAACCGTACTCAACAAGCATAACATGGGTTAATGAGGCTCAAATAAGCTGACACGGTTTGACTGCATTTAGCTTTTATAACTTAATCATATTGAAGCATAGCATCAAGGTAGTGATAATTCTCATATTCTCATGATCAAAATAATATTAATCAGTATATAGCAATAACGATATTAAGATGCACACATTAACAATTTGAGAACCATTATCTTTTATAAATGTGTCAAAGCCGCCCTAACCGAAGGGCACAGACAATATATTGATTTAAACTCTGATCAGAGGTGTACACTTTCACTATGAGTCATGTTTTATAACTGAGTGGACTTATAACTTCCAAACCACCACAAACATATAAAGCCTTCTATAGATTCTCCTAACCAATAAGAGATACGGAAATACATTGTGTGTAGAAACCCCCCTTCTAATATGGCACAATCCTTCCCGGCTATACCCATAAGGACAGAGGCAGTCCTATACCCCAACTTTCAGACCACTAACCAGCTAGAAAAGGGCCTACAAGTGACTAGAGCCAGAGCCATAGAGCCCTCACAGCTGTACGGATTCTCCATGATAAATCACTTACAGATAAGAGTCCATGTTTGTTAAAAGTCATCGTTTTTGTTGATAGCATAACACACATCAAGTTATAAGATCATGACCATTAGAGGGAAAGGAGCGGAGCGGGCCGCGCGGAGGAGAAGAACGGGCCGCCGGTTGCTGCGTGGGCCGAATGGCAGGAAGGAGAGGGGGAGAGAAAGAAAATGGATTTTCTTTTATTTGAAAAAATTTTAAATACAAATTCAAATATATTTTGAATCCAAATTCCAAATCACACTCCACCACAACAAAAACATGCACCAGCATGAATGCTCAAGCAAGTTTCTACCATGATTCATCCTCATTTTTATAAAATATTTATTTAGCCTAATTATTTATTCACCAAAATTCATTTTGACTATTTTTTTGAAAATTTGAAAACCTAGGGTGTTACAATTCTACCCCCTTAAGAGAATCTCGTCCTCGAGATTGGATTTTGCTTACTCAAACAACTGCGGATAAGCTGCCTTTAGTGCATCCTCAGTTTCCCAAGTTGCCTCAGCCTCTGAGTATCGGTTCCACTGCACCTTGCACGTCTTAATAACCAGACTTCGGATAACCTTTTCTGTTGTATCCAAAATCCTTACTAGAAACTCTTCATACGTGAGATCATTCTTCACAGAAAGTTCCTCCAAAGGCAAGTGCTCTTTCTCAGGTACACGTAAACACTTCTTAAGTTGAGATACATGGAACACATCATGCACACCAGCTAAACTCTCTAGCAAATCCAACTGATAAGCCACTTCACCACGTCTCTTTAAAACCTTGAAAGGACCAACATACCTTGGTGCTAGTTTCCTTTTCTGGTTAAACCTCTTCACACTTCTCATAGGAGACACCTTCAAGTACACGTAATCACCTTCCTTGAATGTCAATTCCCTTCTCCATGTATCTGCATAACTCTTTTGGCGAGATTGGGCTACCCTCAAGTTCTCCCTAATCACTCGTACCTGTTCCTCTGCGGTTCTCAGAACATCTGTCCCAAACAATTGACTTTCCCCAGTCTTGTTCCAAAACAACGGCGTCCCGCACTTACGCCCATACAGAGCTTCAAATGGTGCCATCTTGAGACTCTGTTGATAACTGTTGTTGTATGAGAATTCTGCATAACACAAATTCTTATCCCAACTTGTACCATACTGCAATACACAAGCTCTCAGCATGTCCTCCAAAATCTGATTAATCCTCTCAGTTTATCCATCAGTTTGTGGGTGATATGCTGTACTAAAGTTCAACTTTGTTCCCAACGAACTATGCACTGCTTCCTAAAAATAAGATGTGAATTGAGTACCTCTATCAAACACGATCTTCTTTGGAACACCATGCAAACACATGATCCTTTCCAAATACAGTGTAGCCAACTGAGGTCCAGTATAGGTGGTCTTCACAGGCAAAAAGTGAGTGAGCTTAGTCAGTCGATCAATTATTACCCAGATAGAATCATAACCTCTCTTAGTACGGGGTAAACCCATTATAAAGTCCATACCGACCTCTTCCCACTTCCATTCAGGTATCTTCATTGGCTGCAATAAACCAACTGGTCTTTGATGTTCTGCTTTCACCCGTTGACAAGTATCACATAAAGCAACATACTCTGCTACATCCCTCTTCAAACAAATCCACCAGTACTTTTTCTTGAGATCCATATACATCTTAGTACTTCCAGGATGGATAGAATAAGCCGACTCATGTGCCTCACGCAGAATTGTCTGACGAAGAGCTTTGACCTCCAGAACACATATCCGGTTGCCATACCATAAGGTTTCTTCCTCATCAATGCAGAAACCGGGTGCTTTCCTTTCTGCTAACTTCTTCACTATATACTTTAGATCCTCATCTTCCAACTGACCCTTGCGAATCTCTTCTTCTAAGGTTGGTGTCACCTCTATCTCCATGGCATTAGTAATAATAGTAAGGTTCATTTGAGCAAACTCTGCACACAACAGATCAGATTCAGGTGTCGTCCGAAGCTCATTAACATGCTTCTTTCTACTAAGGGCATCGGCCGCGACATTTGCCTTCCCAGGATGGTAATACATATCAAAATCATAACCATTCAACAGTTCCAACTAGTGACGTTGTCTCATGTTCAAGTCAGACTGGGTAAAGATGTACTTCAAACTCTTGTGATCAGTGAAAATATCAGTCTTGTGCCCAATCAGATAGTGTCGCCAAATCTTCAGAGCATGAACCACAGCTGCTAGTTCTAGATCATGAGTAGGATAATTAAGCTCATGTTTCCTCAACTGCCTTGAAGCATAAGCAACAACTCTACCTTCTTGCATAAGAACACACCTCAATCCCAAACGAGATGCATCACAGTAGATGGAGAACTTCTTGTTTAGGTCGGGCAACACCAATACTGGAGCCGTTGTCAATCTCTTCTTGAATTCTTCAAAACTAGCTTCACACTTGTCGAACCACACAAATTTGGCATTCTTCTCTAGTAATGCTATCAATGGCATAGCAATCTTCGAGAATCCTTCAATGAATCTCCTATAATAACCAGCCAATCTAAAAAAACTGTGAATCTCGCTAACATCTGTAGGTGGCTTCCAATCCAACCCCTCTTTCACCTTGCTTGGATCAACTGCTATCCCACCATTAGAAACAACATGGCCAAGAAAAGAGACTTCCTCTAACCAGAATTCACACTTGCTCTTCTTAGCATAAAGTTTGTGCTCTCTAAGCTTCTGCAGGACTAGCCTCAAATGTTCTGCATGTTCTTCCTTGTTCTTTGAGAATACCAGGATATCATCAATAAAAACCACAACGAACTTATCTAGGTACTCCATAAACACCTTGTTCATCAGGTACATGAAGTAGGCAGGTGCATTGGTCAACCCAAAAAACATAACTATATACTCATACAACCCATATCTGGTAATGAATGCCGTCTTCGGTATATCTGAATTCTGAATCTTCAACTGATGATAACCAGAGCGCAAATCAATCTTGGAGAACACACAAGCACCTCTTAACTGATCAAACAAGTCATCAATCCTGGGTAAAGGGTACTTGTTCTTGATGGTAACCCCATTGAGAGAACGATAATCAACGCACATTCGTTGAGTTCCGTCTTTCTTATCAACAAAAATCACAGGAGAACCCCAAGGTGATGCACTAGGACGAATGAACCCATTCTCTTCTAATTCCTTTAACTGTTTCTTAAGTTCTTCTAGTTCATTAACCCCCATTCTATATGGACGTTTAGCTATAGGTGCAGTGCCAGGTAATAACTCAATAATAAATTCAATATCACGATCAGGTGGCATACCTGGCAATTCATCAGGGAACACATCCGGGAATTCCTCCACCACCTGATTCTGAGGATCTACTCTATCATCAAGCTGGTTCAGGATAGCTATAGGTGGCGCTTGCATTCTGACATCAACACTGATTCTATCTCCGTTTGGTGTAGTCAGATCCACAACCCTCTCTTTACACTTTATCACAGCTTGTTGAGTTTCCATCCAATCCAATCCCAGAATTAAATCAGATGCATTCAACACTACAGGGTTTGCTGAAAAGTCTACCCCCCTTAAGAGGAGTTTAGCTAAGGGGCAGTAGTAAGAAGCTGGTATAGCACCCCCGGGCGAATTTACTACCATTTGGTTCTTCATGGCTATAACTGGTATGCTATGATTTCTAACAAATGCTTGCGAGATAAAGGAATGCGAAGCTCCAGAATCAAAAAGTATAGTAGCAGAGATAGAGTTGATGTTGAACGTACCCAGCATAACTTCTGATGCTTTCTGAGCCGTCTCAGTGGACACATGATTCACCCTTCCATGATTGGCATAGGACTTTTGATTACCATTCTGTTGCTGAGGTGTGTGTTGGTTTGATTTCTGGGGGCAGCGATTAGCATAGTACCCAGGCTCACCACAATGATAACACAACTGAGGAGTATTACGACTACCCTTAAGAGGCATGTTGTTGGGCGCAGTAAGGCGTAGAGTTTGATTTACAAATTGCTGCGACCGCCGTTGATTCCCTTGCTGCTGGTAATTCCCATTCTTGCGTTGAGCATGCTGACCCTGGTATCTCTGGCTGACTGGTCCCTGGAACCTCTGTTGAAAGCCTTGATGAAAGTTAGAGCGAAAACGAGAATTATTTCCAAAGCCCTGTCCGTTCATCTTCCTCTTCTTGTCCTGTGCCAGGCGTTCATTATCCAGCACAATAGCACTATTCACCAATTCTTCAAAGGTGTCATACTTGTTGCCCTTCAGTTGCAACCTGAGCTCATAGTATATGTCGTTCAGGAAATGACGTCGCTTATCAACGTCCCTTATAACTTCATGGGGAGCGTAGCAAGCCAACTCCTCAAACTTAGCATGATACTCACTCATAGTCATAGAGCCCATCATGAGATTCCTGAACTCCTCTGCCTTCTGTTCCTTTAACCCTTTAGGAACGTGGCGAGCCAAGAAATCCTCTTTGAACCTCTCCTAGGTAATAGTAGGAGCATTGTTCGGACGTGCAGCTTGGTATGACTCCCACCAGGTCTAAGCAGCTCCCTGGAGTTGCCCCGAAGCATACAACACTTTCTCAACATCATTGCACTGTGCAAGATTCAACTGCTTCTCCACCGCACGCAACCAATCTTCAGCATCCAGAGGATTAGTAGTATGAGTAAACATAGGGGGATGTCTTTGCATAAAGTCCCTGCATTTATCCCTTGGTGGTTGAGCATGTGGTAACCCTCCAGCTTGCATGGTCTGCACAAACTAGGTCATAGTCTGCATCAGCTGCATTTGTGCCTCTCTCATTTCCTCATTGGTAACATGTCCAGCACCACGGCCTCTAGCACGGTTACCTCTTCCACCCCAAGCAACCATCTGTATTCCAACCCAAAAATTAAAGCTTAGAGAGATTCAGGATACAAATCACTTATATAAAAATAAGGATTGCAAAACTAAAAATTTCTGGGCGAGCTTCAATTTTAGCAGTATAGAAAAATAGTCATATCTCAAGATCCAGGTATCAAAAGGAGACGTTCTATACATGGTTGGAGAGGTTAAGAAATTCTCTACAACTTCCATTCAGACCATATTACCAGATTCTGTCATCTAAGCCATCGAATTAATCAAACAACAGAAACTATTTAGAAATTCCAGACAGCACTGAACATCAGATTGCGACAGGCATAACTTCCAACTCAGAACTGATATTGACATGATTCTTATGGGAACTGTTAGATAAAGAAGTCTAATTTCACCCATAAAATCTCATACTCATTGGATAAACTAATTTTGAGATATAACCAAAAATATCATAGGTTGCTCAGAAAATAGCAAGGATGGAGACAGGATAAACCAACCCAAACTTAATTTATTCAAACTTTAACCTTAATATACTTAACTAAGGAACTTGCGGACATGCCCATAAAGCTCCAGCACTCACACAAAAATCCAAATCATCCATATTACATAATAATAATTCATCAAGCACTCAAGGTTCACACACACTAGAATGACACGACTAACTTGACTCACGATACTAATAACGTGCCTATTACATAAGGGTTTTCAAGCTAAGGTCGAAGCTCATGGTCCAGCCGTTCATAGATCTTTGGTTGTCCAGTCATGGTTCTGAGCCTATCAATTCCTTTTTGCTTCTCCTTCAGATTCTGCTCCAGCTGCTCCACCGTGCTTACCATACGCTGATGCTTGAGCATCATGTCACACGCAAAGTGTGCCAATTCCCGTGACTCAGGTGGCAAATCTTGAGGGTTCATCATACCCCATCCATCCTCCATTCTATGGTCAGCGCGAGGCAAATAGCGAAACTCATCATCTCGCATATTCCCAAAGCGATGGCCACGGAGGGCAATCCAGGCTGTAAAAGCAGCGCCCTCAATGCCATCCTCTTGAGTTGGGCTAGGACCAAGATGCTCATAAATCATCTCTATGTTGTAAGAGTTCTGCACCTCTCCTGGGGAACATATAGCCACATTTGTCTCTCAGTAAGTACCTTCCAACGGATGGATGTGTTAGAAACAAGTGTACTGCACAGCGGGGTCCCATTCAGCATAATAGTCACGAAGAAGCTTCATGAGTCGTATATGCGATCTGGTGTGGCACTCCGGTACACGAGAGATCTGCACAGTCCATCCCATAGGAGCGTGCGGTCCACCTCCTCCAGCAGAACCACCAGCAGATGACGGTGGGGATTGACCACCATCTTGAGCTACTTCCTCCTCTTCCTCTTCAGAAGCTTCCATTGGTTCTTCTTTAACTTGAGGTGATGTAGGCACCGGGGTTGGTGATGGTGGAACAACTTCCCTAGTCTCCAGGTGGTTGAACAGATCACGATACACAGCAGCAGTCATATGACGAGTATAAGGAGGCATCTACAAGATTTAGACACGAGTTAGAGTGGAGTCAAGATTTTCTCAATAGAGTAAGTATAAGAAGCATGAAACTAGTGAAGCAAAGGAGACTAAGAACGACCATTCTATCTAGGCTTGCGTCCTACAGTCAACACGGCTCAGATACCAACTTGTCACACTCCACTTTTAAGGATAAAAGTAGAATGCATAAATAGCCTTATATGCGCCCCAGGAACAGTCGCACATATAGGATGACAAATTGCAAAGAGTATCATCACCCTGATTATTACATAGCGAACCAATATTTATTACAGAGTATTGCACATAAACAAATAAATAACTAATATAACTTTATTGTGGAAGCTCCACACAGGGACACGTCCACTGGTGAACACCAAGCCTAGTACTCATCACGATAGCTTTCATTCCAACCTTCATCTGTTACCCATCCGGGATTTTCTAAAATTGAAAGTAAAGCAAGCGTAAGTACACAACCGTACTCAACAAGCATAACATGGGTTAATGAGGCTCAAATAAGCTGACACGGTTTGACTGCATTTAGCTTTTATAACTTAATCATATTGAAGCATAGCATCAAGGTAGTGATAATTCCTATATTTTTATGATCAAAATAACATTAACCAGTGTGTAGCAATAACGACATTAAGATGCACACATTAATAATTTGAGAACCATTATCGTTTGTAAATGTGTCAAGGCCGCCCTAACCGAAGGGCACAGACAATATATTGATTTAAACTCTGATCAGAGGTGTACACTTTCACTGTGAGTCATGTTTTACAACTGAGTGGGCTTATAACTTCCAAACCACCACAAAACATATAAAGCCTCCTATAGGTTCTCCTAACCAATCAGAGATACGGAAATACGTTGTGTGTAGAAACCCCCTTCCAATTTGGCATAATCCTTCCCGGCTATACTTATAAGGACAGAGGCAGTCCTATACCCCAACTTTCAGACCACTAACCAGCTAGAAAAGGTCCTACAAGTGACTAGAGACAGAGCCATATAGCCCTCACAGCTGTACGGATTCTCTATGATAAATCACTTACAGACAAGAGTCCATGTTTGTTAAAAGTCATCGTTTTCATTGATAGCATAACACACATCAAGTTATAAGATCATGACCATTAGAGCACTAGCATCATAACTACCCAATGCAACCCAAAAGTTTCAAGGAATCAGGATATCAAAGCTAGTTATAATCTCTAGGTCATCAAACGGACACATGCATATGAATTGTTATTTATAGTGAATAGGTATCAAGGATGATCCATGCTATACTTGCCTTGATTCACAAAGTCTCGCTGATCCTGCTGATCCTCAAAGTAGCCTTGCTCAACAAAAACCTCACCGTCTGAACTCGATATTAACAATCAACACCAGGCAATCCAATCGAGCATACATACACGAAGCAAACAAAGAGTTACTAGAGAAACAGTATATCAATCTCATCAAAACAGAATAAAAAGTTTATAAAACTATTCTACTCGCTTCTACGATCACACAGACGTCAAGTTCACCGAAAACGGAGTTATAACGGCGAAGATATGAATTTTTAAAGATTTCCTATAGATAAATAAATATTTTAAATATAGACTAAAAATATAAAGTTTTCAAAATACTTCAACAGTAGCACCACTGCGTAGATTAAGAAATTATGAATCTAACAAAATTTAAACGGACCAAATCGTAGTTAAAACGTGAAAGATATAAGCCTTTAAAGATAATGGCAAAACTGTGAATAAGCAGAAGCGTATTCTGAAACTGAAAAGGAAAAATACGTTTTCCAGAGAAGAAAACATATTCTAGAAGCTATTACAAGGAAAATACGCTTTCCAGTGGACAAAGCGTATTATGGATCTGTTAAACAGAAATTATGTTTTCCAGTAGAGAAAACGTATTCTGTCGAAACCGTCAAGGGTTCTTAACAGATTACACAAAACTCTGAGGGGTTTTCCACAAAACTGCTACGCAAAGGGTTACGGGCTGATTCTGGCCGTTCGTTTCACGATGAACGGTCCAGATTGACCAGGCCAGTCGGCCTCGCCGGGGAAGACACCCGACACAGCGGCGGACATCGCCGGCGACGAGAAAAGCTCGCCGGCGTTCACACAGACCACGATTTCGGCCACCATTAGCAATGAGACCGGTACCATTCGAACGGGGAGCTCACGCCGCGCTCACCTGGCAAGAAGATGGCGGCCGAGGGCAAACGGGGACGGCATACGACTAGACGCGGCGGTCGACGGCGATCTGCACACGGTGACTGCTCGGGTTAGACCAATTTAAACCAAATTGAAGGCACATACGTGCTCAGGAGGTCGAGAGGAAGCGTTTAAGCTAGCTTACAACGTCAATGGCTCGGCGGTTGCATCCAATTGCAAACTTCGACGGCGGCTAGGGTTTTTCGCGGGGCGGCGGCTCAAGGCAAAGCAAGGCAAAGGCGGCTGCTAGGGTTGCGGATAGGGTTCATGACGCGGATTGAAACCTTAAATAGCCTGAAGGCGGGGCCATGCGACCGAGCGCGCGGAGGGCGGCGGCGCGGGTCGGACTCGAACTCCCGACTCATGTCTCGGTCGTAGATGGAAGAAGATGGGGTGGGGCCTGCCTGTCAGCCAGAACAGGAGAGGTGGACGCGGGTGGCGCCGGCTCGCTTGATGGGCTTCGGCCTTTGGCCCAACATAAAGAGCGGGCAGCGCGCGCGGCTACTGCGGCCTTGTAGCTTCGGCCTTCGGCCCAAGAGGGAAAGGAGCGGAGCGGGCCGCGCGGAGGAGAAGAACGGGCCGCCGGTTGCTGCGCGGGCCGAATGGCAGGAATGAGAGGGGGAGAGAAAGAAAATGGATTTTCTTTTATTTGAAACATTTTCAAATGCAAATTCAAATATATTTTGAATCTAAATTCAAATTCAAACTCCACCACAACAAAAATATGCACCAGCATGAATGCTCAAGCAAGTTTCTACCATGATTCATCCTCATTTTCATAAAATATTTATTTAGCCTAATTATTTATTCACCAAAATTCATTTTGACTATTTTTTTTGAAAATTTGAAAACCTAGGGTGTTACACACAACTCCACTTGCCAAAATGTCGAAGCTCTTATGCAAGAAAGAAAAGGAAAGGCATACCCAAGTTTCTTAGAATAGCAATCCCAACAATCGGAAGTCTCATCTTAGTTTTTTTGGTTTGGGTAGGATTTCACCACAGAAAGTCCAAGACAACACCGAAGAAAGATTTGCCACCACAATTTTCAGAGATAGAGCTTCCAATAGTTCAGTACAGTGATATACTGAAAGGAACAGATGGATTTTCTGAAGCAAATGTGCTTGGAAAGGGAAGATATGGTACAGTATATAAGGGCACACTAGAAAATCAAGACATTGTTGTCGCCGTTAAGGTGTTTAATGTCCAACAATTAGGATCCTACAAAAGTTTCCAGGCTGAATGTGAGGCACTAAGAAGAGTGAGGCACCGATGCCTTCTAAAGATCATTACATGTTGTTCTAGCATCAATCACCAGGGTCAAGACTTTAGAGCACTAGTCTTTGAGTTCATGGCTAATGGCAGCTTAGATCGATGGATCCACTCAAATTTTGAAGGCCAAAATAGACATGGAGCACTCAGTCTATCACAGAGATTGGATATCGCTGTGGACATTGTGGATGCTATGGACTATCTTCACAACGGTTGCCAGCCATCAATTGTCCATTGCGATCTCAAGCCAAGTAATATTATTCTCAATCAGGACATGAGAGCTCGTGTTGGAGATTTCGGCATTGCTAGAGTTCTAGATGATGCACCAAGCAAACATCCCATGAATTGCAGTACCACCACAGGAATAAAAGGTTCCATTGGGTATATTGCTCCAGGTACCTGAAGTTTTTTATTTTCGTTTCATGCTTCAAATAATAGCACCTATCCCTATTAGCTAATCAATATATATGTGCTGCTACGTGGGTTAGTAATTGTTAAAAAAAATAAGTGAAAATTCATGGAAATTGGGTTACATCTTAACAAAATTGCTTATCTTTGCTCTTTCCCAATTACTCATGTGTCTGCCTTTAGTTTGAATCTTAGCTTCCGCTATGTGTTGGGCATGGAAACTGGCATATTCAATACTTCCCTCAATAATGTACCCATTGTCTGTATAGGTGACGCACATCATGCATTTTATTACCATATAAGTAGACAACATGGTAAATATATATGGTTAATCTTGAGTTTGTTTTTTTTCAAAGAAAAAACAACAGATGTATGCTATTTGTTTCAGAGTCTGGATTACTTTAACTAGAGTGTTTATAATAGAAGTATAAGTGGGTAATTCAGAAGCAAATTTAATGTTACTATCTGTTATTTTTCACGATGGCGTAATGGACAATTTACATGAAGATGAGAGGTTCCTTTATGTTAGTTTCCACAGTGTCATATGTTGGTAATTCAAATATACTACAAGACAGAAAAGGTCATTTAAGAGTGTTTTTATAATGACAGAGGTGTATCATTTTTTAGAAAGCACAATGCACCATTATTTTTTTAGATAATGATACTATTATTACCATTGATAACTATAGTATACTGAATTGATGGCTGATGCCTTTTATTTTTGTGAGAACATCTTAGATCTATTTTTAGTTATGGTTTGTCTTATGAGCACGAGTGCGGAGGCTCCAATAAGATTATCCAATTAGTAATAGTAGGATGCACAAAGTAGTCTTCGAGTTTTATATATACCTATGTATGTTCATATTTCATTCTTCTACAGAATATGGAGAAGGGCTTGCGGTGTCAACTTCTGGAGATGTGTTTAGTCTTGGCATCACTTTGATTGAGATGTTCACAGGGAAGAGCCCAATAGATGATATGTTTAGAGATGGGGTGAGCTTGCATTATTATGCCAAGGCAGCCCTTCCTGACAATGTTATGGAGATAGCAGATTCCAACATTTGGCTGCATGATGGATTAAAGAATAGCAATGATACAAGGTATATAACAAGAACCAGTGAATGTTTGTCGGCCGTGATTCAGCTTGGTGTCCTTTGTTCAAAGCAATTGCCCACTGAGCGATTGTCTGTCAATGAACGATGCTGCTGCAGAGATGCATGCTATCAGAGATAAATATATTTTACTCAATAATTAAGTGGTGTTAGTTCATAGTTCATATTAATCACCACTATCTTATACTATCTTGTTTCTCTAAATATATTGTTGAAGTCTGTGATATATTTGCTTCTCTTTTCCAGTTTTAATATCTCCTTTTATCAATATATCTATCCAGGAAGCAAACCGTTCTGTTATGTAAAAGAATATACATATTTGATTTATTTTGGGGGTGAGTTGTACAAGATTTTTATCAATTGTGCTGTGTTGTCTTATGTCAGAAAATGTTGATGAACCCAGAAGGTATGCCAGTATTTCATTACTTGTTATATAAACAAGCCATGCACTTCATACATATTTGATGATGCTGAGCTCGCATAAAGTTAAATATATTTTGGTATTTGGTATTGCCTACAATATCCTTTCTTCCCATCCTCCATCCAGCTTGCCTAATGCCTAACCCATTGTTGTGGGCTCAATGATGGTCGTCCTTCCCTGCTTCGTAAAGGAACGCGAGTCTGTGAAGTACAAGGTGAGATATCCGACACCCATGGCCTCCACCACTAATGCAACACCAACTCAACGGTCGGTCGCAGAAAACAACAGAACAAGGCCAAAAGTGGAGTACAAACCCTGTTACTCTGCTAGCATTGGCCAATTAGGTTGAATTTTGAGCACCAGACTGATTATGTAAATACTGTCAGGAGACAAGAACATTCTTGTGCTCAGGAGACGAGAACTTTTGGAAATTGAAAGAATGCAAATAAACTAACTTATTTCTTTGTTCCTCATAACATTACAAAACTCGTCTGTCAGACACTCCCCACAAAGCAGTATAACTTATATCAACAAAAGAATGCATATCAACACAAGTAACTTTGTGATCAACAATATCCAGGGGATCTGTACGTAGCTGTAAATAACGCCACCTGCTTATATAACTTAACAAACAACTGGTGGCAGTGGCACATCCGTATTCTCAAAAAACACTAGTCGTGATATTTCTCTGTTTCTACAAACCTTCCACTTTCCTAGCAGTTGATGCCACATGTTTGAGTATCTGGGCCAGTGACACGGGTGGTGAAGGGGCCGATGCGAACCCAGAGCAAGGAGAAGATGGACGCCAGCAGGATTGCCCAGACAACCACGATGGTCGGGGTGCGGTTTTGCCGACCCATGAGACCCTTGAGGAATGGGTACAAGTGAACAATCACCCAGAAGGCGAAGAAGAGCTTGCCAAAGAGTGGCCCCCAAGACTGGTAACCGCTGTTGATCGCGTAGGAGATACCTGCAACAATACCGACCAGGTTGATGATCAGAAGGGTCGTCCACTTGAACGTGTACAAAACCGAGGCAAGAAGGTGATTTTTTTTACTGCAGGTAAAGGCAGAGTAAGCGCAGCAGAGCAGAGGAAGCGAAGCAAACGGTAGTAGAGCAGAGGAAAAACAGAGAAGCAGCAGAGCAGAGGAAGGCGAACAAGGCTGGTGATGACCGGTAGACGGCGGACGCGCGGATCTGCCTCCGCGGCTTCCAGGTTCCTCTTCTTGTTTTCGTTCTCCCGATTGCGCCTTGATTCAGCCATACAGTGAACAGGCACAGCAATTCCCGCTCGATTTCCCGCGCAACCCTCCATTCGCGGCCAGGCCACCACTGTTTCCCGCCAGCCTCTCACTCTGGCGGACGCCTGGCAGATGCCTATGGACGCCCAAGCGACGCCATGCACAAAGGCCAATTTATTTAAATTTAAATTTAAAGAGAACATTGCTCGTGGCCAAGACCGCCTCCCAGGGTGGCCACGGTAGCAGAAATTTTTTTTTGCCCGTTGGATTTGGAAACTGATGGTCCTGTTGTCTCCTTGGCACCCAATATATACCGGCTCCAACCCTTACTCGCGTTGGACCATTATGGAAATTTATTTACACAAGGACTCCTTATATGCCACGAGGTCATATGACATCCATACACAAATGCTCAACTCTGTTTTAATGTGTTTGAACCAGATTGACATTAGCAAAGGATACCGACATGATTGAATTGGTTCTGAGACTTGAACCTACTAAGCTCGAATTTTCAACACCAATTTATGACATGGACAAACCATCCACCAGCCTACTGACTGAACCAAGCATCCGAGAGATTTCCACTCAGCAGCAGGGAATTTCATCAAACACCTTACATGCATATCTCAACTGACCAAGAGTGCACAATCGAAGACAGAGAGGGGGTAGTGTACTGACACACCTAGACTCAGCGAAGTCGCTGTCCACCAGACCCTACAAAAAGAGCATGATCGTCAGCAGTCTTATTACCAGTTCTAGGACACACACAAATACTGAAAGATAAAAATTCAGACATTAGCAGCAATCGGATTTCCCTAATAATGCCACCTAGAGCTGAGAGCCTGTATGTACTCTTCTCCTTCCAGCGCCAGCTGTGGATCCAGCGTGGCCGCCATTTTTTACCCCTTCAAGCACGCAAGCAATTCCACATGGAACATGTTCTGTAGAAATTCCTTCTTACCCACTCCAGCTTTCACCGCTGCTCCTTGATCATCTCGAATGATGAAGCCCCATCCGCATGGCCAGATCTTGAAGATACCCGGATTTGGTTTGGTCCATCTCTGTACCTGACAAGTTTCCGACAACAGGGGCTTCCAGGTTTGCTGCTGAGATTTATCGGACAGAGCTGCTCTAAGATAAGCCACCTCCACAGCAGTTCTCCTAGTTCCATCAAAAAAAAAAAAAAAAACAGCAGTTCTCCTTCTCTCCATTTATTTCTTTCATCCCACCACAGCCATAGGAGGAGAATTACAGTCAGCAGTGGTTCCTGCTTCAAGATTTTCTCCATCATGGCTCCAAGTTCAGCTCCCCCAAATATACTTGACCTCTTTGCATTTGAGGAACAGGTGTATTGTTTCCATGAATGAGTTTGCAATCTGGTGCTAGTCGAACGAGTTGAACCGTTTATGACAGATTAGATTGATTATCGTGGAGCTATTCCATCATCGACCGCCGCTTGAGAAACCTTAGAGGTTTATTGATCCGGATCGTCCTTGTGCGGATTTGATGATGACTTCTTGCTTGGACGCGTGCTGAAATTCTCAGAGTTTCCCTCTTTCTCATCGTGGTATGTCGTTGCCATCGGTAGCAGGATCACCCAGGGTTTGGATTGTATCTCTGTATAAACCAAATCCATCTATCATTGATATTGCTACAGTTCGTGTTGATTAGCCAATAACCAATCGGGATTCTCTTTACCATTTCCCTTTAAAAAAAAAAGATTATTTCATTAGGACCATATAATTACCGCGAGATTTATTACCTCTATATATCTACTATTTATGCCAACTGATGCTGTGCGCTGAGATTGCTTCAAATTGCGACTACAACAGTATTATTGGGCGATTATAAAAATAATTCCAGCTTTTTTTTATCTGCCGCGTGGCAAGTCAGGTGTGAACAAACAACCATTGCGTTTGCTTATTGCCGTGCACTATTGACTAGCAATTCTATTAATTATATTATCGCGGGATATTGAATTGTGCATGGATATAGTTGATTGCTTGAGATCATATGTCATAGTCAGCCAATGCAAAGAAACACAAAGCTCTGCCTCGCCAAGTAAGAAACCGAAAACCATTGCCACCGGCCATGCTGCCCCTAAGACTAAGAGCGTGCAGGCGCCTGCTGCAGCTGCTCCTGCTGATCGCCGCCAAGGTGACAACCAGTGCAGCAGCAGCCTCGTATTCGCCAGGCCATGGTGACGACGAGAGAGCTCTTGTGGCTTTCAAGGCGAAGATCTCCGGCCACTCCGGCGTGCTGTACTCGTGGAACCAGAGCACAAGCTACTGCAGCTGGCATGGCGTCACCTGCAGCAGGAGGCACCCGTGGAGGGTGGTAGCCCTGAACCTCACTTCCCAGGGGCTCACCGGCACCATCTCCCCTGCTATCGGTAACCTCACTTTCCTACGCTTACTCAACCTGAGCGACAACAGCCTTCACGGTGAGATCCCTCCCAGCATCGGCTCCCTCAGGCGCCTCCAGCGCATTAACCTGAGCTACAACATGCTCACGGGTGTCATCCCGAGCAACATCAGCCGCTGCACAAGCCTCCGTGCGATAGACATGGACAGCAACAAGGGCCTGCAGGGAAGCATCCCAGCTGAGATTGGCAACATGCCTTTGGCTCCAATTTCTAATCCTATACAACAATAGCTTCATCAGAACCATCCCATCATCTCTTGGGAACCTTTCCCGGTTGACCGTATTGGATCTATCATTCAACCATCTTGAGGGATCGATCCCTGCAGGCATCGCTCTCTGTTAATAATCTCTCTGTAATACCCTGAAAAAAATAATAAAAAAAGGAAAGGAGTTAAAATGTCACACCCGGTTATAAGGACAAAACCAGATATACACTGTATGTGAGTCTTAAGGGTCAAATCCCATATATAGCTACAAATAGTATCAAGTACAATGTTTTAATATAACATACATAGTATATAAAAGATCACCTATGAACAAACAGCGAAAAAACGACTTCGAACTCCGGGTGTAGACTTCACTCCACTGGATCCAACTGACTGGTTGATCACAAGCCTAAAACTTCTCCTGAGGTGTGGGGGAATCGCAAGAGTGAGTCTATGTCAAACTCAACAAGTATAGCAACAAGGTGGTATAGCTATAAATCGATGACCAATATAACATAAATAATGTAAAACATAAACGATAAATAATAAGCATCTTAACATAACCAGAATCATCATTTAATGTAAATGTCTCCAAGGCCACTCGTGTCCTTGAGTAAGGCTAGTATACCAGTTTATTAAACTCTACGCTTTCACTGTGAGCCGTGAATTGCCCTTTCGTCCGAGGCCCGTCAACCTCTTAGCTCACTACCAAGGAAAGCCGGCAGGGTTCACTATGAAGTCTTTTAAAGGTTCGTCTAACAAGTTAGGGCCACTAGGTTTCCCCATGAATAAGCATGAACCCTCCCCCAAGAGGTGACTAACAAAAGACAAGAACCACACCTTCTTGGCAGGCCGCGGGATCATACAGATCGGAGCCCCTTTTGCGTCCTTTCGGGTAACCACTAACAAGCTAGAAAAGGGCCTCATACTGAGCTACAACCAGAGCCATATAGCCCTCACAGTTGTACTGTAAATCCCGGATGATCACGTACAGATAAGATCTTAATTCTGTTAAGAAGTCATCATTTAATGTTTAATGCTTAAACATTAATTAAATCACAAGGTCATGGTTACAGAAATAAAACCCAAACAATACTTGCCTCGTTCAAAGCTTTCCCAATGACCTGCTGATTCTGGTTGTCTAAGAACTCTTGGTCTCTAATTTCAATTGTACTTGTCGGTCCTCAGCTCCTGATCTTTAGCACTCATGAACTGCTCTTCGTCTATTCGTAGCAAACAAGCAACACAAACAGACAAAGCTAAGAACAAACATCAATCAAAAGAACACTAGAGAAAGAGCGGTCCACACGGTAGAGCTCGTTACTATGATCACTAGAGCGTAAGGGTGACCAGCAAAGGAACTATCGTTGTGGTGGCACAACTAACAAGGTTGATCTAGGCTATACGCATGTTGGAAAAAGACGTTGCTAGATCCTTTATTCTAACCCGCAAATAAGTCACATTTTGAAAAACCTAGAATATGGTATACATCACTACGATCACGTAGCTTACGTCGATACGATTCCAAAAAGTATAAGTTTGCTAAAAACGGAGTTAAAACATGAAAGTTATTGCTAAAAAAAGGTCAAGGGCATAACCGTAAATAAATAGAACTATTTTTGTATTCAAAAAATAATTTAAAAACTAAACTAAAACTCATTTTGGACCTAAATCATAAATACCGATGGCTTCAGGGTTAAAACTGCAAAATAAACAGCCTGTTTTGAACTGCGGTGGACTAAATCATAATTATAGAAAAGTCCAGGGGCTTTCTACAAAAAGGGTCAGCGCTTGCGTGGCGCATATGTGGCGTACGCGTGGCGTACACATGTCTGCCATGTCGGCGACCGAGGGGTTCGTTGACTGCCGGTTGACCGGTACTCTCCCGATCTAATCTGGGCCGTCTAGATTGGATCGAGTGGCCAGGGTCAGCCGACGGGGTCTGGTTGCCAGAGACAGCGGCCGAGACGGCGGCGCTTCACCGGAGGCTCGCCAGAGTTCGCCGGAACGGCGCTCTGGTGCTTAGCTGGCTTGGCGAAGGCAACTGGCGTGACGAGCATGACTCCGCAGACTCGACCGTGGGGTTAATGGCGGTGAGGAAAGGCCGGAGGTGGGTCGGCTCGCGGCGGCGCCATTGACCGGCGGCGCGGATTCTCGGCGGGAGGGCGCTACGGGTCACTACTCCACTGGGAACAGGTACCAAACGACAGAGGAGGTCATGGCGACCTTATCGGCGGTGAAGATGATGCTCGAGGTGGACGGAAGCGGCTAATTGAGGTCGACGGCGGACGGCGGCGGTGCTACCGCGACAGCATACAGACACGCGAGACAAAGAGGGAGAATGAGAGGGGTACCGGCGTCTTCATCACCCTCGGGCGGAGCTCGTGGCCGGTTTTCGTCGACAGAGACACCGTGACGGCGGAGATCGACGCGGCGCACCCGAGCTCGAGCGCAGCGGCTGTGGCGGCTGCACGCGCGGGCTAGGGCACAGGGTGGCGGCGGCTCAAGCTAGGGTTTTCAAGGGCGGCGGAGCACAGGGCAAGGCCCTTTATAGGTCGGCCATCCTTGGGTTGCGCATATCCGAGGGGGACTCGGGCAACGGCGCGTGTGACGCAGAGCAGAGGAGAAGGAAGCGGCTGACGCGTGAGGCCGGGTAGTGGGACCCACCTGTCGGTGTCCGAGCACGGTGGAGC
>CM041630.1:17286693-17344003 GCA_023333625.1 Bothriochloa decipiens
ATGTGAGCACTAGGCCACTAGTGTGGAGGGTCCAATAGGATTATCTAATTGCTAGTAGTAAGATGCACATCAAGTAGTCTTTGATTTTTATACATACTTATGTATCCCCGCATTTCATTCCACTGCAGAATATGGAGAAGGGCTTGCGGTGTCAACTTCTGGAGATGTGTTTAGCCTTGGCGTCACTTTGATTGAGATGTTCACAGGCAAGAGCCCGACAGATGATATGTTTAGAGATGGGATGAGCTTGCATTATTATGCCAAGGCAGCCCTTCCTAACAATGTTATGGAGATAGCAGATTCCAACATCTGGCTGCATGATGGATTAAAGAATAGCAATGATACAAGGTATATAACAAGAACCAGTGAATGTTTGTCGGCCGTGATTCAGCTTGGTGTCCTTTGTTCAAAGCAACAGCCTACGGAACGATTGTCAATGAACGATGCTGCTGCAGAGATGCATTCTATCAGAGATAAATATATTTTACTCAATAATTAAGTGGTGTTATTTGTTCATATTAGTTACCAGTCCTTATACACTACCCATGTTTCTCTGAATGTATTGTTGATGCCTGTAACAAATTTGCTTCTATTTTTCCTGTTGTGATATCACTTTTTATTAATATATCTAATCTATCCACGAAGCAACCCCTCCTGTTATGTAAAAATGTACATATTTGATTTTTTTTGCAGTGATCTGTAAATGATTTTATCAATTGTGTAGTGTTGTCTTAGGCTGTCTCCAACAGACCACCAATATGGCCACGCAAACCGATTTTCCGTCTTCCACCGCCAAAACACCGCCTCCAACAGCGTAGGCAATCCAGGCGCCGATTTTCCCTACGAGGAGAGAGGGTTGCCAAATATCGGTCATGTGTCGGTCTTCTCTCTCATCAACCCAAATGTGCGAGCGGCCGGAGGCGTGCCGAACGGAGCAAGGGTCGGGGCAGGGGCAGGTCGGCGGCGAGCGGGAGGAGCGCAGCGATGAACTCGCTGAGGTGCAAGCGGGAGCCGAGAGGTGCCCGCCCACCCGATGTCGAGGTTGTTCGAGAGAGAGTGAGAAGGAGACGGAGAAAGAGAAGTTGGAGGAAGACGGAGAGAGAGCTGGGCGGCGGCGGTCATGGTGGCGCTCGATTCGGCAGCCACTGCAGCTCCGGCCATGCAAGGCGGTGGCGCGGTGGCTCACCTGCTGGGCTGCGGTGGCGCGGTGGCTCCGCTGGGCGCCCGTATTCGAGCTCCTCACCGATGCCCACGGACACCCCACGCTCCTCTTCCTCCATGGCCATCGCCGCCGCCGTGAGGACGAGCCGTGCCGCAAGCCGTTGGCAAGTGCACTCCGCCTGGCCACGGCAGCTCCGCCGCGAGTGCCACCGTCGGCCGTCGCGAGGGCCACGAGGACGGGCCGCGCCGCGAGCCGCCGGCGGGCGCACTCCGCCCTGAGGCCGCCGGCGAGGCCAGGCGGCACCACGGCGGGGCGCCGGGCCGTGGAGGGAGGAGGCCGCCTCCGCTCCTCCGCTCGGGACGGAGCTCGTCGGGAGGAAGGGGCGCCCCCGCTCCTTACGTGCAGGAGGTAGGCGGGCGCCGGGAGGGAGGTAGGAGGAGCAACTGCCAGCACGAGGAGGAAGATGGGCGGCGGGATTTGGGGCGGCCGGCACAAGGAGGAAGATGGGCGGCGGAGCGGAGCAGGCAGCCGACGCGAGGAAGAAGAAAAGCTGCGGGATTTGGGGCTTCTCTGTTGGAGAATGAGGAATTTGGGTGGGTTTGCGTTTACACTGTAGATCACGTATTTCGTGGAATGGGTGTCGTATTTGGGCTGTGTCCGTTGGAGATAGCCTTATGGCATAGGATGATAGGCATTATCATTGGTTAAAATGTTGATGATCCAAAAAGGTAATGGGTTACAAGGAACCTTGCCTGTATAATTGTCATGACGCCAGTATACTAATCGTCTATTTGTAAACTTGTCATTACAACTTGCTATATAACTAAACCATGCACTTCATACATAATTGATTATGTTGAGCTTACATACAGTTAATTGTATGTCGATATTGCCTACAATCCCCTTTCTTCGCATCCTCCCTCCAGCTTGCATAATGCCCTAACCTAGTGTTGTGGGCCCAATGATGGTGGCCCTTCCCTGCTTTGGAGAGGAATGCCCTAACAAATAGAAAGAATGCCTCAATTGATTTTAGAGACTGTTCATATGCAGCACAAAGCAAACTAAAAAGGTGGAGTGAGGAGGAAACCTATGATGTTTATTAGTTTTGGTGAATATGATATGCTAATCAGCTGAGCGAAACCGAAAGTGCACAAGCACACCAATCAGATTCAGGTGATGTCCATTTGCAATGCTCAACTAGTTAATGCGGTGTTCGTCCCTATTCAATAAAGTTAACGTTTCATGATTGAGCGCATTGAAACATGTTTTTTTCATGCCAATGATTCAAAAAAAGAAACATTGCAGTGACTTCAATGGGCATGCCAAATGTTTATCATTCATTAGGTAGCAGACACAACAGTTTCATGGCAATCCAATGATTCTGTCCTAATAGTAAGGAAATACAGCCAAATGTTTATCGTTCATTTTAGTAGGTAGAAGACAATAGTTTTTTAAGGAAATCCAATGGTCCTGTCCCTGTTGGAAGGAACTCACACAGATCATATAGGCCAAACAGTTTAATGCCAATGTGTATCTTACAGTTCATGTTTCATTACTATACAGTACACATGCCATGCTTTGATCTTTTCCAGCAGCCCATTATACTTACTGGATTACAGACCTTTTTACTCTGATAGCATCAGCCAACTAGGTTGAATCTTGAGCGCCAGACCGATTATGTAAATAAAGAATGTTCAATCTAAAATTCACAAACTAAATACTGCCAGGAGACGAGAACATTTGGAAACTGAAAGAATGCAAACTAACTTATTGCTTTGTTCTTCATAACATTACAAAACTCGTCTGTCAGCCACTCTCCACAAAGCAGTATAACTTATATCAACAAAAGAATGCATATCAACACAAGTAACTTTGTGATCAACAATATCCCCTGGTCTGTACGTAGCTGCACCACCTGCTTATATAACTTAACAAACAACTGGTGGCAATGGCACTTTTGTATTCTCAAAAAACACTAACAGTGGTATTTCCCTGTTTCTACAAACCTTCCACTTTCCTAGCAGTTGATGCCACATGTTTGAGTATCTGGGCCAGTGACACGGGTGGTGAACGGGTCGATGCGAACCCAGAGCAAGGAGAAGATCGACGCCAGCAAGATTGCCCAGACAACCACGATGGTCGGGGTGCGGTTTTGCCGACCCATGAGACCCTTGAGGAATGGGTACAAGTGAACAATCACCCAGAAGGCGAAGAAGAGCTTGCCAAAGAGCGGCCCCCATGACTGGTAACCACTGTTGATCGCGTAGGAGATACCAGCAACAACACCGACCAGGTTGATGATCAGAATGGTCGTCGGCGGGATCAGAAGGGTTGTCCACTTGAACATGTAAAGCTCCGCAAAGTCACCGTCTTCATCTGAGGCCTTTGAGGTGACAGTGAAGTTGGTGTCGATACCGGCAAGAACCTTGAGGAGACCCTGGAAGACGGCGAAAAGGTGGGCAGAGATACCTCCAATGACCCAGAATTGTTCATTCCTCCACCACTCGTCAATGCCAACCCCACTCCACCTCATCTCAAGGATACCAGTGGCAAAAATTGAAATAAAGAGAGAAATGAACCAGATACTAGCGAAGTTGCTAATCTGCATTCCAAGATAGATTCCATCAGTACCGTTGTTCAATGCTCCTAATAAAGAACATTCTTATGTAACCCATGCTTACCTCTGGAATGATGAACTTTCCAGTGAGCAGACAGATGGCAGGCAGAATACAATAAATGAGAAGTGGGATAGATGTGAGCGGGTAAATGGTGGTGTTGATGTAAGCAAATCTCTCCAAGAACTTCAGGCGTCCTCCATAGCCATACCATAAGGGGCAATGCCGGCTGAAAAGAATTTCCACAGAACCGAGAGCCCACCGGAGCACTTGGTTCAGACGATCTGAAAGATTGATGGGAGCAGATCCCTTGAAAGCTGGCCGCTTAGGCATGCAGTAAATTGACCGCCAGCCTCGTGCGTGCATCTTGAATCCAGTAAGAATATCTTCTGTCACAGAACCATAGATCCACCCAATCTGCAATTTGAAATAAACTTGTTACTGTTAACATATGATTATCAAATTGCAATTATAGGACAGGATCTGTGCTCTGAACAAAAGGCAAGAGCAGAAACAGATTGTCCTCCCCTCCAAAACATTCATTGCATCCATGATTTTGCATTGAATCATTTGTCCATTTTATTCTTATTACTGTTGAAGAATTCAAGGAAGAGTTTGCTCTGGTTATCAGCCAAAGCCAGGCAGGATTCCAGAAAATCCTGCATTCCTGGCTGTCTAGCACAGATTCAGATTCTGTGCTCAAGGTTACACGTTACCCCAGTTCCCAATGTATATCTGTGGATTTCCCCCCATTGTTTCCATAGGACAAATCAAAACAGTATTTATGTGAGGATTGTCACGTTACCTCAGTTCCCCATTCAGTCTTGTCCTCATAGCCACAACTTATAACATGAATAGCTTCTTTCAGAAGAGATTCTGGAGTTGCAGACTGAGGAACACCGCCATATTCCATCAGAGTGGAGGCAACAAAAGCAGCTGATTGGCCAAATCTCTTCTCCAAGCTCATTTGAGACATAAGAAGTGATTTCTCATCATCAAATCCAGCGCCTGCCATATATAAAAATGACAGCATGAGTACATGTTTCGGAACCCATAAAATATACAAGAATAAACAACATGAGACAGAAAGGTACACTTCTCAGAAACTAAACATTAGTCTTAACCATAAACATCTAAAAACATAACGGTGTACCTTCAACTCCCTCCTCTATATCTTCAAGATTGAATACTGGCACAGAACTGTCCACATGCTTCTGTGACTTTTTCTTGTCTGAGCCCTTCTTCTTTGATTTGCTTGCCTTCTTCCTGCCACCACATAGTGATGACAAGAAACCACCCTTCTTTTGCTTAATTGGGGGCTCATAACCATACAGAGCTGTTCTGTTGAAAACACAACCAGTTCCCACATAAACTGGTCCTTGGATGCCATCAAGACCTCTCAAGTTAATCTGTGGTAAACAGAAATGCCCCAAAAATTGAATTAGAAACGTTAGAATTCGTGCACCCGATAGTCATAACATTGATGGAGAATACTAAAAACACAATTTGTGGCTTACATCGAAAAACACAGTGTTCCTGTTGGCATATCGATCATTCCTGTCAATACCATCGAACCTCTGGGGAAACTGGACATAGCAGACACTCCTTCCTAGGTTAGGATCCATAAGGAAGCACATAGCTTCCCTGAGAGCCTTACTGTTGTTGATGTAGTGATCACAATCAAGATTCAACATGTATTGTCCATTGGTAAGTACAGCTGAGACACGAACCTGTGAAAAAAGAGAAATCCACCATCACAACCAACATACTGAAATGAAGTTGATAGTTTTTGCACTGTTTGTAATATATAACTACTTACAAGAGCATTCATGGCACCAGCTTTCTTGTGATGCTGGAATCCAGGACGCTTTTCACGAGAAACATAGACCAAACGGGGTAGCTCATTGCCCTCAGTATCAAGGCCACCACTGTGACCAAGGAAAACCTGAGTATGATGATCAGAAAGAGCAGTTAGCAAAGCAAATTCTTTTCAAGAGAAAAAAGGGGAAAAACTAATAACAACCACATTAGCAGACAACTGAGTAACAGAAGTTTCATTTCATAGATTTTAACCTGAATCATTCCAGGATGGTCCCTGGTATTGTTTCCTGGCCATGGTGTGCCATCTTGCATGATCCATCCTTCCTCGGGGACTTTCTGTGCCTTAGCAACAAGGCCATTTATCCTAACTTTGAATTCTTCATATTCTCTCTGCCATGATTGTTAAGACACATCAGTATTGGATAACAAGAAGAAAATCAATATAGAGATGTTCACAAAGAAGACAGACCTTCATGGCCCGGCGGTCTTTAACAAATGAAGGGTGCACTTTGTCCTTCAAGTAATCAATTTTCTGGCAGAAGTACCATTCAGGAGCTCTAGGTTCAATGTTGTACTTCTTAACAAATGGTACCCATTTTCTAGCAAACTCTGAAGTCTCAGCTAGCGCATCAAATGTAAGCATTGCAGCTCCATCATCAGATACATAGCAAGAGACCTTATCCACAGGGTAATCCACAGCAAGAATGGATAGCACGGTATTGGCAGTGACAAGAGGAGGCTCCTTCATTGGGTCGACTGTACTGACGAAAATGTCAACAGCAGCCAACTGAGATGGCTCACCTTCCCGGTCATACCTGTTCGAGGAAATGGAAAAATAACAAATATAAGTGATATGAACAAATTTACTTTGTGTTTGAACAATGTACTAGAGAACTGGAAAAGAGGTCACCTTAATGCCAGCCTATCAAGGTAAGTCTCCCGGTTGATTGGAAACCACTTTGGGAACTGATCCAAAATCCAGGAAAGAGCAAACCAGATCTCACATATAACAGATAGAAGCCATAATGGGTATGCATTACGCACAGGATTTGTGATACGGTAGTGCAAGAAGATGCTTAGAACAATCAATCGTAGCACAATGACCATCCTGTATGGATTTATCCTGGAGGAAGGAAGTGGAACTTTCCTAGATAGAGGCTGGCGAGTTTCATCATTCCTGCAATTCAGATGACACAAAATTAATGCTAAAATATGTGTTGAAGAAAACATAGCAATATAATGGATGGTTCACACATTGCCCACCATTATAGTGGTTTGAGCATGACAGTTTCGTGCATTTTAGTTAAAAGTTATATACATTTAACAATTCTAAGATATAACTCAAGCTTTTATCCCCTTCTTTTGTGAATGTCTATGCTAATTACAGAAAATACATTAGAACTAACAAGATATGATCCTGTAAAATAGGAGTGAGCTGAAGGAGGGTGTTGGAACTCACAATAAGGCATCTTCCATGTTGTAATCAGTTGATGCATCAATATCACCCACACCGCGACCCTCAGAGGGAGCAATGCTTGTGCCATTCGTCATGGGAATTGTCCCCTTATCCTGCTTCATTTTCCAGCCATCAACCCTCTCTTTCCAGGCAACATTCCCGATGCTACCAGAGAATTCCCTTGACGGATTTGCTGGCAAGGAGCAAGAAAGAATCATTAGATCCTCACATCAAACAGGTGCAATCTCAAACATGAGAGACCATGGTGAGAAATAAACATACGTGAATGATTCACATAGGGAAATGGAGCACGCTTGCCAATGTTCCCAGTTGGGGACATCATATGATGGTCAGGGGAAGCACCAGGGATTTCTCCTGAAATCTGCAGATCAATTCAGAAAGTATAAGCATCATTGCATATCCGAAGAATTTTTAGCACAATGTCTTCATAGTAGTGGCACCAACCTGGCTGTTGGTGACTGATGGGATGTATCCCCGAGGGATCTCACCACTGTCATACTTGGTAAGCCCGATCTCGCCACTGTCATACTTGGGGCGGCCGACATCCCCACTGCCCCCAGCGTTCATGCGCCAGCTGCGCATCCTGTCAGCAATCTTCTGCTTCTGGTCTTCATTGCCAGACGCAGGGTAGTTGAAGTCGCTAGCATCATCGGCATCAGTCTCATCTCCTTCCTCCCCACGGATCGCCGGGCTCCCTGAAGGATTCATACACAGTTCACACAATGCTTAACAAAACCTGCCAATCATCTTTTGCTATTCTTGAGCAAGAAAAAGTCCCGGATGTCACATCATATACAACTCCACTTACTATTTTTTTTTCACATTAACTACAATTTAACAGAATTCACACAAAGATAAGACTAGGCCATGCTACAAGCTAAAGTAGGATCCAGTGATAGCGACAGAGCTAATATGCCCTCTCTGACCGACACTGCCATGAGATCCATCAGAAACAGAAACAATACCATTTTTTTGCTCTGCTCCTGGTCAAAGATCCAAACTTTCCTAATCACTCCAGAACTGGGTTCAGAGACAGCTAGATCAAACAAATGGAATAGGAGA
Organism: Bothriochloa decipiens; assembly: GCA_023333625.1. Lineage (NCBI taxonomy): Eukaryota > Viridiplantae > Streptophyta > Magnoliopsida > Poales > Poaceae > Bothriochloa > Bothriochloa decipiens. Next base: position 17,294,831 of record CM041630.1, read on the forward strand.
AGAGACTGTAAACTTACCCTTGTGGCGCTTGTACTTGGTCTTGCACTGTGGGCACGCCTGCGTGCCGTCCTTGCGCTCGTACTCGTAGCAGGGGCGGCACACGGGGAACCCGCAAACGTCGCAGGCGGTGAAGACGTCCCCCTCCGCCGTGGTGCCCACGCCGTCGCCGCAGATCTGGCACACCTGCCCGCCGCCGCGCCTCCCCGACTTCTGCACACGCGGGCACACACACAGCAGATCACAAGATTCAGTCTCTCTCTCCCAAGATCCACCCCCCAACACGAAACGGAATGCGGCTGGGCTGGGATCATATCTCCCCCCGCCACTCACCACGCCGTCCGCGTCGCCCTCCATGGCAGGCAGGGCAGGCGAGGGAACCTCGCGCCAAGAACCGACGAGGGAGCTGGCCTGAGCCGACCGACACGAGCCTGCCGGCACCACTCCCGAGATCCGAGCAGGGGGGGCACGGCACGGATCAGCACCGCATCTCCCGCTGCGAGAGCGCTGCTGCTACTAGTAGTGGTAGTGGGGGCTTAACTTTGCCGAGGGGAGGAGAGAAAAGGACAGGGCACCGCACCGATGGAGGATGGAAGCCGCGGCAACGTGAGGTGGTTCCGCTGTCGCTGTCGACGCGAGGGATGGATGGATTAAGAATTGACACGAGATTATCGCAGCGGGGCGAGGCGATTTTGATGACTAGTTAATTTTGTGGGATTAGTTTAATGGCGAGTGGTGTCGGGGAGAGTGTGCCAGTGAGGCGGGAGGTGGAAGAAGGGTGAGCTGGCGCTGGCGGGCCCCGCATGGCAGTGAGAGCTCGCTGTCGGTCCTGAGCACCGACGGAGGATACGCTGGGGGTGTGACTAATTGGTAGGTGCACAAGTGTGAAATGTGGCATGTGTGTGTTCCCATAAAATAAGCCCAACAACGGTTGGTCATTACTGAGCAATGATAACATAGGAGTAATTATTCTCCTATGACAGTGATATTGAAGCAAAAGGTTATGTAATATAGTGCAAGAGCATGTACTCCATCGGTTCCAAAGCAGGTAACCTTGTAAATTCTAGTTTTGTCTCAATGCTAGAGACAACATATAGTTTTCATGTTTATTAATTAACATATTTTAGATAGAGCAATGATAACATAGGAGTAATGTTTTTTTTCCTGTGGCAGTGATACCGAAGCAAGAGATTAGTTATAGAATGCAAGATGGGTTATTCCCTGTACTCCCTCGGTTCCAAAGTAGATAACCTTGTAAAATTCTAATTTTGTCTCAATGCTAAAACCACATATACTCTTTATGTCTATCAAGATATTTAGGCAGTACGTATAGAAACTATGTTCCTAATGGATAGCTAAAGAATAGCCTTTTATGCAATCATATGTCTTATCTCTTTGCCATTTATCTATCACATTTCTTCATGTCTAGATTTCTCTCGTGTAGACATAAGAAACCATTTCCTCATTTCTCTTTTTTGAATAAAATGTCACATCATCTTTTCGCTTAGTTGGCATCCTAATTAATGAATATAGAAACCATCTAGTTTTGGAGTGTCCTTATTATATTGTCTCAATGCGCATTCCTCTTTTCTAAATGGAGATTCTGTTTTCCTAATATCTCTCGTCTCTCTTCTTTTTTATTTTTATGTGCTGCACTTCTTTTCACTCCATAGAAATTTACATGCGTAAACCTCAAGATTATCAATTCTAGAATGGAGTGAGTAACATACTCATACACTACAATACTGTACACAACAAGAGTTGTAGCTTTTGGAGTAATAGTTATCGTTCTCTTCCATACATCTTTTGCAAACTGTTGGGCTGATGGTTTCTGTTCTGAGTGAAAAACAATGTACCATAGTTGATAAGTTTTTTGTGAGGTATTTGCAACCATTATTAGAAACATTTTAGGGTTCCCAACAAATACAAAGGCAACATGAAAAAACAACTATTGCAGAGTTATAATATAATTATTATACCTTTATTAATAGTTGTTATTAAATTTGTATAGTATTACCATGGCATAGATGTAGTAGACCCTTGCTAGTGGGTAAAAAAACTAATACGGAGCACAACATAGTTATGCATGCATTGCTTAGGTAATATGTAGTCGCAAGAATCGATGGAAAATGTGATCGTATGGGGTACATTGATATGGTACATGGATCATCACCACTACTGCAATTAAATAAGCGCGCGTGATTCTCTCACCTAAAGATGGCAACCGGCAATTATCTATCGGGTTTTGGCTGCCCATACCCTTACCCATGAGAAAATATTTTATCCGTTAATTTACCCATATCCATGCGCGGGTAAGAATTCTTCCCCATACCCTTACCCATGCGGGTAGCGGGCACCCATGGGTTATCCTTACCCATAAATCTAAGAAGTTGGCTACTCAGAACTAAAGTATCAATATAACAGACTCCCTATTTTAGCTAGAGAATCATGAATCAATAACAAATTCATCAAACAAACGAGCCATACGTACACTTGATCAAATAGTCTAATATAAAATCTATCATTACTAAATACCAAGTGACCAATTGAACAGACTTTTTACTGGGCTTGAGCTATGTGGTGGTAATTTTGGCCCATGATTCCTAAAAATTAGGCTGAGTAAAATTTACCCATGGGTTAACGGGTATGGGCAATACAGTCCCATACCCTTACCCGCTTTACCCGTTGGGTAAGACTTTTATCCCATTTGCTTACCCATGGGTAAAAAAAAAATTAGCCATACCGAGGGTTTTTACCCATCGGGTAACGGGTCACGGGTAGAAATTGCCATTTTTACTCTCACCTCATCCATGCTCGAAAAAGGAATATGTAATTGCCATGACATGACGTGAGCAGAGCCTCTCTCACAGTGGAATGTTGTATTTAACGGTAAGAAGTGGCTCAACCATTTTGTAAGTGGCGAAATGTTGTGGCTGTCGGTAAATTTTATCGTTCATAAGCCGATCACGGCATAAAACCAAGCCGCACGCTGTGCCTGCTAATCCAAGGGGCCCAAGCAGCGACCGACATGGTAGAGACGCTCCCCTTTTCCTTTTCGCTGCTCGCTATAGTAGGTGGTGGTGCCGAGGTGGCGTGGCGTGCGCCGTGTGGATCTCGTTTTCAACTTTCACGAGCTGAGCCCCTCGTGTCCGTCACCGACACACCACCCCTCTCCTCTTCTGCCGGTGGTTGGCGCGGGTGGAGCCGGGCATTCCCGTCACTCCGACACAGGACACAACCGTTACGTGCAGCTCGAGGCTTGCTTCTGGTGTGTGTGTCGTGGCACACGCAGCAGGGACGCTGACGGACGGGTTACCTGCCCCAAAACGATCCCCCATGCCAGAGGGCACTGACCGATCTGAGGTACAGCTGCTGCTAGATCACTCCCGTCGGGGTTTGCCACTTTCTTTCAGCCAGCCTGCTCCGTCTAGATTCTTTGCCTGCGGCCGTGCCCGTAGGCTGTTTCAAGCAGCAGCAGCAGTAGTAGATAACCACTGCTCAACTTTTTTTTTTTTGTAAAAGAAAAGATATATCAGTTAATACTTTGTTTGATCAGTAGTGACAGAAAATAGCACAATATATCAGTTATAAAAAAAATAGCACAATATATTATATTAATGAACCATATGCATGGGACAGCTCGGACAGAGAGGGGCAGCACCTGACTCATGTGCATGACTGACTTGCCTGCTTGTTTTCCTGTCAAATAAGAAATGGTTGGAGGAAAGCTGGCTAGCTAGCACTGGTTCATGGTTGATTGGGTTCCTAACCACCCACCCCCAATGAGCCCCATGCACATGTGCCTGAAAAAGAAATCAGAGATTGTTCTCCGTCAGATTTCATGCGTTCTAGTTCTGCACTGCCGGCCTGGCAGTGTCAGAAGGTACTGAAAAACAAATCAAAGAGGATGTAATGGTAAACAGCACATGGGACTGGACCCCAGCTAGTTCCTTTGTGTTACATACATCACATACTGTACATGTACCTCCTATATATATAGGGATCAGTAGTTCACCACTGTGTTAAGAGAGGGCTGAAAAGCTTTTCCGAATTGTTATGTTCTTTGATGCAGAGCAACACATCTTCTGACATTAACAATCTCTTCAGTTTGCACCATGAAACAGGGTACCAGTAGTAGTTTATTGAGGTAGGTAGCATTATATAAATAAAACATATCAAATCATAGGGTGACCGACGTTGCAATGTCAGCATCGCGCAACATAAAAGGCTGAATATAATAAATAGATTAAGCGGCGAAACCTTTTCTTATATGTAGGACAAATTAAACTTGGCTCATCATCAATTTTGATACTGCCTCGAGCTGGAGTGACGACATGAGGCATGAGGGGGCCATCAGCACGTTATTAACAAATATAATTGACAGATTCTTAAAATCATGCATGCGCAGTTGCTCCCAAGTCTCTTTCTGCTGTGAATTTTCAGTTCCACTCCGTTAAGGAGATCCATCCGTTGCTCAACCTCATCACCACAATTTACCAACGATCCATCCGGCTGATAACGGGCCATTGACGATGACCAGCTGAGCATGACAATCTGCCCAACTCGGTTTAATTTGTTCGTGTTCGTACCTGCGATCATATATTCTGTCTATCTATCTATTATAGTATCAAAAATAAATCTGAATACGAATAACTGAAACTGAGCGTTTAGTTTAAGCTTGCAATAATTGCCGCGGACAGTTTCGCTAGCCCAACAGATTTGTATATCCAACAGAAACTCTCAAGGCCCCAACGTCAAATGAATTAGGCCCAAATGCTGTGCCACTTGACCTTTTTGACGAATTGGTAGCCGATCGGTTCAGTGATTCGTATGCAGCACCACTGCCTGACTTTAATTCTTCTCTTCTGATGACTACTTTTTGGCCCACGCTCCCAAAAAGAAAGGTTGAGGTCAAAAAAAAGGGTTGAGAACATTCGCTGTATAAAAGTATAATTAAATGTTCAGAAAAAATTTAAGTACTCAGGCGATAGAGCGGACGAAGGCAAAACAATTAATCGAGGGGACATCCGAAACTAGATTATGGGCGTCTGTAAAATGCAAAATGCCAACACCTTTGAAATTATAAAATGCAAACAAAAAAAAATTAGGGGTGTGTTTAGTTCCATCCAAAACGCAAAATGTCAACACTCATCCGAAATGCCAAAAGCCCAACATTTTGGTATAACTTCACCATGGTGTTTAGTTCCATTTTGCAAGAATGATCCAAAATGGGCCAAAACATCAAATCTTTTTGGCAAGAATGGGGAACTAAACAGGCACTGTATCCTAAATGTGCAAGAAAATGTTTCCTAATCATATCCCTACGTATATATATATATATAAAGAAAAGAAAAGAAAATTTTCCATGGCCCGTGGATCACAGAGAGTATAGGTGGCCCATCTGTTTCCAGCCCAGATAGGTTGTGGCCCAAGAACCCCTTCAAGTCATTTATACTATGTAATCTAAAAAAAGGCTGTCTACTGTTAACCCATTCCGGAACAGGAGGGTGTGTGTGATCAAGCTCAACAGCCAAGCATTGGCTACAGCTATCTAAGAGCATCTCCTGGTTCTTATTGTTCTCTGTTACTATTGAGATTTTGAGTGCTCAACGTTTTCCCAGCTCACTGATTCGTTACCATCCTCTTATGTTTCCTTGGCTTTCTCTACGACTCAAGTAAGAAGCACTCAACAGGCAACAGTGCACATGTCGTAGCTAGAAATTTGTATGCTTATTATATGTGCTCATCAATTGACGGTGTCTCCAAAGATTATAACAATTTGCAGAAAACGCGTGGGGGCATATTGGATCACCATATATAATCGTGTAATTTACAAGAAAACGATTAAGAAAATATACATCAGCTTGGTTGCTCTTGTTGGATCATCAAATGATCATACTGGAAACTGCAGCGCCGAAAAGACGAAGGGCAGTAGTAGAAGCAGCAGGATCTTGGACCTCACCGGCCATGACCGGCGGCTGGCATCACTGCAAACCAGCTGATTGTTGTGGTACGAGCACGCTCGCTGCTTCCTGGAACATTCAGAACAACCACGAAACTTTCTTGTCATCACCACACGAAAAATTCAGAGGAGCAGAACAATGGCGAAACTTCGCTAGCTACCTGGTGGCGCAGAAGGTGATGATGTAATCGGCGCCGGAGCAGGTGAAGAGGCTGCTAGCATCATCATAGGCGTAGCTATACGCCGTCGGGCACGCGTCCTTGAACCTCTTGGAGTACGGCGTGGGCGGGCACGTCGGCTGGCTCCCAAACTTCCCACGACAGCAATACTGATCGGTGTCGAACACGTCGCACGCGCTGCGGCACGCCACGGTGCGCCCGCCCTCCCCCTTCACGGCGAGCTCCGGCGGGCACGTCTCCCTGAGGTCGCCGTCGCACCCGGCCGCGCTGCAGTTGCCGCCGCGCGCCTTCACCGGGCGCACCGTCAGGGGGAGGTTGAAGCCGTCCACCAGGCTCACGTCGTAGAAGTCCTTGTCGGCGGACAGCGTGAACTCGGCGAGGCTGACGGGGGTGGCGCCGGACGCGCCGCACTTGAGCGAGCTGCCGCAGGAGCCCGTCGCGCAGCTGCCGTTGCCGGTGGAGTCGAAGGCGCACCCAGTCCGGCCCCAGATGCGGCCCGACCACCCGCCCGCGGGGGCCTTGAAGACCGCGGATTGGCCCGGGTGGAGGACGAACCCGCCGCCGCCGATGGCGTCGCCGGGTGTGGCCGCCGGCCAGATGGTGATTTTGCACTGGTTGATGATCGTGAAGACTCCGGCGGACTCGACGACGGTGGTTGAGGAGAGGAGGCAGAGCAGGGACAGAGCGAGCACGGCGAAGCCGCCAGGAGTGCGGCTTGATCTTGAGTTCATGGTGCCGGCGGCTGGTCCAAGATCGAGAGGTGTTCCTCAATGGCGGGTCACGAGTTGATGTTTGCGCATTCTCTGGATTTATGGATATGAATACTCGCAGCAGCTTTGAGGTAGCTGCTGAGGATGGATGCATGGCGCCGACCGCCGAGAAGGAATATGTGAGACGGACGGGGAGGTTGCTTGGGCATCGCCGGCGTTGCTGGTTGGCCGGAGCAAGCGAAGCAACACCTTGCTTGCGTTGCAGAGCCTGTTCATTCCATCTCCCTCGTGTCATCCTTCCTCGGATACTTGCAGCAGAGGAGAACGGACAGCAGTGTCACTGACAGGTGGGGCATCCCTTTCTTAGGCCGCCTAATACATATTTTTTTTTTTATTTTGATTTTTTTAGTACTACTGGCGGCGACGGCCCAAACATCTGCCTATTTCTATTTGTGAGATATACTCCGTAGAAAACTACTATAAAACACTATGAAATGAAATGTATTATAGCCCGCCATGACCAATGTTGCAGCAGCATATTTTTGGGTAAGGCCTAATTAGAGGCCCAGTTCATTTTACACATGTTGCGTTTTTAGCTTTTCTATTGACCGGTTTGCCGGCCCATTTAGGATGGAGTCAAAACTTTTTGAGGGCCTAATAAATCCACGCATTAAACCATGAAAAATAGAGCCCAGCATGGAAGGCCTAATTGCAGCTCAGTGAAAATAAACCACAACATTTTGGCCTATCAAGCACAAGAACTGAAGAAAATCATCATGAGACTATATAGAGAAACAATACATACAGTATGTACTCACATTGTTCCGATTGATCAACAACATTTAACACGAAGCATAATATGCCCTCCTTTCCAATTTACAAAACGTTTTAACTTTTTTCTAGATACGGAGTATATATTACTTTTATTATATATATATATCTAAACACATATAAATTTTTTGGGGGAAAATACATGCAATGCCAACATACTACTAGTAGCGCGTGTGTGACTCCAATTGCAGGCCAACCTAGAATTTGCACAACTCCGTTAGGTCATGAGTGTGTGAGTTGTTAGCAAGGTTTGGAATTTCTGTCAAAGATGGTTTTTGTTGATTTTTGACGGGTTTTTGTTGATTTTCAATCATACTAGTATGTAACTTTTGGCAAAAAAAAAAAAAGACTCAGATTTTATTAGTATAACAGGCATCCTCTCTAAGTTGTGAGTACGAGAATCAATTATAGTCTTGTTCTTCTCTATATTTTTGACTGACAGGAATTTTCCTATGATTATTTTTCCAACTAGAACGAAAAATGTCCTTATTTCTTCAATGCGGGTCCCCCACGTCATTTTCTTTAAAAGATATTAGATCAGCATGAGAAACTTCAAAACAATCGAGTAACGGTTGCTTGCCATTACTCAAACGAATGACATTTTGTATATTGACAACTTCGAATTCTATCTGGGATGAGATTCACTCAGAAAAACTTTAATCGTTAAAAAGAAAAAAAAAAAAAAAGACTGTCTGATATGTCGGTGCGTTCTACTGATTATCCGTCCTGCCGATCCTTAGGCCAAACCATGCCTGTGATCGCCGCACAGCACGAGATAAAACTGTGCAGTGCGCAGCAAAATTGGTCTTCAAAGTCAGTTTGGCAGCCACCTACAGTCCGCCCAGGAGCACAGGACTCGCCGGCTAGGTCCGCCTGTGCCGTCGTCTCTGCACTCGCGCCATCATCAGGTGCGCCTCCTCCCACCGCACGCCGATGGAGCAGCAACCTCCGGCTCCTGGACGACTACCCGTCGGGGGAGCGCATGCAAGTGAACCTAATGAACCAGATTGGGCAGATTCGTATGGATTGCGAGACGGCGTGCAAGGAGCAGGAGGAGCGGGATTGAGCGGCGCCGCTGTGCCTCTGCTGTGTGCCCCATGCATACGTTGGCTGCACAAAAGAATAATTTCATGCCACTGATTCACATAGGAAAGGTGTAGAATTAAACACACGGTCAACATGTGTCCAACTATGATATTGGAACAAAATTACACAACTAATTGAAATGTCTTTGAAATTGTGTTTGAAATAAATGGGATCTATTATCGTGATATAAGTATTGTAGACTGATTACAAGTGTTATTAGTTGCAGGATCGGAACAACTAATCGAAGGCCTTTTGTTTGCTAATCAAACAACCACTCGCTGCCATCGGCACCCACGGCGCCAAGGTTCCAGACTTCCAGTACCTACACATACATATAAATCGCGTCAGCTACTACGTGTCCTATGAATATATCATGTCTTTTCAGAGGTGATCCGCGCGCTGTAAAGTTTAGATTTTGGAAGGAGAAGGCACATGGACGGGAATGCAGCTGCGAGCCTGCGACACATGAGGTCACAAGGAGCTGAGGTGAGTCAGCTCAGCTGAAAGTAAGAAAGACATTGGTTCAGAGGGGGCTTCAGACCTTCAGTTCTCGACGCGTCAGCTCTCGCCTTTCATCGTTTTTCTCTGCTTCTTCCACAAATCCAATCCCACGGATCGAGCTGCTTTTTCATGTTGTATGTAAACATCAATCTATCATCATCAATGGAAAAGCACAATCCTTACTGCTACTGCACCCAAAAAAAAAAGATTAACCAGCACAGACAAAGTTGGGTTGGATTTGATGCCTATGGGGGATTCATTAGCTATTTAGCTAGGGGAGACTACCATAATGATGGGCGTGCCAAGGGCTCAAGGCTGTCCACCTGGCCGCGCCGGTGGCCTCTAATAAGGAAATACATTTCAATCAATACATAAAAAAAAATCTTTTTTTTATATCAATACAGTCCATAGAAAATTTGTTTTTTGCCTTTTCCAATCGTTTCAATTTGATTTTCGTTGTGCTTCTGAAATTTCACGCCTACTTGGTTGGCTTCCAATTGTTGTCAAACCAAGACCATAACATTGCCAATTTTGTGGTCACCAATTGGTTTACTAACAAAAAATTGGCACCACCAACTTTTATAGCCAAAGTTTTAGCAAGTTTCTAGAAAGTTGTTAAACTACATGAAAGAGAAAATTGACAAGCCTTAAACCAAATACACACTTATGTTTTCTACCCTAACTTTGTCAAGCTTTGATTTGGTAAGTCTAAAGTTGTGTTTGGATGACAACCACAAGATGCCACGCGGGTGTCGTACATGCCGTGCCGCAACTTCGATCATGCCGCAGTTCATTTTGGCTGCCAAATTCTGCCACACTTGTGACGAGCGTTTTCTGCACCACAACTTTGGTATGCCAAGAACACGACGCGAGGGTCTTCTAGTCCTCATTCAAACGGAGGCTAAGTTTTAGCGTGCCATGGTTTTGGAAGCCAAGCAAAGTAGGCCATTCACCTCCTACCACAGGGTAGTTCCCGATTCGAGATTTTTTTCCCCCTTTTAACCTTAACCGGAACCATCGTGCAAGCTTCAAGTATCTAGCAGCATTTTGACTCTAGCGCCATGGGCCCCACATGTCAGGGGCAAGTCACAGCTCGCAGAGTACTATGTGATTTTCTGTCACATAGTAACAGAATATAATTCTAGTATAAATTTTAGATGATTTGACTATGGTGGATGGCCATTCAGCGTGTCATTCCATTCCATGCATACTATCTCAATCTCCGTGCGAATGTGTGTGTCGCAAGTTGATGATGATGAATCAATCAATCTATCAATCATGTGACCGAGTGACCTGATTGCTCAGCCGACCTACCTAGAATCCTACCTAGATCGAGGCTAGTCCTAGTAGACGGCAGCCATCCATGCCCGAATTGCACCAACTGCCCATGCGCGAGCGCGACGAGCCAGGGAAGCGGCCGCCGGCAGATCGGCCTCGTCAGCCGCGCAGGACATCACAGCCCCAGCCATGCCCGTGCCCATGCCGGATGCCGCCCTGCGCGAGCGCGAGGGGAAGCAAACGGCCGGCTGCCGGCGGCTGGTCGGACTTGTCGTCGTCAGCCGTATGACATCACGGACAAGGACTATCCGTTGGCGTCGACGCGGATCCGGCTCAGGCCCGCAACTTTCCAGGCTCCACCGCTCGTTCCGGCGGCGCCGCACGGTCCACACACGGGTCCCAAAGGTCCTTCAAAATTCTCTGGGCTCCAGCCGGCCGGCCGGTCGCACACGTATGCGTGGGAAACATTTTTTTTTTTACAGTGAATGATGAGGGCAACAGTAGTTTAGCTGCGCAAGGTCACGTTCCTTGTGCCGTCGCGGTTTTGTTGGCCACCAACGTGTCCACGCATAGATGATGGCTCCATCGTAGTTGTCCATTGATGGGATTCGGATTCAGCCGACGTACAAAACAACAAATACTGTTTTTTCATCTTATAGTAGTGTTACATTATTATAAAAAAACAGTGTTTATTATAATTTATATTTATATTATCAAAATATGAATATGTTAAGTGTTTTGTAAGGTCGGCTGAATCCTGCCGACTGATTCAATTGGAGTAAACCATAAGTACATATAAGCTTAAGTGTTTTATAAGGTCGGCTAATTCAATTGGAGTAAACCGTGAGTACATATGGCCTTAAATGTGAATATCTTGTCGGCCGGCCTATTTAGTAGACTAAGCTCTAGCTTCTTTGGTGGGTGTAGCTTAATTTTTTTTGTTAAAGTTTGTCAAAACAACTCTCAAGTTTTGACTCATAAATCCACTTGTCATTGGGCTTTTGTTTTTTTCCATCTTTTATTCCCCCTCGCACTCTCTCTCACACGTGTTACCTCCGCCTAGGTACCTCTCTTTCTCTTGCCCATGACGCTGCCTAGACACCTCCTTCGCCAGCGCTAAGCCTTCTCCTCCCAGCCCCCGATCCTCTGTTGTCATTGGGCCTCATCCTTTGATGTCGCCTTTCATTTGCTGATGTGGCGAAGTATGATCAACCGTATCACAAGTGGTGCACAAGGAATACAGGTCCAACAAAGGAGCAACTTCGACACTGCCGCGGTTCCTGCTCGACTCCTCCAACATACAAGGACGATAGGGCCAAGGGAAGCAAGAGGGAGATGGAAGAAGCTTGATTCTTTTAGCTTTGGATACACATTCCATCTTTAGGCCTTGTACAGAATTTTATTTTCTTATTCCTATGTTTTCGTGTAAACTTGAACTGATTCTTACCGTTCCTGTGATCCAAATAGGCTCTGTAAGCAACTCCTAAAGCGGTCAGAGAAAGCCCTATTAAACGCTGCCATAATTAATGTTTTATAGCAAATTAAAATAAATAAATGACTATTTTGCAGTTGGAAACATTTTCCTTAATTTCTCGGCCAAGAATCCCAACCTATACGCACAATACCAATAATGCAAACCATGCAAGCGACCGGGGCAAAACCAGATGAACACGTACGCCCAGTAGTTGTATGTAACTTGCAAGCTGCATCAATCACGGATGCACTCATGCATGATGTTAACTTTGGGGCTTTGGGGACAAGGTCCACTCCAATAATTGGCAATCAGGGCTACGTGTGCCCCGTTTGCTTGTCGTGTTTGCACGAGCATTTAGCGACGTGGCACCTGTCCTGGCCGTCGATCGGTCGCTTCTCTTTCACTCTTGTCCCAGGTAATCTGATGGATATTTCTGTTGATATGTACTATATTATAGTATAGATTAGTTAAACGCAGACAAATGCACGGCATCAAAGTCTAATGTCTTCTTTAGGACTACTCTGTCAGACGCTGTCTCGGCTCCTTTTGAGCTGTTATGCTTCAATTCAATTTTCATGCGCACTCATCGGGCAAGAAAGATATAAATACGTACTCCTTTGATCCTTAAAATAAATGTACATCTCAGTTTTAAGGTGTTCAAACTTTTGAGTTTGACCAATTATATAGAAAGTGATATTAATATTTTTATCTCTATATAAGTAAATTTGTTATGAAAATGTACTATGCTACTAGCCTACTACCATTCTAATAACAAATATATGTGCACAGTGCACTCACAGTAGAACGGATGAAGGATATACATAGTATCAAATATTATGCACATGTGGAGAGATAACCTCAACTTGATGAATGATAAAAGGAGGAAATGATTGAGTGCAGCGTGTGTCATTGCTCACGATATTTATGCTGGGCTGAGAGGCTGACTCTGTTTTTCGCGAGGTGTCGTGTTTGATTTACATGGTGCGATAATGATTAGTTTCATGCTTATAATGGAGTCAACGGCCATCTCTAGAATATCCTGGCTGCCTCTGAACATGTTTACTTGACGCGTTAGATTTTTATTTCTGGCGATAGAAAATAGGATGCGAGACAATGCAAGGTACAGAACCGCCTCTGGAGTGTAGATCCTGTTACGTACTTACGTTACCTTGGTATGGAAGCAATAAGTTTGCATACCGCGTATTTCCAGCACATAGCTAGCTACTTGTTCCATAATCTTACGAAAACTTGTATGTCGTGTTTTACTAAATCACAAATATCATAATCTTGACAACCAACTAAATCCTAACGCTGAGGAGCCAGACTAGCGTAACATCCTAGATGTTAATGACAACTAAAAATTGATCAAGTGCATTATCAAAAATAATTATTGAGCATCATAGCATAAATGTATTTATGTTTTAATAATGTATTTTATGTGGTGCTTTGTTTTATACATGAAATGATGAGTTGATTGCTGCTTCAAAAACTATTTTCAAAACCTTGTTTTATTCTTTTTTCTATATTTTAAAATCTATAAGGAATTTTGAGATGCTTTCAAAATATAGTTTGCAGATCCTGACAAAATCTACAATAATGGTATATAAAGTTTTTTAAGTTTCCAAAAAGAATTTCAAATGAATTTGAAAATATAGTTTTCTAGCAATTGTCCTCCTTTGATTTTAAAACCATAATTCAAAAATTATACATAATTTGGGAAAAATTTATATATGAAAAATGTTTGGTTTGAAAATTTAAACATTTCATAGTTTTGAAGAATTTCAATTTTTATTAAAAAATCAAAAGTAATTTTAAATATTTGTTTCTAGGGTTTTATTCCCCTTTTGAATTTGAATTCATATTTAAAAAACTAAGCAGAATTCGAAAATGTTTGTTAAATAAAAAATGTAGCTCTTGAAAAGTTACACAAATTATATTTTGGGATATTTTTATGTTTCTATATATTTTTGAGAGTAATTGCTATTTATGTGAAAGATCTCGGTTGCTACAGTGTCGCTGATGTCAGCAACGGCGACTACCCTCACTGTCGCCAGTGTCGCCGTGGCGCCGTCATGTTTTCTCGCCGAGGGGGCACGTAGGCGCGTCGTGGCTGAGCTCTGGAAGTCACCAGCCACCTCCCCAGCCTGGTTGGTCGTCTATTTAAGCCACAGCCGGCCGCCGTCGTCGTCTTTTCCTTCTTCTGCCACCGCCGTTGTCCTCTGGCCGCCGGTCGATTTCGCCGCCGCCGCTCCACCTCTGCCCTCTCTTTTGCGCAGCCAAGTTCGCCACTTCCTTGCGCACCCGTTGCACCCTCTCGCACCACATCTCTCCACCGGAGCTGGCCGGACGTCGTCATCTCCTCCACTGCCGGCCAGATCGCCGCCGAGTTCGCTTCACCGCGGCTATCCTCCTCTACTCCATCACCGGCCGATATAGCAAGCGCATCAGCGCCACGGTGAGCTCCTCTTGCGAACCATGCCCTCCAATTTTACCCTACCGGCCTCTTGTGGGCAGCGTGGCTTTGCCGCGCCACCGTGTCCGCCATGGCCGGTGGTCAGCTTGTCCCACCGTCTTAGCTAGCTAGAAACCACCCTTATCAGGCACGCGAGGTCACGGGGAACACGTTGGTGTCCTTTCCATCGTCGGGAACCTTGTCGTCGGCCGTCCCCACCGCCGGCCGAGCACCATCGCGGCGTCCTCTGCCCTAGCGCCGTCTAGGGACGTCGTTTTGTAAATAGAAACCAACCGAGGGGTCTTGATGCAAAGTTCATGACTCATGTCAATAGTGCCAGAAAGTACTTTGGACTTAGTTATAATTTTATAAAAGTACAAGGGCCTTTTTGAAAAACTGCCAGGCCAGACCAAACAGGCCGCATTGGGCCGGCCTGTTCAATTCTCTGGGCCGACCTGTTTGGCCGAGTTGGGCTGCTTTGGGCCCAGGCAGTTCTTTTTCTTTTTCCAGGTTTTATTCTTTTTCCTTATTTGATGAATAGTGTTGTAATTTGTTAATTTCATAGTAATTTGTGTATTGCTCTAAAAATTATGAAAATTTTTGTGTATGCTCTTTATGATGTTCTCTACCTAAAAAATATGAAATTTCAATTTTGAGTACTTTTTGCATAAGTTAAAATTAGCCCTTTTAATTAAAAAATGCATCTTCTATGATTTTTAATAAATAAAATAATTGGCTTTTATTTCTGAAAATTGTTTTGCTATCTATTTAGACCAAGAGCTTTTCAAAATAAATTTTGAGCTTAATTAGACAACTTTAATTTTATACCTTTATTTTATGCTTTTTAATTAATTAATTAATCCCTTTAATCATGCTTAATCATTATAGGATTTGTTTGACTTTGGGATTGAGTGATGACCTTGGTTCATTAACCTTAATGTTCTTTGGCACTTTATTTAATTGTTTGAGCTTACCTTAATTATGTCATTAGGGCCTAATCAACGTTATTTCATGTGTTTAATGAACTTCTCTAAGGAAGTAGTAAACCCTAATGAATTTAGTAAGTGAGTTTTGTTGGCTTGCAACTTTATTGTGAAGGAAAGTTGTACTCATGGTAATTAAGTTGTTATGCTTTCGTCCATGTATCATCATGCATCATATCATACATTCCATCATGCTAAAACATACATCTTTTATATACGTGTAGTGTATACGAGAGTGAGAAGGTTCGTGTTGAACAAGTATTGGAAATGTTCATCCATCCATGGTGTCGCTATCGTCGATTCACGGAGTTGATGTCAAATCTAACATTTGGAATCTAACTTCTCTGCAACACAGGCAAGCCCCGGATGCATTCAAACCCTATTCTATTTTATAAAGGTCTTATCGCTTCAGCTATGAGATGTTACATTAAGTAATAGGAGTTGAGTGAAAAGACACCAACTGCATTACTTGTCTTACTTCCATATTCCTTGTTACCTGTTCTAGAAGATGCATAGTAATGCTTAGCCCTGCTTAATTAATTAAGTGTTCAGAAGTAGAAGAATGAAAAAGATGGGATTGGTTTTATCTGTTGGAATCATGCTTTTAGTTAATAAATCGAGTCCGGACGGCTAACTTGTAATGGGAAAGGAGTCCCTCTGTAGTGTTTCCGTCTGTTGATGCCCTAGGTCCCGTGTCGATGGTGAACTGGTGATATCGAGAAACTAGAAATCCACATGCATGAAGTGTCATACAGTGGGCCAGAGTCCCCACGTATGTCATGGAGTGACTTATAGTGGGCCAGAGTCCCCACATATGTCATAGTGTGTTATACTGTGGGTTTAAGTTCCCATGTATATCGGTACACTAGGTCGAAGTGCTCACGTGTATCATGTGGTAATATATGGCTGCGGTTGTTATCCCGATATATCGGTTCATCTGATATGCTTAGGAGTTAGAGTCTCCTGTATATCAGTGACCTAGGTCCCAGCTGGGTATATAAAATAGATTCGAATCGCCGTTGCTTCTCGGAGAAGAAGACTCGATCGGTGTTCATCATCGTAGTAACAACTTGAACAATGATAAGGTTTCAAAGTGAAGTTGCTTGTTAATGTTGAGCTAGAGCAAAACAACTTTACTTTCTGTTATAATCAATGTTAAGTTAAAACTTGATCCATAAGAGCTTTTCTGCAAAAATTCCTTCAAGCCTTACCTTATCCCATCAGCCTGCATTCCTGAGTCTTCACCTCTCTTTTTCGTCGGGTCAGTCTTGTTGAGTATTTTTGTACTCAGGGTTTGTTGAACCCCTGTTGCAGGTGCTAATTGGTGTTCAAATCAAGTTCATGTCGGTGGGCTCGACGTGATCTGGTTGTCCTCTCTCGACTTAGGCGCTCTACCTAAATTGTCTTCTGTAGTTCTACTCTGTTTCCGCAATTGAAGTTAAATTTGTAAAAAAATTTACTTATTCATATATTTTGTAAATTTAATTTTATTGTTCTTCCGCACTCTGATATATATTTTATAATAAATGTTGTAATGTTGCAGCTACTCCTTTGTTGATCCTGGTATGAGTCAAATATAGTTTAATCGGGGTCCTTTCAGGGCACCCGACAGGGCTTTCTAAGTTATCTGGAACACATGCATGGCTGTCAGAAGTCTTTGGGACAATGACAGATATGTGTGGGCCATATAATTTAGGAGGTTCTGCCACAACTAGTACCGCTTCGGGCTCCCAGGACGACTCCGCCAGGGGCGACCCCGCAGCCGCCGCCGACCTCCGTTCCTCTCACCTCCGGCCTCCTGCCAGTGGAGAAGAGGAACAGGGGTCCATCGTCTTAGTAGATCTACTATTTTCGTAGAGTCGTAGTCGAGTTTACCTAGGTCTAGGGTTTGCTCGCCATCGATGTTCAGCTGTGGAGTTAGGTTTTGCTGGAGGAGTGTGGCTCCTTTGCGGCTTGTTTTTCCTGGAGACGCCGGCGATGCGGAAGTGGTGGCGGCGCAGCGGAATAATTTCTTCCAGCCTCTTCCGTTCTCCGATGGCAATCTACTCCGACGTCAACGGGGAGGCTGGGGAAACCTGTCCAGGAGTCGAGGGCCGGCGCATCGTTGCCTTCTTCAGGTGATGATGTTGTTGAACCTGTTAATCTCGAGGAAGATGTTCTTTGGTAAAAATCTGAGTTTTGCTCGGGTTGCCGGCGATGGAATCGAAGGATGCGTTGTGGATACGGGAGTTGGCCGATGCGTCTGGGAGACAGTGTCGGCTGATTCGCCTAGAAGTAAGTCCTCCTCTGCGACCTCCACCTTGTGGAGTTTGGCTCTGGTGCTCGACGATGATTAGGAAGCGGCTTCGGTGGTGGTGATGAACGGATCTCTGAAGGCTTCGAGGAAGATGAACAGGAGTTTTAAACTTCTTTGTAATTTTTCTTTTCTTTAGGGTCCTGTCTACAAAAGGGCCGGTGTAATGCGCTAAGATCAATACATGTTCCTTCTAAAAAAATATCTTAATCTTGACCACGAAGATTTAGATGATGCTGTTTCCAGTACTGCAGGTTCTGAGGACTTGCCTTGATCCGGCTGCTGCAGCGGCGGCGCGTTGTAACAAGTACAGCCGGAACGAATGATATGCATGTAGCAGACGTAGATGGTCGGCACACCCACACCTTATTGGATCAAGGATTGAAACACTTGAAAGTAAATTGATTTGGGAGAAGGAAGAAAAAAAAAACAAGAGGGAATAGATGTAAAGCAGCCGCCAAACTATGTAGGAATTGGTATTATGTCGTATACTACTAGACTACCTGGTACCAGACCTTAGCTGGGAGGTAAATGCAACAGCAACGTGTACTGGTAGTATGTAGTCCCATCTTCCCTTGTCTGTAGATGAAAAAGAATGGCAAGAGCCACGGGAATGTAGCCGGAACCTACGCACAAGCAAACAATTGCTCGGTTATGGAATATTCTAACTAACCTGCAGAAAAGAAGAAAAAGGAAAATGATGTGCTTGGCAGAAAAAAGAAAAACCAATTGCATGATTTCATCCTATATTCGTGTAAAAGATGATACATCAGAGTGAGGAATGCACTGAACTATGGTTGCTGTCCCAATCCCTATCCATGCACATGCACCATTCTCCTCCACACAAAACTAACAATTTCTCGATTCTTCTTCTGCGCCGCGAGTTGTACAAACGCGTTCCACCGTGATGGCGTCACCAGCTGTAAACTCACCTGCCACGTGTCCCGCCACCCCCTTCGCCCCGCGAGTATATAAACCCCTCGGCCCCCTGCCTTCCTTATCCCGCCATCCAGTTTCTGGATTAGCTAGTATCTCCGACTCCGAGTCGAGTCGAGGGAGCACCATTACCAACTAGTTTAGTGCTGCCTGTTATATTACCAATACCACTAACCTAATTACCCTCCTACCTCTCCATCTTCTCGTCATCTCCATATCAATCAAGCAAGGTGTGTATCATTTCTTGCATATCTTTTCTTCATTGATTTATCATTGTTACCTCCAGCTAGCTGCATCTGCATATATCGTCGTTCAAAATCTCATCATCTTTTTCGCTAATTGCGATGTGTCGTTAATTACCGTCATCTTCGCTCAATCTTGGTTGGTAATTTGGTTCCCGCACTGCTTGTTGTTCCTTGCGCGCATTGCAGACCGAGGGTGTTCGTTCGATCTGCAGTTATCTTCTTAGGTTAATCATCAATCCGTACGTGTGGTATCAATCAATATGACGGTGACGCCAATTATCACGGTGGCCGACGGCCGGCTGGCGGTGCGCGGCCGCACGGTGCTCACGGGCGTGCCGGACAACGTGGCCGCGGCGCACGCGGCCGGGGCGGGGCTCGTCGAGGGAGCCTTCGTCGGCGCCCACGCCGGCGCCGGCGAGGCCAAGAGCCACCACGTCTTCACCTTGGGCACGCTCCGGGACTGCCGGTTCCTCTCCCTGTTCCGCTTCAAGCTGTGGTGGATGACGCAGCGGATGGGCGTCGCCGGCCGCGACGTGCCCTTCGAGACCCAGTTCATGCTCGTCGAGGTCCCTGCTCCCGCCGACACCCGTGACGACGACGATGCCAAGCCCGTGTACGTGGTCATGCTGCCGCTGCTGGACGGCCCGTTCCGGGCGGCGCTGCAGGGGAACGACCGCGACGAGCTGCAGATCTGCGTCGAGAGCGGCGACAAGGCGGTGCGGACGGAGGGTGGGGAGCACCTGGTGTACCTGCACGCCGGCGACAGCCCCTTCGACGCCGTGACGGCCGCTGTGAAGGTGGTGGAGAAGCACCTGGGGACGTTCCACCACAGGGACAAGAAGAAGCTGCCGTCGTTCCTCGACTGGTTCGGGTGGTGCACCTGGGACGCATTCTACACCGACGTCACCGCCGACGGCGTCAAGCAGGGACTCCAGAGGTGCGTAGTCTGCTACTCTGCTCTGTTCTGTTCTTGTGTGTCAGTGACTTCATGCCAACGTTCTCCTTCTCTGTTCTTGCAGCCTGTCCAAGGGCGGCGCGCCTCCGCGGTTCCTCATCATCGACGACGGGTGGCAGCAGATCGCCTCCGACAACAAGCCCGACCCCAACGTCGCCGTCCAGGAGGGCGCGCAGTACGTGCATTGCACCCATCACATTTCTCTCATCAATCATGGCCGCCGCAGTTTTCCGATCGACGCTCACCAAAACTGATTCCTCTGTTGCTTCCAGATTCGCCAGTCGGCTGACGGGGATCAAGGAGAACACCAAGTTCCAGACCAAGCCCGACGGCGACGGCAACGGCAACGGCAACGCTGACGACGGCGGGCTGAAGCGACTGGTGTCCGAGACCAAGGACGCCTACGGCGTGAAGCAGGTATACGTGTGGCACGCGATGGCGGGGTACTGGGGCGGCGTCACACCCTCGTCGGGGACGGCGATGGATCGCTACGAGCCGTCGCTCGCCTACCCCGTGCAGTCCCCGGGCGTGACGGGGAACCAGCCGGACATCGTCGCGGACTCCCTCTCCGTGCTCGGCCTCGGCCTCGTCCCCCCTCGCCGCGCGCGTGACTTCTACGGCGAGCTCCACTCCTACCTCGCCGCATGCGGCGTGGACGGCGTCAAGGTGGACGTGCAGAACATCATCGAGACCCTGGGCGCGGGGCACGGCGGACGCGTCGCGCTGACCCGCGCCTACCACCGCGCGCTGGAGGGCTCCGTGGCGCGGAGCTTCCCCGACAACGGGTGCATCTCGTGCATGTGCCACAACACCGACATGCTCTACAGCTCCAGGCAGACCGCCGTGGTGCGCGCCTCCGACGACTTCTACCCGCGCGACCCAGCGTCGCACACCGTCCACGTCGCCTCCGTCGCATACAACACCGTCTTTCTCGGCGAGTTCATGCAGCCCGACTGGGACATGTTCCACAGCCTGCACCCGGCCGCGGAGTACCACGGCGCGGCGAGGGCCGTCGGCGGCTGCCCGATATACGTCAGCGACAAGCCGGGGAACCACGACTTCGAGCTGCTCAGGAAGCTCGTCCTCCCCGACGGCTCCGTGCTCCGCGCGCAGCTTCCCGGCCGGCCCACGCGCGACTGCCTCTTCTCCGACCCGGCGCGCGACGGCGCGAGGTCAGCGACGATCATAGCCCTTGGGTTTTCAATTCCAATTTCAAAAGATCTTCGATCAATTGCGGCCGGTGGCGGTGCTGATTCATTCTTCTTTCGTTTCTCTGTTCTGCAGCTTGCTCAAGATCTGGAACCTGAACAAGTGCGGCGGCGTGGTGGGCGTGTTCAACTGCCAGGGCGCCGGCTGGTGCCGCGTGACCAAGCGGACGCGCGTGCACGACGCGGCGCCGGGCACGCTGACCGGCACCGTGCGCGCCGACGACGTCGACGCCATAGCGCGCGTCGCCGGCGACGGCGACGGCAACGGCGACGACGGCGAAGGCGGTTGGGACGGCGAGGCCGTTGTGTACGCGCACCGCGCGCGCGAGCTGGTGCGGCTGCCCCGAGGCGTCGCGCTGCCCGTGACGCTGGGCCCGCTCCAGTACGAGGTGTTCCACGTGTGCCCGCTCCGCCGCGCCGCAGCCGACGCCGACGCGCCGGGGGTCGCGTTCGCGCCGGTCGGGCTGCTGGACATGTTCAACGCCGGTGGCGCCGTCGAGGAGTGCGCCGTCGTTGACGGCAAGGCCGTGATGATGAAGGTGCGCGGGTGCGGCCGGTTCGGCGCCTACTGCTCGCGGGAGCCGGCGAGGTGCCTGCTGGACTCGGCAGAGGTGGAGTTCGGCTACGACGCCGACACCGGCCTCGTGTCCGTCGACCTGCCCGTGCCGGAGCAGGATATGTACCGCTGGACGCTGGAGATTGTGGTCTAGGCCAGGCCAGGCCGTGACGCGCGTGCGCCGGCGCCGGCGCTTGTCTTCGCGGCGGCTGAGCCATTCTGAGCCGCACGAGCATTGGTCCATTGCCGTCTGCCATGTGGAGGAGGAGAGATTGGGAGAACGCGTGCGATTGTGGTGTCTCGACTCTGGTTTCTCGTCGTATAATTAGCATGGAGAGAATGCTTTGCTATGTCCGTATCTGAATATCATGTGTGCTCTGAATGCTGTATAATACAGTACTGGATAATAAAGGATGGTGCTCCTTCAATATGAATCTCTTCTCTACACACACATACCAAACTTTACTCTCTCTAAATTACTACTAGTTCATGTTTGCATGGACGATTCGAAATCACGGCATTTTGGGCATAGTTTGCTCTACAGGGGCAGGTTAGAGTAAGTCGAGAGTTCTCTCTGTCTGTCCTTGTTGATAGAAACAGACATTTTGCTCTTGCACATCCGATAAATGGCAGCAAAACACTGTACAACACGCCCAACACGCATCCCTATTGATGGGAATAGAAATGTTGGTGAAACAAATACCTTTCGACATTTGTTTAATTAGGTCTCTAGATATTGCAATCTTCTATTCTAGATTTCTCATTAGCCCAAGATGCCAAATGCACAAGATATGTAAAACAACTGTCGCAGAATGAAAAGATATGAGGAGTGATTTTTTATTCAGATGACAATTCCTAGTAGTTTTAGACTCTCTGAGATGCTCTCACACCATAGGTATAACCGCAAACAGGTGCAGAAATATAACAAGTAAACCTCGCAAGTCCACATTTAGGGCCAGAAATCAGAACTGCACAACAGTGCCAAATGATTGGGGATGTAATACTTTCAAAATCACTACATGCTTCGTCATCATTTCAATGCTATAGACTGTAGACGTTTTCACAAGTGATGATCAGAACAGATCCAAGAAAAAAGAGGGGTGGATCAAACATCCTAGCACGGGCAAATTTCTCATGAGTACGGTCACGGTTGTCAAATGTTATCTAAGTTGGCACTACAAAAATATGGTTCCATAAGATTGCACCGGGTAACATTTGGCCTATAGCACCATTCAGTGCCACAGATCTATGGTCGCATCGGCCTCCAGAAACTTGTGCGCTCCCATGAGTCCTTTATTTGTGGTACAGGTACACAAGCGAGAATATGAAGAAAGCACCCATCTGCAACAAGGCAGAAATGAAGAAGTGATGCACAGAGCTAATCCAGAACTTACATGCACAGTACATGTGGATTGAAGTGGAAAATAATTATTTCCCCATCAATAGCTCCCAATGCATATGGATTGGAGGGGATTATCCTCTATTGAAACTAGGCCATAAGGAAAACAAAGCTAGGTAGTTATGGAAGTGAATTTAATGATAGCTCATATAGAGGTGAAGCTGTAAAAGGTGCAAAAACAATTTCATTGGTCTACCAAGTAGCATATGGAAGGAAATCTTACTGTTGAAAATGAGGCCGTGTAGTATGGGTACGCTGATGTTATGAATCTCTCATACTCATTATGCCTGTAAGGGCGTACAGGAATCTGCAGCAGATAAAAACAGATTATTCAACGTGAAAAGTCACCCCAAAAAAAATACAAGTGGATGCAGGTTGACTAAAAGTAATCCTGCTACCTTACAAACTAGTACAAAGGAAATCATGTCATGAGACTAACCTGCTTTGTAAAAGACAGACCAGTATATCCCAGTCTTTGGTACTCAACTTTGAACTGGAAAACTCCATAAACATCAGGAACTTTGAAGGATGTTGAATATAAACCCTAAATTGGGAGAACGTAATAGTTTAGCCACAGCAATCCGTCAATCTCAATATATTTTAATACAAAACAGATTTGTAATAGTGCGCACCTTGTTGTCATTTGACATAGTTTTCAGAACATAAGGACTCATCATAAAAAATTGCAGTTGCACATCATCAGCAACATATGGCTTCCAGCTTGTCCCAGACCATTCATAGATCTCAACAGAGTATTCCTTGATGGGGAAATTTACATTAGCAGATTTAAATTGTCACTGCTCAACAGAAAGTACACATCAAGGCAAAAGAATTACCAGGTCATCGTTAATGCGGTACATGCCTGGTTCATTGGTCTCCCCAACCTTGTGATGCTTAACATTAACAGCCTGTGAATTTGAACGAGACAAAGGTTACACCATCCTGTTTATTTGAAAAACAGCAATCCCCTAAACAAAATTACAAAGGAAAATAAGGCAATATGACCTTAAGATGCCCCCTCTCATGAAAAACCCATTTGCTTGTCTCAGTTACAAATTGCTCATTTCCAGCCCTCTCATATCTGTACAATAGCATGTAATAAATGATTTCCAGAAATATGTAATAAGAGTAATAATATGAGAGGTTATGTTCTTTTCCAGGATGGTACTATAATTTGCAAGTATCCAACAATTAGCAATATGAAACTTATTCGTAATCTACGTTGTCGCACAGAAGTATAACATGCCATCATCCAATATCTCATGTTATGGTTTCCTCCTTTATCAAGTGGTGTGCTCTGTTACCTTGTCAAGAGTTAATTACATGATTAAAACTTCAAATTTGGCAGATTTTTCCTAACAACCAGATGAATCTTGCATAAGCAAGGATTGAAGGCATTAAAGAAATAGCAGCCAAAAGATATTGATATTTTCTAGTTGAAATCTATAGTCTATTAATCTCAGTAAAAGCTTCAAAAGTAAGCTAACCTCGTTTTGCTACCAGCCTTTTGAACAGCAGACTTCAGGAACCTGAATAAATGTAACAACATAAGCACTTCATGGAAAAACAGGGGAAACTACTTCATGTATATATGATAGCATACTGGTTGCTAAACAGATCGAGTGATCCAGATATCAGAACCCGAGCATTATTTCTTGCCTGCAAGAAGACATAAAACTTATCAGAGAGATTGAATGGCAACATACAACTGGTAATACATTTCTTTTTTGACAAACACTGGTAATACATTAATTCTGGGCTTCTGGCAGGCCAATCGTGCATCATACATTTAATGAATACACAACAATGAACAATGGAATGAGTAGCCCACTAATAATAATAAGTAAAAAATAATAATTACCTGCATAACAGAAACCAATGATATAGCTGACCCAGTAAGCGATGGAGGAGACGACAACTTAGTCTTTGGGTTAGCTGAATATGCTGATGGAGAGGCAGATAGGACTTTCAGAACCTAGCAATGCCCAAAGACAGGGGAAAATGAGGGATTATTATAAAAAAAAAGATAAACAGTACATGTTTTACAGCAATAAAACAGTCATGCAACTAATAGCTGGACATGCAAATACCACTGTTCAGAATTCAAAGTACGTACCAAACTGTTTGATGGATTAGCTGTGTGTCCAATTCCTCGAAACAATACAGGAGCCTAGAAATATGGAGAAAAATATTTAAAAGACAAATTTACATTTATAAGAACTGCCAAAAATGAAGGAGTGCTAACCAAAAGCACTTGGCAAGTTTACACCACCATATCCTCATGAACACCAACGTTAAGAAATCGTATTATAGCTAAGTCTACTCTAGTCAGTAATGAACTGCAGGTATATAAGTAGCTACTTTTTAATAGGAACAGACAGATTTTAGGATATAAGTATCTTAGCTAATACTACCAATTGGTTAAGCATGGAGAAACTCAGCGCAGCAACCAAGACTGAATATAGACATGGCACAGAATTATGGTTTATGGAACAGCAAATTGAAGACATAATGTATGGGCACACTCTTACTGAAAACGTAGGCAGTATGACCAACACCCAATAAGATTAGGTCAAGATTATCATTGTTGTAGTGTTACGATAGCAAAGATGAACAAAAGGCCTTTTAACTATGAATGCTTAGTATATGAAATTATGGATACCATGAAGCCCCACACACAAAACAGAGCTGTCTATTGATAAATTCAGAATATGAGTGCAGACAGATTCAATGTCAACACGTCTAATCCAATGAACATAAAAATGTGTAAAAGGCTGGAAGGGCTATGAAGATTCTTAGCATCGCTGCTAACCTCAATCCTTTTAGACCCGAGTATCACATCTGACTGGATAAGATCATCACCAGCAATCAAGGTGTGATCACCTTCAACATCCGTGACGGCATAGTTAATGTGGTCAATAACCATTGCCTCTGGATCCTGAAATCCTCAAGACACAAGCTGTTGGCTCAGTGAGGTCAATAAGAATGTTAAGATACGACGGTTCCAGGCTACAGAAGTTACTTGCCTCATCAAAATCAACCCCACACTCTGTTGCAATGCCACGAATAAGATCGGAGGCAGAGGAGTCGGCCGCCAGGATCATGTCATGCCCAGCATCGATAAATTCAAGGACTGCGTTCTGGTCCACTGATCCACCAAAACCTGCCATCGATTAAAGCTGGATTCAGAAACAAATAGTGTTGAATCAAGTACTACACCATCATAAGAAGAGATCAAGGCCCATTCAGGAGTGTAGTCGAACAAAGAGCTGTAATAGTCTAGTCAATCACGGCGGGCAGCAATTGATACCAATAAGATCCGTTGCTTTCAACTAGAACCAACTGACTACGGTCAATTTCCAGGTGAAATTATTGTGTAAAACCCCCGGTCACGGGAAATTCTATTCGGAGATCCCGAATTTGCCATTAGCCACAACAGATCACAGAACTACACTACACGAGAGGTCGAGCGCGGACCAGATCAGATAAGCAGTCAGACAGTAAGACTCCGCACTCAAATCACCTCTAATCCCATCGAATCTACCACCAGAACATTCCAGCAACACAGATCAGATCTCCGAGATGCGAGGCAGGGAAAGGAGGTAATTACGTGGGGTGGAGGGGGCGAAGAGCACGAGGCCGTCGTAGAGGTACTGGCCGTAGCGGTGGAGCGAGAGCTTGGGGTCGTCGGCAAGGCGGAAGTCGAGATCGAACCCGCGCGCCTGGAGCGAGCCGAAGAAGGCCGAGTGCGACGACCGCACGGCCAGGTCGTCCAGGAGGACCAGCAGCCGCCGCCCGCGGGGCCCCTCCTCGGCGGCCCCCTCCGCGGCCGCGAGCGCCAGGAGGGCGGCGGCGAGGAGGAGGAGGAGGGGGGGGAGGACGTGGCGCCGCGTCGCCATTGCTTGCTGCCTGCGCAGATCTCGTGGGGAGGGGGTTTTGGGTTTGGAGTGGCGCAGCAGCAGCCAGCATCGACGGAGGGAGACGACGACTCGGAGAGGAGCTATAGGCGTGGCAAGGTGGAGAGGAAGGAGGCCGTCTGGGCCGTCCGATTGGAGATCGAATGGCTCGGAGACACGGATCGAGTTGGAGCTTTTTGCTGCGGTTCCGGTAGCGTGCAAAGGGGTCTGTCTCTGACAGGCGGTCCCACGTGATACAGTTAGCATTTTGCATTTTCTTTGCGGAATTTGCTTCCATAAATAGTTTAATTTTTTTTTGACAACATAAATAGTTTAATTTGATTGATTGATGGAACCAAACTGTAGCACTGCTTTCATAATGAACAGAAACAAAATTTTCCAGTGTTTTTCAAAATAACAACACAGAAATTTTTTTCTACCAAAAACAGAAAGATAACTGAAAACGAGCTGATCCCAATGATCTGTTCAACTACCAAGCAAACTACATGTAACATCAGCAATTCAGCATGGTTCAGGTCACACATATGCTTCTCTTTGGGGTTCTGTGGTAAGACTAAGACTTACCAAAAAAAGAATAATAGTCATCCCTCCACAACATAAATCACTCATCATCAGGAGAAGCCACAGAAAAATGGCTTTGCTGGATTTGTAATCGGCATCAAAAAAATGATCGCCATATAATCTTCAAATTGGCCAGAACCAACGTTGCTCCACACTTCTCCATGGCACAATTGCCGGAATCTCCATCAGAATGACCCAGGACGGTATGACCAGATGTTCTAAATGCTGATCAGGCAGTAGTATCTTCAGTTCATCACACTATATCCTGCTTGGCATGCCGAGAGGTTCTGGATGCTGATCAAGTGACTAAGGTAGTAACATCGTATCATCACACTAGCTCCTGCTCCTTAAAGCTGGTGAGTTTCGCGTTCTCTCGGTCGTGCTTGAACACAAGGTACAAGGGGCTGTAGAACAGGACACAGATGCCGAAAGGCACGATCATCATGGTCAGCAGCCCTCTTGAGAGCGCGTACGCCCCTTCCACTGATCCATTCGCAAGGTTCACAGTCTTGGTATCATAACCATAAATCTTCTCAGTGACCAGGCCCACAGCGGGGGCAGCCAGCGAGGCGAATGAGCCCTCAAAGGCACGGTCGAAGGCGTAGATCATGGTGCGGTGCTTGGGAGGGACCACTTCAGCGAACATGGGGTTGTTTGCGGAGGTGGCGCACCAGCTTATCGTGATGCCCATGAAGAAAAGCGTGACGGCGAAGGCGTACCAGTAGTCAACTGACTGGGGGATGACTGTGAGGAGGATCCAAGAAAACGGGATGCCCATGAAGGCACTGAACTGGGCGCACATGACACGTGCCGAAGCTGGAAAGTACTTTGACAGGTGGTCTGCTATCACCCCGCCAAGAAATGCTCCGCTGGCACACCCGATGGCGAAGAGGCTGTTCAGTGCTGCCGAGCTTTTATTGTCAAAACCTAAAGAGCGTTCAAGGATGTTAGGCTTCAATTTTAAGAGCATTGTTATCAGATTTCTTATAAGTGTATATATATCAATATAAGGTTGCTATCCTACCAATGATTTCAAACCACATTGTGAAGAAAACTATAGCAGTCCACGGCAATGAGCCAATGATCCCTTGCAGGACAATGATCTGAAATGTCTTCACTTTCATAACAGATCTTGTTGCCACCCAAGAATCCCGCCAGATAGAAGGCGGAGGAAGAACATCTTTGCTTGATAAATGCAACCTGAGAGACAAGGATAAAGTTCATATTCAATTACAGCACCATTCCAGATCCCATGTTTGTTTAACTCGGCTACAATGCAGAAACCTACTAGAAGCACACTCGAATAACATAAAGAGTTCCTAAATGTGGTTTTGCCACACAATAAATACAAAAATAGATCAGACTGGAAAGGACAAAGTAATAAAACATACTCATGCAACCCTGGATTAATTCCTACAAGAAAATGGTGAATGTTCAATGGAATAACATAATATTGTATGTTCAAGAAAAAAAAAATTAAGCATCATGATGAGATTCTATCTCCAGAATCAGAATTTTTTTTTTGAGGAAACTAAAGGGACCGAAGTCCCTGCGGAGATTTATTATTAAAAAACAAACAACAAACACAAAGTAGCTTACAACAGGAAAAGAGTAAGGGAAAGCCCCAGGAAACTAAGGAACTCTGAAAGAAAAAAAAAACATGATCTGGTATGGCACAGAATTACAAGCTATATGAGTTCTATTTTGCTAGTAGTATTGATGAATGCATCCCTGCAGCATAGGTGAGATGAAAAGAATGGCACACCTCTCATAGTCATCTTCATCAAGCAGGCGATTGCCAGGTATTCTTCTTGGATCAATTGCATATAAGTACACAAGAATTCCAATTATCAAGCTGACAAGTGCGACCATCATAAATGCAACACGCCATCCTGGGAATCCCCAATAGTCCTTTCCAGCCATGATTGTTGCCAAAATACTACCACCTATACCACCTACAGCACCAATGAGGCTTAACAAACCAAATCCTGCACCACGTGTACCATCTTTATAGCTATCAGCAATGAACGACTGAAGTGCCGGTATTACAATGGCAAGTCCAAGGCCATTTACAGCTCTCCAGAATGCAACCTGCCCAAAATGCTGGCTAACACCGACAGCCGCTGTTGATAAGGCCCAGAAAACAGTCCCTATTGCAAGCACTGTTGGCCGATCATAGTGCAGAGCAAGGATACCTGCCAAGGGAGATGCTATTGACTTCAGAAAGTTCATTACAAAGGTGAGGTATCCCAGATCAGTAGGACCAGCATTGAAGGCTGCACTGACTTCCTTGTAAACTGCTGGAAGGAGATTCTCATCGGCACGCTCCATAATTGAAGCCAGATTGATGAGGATGAGAGATACAGAGAAACCAAGTATCTTCTTTGTTCTGCAAGAAAAGAAAAGAAAAATACCAGTGTTATGCTAGATGTGCAAGCGGTAGAGCTTTACCGTCTGTGACCAAGAGGTCCAGGGTTCAAGCCCCAGCCTCTGCACATTTGTGCAGGGATGGCTGCGGGCTATTTTTCCTTCCCCAGACCCCACAGTGCGGGAGCCTACGGCACTGGGTACGCCCCTTTTATGCTAGATAATGTAACAGTATATTCTCCAGTACAGCTCAGAATTTGATGCAATATTCTTGCCCGGATGCAAAATAGAAGATAAAGATACATACTAAGCATCACTAAGTTCATAATCCTCTGCATTCATCTAAAACAAAATGCTAATCATTGCTGGCTACTCAATTTGTGGGACCAGAGTTTGTGCAAACATAAAATTTTGTTCCAAGATGACGACATGTCTCAGCAGCCTCAACATAAACCATCTTATTTCCAACAAACACTCATATAATAGAACAGAGCACCATGCCATCTGAAGTGTGAACTGAAGATAGACAGCAATTCTGTTCCTTGATAAACTGATAACATGGCGCAAATTGGAGGGCTCCAATACGAGGGGAATTATTTATTATTACTGCATCTTGTCAGTTGTAATTAACAAGATACCGTTCAAACAGTTAATTACTTGTAGAAAAATCTCCCTTGTGGTTCTGATTGTTACAGTCGCCCTAAAAAACTCTGTCGTAAATAAATGCCCAGTTCATTAAATTTATTGGGCCCAACAGAAAGCTTTTTGATGCATATCAAGTAATGTTAGATGAGTGGTTAGGATTGTACACTTATTAACAATTAATTATTAGTTACACTAACAGATGGCTTGGTCGTACTTTTCTTTGGGCCAGGGTTGGTTATCAGTTATAACACATTTATAGTGGTACTGTCTTAGTATCAAGAAATGTACCTTACGCAATTCAAATCAGACTCATCACCAGATCTAATCACAAATTCATGAGGGGAAACATAGATGGTGCTGATGTGCATATTAAGCCGAACAACCTCAGCTGGTTCAATTCCCTTCACATTAAAATCTTCACACGACCCACTATCTGATTCAGTGGATGATATGAGCAATTGGATGTGCTAAAAAAGTAGCTAAAAGGGTATTCCTTTTGGTGCTAACTGCAACCTGGAACGATGGTGAAGGTGATGATCATTACTATTTAGTGTCACAAAAAGAAAAATTCAATCTTGAATTGATATGGTTATCCATAAGGCAAAACATAGATATTGTCCTCAAATTGGCGACTGGCTCAAGCCAACTACTTCTAGTAGGGATTCTCTACATCTAGAAAGAGAGAATAAAAAATCTAAAAAAAGATAGGACACAAAGATCACAACTTTTTCAAGGAATGAAGATCGAAGAAGCTTGAGCCGTGAGAAGAAAGTGGGTGTCCACTCGACAAAAACAACAACGTGCTAGTAGACAAAAAAATACTAAAAGATACAACATAATCTCAATTCTCAAAGACTGTCTGAGTGCAGCTCACATCCTTAAAACCCTTTTCCCCCAATCAGAATTCAGAATCGTGCCAGCAAGCAGCAGCTTCTACTACCTGGCTTTTCTTGTCCAGCCCAGTGCCCTGCCCACCGAGAAAGTGGGGCGGCGGGAACGTCAACGCCGATTGCACGAGAACCAAGCTCTTAGTGCTGAGATCACCATCTTTCATTCCATGGGGGCCACGCCGACGCCAGCCAAATGGACGCAGAGGGCGTCGGGATCTCGCTCGGTGACGGTTTTATCTTATCTTAATAAAAGGAGAAGAAAACTGGAAATGCAAACGATGTCTGACTTGTTCACGCTTCACACGCATCCCTGTCGTCCTTATCTCTCGTACAGCTTCTCAGTCTCCAATTCGCGCGACCAACACCAAGTTCCTTATCTCGTGCAAGCAGTTACAGCTTTTCAGTTTCGAATTCGCATCGATTCGAATCTAAGAATCTGGAAGAATACAACAGGCGCGCCAAATTTTCTCTTTCATTTACGCAAGCATTCTCCTGCGCTCACTAATCTTACTGACCGCCCGAGGAAGCATAGCAGCTGCTTTTGCAAATGCAGGGCCAAATGAGCTTTTCTTCTTCCTTTAAAAAAAATCAAAAAACAAAAACCTAAACGCCGGGAAGCTTCTTTAAACTGACAGCATATCTAAGCAGCAGCATCAAGAACAAAATCAAAACAAGCCAGAGCGCCCAAAAGATAGTACATCCCTTTGCGCCGAACGAATCAATCAGGGAATAACGCCCGAGATTCCGCCAGCCGAGCAACCGAAACCCAAAGGGGGCCCGCGAGGCCGCAAATCTTGGAAGCTAGTACCAGCAAGCAGGGAGAGAGGGGACAAGGCAATGAGGCGGGAGGCGGTGGGTTACCTGGTGCTGGAGGACGGGGTTAGCGGGGAGGTGGGTGAGGACCGCGCCCTGTGCCTCATGGCCATCGGTCTGGCGGCTGCGGCGGCGCGCTTCTCTCTTCTCGGTGGCTGCTCTTTTCTTCCTTCTCCTTGGGCTGCTGCTTTGCTTTGAGCTGCGAGGTGAATCGAGCAAGGGGACGCACGGGGAGGGGTGGACTGGCCTGCTGGGGAAGACGACGCGGCTAGGGGACAGCGTTGCACGAACTCAGGACAATCCGCTCTCACACTCGTGAGGATTTGTTTATCATTTTATTATTAGTGTAATCTGAGTTTATATTAGTGTTAGTCTTTTATAAAGCTATAAATAAACTGGGACTACTATAGTAGATTTAAAAACTGGATATTTTGGACTTCATAGTATGCATAGTTAGAGTCATAAATATATTAACAGCATTTTCTATAAATTTAGTCACATTTAAAGGACAAAGAGTCTACTAAGTGCAAGTCAAAACAGTCGATAAATCAACATTTTTTTTCAAGTCACTGAAGAAAGTATTGATCATATTTGTTGGTTTTCTCCTAAAAGTTGACACGGGAACCAAACATTGTCTAAATTGTAAAGCTAAAACATCAGTTTTAATTTTTTTTATTTGAATCTTTTCTAAATTGAACTTTGTAACACTATTTCTTGATCAATGTCAAATTAGACAATTCAAGCTCATTGGTTGTATTGTTCATGGAACTTTTCTTCCAGTTGTGCTCATGAACTAATAGAGCAAGGTTTTTGAAAGAATCTAATCAGAGGAGGGGGTGAATAGGCTATTTTTGATAACATGAAACTTAAAGCTCAAATACGAAAGTTAAATATCAACTGGTATTAGGACCGAAAGTAGGACCAGTAGTACCGGTAGTTGAAAAACCAGTACTACCAATGCAAACTTTCAGTACTACCGGTATCCTACAAAACTACGAAATCGAAATGGAAATCAGAGTAAATTGAGCTGTAATTTCAGATCCAAGTGTTACCACCCCTTTGTTGATGTTGATGATGAAGATGTTGAACCTCTTGAAGCTTTTCACCGCACCAAATCGTAGATCGAGTCCTCCAACCTAAGAACTTGGGGATGAGGATAAAGAACACGAAGAACACAAAGAACAAGGGTAGTCGAAGCTACCACCTAAGCAAGACACACGATTTAATCCGAGGTTTGGTAATCCCCACAAAGGAGTTTCTACGTCCCCGTTGTTGAGGTGACCACAAAGGTCCGACCACGAAGGTCTCCTCCCTCAAGCAAAAGCTTGAGATATCCACTAAGAATCAAGGGTAATACAAACACTTCGGGGTGCCCTCACAAATGAAGCAATACGGGCAGCCACGAAGAACGCCTAGCCGGCTAGGGTTCCAAGAACCCAAGAGTAACAAACACAAATCAAGCCGGCAAGACGAGGAATCCAAGTGCTCAAATCGTAGATCGAAGTTCCCGCTCTCTAATCTCACTTGCATCCATTTCATTCCTTGTAAGAGCATCTCCATAGTACCCAAAAAATAATCCTAAAAATTTGGTTTTGCAACCATCATCACCAGTTTTCAATAATTTGCTCCTTAAAAGAAAAACATGCCCACTTGAAATTTCTTTATTGTTGCTTGTGCCACACCAGCACCACCACCATTGCCGCCACGAGCTGCCCCACAGCTGGCCAGCCCCGACACTTAACTCACACCCAGAACCTGAAAAACGGAATCTCCATTGTTTGCTCTACCTCCCACCATTCTCAGATTTCAAAATAGTCACCTAAGAACCAATTCTGGTAAACCTGGCAGATGGTGGTGGCGGCGGCACAGGCTGCTACTCGTGGCGGTGCGTGCAGTCCACTGCCCGCCGGCAAGCTCTGCATTGTCTGCAAGCTGTGGCATCGGCCAAGCAGCCAAGCACGGCAAAACTCCGGTAGACGACGGCGTACGCCCGTATTCACCCAATGCTAAACCGGTTAACTGCTCCTGAACGACCATTGATCAACTTCTGGGGATTAAGTGCATAACAAATTTGCAGAAGTCAAAATAGTACCACATCCAGTTTCCTTATCCAAGTCAATCAAGAAACTTGAACATTGTGCCAAGACCTTGCCATCTGTATATTATGTATATATTGCATACAAGCAATTAGTAACATATTTGACAAATGTTCTATATAAACTCATTTATTCCTTGAGGGGATGAAGTTTTGGGAGCAAAGGGGGAGAGAGCAGATGAGCAGAAGCTTGGGAGATGTTTCTCTCAGAGTGAATGAATGAAATGAGCAAGAGAGATAGAAAGGAGAGAGGTGAGGGGTATATATATGCTCTGTCCAGAATAACTACCGGTACTACCGATGGGAACCATCGGTACTACCAATACCTCACAAAATATGACCGTTGTAGTGTGTCAGAATGTGCAGAGAGTGACAGACCGGTACTACCAGTCCATGGACCGGTACTACCGGTAGTACAGGGAGATGCAACAATGCACGTTCGACGGGACCAGAAAATATTCGTTGCAACTATCGGACTATCCATGGACCGGTACTACCGGTAGTACAGGGAGATGCAACAATGCACGTTCGATGGGACCAGAAAATATTCGTTGCAATTACCGGACTATAAATCAAATATATCCTGTACTTTCGGTCCTAACCGGTACTATCGGTCCTACTTCTGGTGTACTTCCGTTAGTACAAAATTGCAATCTTGAGCATTCGACTTTGTAGAAGAAAATAAGACCGGTACTACCGGTCTATAAATCATTTAAACCAGTACTACCGATGAAGACCGGTACTACCGATGCGGCGACCGGTACTTCCGGTAGTACATCGATCGTAACCTCGAGCGATCGACTTGGCACAAAATATTCGACCGGTACTTCCGGTATATAAATCGAATATAACTAGTACTACTGGTAGGCCAGGCTGGGTGAAGCAAAGGACGTTTTCTAAGTGCAGTGAGTGCAACGGTGTCTCTCTAAATGCTCTAAATATCAACATGAGCACTTTTAGACCTCGAATTACTAACCTAAGTTGTATCCCTCTTGATAGTATGGCGTTTCCTATTACTCAAGCAAAGATAAAATTTGAGGGCTCTCTTGAGAAGAAACGACGTCCATCCGAACAAAATTTAGGGTGCTTGTATCACCAAATGTTATCATTCAAATCTTTCAATGGACTAACACCTGCGTATTCACTTTAGATACACTTGTTAGTCCCTAATTTGATTGTCATTAATTATCCAAAACCCACATCGGGGGCGAATGCACTTACAAACTCCCTCTTTTTGGTAATTGATGACAACCAACTTAGGCTTACAAAAATTTAAAGATTAAAACTTTTGATTCCCGATATTTAAGTAGAGCTCCCCCTTAATGTATGCATAGGATTTGAATTTCAAATCTCGATCATAATCAAGATTGCATACATTAAGAGTAAGCTCTCCTAAACTTTTTAATCCGTGGGGTGCCTAAAAAGGTGTGTGTGACAAGTATAATCCGTGATGCTTATGACAACATATATCACATAAAGATAAAAAAAAAGAACATGAATGGTTATGTAAGAAAGAATAAGACTTAAATCAACATAACCATTCTAAAATAACAATCATCAACACAATACCAAAAAATAGGCCAACACAACTTGATATATCGAATAAGCATAAGTGTTTAGCCTATAAGCATTCATCACACACATAGTTCGAAGTTCACCACATAGTTCACCACGGAGGAAGAGTTATACATAACCAAGTTATAGTTACCCTGTTACATCATGATAAGCCTAACACTCCCTCTTTGGCATCAAATGCCAAAAGGGTAGGCAACGATAGAGAGGAAGGGTAGAAAACCACTAGAATTCCTCATAGTCATCATCACTGTCATTGGGGTAGATATACCTGCTCTTGCCATAAGGATCTATAGAAGAAGATGGTCCACTAGTAGAGGTGCGAGTAATATAATCAGCCCCACCGAAAAAAGATCCAAAAGCATCAGTGTCCTCAAGAGTATAACCAGAAGAAGGCCGTGCATCATGTGTAGCATCAAAAGTACGTTGTTGCTGGAAATCCTGTAGCTGCTGAGATGACTGCCCAAAGTCCTGCTGCTCCTGAGGTAGCTTCTCAAATTGCTCATTATCCTCCTCCTCAAAAGCATACTGAAAGGGACAAAGGGGGAGGATGGGGTAAGTCCAACTTGCTCAATAATATGCATAAGATAGGGAGCATATGGCAGAGACCGGTGAGGATCAGTGGACGCATTTGCAATCTTTGTCCACAAAAAGTCTGACACTGAAGTGCTTGTTCAAGCCAAACAAACAAGAATGGTCAGAGCATGGCCTTGAATATGAACTGAATCACCACCTTTAGGATCAATGGCAGCCCGTATCAAGTTGTTCGATACGTAAAAATAGGGCTTCAAGTAAGTGTTCTTCCCATCGGCATGCTGCTCATCAAGATACATATTAGCTACAATAAAATCATCTCTGCCAACATTCTTAGCATAGTGACTCCAAAGACTAAGTGCCTCACAGTCCTTATGATTGAAACCAAGCAAACATGAAAACTACACATAGTCACACCTATAATGATAATTTCAGGTAATCCAATGTAATACCTTGTGTCCATGATCAATGTAGAGGGTTGACAAGAACTGACAAATGATCTCGGTGTACCAATCATGCTAAAAAGTCATGAGCGGCAAAAGGTGCCACTCCTCAAGCCTGGCCTTCAAAGCAGGAATATCGGAATGCTTGATTTTGTCTAGAGATGCAGGATTCAAGGCCTTGTGCACAAATATAGGAGTAGGGCCAGTAGCAGTGTCCTCGAGGCACACAGAGCAGTAATAATCATGATGAAATAAAGACCAAAATCTTTCATCAACCCTAGGATTCCTAATAAATAGGTAGGGATTTTCCAAACGCTGCTGCGCTAGAGCCTGACGATCCTTGGTGTAATCAAAGAATGCACGAGGGAGATCAGGGGTATGAATCTTGGCCTTACGATGCTGGTGACGAGGAAGAACACGATTTGTAGTGATATCCCCAATCCTCTCAGGCGACCGATTGAACTGCGGCTGGAGAGCAAGGCCCCCAATTTCAACAGGATTGGTTGACACAGCCCCATTGACAATGTCCTGATGGTGGCGGCGAGCGTGAGCATCTTGTGGATCGACTGCAGGAGCATGGCCACCATGGAAAGTCTCAGCACGGTCACCACGGGAGGACTTAGCACGGTCAGTCCCACACCGCCGAGCGCGCTAACTAGCTGCACGGTCATCCTCCCCATCACCCAAACTCTGTGGGCGAGGGCGAGCACTGCGAGGTGGGTTGTGCCGGTGCTCCGACATGCTGCAAGGAGCAAAACAGGGGTAGGAAAATTTTAGACATGCTAGCAAATGCTTGCAAGAAGGGTAGAATGAAGAGCCCACACAAACCGAGCCATTGGGTGCTATTGGTACTACCGGTCCGTGAGGGTCGGTACTACCGGTAGTACTCGGGTGTGACTCAATCCACATGGAACAACAACATCCACCATGGAAGTTGCAAGATGGGCATTCACAAAGCAAGTATACGCCATATAGACCAAGCAAGAGCAAGGAGATGGCCTAGAACGAAATACATTGGGAGATCGGGCATGAATCCCTAGTACCTCAGTGCTCGAAGTGAAGAGGCCGAATCCGCTTGAGCCAAGCCCTTCCGGTATCCACCAACACCTCCAAGATGATCTCCAAGACTAGCGAAAGCTCCCCCTCAAAGGAGATGAAGATTGGCTGGAGGAGGAGGGAGATCGATGGAGGGAGAGGCCATGCGGCGGCACCGCCAGGCGGGCAGGTCGGACGGGCTGGGGAAAAGAAGTGAATGAAGGGGTAAGTTAGAATAGATTTTAATCTGGCGGCCTTTTTTATACTGCAGTAAAATGTCTTACCAGTAGTACCGGTCGGACGACTGGAACTACCGGTGGGAAAGACTTGGCCATGTGGAGGTATGCAAGATTTTGAACTGCCGGTAGTGCTGGGCCTCCAGCGGTAGTACCAGGGACCGGGACTACTGGTGATACCATTGGTACTACCGGTAGGTCAAAAAACTGCTGGAAGTAATTCTACAGAAGGTAAACCACATAGGAAACTTGAACCCTCTCAAACATGACCAGATTTCATCAAATTAATACAAAACTATGGTCAAACTTGAGATGTTGAAAATAGGTTTTGAAATTTCACACAATGATTTTATAAAATATTTATCCAATTATAAGCCAATCAAGGTGTGCAAGATGTCATTCCATATTACGAGAATCAACGATATTGAGCTCACGCTTCAACACATAAAATCTTGACTCATCTAGAGGCTTTGTGAAGATATCGGCTAACTAGTTTTCGGTTATCACATGTTGAACAATGATATCTCCTTTGGCTTGGTGGTCTCTAAGAAAATGGTGACGGATGTCTATGTGCTTTATACGGGAATGGCTAACGGGGTTATCGGCTAGCTTGATTGCACCCTCATTGTCACATAAGAGTGGAATCTTAGACAGGTTGTAACCAAAGTCTCTCAAAGTTTGCTTTATCCAAAGTAGTTGGGCACAACAAGAGCCAGCCGCCACATACTCGGCTTCAGCGGTGGATAGGGCAATGGAGTTTTGCTTCTTAGAACTCCAAGATACCAGAGACCTACCAAGAAATTGGCAAGTCCCAGATGTACTCTTTCTCTCTACCTTGCAACCGGCATAATCCGAATCGGAATAACCAAGTAGAGTGAAAGATGAGCCCTTGGGATACCATAAGCCTTGATTAGGTGTGAGCACCAAATACCGAAAAATTCTCTTAACGGCCATGAGATGACATTCTTTTGGATTAGATTGAAACCTTGCACATATGCACACACTAAGCATAATATTGGGCCTAGATGCACAAAGGTAAAACAATGATCCAATCATGGAGCGATATACCTTTTGATCAATGGCTTTACCATCCATGTCAAGGTCAAGATGTCCTGTAGTTGGTATTGGTGTGTTGATGGGTTTTGCCTTGTCCATACCAAACTTCTTCAACATGTCATTAGTGTACTTGGTTTGGCAAATGAACATTTCTTCCTTGATTTCTTGATTTGAAAACCGAGGAAGAAGGTCAATTCTCCCATCATAGACATCTCGAACTTCTTGGTCATAATCCTACTAAATTTCTCACAAAGCTCCTTATTAGTACTACCAAATATTATGTCATTGACATATATTTGGCAAATAAAGATATCACCATTAACTTTGCGAGTAAATAAAGTAGGGTCGGCCTTCCCTATCTCAAATCCTTGTTCGAGTAGAAAGTCCTTGAGACAATCATACCAAGCTCTAGGGGCTTGTTTGAGCCCATAGAGCGCCTTGTGAAGTTTGTAGACGTAGTCGGGATGATGTGGATCTTCAAAACCCGATGGTTATTCAACATACACCACTTCAGAGAGGGGGCTGTTGAGGAATGCACTTTTCACGTCCATTTGAAACAACTTGAAATCATGGTGAGCAGCAAAGGCAAGTAATATACGAATAGATTCAAGCCTAGCTACCAGTGCATAAGTTTCCCCAAAATCCAAACCTTCAATTTGGGTGTAGCCTTGTGCAACCAACTGAGCCTTGTTCCTTGTGACTGCGCCATACTCATCTTCTTTGTTGCGGAAGACCCACTTGGTACCTATCACATTTTGCTTGGGCCTTTCCACCAAGGATTAGACTTCATTCTAGGTGAAGTTTCCCAACTCCTCTTGCATAGCCATCACCCAATCCTCATCTTTCAAAGCTTCCTCCACCCTAAGAGGTAGCATAGAAGAAACAAAAGAGTAATGCTCACAAAAATATGCTAAACGAAAATGAGTCATCACTCCTCTTCGTATGCTTCCTATCACGTTATCAACGGGATGGTCCCGTTCAATGGATTGATGAACTCTTGGGTAAGGTACTGTTGTCCTTCTTTGAATTAGGTTATCATCTTCACTATCAAGGTCTTGGTTGATTGGGGAAGTTCCCATCAAGCCCTCCTCCTTGATCATCATCTTTATTGCTTTCTTCAACTTGTGGTGGATCTTGATTGGCTTGTTCTCCTAAGTCATGACCATCTCTTGATGTGGAAGCATCACCATGGGCATCAGTTAACCCATGATGCATGTATGGATCATGATGGACTTGCACTTGTGCATCATCATCATCATCTTGTTCAACGGGTTTTACTTCACCGGTTGCAAGCTTCTTTATCACTTTATGAGAAGGCTCCTCTTTATCTACAATGTCCATATTGACTTGCTCTTTTTGAGAGCCATCGGATTCATCAAAAGTCACGTCTATCGTTATTTCAGTAAGACTGGTGGTCTTATTGAAAACACGATATCCATGTTCGTTAGTACCATAACCAAGTAGAAAACCTTCATCAACCTTCGGTTCAAACTTAGAGCTTTTGGATTTCTTTCTAAGTATGAAACACTTGCATCCAAAAACTCTAAAGTAATCAACCTTAGGCTTTTTACCAATGAGTAGCTCGTAGGTGGTTTTGTTCGTAATCTTGTGAAGATATAGGCGGTTGATTGCATGACATGCCGTGTTGACCGTCTCCGCCCAATAATCCTTCTCTAAAATCTTGTATTCATCCAACATTGCTCTTGCAGCTTCTATGAGTGTTTGGTTCTTCCTCTCCACAACCCCATTTTGTTGGAGAGTGTAGGGAACCAAAAACTCATGCTTGATCCCTTCTTCATCAAGGAACTTTTTAATGTTGGTGTTCTTGAACTCCATCCCGTTGTCACTTCTCACTCTCTTGATCTTTACATCAAACTCATTTTGAGCTCTTCTTATAAACTTCTTGAAGATTTCTTGAGTCTCACTTTTATCTTTCAAAACGAACACCCAAGTGAAGCGAGAATAATCATCAACAATTACAAAATCATATTTGTTACCTCCAATGCTTATATAAGCATTGGGTCCGAATAAATCCATGTGTAGTAACTCAAGTGGTCTTGATGTTGACACGATGTTCTTTGCGGGATGCCTGGCTCCAACTTGTTTTCCCGCTTGACACACACTGCAAATCATGTCTTTCTCAAAAGAAACATTTGTTAGTCCAAGAATGTGTTCGTCTCTTTAAAGGTTGGCCAAGTTCCTCATCCCAACATGAGCTAGTCGGTGATGCCACAACAAACCTATGCTAGATTTTGCCACTAAACAAGTCTCGGACTCCACTCTACGAGGTGTGAAGTCCACTAGATAGAGCTTGCCCTTTAAATGACCTGTAAAGACAATAGAGGAATCCACCCTTCTAGAGACTTCCACACCCTTATCCATAAAGATACAATTGTAACCTATCTCACAAAGTTATAAAACGGATAACAAATTGTATCCCAATGGATCCACAAGTAATACATTTGAAATTGAATTATCATTTGATATAGCAATTTTACCCAAACCAAGAATCTCTCCTTTACTATTGTCACCAAATGTGATTCTTTCACCCATGCCTTCATTTGGTTGAAAGGAGTCAAACATTTTCTTCGCTCCGGTCATATGATTGGTGCATCCACTATCTAGCACCCAACAAGGTCCACCGGAGGAATAGGCCTACAAAATAAAATTAAGCTTTTGTTTTAGGTAACTAATTTGACTTGGGTCCTAGGGGGTTAGACACATAAGATTTGGGCACCCAAACACTCCTCAAGATTTGCCTCTTCTTGAGGGCGCCCACATATTTTACAACAATTTTACCATCCTTATCCCAACAACATAAATAATCATAAAAGTTGTTCCTTGAGATAGGCACTTGTTGCTCGGGAACTTTCACTTTTTTCTTCTTAATGTTCTTGTTGTCAGAGGAAGAGTTAGGAGAAACCTCAATATTATTCACCTTATTGATGAGATCAACAAGAGGCACGCTCTTATTGAACTTTACACAAGGCACACCATTTATCATGTTTCTCCCATTTGCCTTACCATTATATCTATTATAACCGAGGCCATCCTTTATGAGTGGATGCCTTGATGCCTTGTAAATTATGGTTGATTGCTTATCCTTACTCTTGCAACCAATCTCCACAATGGCCTTCAACCTAAGAATCTCCTTTTCTTTCTTCTCTAGCTCAACAAGGTTAGTAGCATATGCATTTAAATCAACATTATAGCATTTTACACATCCTTTACTTATTGAAGCATTAGAGTCCTTAGAAGTAGTAGAAGTGCTCTTCCAAAGAGTGTCATAGTTTACCTCGAGCTCATGATATTTGTTTGTCAAGCTTGTGAGGATTTCTTGAGATAAACTATAATTATTCTTTAGACTAGCCAAAGAGTCATTTAGTGTAGAGTGTTCCTTAGTCAATCGCTCAAATGAGTCCTTGGCCAAAGACAATTCTACACTTAACTTCTCAACCTTCTCCCTTTCCTTGCTGAGACATGCATCTAGTCCTTGGTTCTTCTCCCTTTCCACTAGGAGCATTTCACTTTGTGACTCAATGCATGTCTCTTGCTCCTCTATGGTGTACATCAATTTTAAGATTTTAGAGGCAGCTTCATTTCCATATAGCTTAATGATTTTAATTACATAGTTTTCATCAAGCTTATCTTCATCATCACATTCATCATTGGAGTGTGTGGGAGTGTGGGATGATACCTTTTCCTCCTTTGCCATAAGGCAAGTAGGAATGTAGTTGTCGTCGTCGGAGAGGTTGGCAAAAAGCTTGGGTGAGGAAGAAGTGTTGGTGAAGAATGATGTCGATGAAGAGGATGCATCATGTATAGCAATTGCAGCTACACTCTTCTTTTCATTATCATTGTCTTCATCACTATCATAATCGGATTGCCATTCTTCACCTATATGTGCTTCACCCTTCTTCTTGCTCTTATACTTCTTGTCACCTTCCTTATTGTACCTTGATATCTTGCCTTTATTTGGGAAATCCGTAGCAAAATGACCGGTGAGTCCACACTCATAGCAAAATCTCTTCCTATATTGCTTGTTTCCACCACTACTCCTCATCTTTTGTTTCTTCTTGATCAAGAACTTTGCATAATTTTTCACCATGAGAGCTTGTTGTTCATCAAGTTCTTCATCACTATCATCATGCTTGTGCTCACAACATCCTTTGTTGCAATGACTTGACCCACTTCCATGAGATGCTATGAGGGCAATGTTTCTCTTTTGACTAAGTGTTTATTTGACCTCATCATCTAGAACTTCATGATGCATAATCTTTGCAAGCATCTCTTGTGTTGTCATGGTGGTGTAATTTTCTCTTTCCATTATCATGGAAGCTAGCATGTTGTTCTTTTCTCTATACACTCTACATAGCTTTCTTGCAACAGCTTGTTCATCCCATCGTGTACATTTGAATGCTCTAACTCTATTGATCAAGGTCATGAATCTATCATACATAGCTTTAGTGGTCTCTCCTTCAAGCATGGTAAACTTCTCAATTTTTCCTTGTAGAAGCTCAATGTTTCCAATTCTCACACTCTTATCTCCTTCAAATGATATTCTCAAGGTTTCCTAAATTTGCTTTGCATTAACCATACCAATGACTTTGTTGTTGTCTTCTAGAGTGAGAAATTGCAAGATCAAAGTTGCAATCATAGCATTGAGATGAAAATCCACCTCATCTTCGGGTGTCCACTCACTAGGTTTTTCTGGAATA
Source organism: Bothriochloa decipiens (assembly GCA_023333625.1). Lineage (NCBI taxonomy): Eukaryota > Viridiplantae > Streptophyta > Magnoliopsida > Poales > Poaceae > Bothriochloa > Bothriochloa decipiens. The sequence goes on from CM041630.1 coordinate 17,338,758, forward strand.
TCCACACCAACCTCAACCGCTTCCCAACATCTTGCGGCTATAATATGCAACTTCATCCTATGAGCCTAATCAGTGTATCTTACTCCATCAAAAGGAGGTGGCTTGTCGGGATTTATCATTGGCATGTGAGGGTTGGTGTTCTTGCTTGATGAGCTATACTCATATCCCACTTTTGAGTATCTTTTTGGTGCTTTGCTTGCATCATCACCTTCATTTTCATTCTCTTTGCTAGTTGCGTCTTGACCTTTCTTGTCGATGATCTCTTGCATCTTGTCAAGTCACTCTTGCATCTTGTTCATTTGCTCTTCTTGTTGCTTTTGAAGTGTCATGGTGAGTTGTGCCGTGATTTGATCAACCAAGCTCTTCAATGTAGCTTCATCCATCTTGGTCAATATTACTCCTCACACGGTGAAGCGTTGATCCGAGGGACCTTGCTCTGATACCACTTGAAAGAATCTAATCAGCCTAGAGGGGGGTGAATAGGATATTTTTGATAACCTGAAACTTAAAGCTCAAATACGAAAGTTAAATATCAACCGGTAGTAGGACCAGAAGTAGGACCGGTAGTACCGGTAGTTAAAAAACCAGTACTACCGATGCAAACTTCCAGTACTACCGGTACCCTACGAAACTACGAAATTAAAATGGAAATCAGAGTAAATTGAGCTGTAATTTCAGATCCAAGCGTTACCACCCCTTTGTTGATGTTGGTGATGAAGATGTTGAACCTCTTGAAGCTTTTCACCACACCAAATCGTAGATCGAGTCCTCCAACCTAAGAACTTGGGGATGAGGATGAAGAACACGAAGAACACAAAGAACAAGGGTAGTCGAAGCGACCACCACTGCAAGACATATGATTTAATCCGAGGTTTGGCAATCCCCACAAAGGAGTTCCTACGCCCCCGTTGTTGAGGTGACCACAAAGGTCCGACCATGAAGGTCTCCTCCCTCAAGTAAAAGCTTGAGATATCCACTAAGAATCAAGGGTAATACAAATACTTCGGAGCGCCGTCACAAATGAAGCAATACGGACAGCCACGAAGAACGCCTAGCCGGCTAGGGTTCCAAGAACCCAAGAGTAACAAACACAAATCAAGCCGGCAAAGATGAGGAATCCAAGTGCTCAAGTCGTAGATCGAAGTTTCCGCTCTCTAATCTCACGTCCCTAGCTCAAATCCTTAAGGGGATGAAGTTTTGGGAGCAAAGGGGGAGAGAGAGCAGGTGAGCAGAAGCTTGAGAGCTGTTTCTCTCAGAGTGAATGAATGGAATGAGCCAAAGAGAGAAAGGAGAGAGATGAGGGGTATATATATGGTCTGTCCAAAATAACTACCGGTACTACTGATGGGAACCATCGGTACTACCGGTACCTCACAAAATATGACCGTTGTAGTGTGTCAGAATGTGCAGAGAGTGACAGACGGGTACTACCGATCCATGCACCGGTACTACTGATAGTATAGGGAGATGCAACAATGCACGTTCGACGGGACCAGAAAATATTCGTTGCAACTACCGGACTATAAATCAAATATATCTGGTACTTCCGGTCCTAACCGGTACTACCGGTCCTACTTCTGGTGTACTTCCGGTAGTACAAAATTGCAACCTCGAGCGTTTGACTTTGTAGAAGAAAATAGGACCGGTACTACCGGTTTATAAATCATTTAAACTAGTACTACCGATGAAGATCGGTACTATCGATGCGGCGACTGGTACTTCCGGTAGTACATCGATCGCAATCTCGAGCGTTCGACTTGGCACAAAATATTCGACCGATACTTCTGGTATATAAATCGAATATAACCAGTACTACCAGTAGGCCAGGCTGGGTGAAGCAAAAGACTTTTTCTAAGTGCAGCGAGTGCAACGGTGTCTCTCCAAACGCTCTAAATATCGACACGAGCACTTTTAGATCTCGAATTACCAACCTAATTTGTATCCCTCTTGATAGTATGGCGTTTCCTATTACTCAAGCAAAGATAAAATCTGAGGGTTCTCTTGAGAAGAAATGACGTCCATCCGAATAAATTTTAGGGTGCCTGTATCACTAAATATTATCATTCAAATCTTTCAATGGACTCACACCTGCGTATTCACTTTAGATAAACTTGTTAGTCCCTAATTTAATTGTCATTAATTATCCAAAACCCACGTCGAGGGCGAATGCACTTACAGTTTTAAAGAAGAAAGTCACAATATTTATGCGTTAAAAAAATAATTCTCTAGGCTTACATTTGCAAGCAATCCAATATGAAAACAAATAAGGCCCAAGAGTTTTTTTTCCTATTCCCAAGAGATAGTGAAAAGTTATAAATTCTCATAGTTCCATGATACTAGCTTCATCCAGTTGAGCAAGCAACATTTTAATGTGTCCCTTGTAATTTATTATTTTCACCACTAGATTTATAAAAAAGTTAGGCACTTTCCAACTATTTAGAGCTTCCACGTGGTTGATTTTATTCGTCTAAAACAATTGTTTATCCCATTTACTCCTGTTTAAGTGCTACATGATGGTACATCATATTTCGTTTAACCGTCTATCTATCCCATTTAAACAATCATTTTTAAACGTTTCAATATCATTTTATCCAAATAGTGCCTAAGCAACTGTTGTATGATTGTTTACCTTTTACCACTAAGGATGATTCTATAGCAGGGTTTGAATTTTATCCGAAGGCTTGATGGTGTTCTTAGAGTTGTTTGGATCTATATAGTTCTCTTTGCTTTCTTCTCCAATGGAGTCATCAAAAAATATGTGATGCATCTATTCAAATAGTAGGGGCTAGATCGCTCGAGGTCACATATGACCTAGATATACAACGAAGGTAAGCGTAGATGACAAAGTGATCGAATTAGTTTGTCAACGAGGACGCGCTAGTATTTTGCCTGAAAAAATCATGAGCAACTTCTAAGAAGACCCAGACACATAATAGTTAAAAACATACCCCATACCTAGTTTACATATTATTGCTAGTGGGAATGATGGAATTCCCAGAAAGACCCTTCTTAAGTAAAGCCGAGTCCTTTGCTACCGGGCATTCACTGCTGGTCACTCCTAAATCTAGGAGAAACTCTATGATTGACAGGATTACCTAGAACATCTGTAAATCTCTTTGAGAGAAGTGCTAAATAACAAGGGGTTGGAAGAATTTAGAGTTTATAGGTAAAAAGTATAGATATATGTGTTTTTAATGATTGGATAGCTGGATCTCCCAATTGTCGTGATCCCCTCATATAAAAGAGAGGTAGTCTTATCTAGCAGAAAACTTATTTCGCATGTAATTTATAAGTTTTTTCTTGAGGTTAGATTGTTTTCTAAAGGGAAAAAAAGATTTGGGCTTAGAGTGCCAAAACTGACTCATTATAGTTTCTAAAATTGATATAATGCCCTAGCTTTGAGTGCGCTTTGAACTATTGATTTACATAATTAGAATAACCAATTAGTTTTATGACGAAATCTAGAGCCTGCTTTTATTGGTCGCAATGGTTGTGCCATAAAAATTGAAATAACCTGATTTTGTTCTCAATCTTCTCGATGATATTTTAGTTGTCAACAAGAGGCAATGCTTTTTGATCACATTAGACACACACCCCACTGGCACACAGACGTGTGCGTGAGTGCGTGACACAGCATACATAAACCAATAAAAAACGGTCAAGTCAATCTCAAGTCAACGTAGAAATGAATGCCTAAGTGCTTGAGTTGACTAAACACCTTATTAAAATAAACTAAAATAATATAAAATTCATTAATTATCTATTTCCATGTGAGAGATACAACAAATTTCATTTATAGGAACTAACAATGGAGGCATTTATGTCCCACGAAAATCATCAACTAACATGGTATAAAACTCAATAATTGCATATATTTGTATGGGAGAAATCAACTAAAATAATAGCAAGCCACAATAATAAATACACAAAAAAATATCGAAAAGGCATAACACTCGCTCTCTGTGCATTTATGGCCTTTATCTCCACTGACACTTTGATAATGGTATCTAGTGTAGAAACCTTATCAGTTGTCACCATGGTTGTTATTGCTAGAGAGCATGTATTTATTATGATCCAGATTTTGCAATCCATGCTTGAACAAACGACCAACTTTTCATCCCCTGATACATTCCACGACCCACTCAAATCTAACTTTTATCATATTTGGACACACAAATTATCCCACTAAGCCACTATGTCACATAGAAGCAAAAGAAATACGCCAGCAAATAGAACCCAAGTTGCCAAACAACATTAACTTGGGTACACACGCTTTGTACAATCCAACTGTTAGAAAAAATCAACTAAAATAATGGCTTTGCCACAATATAATATTACTAGAAAAGAAAACACCAAAAAAGCACAGCACTCACTTGTGTAAGTTATGGCCACTACTAGCACGTGGATGATGGCAAGGCAAAATGGCATCCCCTAGAGACCGTATCACCACCAATGTTTGTTTTTTGCAAGACACCGTTTATTTCAGGATCTAGATTTTGTAATCCCACTTGAACAAACGACTGACTTATCATCCCGTAGATAGATATCCACGATCGAAGAATCCCACTCAAATCCAACTTTTACCGGTTTTGGACACACAAATTAACCCACTAGGCCACTGTGTCCCATCTCGCATGGAAAAAAGAGAGAGAGAAAGACAAGACAAAGTAGAATCCAAGTTGCCAAACAGCCATCACCTTTTGGACGCATGCTTCTTTGTGCAATCCAATCGCTTCTTGCTCTTCCCAAACTCGATTTGGAAAATGTAGTATTCGTTCGACAAAAGAAAATGCGAATGTTTGTTTTTTGAGAAGGAATAAAATGTGAATGCTGAAACGATGTAAAGGTAGCAAGAATTTCTCCACGGCTTGGGCCTCAATTTTCTATCCACCGGTCTTCTTGAGGAATTTTTTTATTTTTAATTTTTTTAAAATTTTTTTTACAATTTTAATTTTTTGTTTTGAAATATGACAGAACTAGTCACCCACAGTGACTGTGTGGGCGTTATATGTGACGTGACACAGGGCCGGCCGCCGGCGGTGCCGGTTTTTGTGGGCGGCCCCTGGCGCCCAAAAACGCCCACTGCGTGGGCCGGCCGCGCACTTTTGCAGGCGGCCCCCTGGCGCGCAAAAAACGTCCGCACAGTGGGCGTTTTTTGGGCTCCGCCTATATATACCTAGCCCCCCTCTTCAGATTTTTATTATATTCACTAAATTTTCTAGAAAAAAAGAAAGAGGAGAGGAGGG
>CM041630.1:17349003-17402778 GCA_023333625.1 Bothriochloa decipiens
TTTTTTTCTAGAAAATTTAGTGAATATAATGAAAATCTGAAGAGGGGGTGGGTATATATAGGCGGAGCCCAAAAAACGCCCACACAAAAAACGCCCACGCAGTGGGCGTTTTTTGGGCGCCAGGGGACGCCCGCAAAAGCCGGCACCGCCGGCGGCCGGCCCTATGCCACGTCACATATAACGCCCACTGTGGGCGACTAGTTCTGTCATATTTTAAAAAAAATTAAAATTGTAAAAAAAATTTTAAAAAAAATTAAAAATAAAAAAATTCTCTTCTTGAGTGCTGGCGCAACAGGCTCCGTGGCCCGCGCGTCACGGCCCAAGGCCCAGTCCAACTCGGGCGGTGGCGGTGCTCTGCCGCTCTGGCCTCTGGGCGCTGTCCTTCCACTCGGTGGGGGGCACGGCACGGATCCCGTCGCGTCCGACTCAGCCCCCACGTCCCCACCGTCTCCTACCCACCCACGCCCACTGACGCGCGGGCCACCCGAGCACCACCACCTGTACTCTACCCAGCGTTACCGCCCGTCCACCGAATGACTACTTGTCCTTTACACTGGCACCACCACCGCCGTCCCCCGCGTAAACCCCTACGCGTCCCCGGCACCACGCACCCTCAGAAACCGACGCGTGGGTCCGGCCCCAAAAGCGCCGTCCGCGTGTCGATAACGCTGGCCGACGCGCCGGCCCCGCAGGGGTCTCAGCCAACCGCGTCGCGGCACGTCGGAGGAGGAGCTGCTTCGGGTACACGCGGCGTACACGGGGACGAGGTGGTGGGCACCGAACCCTAGCAAAGCAGGCGCCTTTTTGCTCCTCTCTCTTCCCGCAGCGAGCGACTGCTGCTGGCTGCTGGCCTGCTGCTGCTGCTGCTTCCCCACACCGCCCCCCGGTAGGCTCACCGCCGGCAAGGCGACGCGCACGCGTCCCACCTCTCTCACACCCGAACCCACCGCCACCGCTGCTCCGAGACCGACGAGTGGGAGGGAGCCTCCAGATCTCGGCACCCGACCCTCATGGCGTCGTCGTCCGACGAGCAGCCAAAGCCGCCGGAGCCGCCCGCCGCCGCCGCAGCCGCCGCTGCAGCCGCCGCAGGCGGCGTGGTCGCCGCCGCCGTGCCGCCGCAGACGCACGCCGAGTGGGCTGCCTCGCTGCAGGCATACTACGCCGCCGCGGGGGCACACCCCTACGCCTGGCCGGCGCAGGTAAGGTTACTCGCGCGGGGGGTGGGGAAAGTGGTGAGGCTCTGGGTCCGGCGGCGGCTTTCTGACTAGGGTTTGTTTCCTTGCTCGATTTTTCAGCACCTCATGGCGGCGGCCGCGGCGGGGGCGCCCTTCGGCACGCCGGTGCCGTTCCCCGTCTACCACCCAGGCGCCGCCGCGGCGTACTACGCGCACGCGTCCATGGCCGCGGTCAGTGCCCCTCCTCTTCTCGTGCTGCTCCCCTTCCCCTGTATCATCCGACAGAATTGGGCCTCTATTTGGAAGGGGTTTTGGGTGTGAATTGGCTCCTCTGCTGGCTGCTATGCAGGGCGTGCCTTATCCGACAAGCGAGGCTGTCCCCGCGGTGGTGCCGGCGGCGGCCCCTGTGCCGGAAGGGAAAGGCAAGGGGAAGGGCGGGGGCGCGTCGCCTGAGAAGGGCAGCTCAGGGACGCCCTCCGGCGAGGACGCCTCCAGGAGGTACATCGTGGCTCTCACTATTGCCCTGTCAGCGCTGCAGTTTTGAATTTCTTTTGTCCCCCTTTCCTTTTTCTGGCTAAATTTTTTCAGTTCGAATTCTGTTGCGTGTGTTTGTAGCGGTGACAGCGGCAGCGACGAGTCTTCAGATACTAGAGATGATGACACTGACCATAAGGTACCAGACAAATTGCTCTGCCACAAGGGGGGCTATTTTTAAATTCCTTGTTTTCCCAGTAATTAGCTGGCTTTCTGTGGTTCATGTTTCTTCTCCTCAGGATTCATCTGCGCCCAAAAAGAGGAAATCTGGTAACACATCCGCTGAAGGTTAGTGTTTATTTCATCTTTAGCCTCTGCTGTCGGAAAGGAGTAAGCGATTAAAGTTTGGTGTTTTTGCCAGGTGAGCCGTCTCAAGCTGCTGTTGTGCGCTATGCTGCGGTTGAGTCGCCATATCCCGCAAAGGGAAGGTCGGCATCGAAGCTTCCAGTGTCTGCACCTGGGCGGGCGACGCTTCCTAGTCCCACTGCCACCCCAAATCTAAACATTGGGATGGACATTTGGAACGCTTCTCCGGCCTTGGCTGTTCCTGCGGTGCAGGGAGAAGCGAATCCTGCATTGGCACTTGCCCGACATGATGGCGTTACCCAACTGGTATGGATGGCCTTTGCTGAACCTTAGCCTCATCTTGAAATTGATTTATTTTGTGCATAATTGCTATAGGGTGTCTGTTGATTCTTGAGTTTTCGTCTTATGCAAAGGTACAGATCATAATTGTGCCCTATTCAGACCTGTTTCTTTAATGAAAGTTCCTTATTTCTTCAGGATGAACGTGAATTGAAGAGGGAGAGGCGAAAACAATCTAACAGGGAGTCTGCAAGGAGATCTAGGTTACGCAAGCAGGTAGTACTGGAATCAGTACATCTTCATTTCCTGCAGAACGACATGGAGAGAGTTATTTCATTATATACATATATTTTTTTTGTTTTTTTGTGTACATTCTGCAAATACTCACAAGTTTCTGTCAACCTGGTGAACATCTGTTTTCATGGTAATTTAAGACAAGGAGACTAGAGGATAGTAACTGTATCCTGGTTGCCCTACCAAGATTTAATTAGAGTCAAAGTTCATTGACTTTGTGTTAACTGATACTAGTCTATTTTAAATAAAATAATGTGCTTTCTTGGCCTCTGCATCTGGGAATTGTTTTTGACAAGGAAATGGTACCTAAACCTACGGTTGCTGCATCATTGATTCATAATAACCCAGAAAACATTTTGTGGTTCTCTGACAGTGCTGCCTCATGTCATTTATTCATTTGCCCGTTTTAAAAAAGCGCAGATTCTGATTGGCTAATTGAGGTAGCAAAGATTAATTAGAAGTCCTGAAATGATAGAACATGCCTAGTCTTTGTCGTTCAGTAATGATGGGTGCATGACTTACTAGCTTCATATGTTTCAGTTTATTTTGTGTACCAAATACTTCATACTAGCACCGTATTCAACTTACTAACTAAAATTGATTTTTGAGTACCCACCCACCTTTTCGATTCAAAACTAGCATGATGAACCAAATTTATGAAGACTTTTCAGTTCATTATTCACTGCAACACAGAGCATAAATGAATTACAGAGCAAATGGGGAAGTACATATTATACGTTATTCCTTTCACGTCAACGTCAGCTCATGAAAGCAGGAATCTATGTGTTAACCAAAGGATGATGATCTAAGAGGAGGGACAACTAATCCTATGGGCGGGAGGGATTTAATGTGCTGTCACAATTGAGAATCTACAATCCACCAAAAAACATTTATTCATGCCATCCTGTGGCGCTGGGGGTATGCCTGGATGCCTAGGCGCCTTCTAGGCGACACCTAGGCAATATGGAGTAACTAAAACCCTGTGGCGTCCTGCGGCCCCTGTAGTACGCCTCAGCACCTAGGCGATGCCTCAAAAACCATGATTCATGCAACTGGGAAAGAAGTAAAAAACACTAAAAAAATGCTAGAGTTTGAACTGAAACAGAATGAAGTTTTTACCTTGAAGTTAAGAAATTATTTCTGGCCCAGGGCATGCTTTTCCTTTTAACATGTTAAGAGTGCTTATCATTTGTTTAGGCAACCAAAAGCATGGAAATATGTTTTGAGACATACAGTAAGGCAAATAATAAGAGCGATCTAGTAATTGAAAACTACAGAATATTGATGTTTGGAGCCCCTAATCTTAGCCGCTTTATTTGATGTTCATTATGTAAGTGATGTTTCCAATAGCAATAGGCATGCAAAAAGAGATATAAATATTCATCTGAATGCATCATTTTTGGTCCTTTTTATAACTTGTTTGCTATGATTTTCTGCTCTCTCTAACTTAGTTGGTTGCTATAATGCCTTTGAAAAACAAACGCAAAGATTGTCAATGATGCTTTCCTGTGAGCAACAATTGAAAATAGGGAAAAGCTAGCAGTCGTTATTAGGTTGTATTTGCTAATTTCATTTCAAGCATCAACTGTCATCGATAAATGATCTGGTTTCCGTCTTCATTTCTTGCTGTTGACCGAGTTCTTGCTGAGATGCATTTCAATTAAACTATGTTGTTGATCACAACTGGATGAATTGACTGTTCTTATGGCTGCCCACTGGTCTGAAGTTTACTCGTTTGTTAAATAGTATCAAAAGCACAGTATTAGCTTTTAGCTTTGAGATATTGATACATTTATCAACGAGCTAAAATTTCTAGTTGAGTCAACCATATGACCCTCATGCAAAATTTCCAATTACATGGTTCGGATCGCCTAGGTGGGGCTAGAACATATAATGTCAAATTAGGTATGTAATCTAAGGTGCTTACCATTTAGCAGCTACTGTCCCCAAGATACACATATAACGGTATATATAGTATATGTCAATTGTGGAGCAAATCTTGAATGTACAAGGAATATGGAAATGCTGATTCCTTACTTGTTGTGTAAATACCTTGTAGTAAACTCATATTCTTTTTTCTTTATGTATATATATATTTTTTTAAAATATATGCTTACACTTGCCATGTCTCATGTTTCAGCAAGAGTGTGAGGAATTAGCCAGGAAGGTAGCTGACCTAACAACTGAGAATAGTGCTCTCAGAGCAGAACTTGACAACCTCAAGAAGGCTTGCCAAGATATGGAAGCAGAAAATTCACGTCTATTGGTGAGCACAATGAGCTTTTCTATCCTTTTTCATCATCACGTGGTGATGCTACTTCTCTCACATAATTTCTTGTCATGTATTATCTAACCTTAACATACTTGCTAAGGGTGGAATTGTTCACTCCCAGGGACCAAGTGTCACAACCACATTGGGAATGAGCATCGACCCACCAAAGGCGCAGCATCATGACGATGAGGGCCAGCTCCACAAGAAATCTAGTAATAATAACAGCAATGGGAACTATGCGGGAGGCAGCCACAAACCGGAGCCTAACACTAGGTGAGAGACAGAGGTGGTGAGGAAAGTGACAAAGATGAGATGAGGTGTTTCTTATCTAACCACAACACCCATCATCAATCAATGTTTTTTCTTAGCAAAGCTGTCGTTTAGTCCTCACAGCCCGCTGGGGCCATGTAGAGTCGCCCCACTGCAGCCATGTATTATTTATGGCTCGTCGCGGTGTGCTTTGTGTTTTTGGGTGTTGTGTAAACCTATTGATGTAGCTATTGTAACAAACCTAGAGAGCCTAGAGTTTTAATGTTTGCTAACTCCTGATGAGGGATGTAACCGGCCAATTTGGTGCCTGATCGATGGTTAGATGAGATGCGAGCAAATATCATTTGATAGCCTGCCTTGCTTTGTTATTTGGATGGTTGCAACTTTGTGGGAGATATTTTTATACTGGTTATTGAAAGTTTGATGTGGTGAATTACTTTCATAATTGCCTTGCATCATTGCACAGTCTTGCAATGTAGGTGTAGTGGCACACTTTGATCATAAACAAAGAGTAAAGTGTAGAAGTATGCTGGCTGCAACTAGCAATGACTGGGATCATGTCCCTAACATGCCTGGTGCCTCGTCCTGGAAATCGAACCTTGACTAGATTAGAAAAGTTTCTAATCCGTGGTAGTAAGGAATCACGCCCAGTATCTTCGCTTTGCAAACTTGGATCATACTACACAAGTAACTAGTTCAATTTGGACAGAAGCTTCTAGAAACTTCAAAGCTGTTATTCTCCATGGACCGATATCTGCAATCAGGACATTTTTCCCCTGTAGTGTTCATTCCTTTGGTCTCTCAATCTTTCTTGCAACGTTTCTCATTGCAAATTTTCCTACAATGCATCATGCCTCGATGATAATCATTGGACTCGGCATTTGGTGTAGGCATGGATGAAAACGGTACGGATATTTTTCGACCGTATTCGAGACTGAATTCGTTTACAGGGTTTAAATCCATCCGTATCTGTGTCTGGATATCCAACATCCGATACCGTATCCGTATCCGAATATTAAAATCTTATATTTATGATGTCGATAACCAATCGTATCGTATCCGGTATGGTTGACACTATCCGTATTCGAATTCGAATCCGGGCCTAAATATGAAAACAAATATGGTATAACAGATATCCGTTCGTATCCGATCCGTTTTCATCAGGAGGTGTAGGCATGGCTATGTGGTGGCAAACTAAACGAACCTACCAACATATATTCAAGTTCTCACAATTTATTTTTGAATTTTTAGTGGTAGTAGCATGCCCGCGGCCCGCCAACACTAAGACGCATGCAATGGTTTTGCCAATATTGAGGTCTTTTGGAGATGGTCACCGTTGGTAGAGTGTTTGTGTATAATTATGTGGTGGAAATGGGCACTTGGAAAAACTGGGTTCCAATTTGAATGTCCAGGTCTGAATATCTACGTCCAAATGGGGTACAAGCGAAAATGGCAAGGTTGAAAAGGATATATACGACAACAAAGAGTTAAAAACAGAACCTGCGTGCATTTGATATCTGCCATTTTTTAAAAAGATTGTGAAACATGCTTTTGTTCTCAATAGACTACAGTTAGATAATTTTCTCTTACAATATTTACCTTTTTCTTGTTAAATTTCATTTCCCATTTCAAATCTTCAATGCTCCGCTGCCGCTTTCCCTTCTTATAAAACGGTCTCCAACTCCAAACTCCACTATTACCATCAGCTTGCGCCCTTATGCTCGAACGAAAATAGATTCATTGAGCTTGTCATTTGATTTCACCCAATCTTGGAGAGAGAATTTTTTTCTAGAATAGAGATTTTCTCATGACCACAAGTACAAGAAACTTGTCATTGTTAGACATGCTTGTGACAGAGCTAATAAGGTCGTATTAGAAATGCAATGGAGTGCTATCTTTGTGATGAACATAAATGCTTGAGTTATAGTAGTCAAATCGACTTCTAAACTTAGTAACATGGATCCAGATTGAGGTCCATTTGGCATGGCTCCATCACCGGCTCCTGGAGCTTTTTATTTTTTGAGCCGTTGATTGCCCAACGAGATAAAATTAAATCGCTCTACCCATGGAGCCCTTGCTGAGATTGTATTGGTGTGGGGTGAAACTATAAATAGTTGCTTCACTCAACTACACCTTGCTCCGGAGAGCCAATGCTGAGATTCTATGAAAACATGTTTTAAGAAGCTTTAATATTTTTTTTAAATTACACAGCACAACATAGATGCTCATAACACGCACGCATACTCACCCCTATGAACACACGTATACAAATCCTACCCCTGCCCTTATAAGCACCTCCGAAGGACTGAGCACCCGGCAGATCTGTAGATTTTCGAAGTCGCCATTGGCGCCTCGTCGTCGATAGGAACGTCGCTTATCACTTAATGCATAATGCCATTTAATCCTTAGAAAAATCACAGGAAAAGGTGCAGACACCAGGATTTGATCCCTGATGGGTAGCGTTCCACTGAACCGTCCTACCATTGGACTACAAGTCAATTCGCTTCAGAGCATCTCGAACAGTTTTGTATTTTTTCTTTTGCAAAACATAAAGTTTGCCAACTCCCAAATAAAAATAGCAGAGCTAAAAATAGTCGATCTCCAATAGTTTAGCATTTTCCGGCCAGAGCGTCAGCAGGAACACGGCGAGGATGAGGATCTTGACGATGCAATCGATGGTCCAGGACAGGCTGCTCTTGTCCACCTCGTCCGACGGCGGCACGGCACCGTCGTCGGAGCCCGCGGCGATGCGGGCGAATAGGGCCTCGGCGCCAGTGATCAGCGACACGCTGTACCCGACCGCCTGCATGCCCAGCATCACCAGCGACACGTACGGCATCACGTCCGTGTTTGCCTTGATGTACATCAGCTGGCTCAGCTCCACGGCGATTGCCGCCGCCAGCGCCGGGATAGGATGTCCTACCGCTGCTCCCGGTACATGATCGGCAGCGTCTGGAGCTTCGTCGCGTTGAAGTGCAGCAGGTCCCCGGGGTCGCGCGTGCTGGCGATGTGCACCTTCACCGTGGGGTTGATCAGCCACCGCGTCGTCGCCGGCGGGTAATCCACCCTCATCTCGATCGAGCAGTCCATGCCATCCTCGACCTCTTTCAGCGTCGGGTCCGCGGCGTGGGCGTTTGCCAAGTGGTCTACGGCTTGGCAAAATTGCCAAGTTTTCTCCGTCAATTGCCAAGTTGCTCAAATTGCAAAATTCAAATGCATAACTGTTGAATACCTCATTTCGAGATTTTTGATAAATTACAAGAATGCAAACCCTAAATGCAAAACTGTTGGAGATGCTTAAGAAGCTTTAAATGCAAAGCCGTTTTGACTATGATTCATGAAAAATAGCTCCACCGGCAGAACAAACTAGGCCCCCACCCCGCTTGGCCCAAATAATTGTTTATGGTTCGCACAGCACCAGCCCACATATCATTTACTCCACTGCATGCACATATCAGCCCACACACCATTTGCTCCACTGCTGCACATATAGGCCCACACATCCAGTACATTGACAATGGCAGGTACCGGATCACTTGTCTTTTCTTTTTCCTCTCAAAAAAACTTGTCTTTTCTTTTAATAAAGAAAAATTTCTGCTCCTATTAATTGAGCCTGTACATGAGCAAAGCAGCTAGAAGACAATGTGGTTGGATCACCACCGACACCTTGTTCCTTTTGAGCACCATGGAATTGATCTCTTCGATGAAGATGATGGAGGCTTCATGACCTCAAGTTACTTTCTAAGGTTGCTCTCGCTCTCCCTAGCCAAGAAATGATCTCTAGGTGAACAACCCATTGTTTTGGTGTAGTTTAGACGTAATCACCAATGGTTTCAATTGATGTGGGTTGTGAGCATCTTTACATGGACTGGACTGGATCAATGAGGGGACTGTGCTTTTATGGTCTGAGATTGGTTTTGGTTTGGATCTAAACCAAGTAGCAGCTTTAATAGAAATCACTGGTTGGTTATTTGGCTTCCTCCAATACCGCAACACATAATTGACGTAGCTTAGAGATATAATAGGAGATTGTCATAATAATGTATAAAAGTTGGATTGGGTTTAGAAATGTTGTAGGCGTGCTAGATACTTGATGTAAGTATGAGAAATTATATTTGTCACCGAAAGCCTCACAAAATATATATAGGATATGAATGGATCTAAACTAGCATGTTGTTTGGGTTACGAGCTTGTGCATGTATTTTTTAGTGAGCTCATTCATCTTGAATGAATGAAGGCATAGGATGCCATTTTGTTGAGTCCATGGTGTAGGTTAATGCAAATTGCTTCCCGGTAACAAAAGGTAGCACCAGAACAACCATTAGCTTTGATCAGTTTGCTAATAAGTGATGCTTCATATCATCAGTTAAAAGTTGACCACCAGAGGGATGCATGGCTAAAGTCTAATGATCCACCGAACGTGCATTGCTCGCCTGAAGTGGCAATAATTCAAGAATCGTTAAGCTTGTCATTGGATTTCACCCAATTTCCAGGAGAAGATTTCTTTTTGGCCACAACCTCTGTTTTGGCATTGCCAGTAGACAGTCGTGGCACTTCCGGGTGATCCGCCGCCGCCCCTTCTCCTGCTTGGCCAATGTGGACTGTAGACCCCTAGAGATCGATTAGGGTGGGGGGGGGGGGGTGGGTGGTGATATCGTGACCTGCTGTTTTCTTTTGCAGTTGCAACTAGTAGTGCCTTGAAGCCTATCCTCTCGTACGATGCAGCCTCCTCTGTCTCGTCTTTTATTGAAGAAATCCACTGTCTCATCTCCATGTGGGTTTGTCTTCTGCTGCCCGTCAGGTGCTCTATTATGTTATTGGTGGCTTGGTGCTAACTGGATTCGTATATGTTGAAGGCCTTAGGTGCTCAGATGATTAATCAAATGGTCATTATTTACTCAGATCATCAAGGTTAGCAACAATGGAAATCACAAAACTTGTTCTTAACATTTTCAACTACTACTGATAGCTTGGAAGGCATATGTATAGGACTGTGATTTCTATAATTCTGTTACCTCTTTGGTGTATTTACATGCATTCCAGTGAACTCGTTTAACATGAATGGATTTGTTTCTAGGATGCAGATGTTGGGAAATGCACACCGTATAGAGGCATGAACGAAGCAGAAAAATTGGGCTAGATCCATGTGTTTGTGCTTATTAGGCTGTGTTTAGCTAAAGATACGACCGATCTTCATTCCTTAGCTGCGGTGACGTTTTTTGGTTGCTGACAATTTCTGTTCAGGTTATACTTGAGCAAGTGTTGTAGTTACATATCAAATTCCAACCAAGCTATGTACTGTGTTAGATTTGGGTATATAAATTAAAGCTGCCAATGGTTTGGGTTAGCACGTCCAATGGATGAATTTGATTTCGACTATAGTTCTTCATCTCACTTGACTAATGAATAGTGAGCCTCCAATTAATAAGTCAAATGATCATTATCTTCAAAGATCCCCTGAGGTTAGCAACAATGGAAATCACAAATTTTTTTCTTGATATATGTAACTACTAGCTGACAGCTTGGAAGTCATATGCATAGGGTTGCGGTTTATATTAGGGTTAATTAGATCTATGTGATTATAATTTCACTGTATTTGAAGCACACCATTACTATTCAAGAAACTATACTACTAGTGGCAATAGCAGGCACGTGTTATGGCGGCGACGGCATCGGAGAACCATAGAAAGATAGAGCTTGGATGGGAGAGGGATATGACAAGTTCTTGGTGTGCTCGCGCAGAAGCACGTAGAGTTAGCGGATCTCTTCCGTCATGCCGATGTCGATCTCGAAGTCAAATCTGCCAAACCATCTCAGGGCAGCGTAGATGCTGTTGTGACAGTTCATGGTGCCCATCACCATGTCGTGAGTGTGTTTTGTCGCTTGATGATCTCATCCATGAGTGTCAGTAGCTTGCAGATGATGTGGCTCACTACCTACCGTGGGTTTTGTTGCTTTTGGGCACGTTGATGAAGACAATGGAGGCGGCCTCAAAGCAAGGGAAACCGAGGCCCTTTCGAAGGTTGCTCTCGCTCCCCTCAGCCAAGAAATGATCTCCAAGTCATTAACATAGAAGAAGAACACTCTGGTCTCAGTCGACTCTGCCCACATGATGAATCTTGTTGGAGATTGGTGGTTTGTACAAAAGGATCTCTTTCGATGGCTTCACTTCAATAGGCTTGAATAGATTGGAATGATTTAGTAAGGTGACTATGATTTTATGCTCTGGGATTGGTTTTGGTTTGGATATAAGCCCATTAGCAACTTTAATAGAAATCACTGGTTGGTTATTTGGCTTCCTCCAATACCACATCATATGAATAATTCACATAGCTTAGAAATATATTGAGAAATTGTCGTAACACATATAAGGGGGTGCTGATAGGTGATGTAAGTAGCAGAAATTATATCTATCACTGCAAGTGTTACTAAATATATATAGGATATAAATGGAGCTATGTTGTTTGGTTACCAGCTTGTGCATGTATTTTGTGTGAGCTCATTCCTCTCGAATGAACGAAGGCATAGGATGCCCATTTTGTTTTGTCCATGGTGTAGGTTAATGCAAATTGCATCACGGTAACAAAAGGTAACACCACAACAACCATTTGATCAGTTTGCTAATAAGTGGCGCTTCGCATTAACAGTTAAAAATCGATCACCAGAGGGATGCATGGATAAAGTCTACTGATCCATCGAACATCCATCGTTCGCCGGAAGTGGCAATAATTTACGAATCATTGAGCTTTCATTTGACTTCACCCAATTTCCTAGAGAAAATTTTGTCGTGGCCACAAGTAGGCGTGCTTGTAACAGAGCTAAGGTTGGAGTATTACAAATGCAATGGAGTGCTAGCTATGTGATGAACCTGGATGCTTGTGTTAAGCAGTGGCAATTGCACCTAGTGCCTCTCCTCTGTCTCCGTGTGGGTTCGTCTTATGCTGCTGATTAGGTGCTCCGTTATGCTATCGGTGGCTTGGTGCTAATTGGATTTGTACATATTGAAGGGCTCAACCGCTCAGGTGCTCAGGTGATAAGTCAAAGGATCATTATTCACTCAGATCCCAAGGTTATCAACAATGGAAATCGCAAAACTTTTTCTTAACGTAAGCATCTACTACTTAGCTTGGAACGCACATGTAAAGGATTGCGATTTCTATTACTATACTTTGTAGCTCTGCCTCTTTGGTCTACTTACATGTTTCATGCATCCCATGCGAACTCATTTAACTCGAATGGATCTTTTTCTAGGATGTGGATGTTGGCAAAATGAAAAATGTATAGAGGCATGAACAACCCAGACAAACTAGGCATGTATTTGCACCTTATTCATTTTTTATATTTTTAAATACACAGGAAGGCACCGAAGCATTATGCTGTCTTTAGTCAAAGACCAGTAGAGATGCACGTGCGACACGTACGTGTCTCCAAAACATATTTTCTTGTAACAGATGGATTATCAAAAAACAATGTAAAGTCAATGGAACGAAGTTCTAGGTCCATGCCCAAAGTCTAGGATGAAATGGCAATACATGCACTTAGTAATTTAATTTGCTTGATTTAAAATAATTATCTGGTATGTTATATTGTAGCAAATTTAATATAGGCAATAATAAAACACAACAACTTGCATTATTAATTTAATTTGCACATCACTGATTTTAAAAAAATTATTAGCAAACTTCAGATATCTAACTAATAAAAAATAAAGCACAACAACTTGTATTAGTAATTTAATTTCTCATTAATGATTCAAAAGAATTACCTGGTATGATATACTGCAGCAAACTTAAGATAGGCAATAACAAAGCACAACAGCTTGTACTACTCACCTTGCAGAAGTCATGATCTTTATTTTCTTGGCCTCGCCGGCTATATTGGATACATCACTGAGTCAACGTGAGCCACTATGTCCCGTCAATCATGGGATAACGACCATCAATATCTAACTGCACTTCTTTTGATCACCATTGATCTAGATAGAAGCTTTCAGCAAAATTAGTAAGGAATTTTGTCCATTGCTTTTTCTCTCCAACATGCATTTGATTAATCTTTTGGTTAAGTTTCTGTTCAGCTGCTTCGTTTATTTTCTTTTTTTTTTTTGCTCTCGATAACACCGTTGGTACTCGCGGTTCCTAGCACGTATTTCCACTTTCTTATGATCGATGGTCCTTAACGTCCCAATTTCAACAACATCCATACATCTGCACAACCTAATTTATCCCGATAAAAATGAATTTGAATTTAATTAATTTGATTTAAATTTAAGAAATGTATATTTTGTCTAACCTTCAATAAATCCATGGATCAGGTGGGTTTGCATATTTCGACTGACCTTTAATGAATCAATTGATCCGATTGTGCTCCACACAAATTGGTAGAAGAGAATGACTTTGAAAGCACAGGATATATTAAAGTTGTTGCTCCACAACAATTGGTAAAAGAGGATAAGACGAATATGTAATATCGTACTCCCTCCATCTCAAATTGTAGTTCACTTTGACTTTTTTTGATGCATGCATTTTGCTATGTACCTAGATAAATAATATGTCTAGATACATAGCAAAATGCAGGCATCTAAAAAGTCAAAGTGAAATATAATTTAAGACGGAGGGAGTATTTTACAAAAAGAAAAAGAATTATGTAATATTGTACAGGAAGAGGATGATATGTGTGCATATATTAAGGCCATGCATGAAATCTGTGTAGGACACGGTTCGCAGCTCAAAAATTTTACAATATACTACTTGTTTGCTATGTGTTTCTTCAAAAATATGCAACGTTTCTAATTTGCTTCGTAATTGAACAATTCTATAAACAAAACTGCAATGCATCAAACACGTACTCTAGAAATTAGATTAACATGTGTAACTTCTTGAGATATACCGAATCTGATCTCTTGAAACAAGATTACAGTACTCATCATGGTAGATAGATGATCTGACTTCTTTGTAAAGAACTCAAGATTATACAAGAGTAAGACACCGAGGTATTCCTCAGTCAGCCACCAGGATAAGGAACAGGAGTGTGTTGCTTGTAGCTTCCGGCTTGATGCGCGTGCTTTGCTGGACTCATCATATACGTATGCATGGTTATTCCTCTTGGCTTTTGAATGACTTCAGCGAGGCCGATGATGATCCATTGAGGCATTTTTTTTAAATTTAATTCTTTTTAATCAAAAAACTAAAAAAACCGTTTAAAACATAATTCCACCCGGTATCCCCTTTGGTCGCGTCAAAACATTTGGCGCGACCAAAGCACTGTGTTGCGTCAAATGTTTTGGCGCGACCAAAGGGGAAACCGTGGCAAGAGTGTTGATCGGGGTCACCGTAGATCCCACCCCATCGCGCCACATGCATTGGCGTGACAGGGTGGTGCTCTTTTAAGCATACAAATCTTGATCAAAATTTTTACTATAGTTTAGTCACTTAGATTTTGACTAAGCACTAAATTACTACAAAATTTTTGCTATGGTTTAGTCACTTACCATGGTTATGGTGGTTTTTTTCTAAACCATAGTAAAAATTTTGTTGCATGCTTTTTCGTACACCAGCTTAAAAACCCAGTCGAGCCAAAGAAAAGCCTGTCGCACCAATGCATGTGGCACGATGGAGTGGAACCCACTGTGGCCCGGTCAACCCCTTTACCACGGTGTAATGTTTGTCGCGTCAAAACATTTGACGCGATACAGTGCTTTGGTTGCGTCAAATGTTTTGGCGCAACCAAAAGGGATACCAGGTGAAATTATGTTTTAAACGGTTTTTTTATTTTTTAATTAAAAAAAGATTAAATTAAAAAAAGCATCCATTGAGTAGAGGTAGGAAGGCAGCCAGCCGATTGCGTCCATGGCAGCAGAGTGCGGGGGAGAGGATGACGTCGCAAGGGGGGCATGTTCGGCGGCGTGCGTGGGCAGGACAGGGCTGGGCGATGACATCTATTTTTTTTTTTTTAACCCTGGAGGTGTGCGTTTTTTAGGTATAGTAATAGCCCGGGGGTGTATGCGTGCGGTGCGGGTATAATTTGTCTCGGTGAAGAAAACGCTGTTGATGTCATGGAAGTTAGTTTTTACCACTAATAAATATCATAATAAATATTTTTATAATCACGAGAAGCTAAGCCCCATTTTTTAGTTTTTTTCGTTTTTTCAAACAATTATATTAATTTTGCAGCGGCATTTATTAACCTTATCTTACCATAAATTGATCGGTTAGCTCAAATTTGTTTCATCCAAA
Organism: Bothriochloa decipiens; assembly: GCA_023333625.1. Classification (NCBI taxonomy): domain Eukaryota; kingdom Viridiplantae; phylum Streptophyta; class Magnoliopsida; order Poales; family Poaceae; genus Bothriochloa; species Bothriochloa decipiens. Next base: position 17,364,366 of record CM041630.1, read on the forward strand.
CTGTAGTACCCTGTGGGCGTCGATGTTTACCTGAACCTATCATAAGAAACTCCTATAAATGGAACAATAATTACTATGACTTATTATATGTTATAAGTACATATGGAGCAAAAATTGCAGCAACGGCATGTGGTTATTACTGAAACAAATTGCTTATTCCAGCCACTTTTGGTTAGAAAAGAATGTAACTTGATAAGAGTAGAAAAGTGCTTATTACAACTGCCTTCACGAACTATATAATCCAATTTCTACAATCAGAGCATTTGATCAACTTGCAGTAGGCTCCACCTTCTTAGCCCATCTTAGACATGGTTAAAAAATGATTAGTATAATCTGGAGCACACAACTTAACAATGGTATGAACAATGTTTGATAAAAAAAATATAATCAGAGAAAATATGTGTTTTTAGTATCAAAATTGAAAAGTATATTTGATTGAACAGAATTCTTTGCTGCAATCTCAACATGTTGATATCTACTGATAAAGTATACATCATATATATTAACTGCAGTGGGTCTGAAGCTAAAATGCCTGGAGTGTGCACCCGGAGTCCGGACCATGTGCTTATCAACTCTGGAAAGCATAAGCTTGAGAGAGCCCACCAAAATTCCGTTCTTTTTCCTATACACACAAATTGATTTAGTGAAAAAGGAAACTGCATAGAAAAAATAATTTCCACTCGCTTTTGGGGGAGAAGCAAGCGACGGTGGTAGGGTAGTAGGCCCAAGCATCAAGGAGTGCATCGAGACAGCGGATGATGACGCTGCGCGGCTACGACTGTCGACCGTGCAGTTGGCGATGGTGTCCGTCTTGGATTCTCAGCCGGCCAGGAGAATTCCACGGCCCCACCACTCTGTCGCCGGCATCGGTGAAGATGGAGAAGTGCCTATGGTAAGGGTTTGTTGCGAGCCGGATTTAGTACGTCAACGGTGACGTCCTGGCGCCGCGCTTGCCGGTAGAATATTGTCTTGGTGAAAAAAAAAACCAACGGTGGCGACGAAATTATATGGCAGGAACGTAAACAAATCTTACATCTTACGCGATGACCTACTTGTCAGGAGGTAAGACGGCTTAATATCCCTTAGATCAAAATCTTAAGTCACATTTAACGGTAAGACATAGGGTGGGTATGAATTCTCAGGTAACGTGTATTTATCAATTCTTTCGCTCTTTTATAGTAAAATAGATAGATATGATTGGTCTTGAATCATACGTGTGGTGATGGTTTTGTGGGTTGCTCATGACTTCTGTTCAGATTGTATTTGGAAGTGGGATGCATATCAAATTCCAACCAAGCCAATAGATGAGTTTGGTTTGGACTTTGGCTCAAGTCTACAATTCGTCCGCCTCGGAGCACTACGTTGTCCCATGTGCTATTGATGTCAATCTCGTTGCTGAACCTGCCAAACTGTCTCAGGGTGGGGTTGATGCTACAGTTCATGTCACTCATGACAATGATATACACACACATTAAGACCGTCCATGAGAGTGAGCAGCTAGGAGACATTGATGGACATGACCCAATTTCTCGAATGCCTTCGTGAGGTTGCTCTGGCTCTCTCCAAGCTAACTTTGACATGATATCCGATCCATTGACATAGAAGAAAACACTCAGGTCTCTTTGGCCACCACCTAGGTGATCAAACTCTTCACAGAGCTAGTGGTCCGTACAAAATTATCCATTTTGGTGAGTTCATGTTGATGGACTTGAACAATTGTTAGCACTTCGTTACACCCGACAGAAGCAAACGTGATGAGATGGCATTGGATGTTGGGTATTGGCATTCAACAATCACGTTGAATTTAGTGCCGACAACGGTTGGTTATATGGCTTCCTCCAATACCACATCAAATAAATAATTCACATATCTTGGAAATATACGAGGAGATTGCCATAACATATATATTATATGTACAAATCTGGATTGGGTTTAGAAATGTTGTAGGGGTGTGCATAAATTACATCTATCACTAAAAGCCTCACTAAATATATATAGGATATGCATGCTATTTGGGTTACCAGCTTGTGCATGTATTTTGTGTGAGCTCATTCGTCTCGAATGAATGAAGGCACATAACGCCATTTTGTTGTGTCCATGGCGTAGGTTAATGCAAATTGCATTGCGGTGGCAAAAGGTAACACTAAAACAACCATAGCTTCACTCAATTTGCTAATAAGTGATGCTTCATATTAGTATTCAAAAGTTGGCCACCAGAGGGTGTTAGAATATCTTGTATTCGGTTATGTGCTGACTGGGGTACACGTGATGATTGCTTCTCAAGTCAAGGAAGATATGGGTCCATGGTAGATTCGGTTGTTAGATAGAATAGCCTTCAGGTTGTTGTAAACTTGTGTTGTAGGATAGAGTAGATGGATATCCTTGATGTACTTGTTGTGCAAGATGTACTGCCACGCTTGGGGGCTTTTCCCAGCCTATATTAACATGGAGCTGTGTACCTGAGAAGGTAACACGTTACAGCCATTCTTTCAGAGAGATTACTGGATAAGTCTGCTGATCCATCGAACATCTAATGCTCGCCTGAACTGGCAATATCATCCCAGTGTGAAGACTTCATATCATATAGTTCTGCACGTTGCTTCGGCATTTTTTTATTTTTCTAAATTTGTAAATATGCAATGTGCTAATCCTATTCTCTTCTAATAAGGTCAAGCTCTAACAACAGACGATTAATTCAAGAAACATGTGTGCTACACATGGGGGAACGTTATGTTGAAAAGTTCATGTAAATTAGAGACAATGAGACATGGTTGACAGAACTGAGTTTGCAATATCAGTTAGTTGGTTGAAAAGCCGCCGATTGTGGAATGGAAAATTCTGGCAAAACTATTTAAAAAAAGAGAGATTGTACGTTCTCTGGTTGTAAAACTGTGATGAGGTAAGACCAATGGTGATGATTGGGCTAGCTAGACTAGAACTCATCATCAGAGCATGCATGGTTGGGTGCCTCACGCTTTGATCCGCGGCAGCTTTGATTGCTGGAAGCCTGCGAACATATCTAATCTAATCTAATCTAACCTAATCTAATATCTCTATATAGTTCATACCCACTAGCAATTAATTCTCCTAGAGCTCAATTCTCGTGCTGCCACATCACCTCTGTCAACTACTTCGTGTACCTCTCGGGCTGCCATCTCTACACCTCCCTCTCAAGTCTCAACACTGCATCACATTATTGCTATATCAATTTCTCTACCACAGTAATTACTGCACCTAAACCGACACTGCAAACACATACGAAAGACACTGAACGATGGCAGGTGCTTTTACCACGTTTATAATGGCTGAAGAAACTGAACCATCACCATCACCACTGCCTTCACGTTTATAATTATAATAGTTGTGTGTGTATGCCTTCCTCCACACTGCCTTCACGTTTATAAAGATAGATGTGTGTGTATGCCTTCCTCCGCATGCCCACAACAAGCATCGTGCCTGTCAAGTGCTGCATCGGAGTCGCGCCCCATGCTCTCCTCGAGCGCCGAACTGCCGTCCTGCCGCTTCGTCCCGGTGCCAACGGCCACCCCCTTCTCCTAGCACCAGCGCCCATGTCATGTCGATGCTCGGTGGTCGAGCTTCCTTTTGCAGCACCGACGGCCGCCCGTGATGCGGTCCTTCCTCTTGAGTAGGTGGCCACCTACTCTGCTGTGACGGTGGCCGGGACATTCACGTGGCCTTATACTATTCGCACTCATAATCCTTTAAATCTCTCATCTAAAAAGAATATTTTATCCTGGTCATCAATATTCTTTCCTCTATATTAATTTTTTCCGCACCCATACATCCTTTATATCTCTCCTTTATGCGTCATGGACCCCACAAGTCAGGTTTATTATAATATTTCTCAATCCCCTCGTTCCTCTCACTCCCCCTCCGTCGGCCCCTTCTCCCCTTCTTCTTCCTCCCCATTCTCTCTCTTCGTCACCAGTGGTCATAGGTGCCCGGCAGCGGGGCTGCCCGCACGGGTCGCCGGCGGTGGCCGCCCGCGCGCCCAGCGGCGGGGCTGCCCGCGCAGCTCGGTGCCGGGGCCGCCCGCGCGCCCGACGGCGGGGCTGCCCGAGCGGCCCGGCGACAGGGCCAGCACCGGCTCCCTCGATGGAGGCGCGCGGCTCGGCGGCGGGGCTCCCCCGCGTGGCCTCCCTCCTCCCTCCGCCGACTTGTGCCCTCCGCCAGCCTCCCTTCTCCCTCCGCCGGTCCACCCGTGTCCTGAGGTCGTCGGAGCAGCAGCAAGTCGCCAGAGCCATCATCCTCGCCCTCTTCCCCACCGCCGTCGGTGCTTCTCGGGGAGGGCCACCGCCGCGCCGCCTTCGGTCCTCAAGGAGGCAGAGGTGGATGAGGAGCGCGCGTACGGCTGCCGGAGCAACAGCAAGTCGGGCAGGGCGCGGCTGCCGGCGTGGGTCTGGGCACATCTGCGGCGCCGGTAAGGGCGCGGCCAGCCCCGCCGGTCGAGCTCCGGGTGCTCCTCCTCCTCGCGCGTGGCGGCGGAGCTCCGGAGCGCCTGCTCCTACGCCCGGAAGGTCCCCTGCTCCTGCGCCCCTTCTCCCTCGGACGCGGCGGCCTCTGTGCTCCTCGGGCGTGGCGGCACCCCCTTCTCCCTTGGGCGTGGCGGACAAGTGTGGGCAGACGGCGGTCATGGAGTGGAGCTCTGGCGGCTGGACCCTCTCCTTTCTCCTCCCCTTTTCCCTCGGGCGGTGGAGCAGGACGAGTGAGGGCCCACGCTTGGTACATACCGGACGATGTCGTACCGCCTGGACAGACACTGGACCAGGAGCCCTCCTGCACTTTACAGGAGGCCGCCCAGGACACCGCTACGGCCGTTTTGGTCCTGGATCCGGCTTTACCGGACACGGTCCAGGACCCGCTGCGGATAGTCTTAGCATCGACAGTGCCGCAGTGTCACACCCCTTTCTCCGTGTCGATGAGCTCCCGAGCGGCGGTGCCGTGCCCGGTGCCCCTTCATCTCGCGCGGGTGAGCTCCCTATCTTCATCATTGCGTTTCATGATAGCCGGACAGTGATGGAATAAAGAGAGAACATAGCCGGTGAGACCCCTCTAAAGAGTTGCTATGGGCTTCCGCGCGCTGGACCAATGCTCCTCTCTCCTCCGCATGGATACCGTACGGATCTAAAGACACACCATTGCTCGACCGCTTTAGCTTTGGACATTTGGTTGAAACAGAGTACCACAAAGTCAACAATTAAGAGTAGCTAGATCATTTTCTTCAATAAGTTTGTTCACAGGCTTTCAAGAATCATGGATCCTCTAAATAGAAATCTTTATTTTGTGCCGTACACGGATGGGTTTGTTTATTGGATCATGTATTTTCGTTTCAAGCATGTGGAGCTCACTTGATATCTACGTGCAATGTGAACAATGCTACTATTGTCAAAAAAAAAAAGTGAACAATGCTATTTTATAACTTTTTCCCTTTTCTACTAGAGCCATCTGTGCTGCGATGCTTCCCGATTATGCGTAGGTGTATTAGAATCATAATGAATTTGGTTATCTATCATCCATAAATTAATTAAATTGTTAACTTCATATATCATCTGGAGTTATTCATATCTTTTATTTATTCATCAAACATTCACTTGATTAATCAGAAAAGAATAAAAAATTTCTTAAGTTCCCACACCAACGTGCGGGGATTCAACTAGTTATTATTCATCCACGTCCAACTGTCACTTGCGGCTGTCATCTCCGAATGTTCTGTGGCGTTTGTGGGCCAATGTGGACTCCTTCCCTACAAATGCTGCTGCCTAACCTGTGTGGGTTCGTTTCTGCTGCTGCTCGCCGGCTCATGTGCTCTGTTATTGCTATTGGTGCTAACTGGATTCGTATACATCGATTGATTGATTGTTTGGTTGAAGGGCTATAACTTTGCATGAGCGTGAGGCAGATGGGAGACGATGCACCTCTTGCCTCCCCACGTCGGTGGATATGATGTCTTCTCAGCTTTCTCAAACGCTTTTAGATGTTGCTCTGCCTCTACCCAGGCCAACTTTGACATGGTCTCTGGTCCATTGACAGAAGAAAATACGTACTCAGGTCTCTTTCGCCACCAACTGTGTGATCAGAGTCTTCCCGGTACTCGTGGTCTGTACAAGAGACCGCATTTCGGTGGGTTCATCATGTTGATGGTCTTGAACAACTGTGTCCTGCAGCTGTCTGAGTGGAAACTCCGCTAGTGAGCAAGCGTGCAGAGCTATGGTGTGCTAGGCCATTAGGAATGGATGGGTAGTGGAACATTCAAATTGATTGAGAACAGGACGAAGCTAAGATAAAATGTTGCTGGGGTCGGTACAAAACACAGTACTTGTAACCTTTAGCTTATAATAATAATGCTATAATCTTTCAAAAAATAATACTATGGATAGTAGTAGTAACCAATAATATATAACACTATAGATTATATTATACCTCACTCAATGTATATATTATTTTCATGAGGAGGCCTCTTTATTTGGTATGGCTCCTGGGGATCTGGTCTTTCTCCTAATTCCTGTAATTTTGGTGTTTGCAAATGTAGCGAGGAGTCATTTTGGTCGAGGTTGAAAGCTAGACCGAGAAAGAGGGCAAACTGGCGGAGCCAAAAAAATTTTAGCTCCACTGTGCTGCAGTGTTGCTACAATGGTACACATTGGTGGAGTTGGACGGAAACTCTAAAAATCAACAACTTGCCTTGGGCCCTTGTGTAGTTGCATTGCAAATCTGGGCACTTTGGCTACCACTTAGTTACCAGATACGATTGGCATGACATCGGCTCGGGTAACCCCGGCGACCCAACGTAGCTTTGCCCCTGATTGATAACCAGTTTGAAGCCATAGTTGTGGTTTGGCTTTGGTTCAATCACACAATGATTTGGATTGGTATAGGTTGGGAGCATTAGTACCTGGACTAGACAGATTCAGTGAGGTGGCTATGCTTTTATAGTTTGAGGTTGGCTTTGGTTTGGATGTGAGCCCATTAGCAAGTTTAGTGGAAATCACTAGTTGCTTATTTGGTTCCCTCCAATACCATATCGAATAAATAATTCAAAAACCTTGGAAATATATTGGGTTTAGAAATGTTGTAGGGGTGCTAGATACTTGATGTATGTAGTAGTAGAAATTATATCTGCCACTGAAAGTCTCACTAAATATATATAGGATATACGAATGGAGCTAAACCTTAGCATGCTGTTTGGGTTATCAGCTTGTGCATTTATTTTGTGTGAGCTCATTCATCTTGAATGAATGGACGCATAGATGCCATTCTGTTGTGCCATGGTGTAGGTTAATGCAAATTGCATCACGGTAACAAAAGGTAACACCACAACCACCATTAGCTTTGATGAGTTTGCTAATAATAAGTGATGCTTTATATTAGCAGTCAAATAATTGACCAGCACAGAGGGCTCTATGCATGGATTAAGTCTGCTGATCCATCGAATTTTCAATGCTCGGCTGAAGTGGCGATATCATGTATCCCGTTTAAAGAGTTCATATCATAGCTGCTGTTACTGTAAAGTTCAAAAACGCTGGTTACTTCTTTTTTTTTTTAATGTAATGGCAGGAGCTCTGCCTTTCGATTAAGTAGAATATAATTGGTCTAGTTTTAAGGAAAAACTAGGCCTAAAAACCTTACATACACACAAATCCCCCAAGAATACAAAAGCCATGCCAACTAATCCATGGCAACCCTCTTACACACAAGGTAACACAAGAAAACAAACAACACCCACCGCATCTTCTCATTGCCGAGCTTGTCAACGCTGGTTACTTACAGCCGATCGATATAGAAGTTTGTTTTATCAGTTCAAAAATAGAACTTTTATATAAAGCAAAGGTTCTGGAGAACAAAAAATAGATCCACGGTGAAATCGATAGATAGTCCTGCAGCTTCAGCCGTCATTAGGTTGCGCTCTATCATCCACATGAATTTGACTGTCATTTGCTTCACCGTGCAGTAGAACTAGGACTTGGCTCTGCACCGGCACCATATAAAGTTTTAAACTAGCGTCGTGCCAGTAGACGCAAAACACCACAAGAATCCATGACGTCTCAAGAAGCTAGCACAACAGTAAAGGCAAATATATTACTTTTGACCTTTATAGTTCTATACTTCTATTTAATTTGGTGTTTCTTCCTTTGTCATTTTGCTATAAATTATGCGTATGAATTGTGCTATAAATTATGCGGAGCTAACTGCATGTCGACTAAGGATCTATTTGGATCCATATATTATTACCACTATGCCTATCGGACAATGCTAAAGTACTCCATTTATTTGCTACAGATCATTCAATATTCAGACTATTCATATTCTCACAGGTACGATGTCTGTCGGTATCCTGACAATGCATAGTGCTAATGGCAGATGATCATTCTGTGTTTTCCATGAAAAATCAGATACAAAATCTGAGTTATCAGTACGCTATCGTCAGACACCTTTTTTTCTATTAGGGACAGTAGGTATCACCTCTTCTGATCCTGCAGTTCCCCAAGAAAGTCACCTCCGTTTGCTCCAACCTTAGTAGTGAATCATGCGTTGCTTCATCTGGGGACTCCACAGCGCAAGATAAGGCACTTCCATCATGGGTATCAACAGGCAGTTCAGCAGGAGCAGCTGCTTGGTGTCACCTTCGTGCACAACACATTCTATTCCATGAACTGAACTGTACGAGATATATACACAAGCGCCGCACAAATGCAGCCACACACGCGACACACACATGCAGCCGCACAATGCTCAGTCTAACACTCCTCCAAAGTCTGAACTGGTAGTACTGCGAACATGAAGACTGGACCTAAACTCCACGAAAACTGAAGTCGGAAGCCCCTTGGTGAAGATGTCAGCATGCTGGGATGTAGTAGGAACATGCAAGACTCGGACTTCTCCAAGAGCAACGCGTTCATGAACGAAGTGTAGGTCAATCTCCACATGCTTTGTAAGTGGATTGGTGGATAGGTATACTGCACTGATGTTGTCACAATAAACAATGGTGGCACGACGCAGTGTGCAGCGAAGTTCACCTAGAAGCTGACCAAGCCAACAAGCTTTAGCGACGCCGTTAGCCACGACGCGATACTCGGCTTCAGCACTCGAACGGGATACTGTCGCCTATCATTTGGAGAGGACCAGGAGATGAGATTGTCCCCAAGGAAGACAGCAACCGGAGGTAGACCGGCGAGTATTGGGGCATCCAACCCAATCAACATCTGAGTAAACCGTGAGATCCATCGATGCACTTCGGTAGAGATGAAGGTTGAGATCTTGACTGCCCTGTAGGTACTGCAAGATCCGCTTCATAGCAGCAAGGCGGATCTATGGGGTCGTGCATACACAGGCAAATTTGTTGAACATCATAGGCGATATCTGGACGAGTAAAGGTGAGGTACTCCAAGGCACCCGCAATTCTACGGTAGTGGGTAGGATCACATACTGATGTACCATTAGCATACAACTTGGAATGAATGTCCACGGGAGTGCTGCAAGGCTTGCAGTCACGCATGCCCGCCCGGTCTAGGATATCCAGTAGGTATTGACGCTGAGAAAGCAAAAGACCATCAACACGACGCTCAACTGTGATGCCCAAAAAGTTATGAAGAGGACCCATGTCTGTCACAGAGAATTTGTCACGAAGAGCTGAGATGATCTGGTGAAGGACAAAACTGTACGACGAAGCTATGAGCACAATATCGACAACATAGAGCAGTAAGAAAGCTGATGGATTGGCCATAACCCAAGTGAAGTGAGGTGTCAGACTTTGCCTCAACAAACCCAAGTGAAGTGAGGTGAGAGGCGAAGCGAATGCGCCAGGCGCGAGGAGCCTTCTTGAGGCCATACAGTGAGCGGTTTAGGCGGCAAACATGGTTAGGCCGAGAAGAGTCAACAAAACTAGAAGGCTGCATCAAGCCGATGGATTGGCCATAACCTGGAAAGAGCCAAACTGAGGACCACACGGATGGTAGCAGGCTTCACAACCGGACCACACGGATGGTATGTAACCATTGTTACTCGCAAGCCTAATGCAAAATTTTGTTGTCAAGAGGGACCGAAACTACTAAATGTCACCTAGATAGATTCATTGTAAAAACATACTGAGTGGCACAATAAAAAATGACAACAAAAGTTTCCATCGGTTCTACCCGTGCGGCTCCATCGTCGACGTGCAGGCCGTCTCTCCCCACATCACCTTGATCTCGCGAACCGAAACCGGGCTGGGCCGCCATCGCTGGTTGCGGCAGTACGTGCGTCGATGCCACTTGAAGCACCGGCGGTAACCTTGATCGTGGGCAGGAGGAAGCCGGCCGGGGCTGGGGTCGCTGGTGGCGGCAGGACGTCATGTCCCAGGCTCCCAGCAGGACGACGTCGATCGTGCGAACCGAAGCCGGGCAGGGCATCGCTGGGTGACAGGACTTCCGTTCAAGATCGTCCAGGTTTTTCTCTAAGACTCCAACTATCCCTTTGAATTATATCGGCACCCTGCAGTAGCCACAGCGGCCGGCGGGAACCAAGCCGACGACGGCTGCCTGCCCGACCACGACAATATTTTGTTAGATGAAAATGTGCTTTGTTATTCAGCAGACTTTTCTACAGAATTCACCTTGCTGCTATTTAGTTCATTAACCGATGAAGCAATGGGAAGAAGAATTGTGTATGAAAAAAAAAATCTTGATCTAAATCTAAATGTCTTTGGAGGAAGTTCCATCTATGATAAAATTGTTCAGACCTAGCATTGTTCACCATCCGACAACAGGTGTCTGGAATGCTCTTTGCAATAGTTCTTTTCTGCAATTTCTAGAGAACAATCCATATGTCAGATTATTGTCGGGACTGCAAATATAAATTTGTCTCAACCCACAACTTGCTTCATGAACTCCTCCAAATTATTGTTGGGACTGCGAGCAATGCACATTACTAAAATTCTTTTTTTTTTTTTTGCTTCCTGAACTCCTCTCCAAGTTTTTGTTGGGCACTGCATGCTCAACCTACTACCAGCTCTCAGATATTTTTATATGAAATGAAATAAGCTAATCAAGGTGAAATGAAATATCCAGATTTTTTGGTTTTGATTGATGGTGACCATCTGATATGGATGGACTAAAAAAATTACCCCATTAATTTCTGTTTGCGTCTATCTTTGACCATATGGATGTACTACAAAATGATCCCATGGAGGGAGGGCTCCTTATTGTCTTCAATGCTTGGCTCGATTTGTATTAGTTTCACATATCTAAAGCCTAGAAATACCTTAAGGTGTGCCATGAGTTATATGATGTGCATTAAAAGTTGTTTTGAATGCCTGTGTCGTTTACTTCTCGGGTATTTGCAGATTTTTCTTATAGTGTTTTCAAAATTACTGAAGGGTCAGCTTGCCTCAGCCTGTAGGTTGATAGTCTAGAAAAGGGGATTTGCAACAGATATTGAGCGGGTTATTTCTCCCCATTTAATAAGGTATAATCTGGTAACATTTGTTTGCGCTTTTCGTCATTTTGGATCCTTTGGTAGGCTTCCTGATATTTGATATTTGGGTCTCTTTAAGAGTAGATATTTTAGTCAGCAACTAAAAATAAGTCTGGCTTCATTAAAAGTTCTGACCTTGTGATATGAAACTCTTTGCAGTATAGCTATGCCATATTGCCGTCTGCAGGTTCTTGAGGTTCTTCAGGTCATTCTGAAAAGTTTGTGCTACGTACGATCGCCTACACCAATCTGAACACTTCTAACGATTCTGCTCTTGGTCCTATCCACAAAGCCCAGCAAGTTGTTGACCTAATCCCATCGACATGGGCCTTAGTCACTATAATTATTAAATTTTGCATACAGATCGAACAAGAAACTATGCCATTTCATGAGCAACAAAAAGCTCATGTTTAGAAACACATAATTTATTAGGTACATCATCGGAGTGTGATTGCCACAAAATCCTATTTCAGATTCAAAGTTGGCTACAATAAGGAAATAATTTAAAAAAAACGTTTGTTGTTAAGAATTCTCTAATTGGCCTCGTCATGCTGCTTAGTCGGGACATCACATGGTAATAATAAGAATGAGACTTTGATTTGGTTAGTTATTTGTTTGTCTTTTCTTATAGATAAGTTACACTTCATGTTTACTGGAAGAAATATTGATTTACATGCCTCACACCTATGTTGTTTGTACCTTTCGTCATTGTAATTTGATCCTTTTGTCTTGGTAAACGTAGAACTGCCCCAGTTTTTTTTTTTGGATTTCTTTTGTTTCATTTGAGTGCTCCGCACCGTAGGGAAAAAATGGTCCGCGGTTGAGTGTTTTAAGGGGGAATGAATTAGTGCGTTTGAATAAGTGTAGTGCCATTGTTAAAACAGAAATGACTTAACCAATGATTATTAGTAACAAAAGTTTGCTTTTTGACTAAATATCACTTGTAATTTCATGGTATTGTTATATATCTTATATTGTGCGATCCATGTGTTTTTACTATAAAAATTTAAATGTCCCGTAGCAACGCACGGGCATGCTATCTATTAATGCAATAAATCCATAATCTGTTTGTGAGAAAGTGTGAAAATTAAAGAGCTAAGAGATTTGAATTTAAGGCCTCCACCCATGTGCAACTCTGTCGAATTGTTTGATCTTAGAATAGATTGACCTTTTTTGTGGAGCAGATCCACGGTAGGGTTAGTGGGACAAAATAACATATGGCATCTGAAACTGAATCCAAATGTGTTTTTCATGGATCTCTAGCCGGTAACACTCCACCACACAGGCTCTAAAGTAGGCTTAACATGGTCAATGTTACTAGCTCACGGGCAGTAAATGGTTGGATGTGTCATTTGGCTTCTTCCAATTTCTCATAGTAAATTTGGCATGCTCAATATCAATGGCGGATTAACATGTGTCATGTAGTGATAAAGTTTCTCACGGTAAATTTTGCATGGTCGGTATCAATGGCTGGTTAACATATATGTCAGTGTCAAAACCTGATGATTTGAAATGAACACTAGATAAAGTGACAATCGTTGTTGGTTCTGGACTTCTGGTCTCTCCAGAATTATTGAGTTGTAGAAGGATATGTGGTAGGAGTGATTTGTATGGATCCTACATGGACCATGGTGCAGCGGTGATATGCGCATGCAATTCGTGTTATGAAGAAGCAACCAGCCATATGACACAAGTCCGGAACGTCTGATCACAAGGATGTAGAAATTACAATTAGAATACATTCAAATGGAACTCCCCCGTCCATTCCTCACTTGTCACATTTGCTCACACGAAGATGTTGTATTATACTAGCAATACTACATATCCTGCATGAACCATGTTCTAGAAGTCCGTCCATATATGCTTTTAATTTTCATCTGACCGGCAGAACATAAAAAAGTGATTAATTTTTTTTTTCTTTCTTCTCTTATTACAAAACTAAGATAAAGTCAAATAAAAAAATTGAGGAAAAAACATATAAGCATTAACTTGCTTTGTATGTCTCTGTCCTTATATATATACTCTTCGTCACCCAAACATATACGGGAAAGCAACACGTCACCGAAGAAATTAGCTAGTGCTAGTAGACAAATTTTCCACCTGATAATATTTTGGGCCAGAAGCGGTTTCCATCGTTTGGTTATCTTGTTGGGCCAATTTGGTTCGGGTGAAATTGGGCTGAGCAATAGGGATGGTAATGGACCGATCTTGCCCTGGTCTTAGACCATAAACCCCATGGTCTCAAGACCAATTTTAGGGTCATAGGTGTATTTCATCAAAAGGCTATGAACTCATTGGCCCACTGAATAATATTGGTCTATAATATTTTTCTACTATTATGGGCCATAAATACTACTAGCATTTCAGACAGGACACAAAAGTGAGCAGGGCATGGGCTATGGAGTACTACGTATGCGCAGTGTTGGTTGGTTGTGACTGTCTGCGCTGCCGATCCATATGCGCAAAGGAAAGAGTGAAACCGTCACAACATGATGCTATGTGTGTTCCTTTCCATTGCCGCCCCAGCATATTCGAAAAACAGCAAACTAAGCTATTGTCTTGTCCATAGAGACAAGGGCAAACGCTACATAAGTCATGATAACTTTCAAAATATAATAATTCCAATTTACTTCTAATCAAGTATAGATATGTTTACAAGTTATGAACAACCATACTTAGGGCATGCTTGGTTCACTTTTAAAATTTGCCTTGCCAGAGATTTGGCAAGCTATATGTGAGAATTTGGCAAGTTTTTGTTGCAAACCAATCGTTAGCCAAAATTTTGGCTTCCAATTTTTTTGGTAGGGCAAATTTTGGATGTCAACCAGAGCAGGCCCTTAGTCGAAAAAACTGAAGAAGAACAACTAACTAAAGAAAAAAAGATTGTTGTGTGTGATAAGTGGGTCAACCAATTTTACCCATTAGGTCAATAGGATCTGGCATTGTCGATCTAGTTTAGGCCTTATTTGGATCAAAGGATTCTCAAATAAATTTTGAAGGAATAAACAATTTCAAAGGAAAGATCACGTCATAGTGTTTGGAATGAAGGAAAAGTAAAGTTTTCCTTTTCATATAACGATGTAGTCCATTATCTAAAAAAAGTACGTAGTACCTAACAATATTAATTTAGGCTATTATTGTTATTCTTGTTTTGATTTGGCAGTTGGTGTGATATGAGCACTTGTTAATTGCTGGATAGCACGCAGGAGCGGAGGTATATTCTCACCCGGCCACCTCTTGGCTCTTGCAGGAGGTAATAACCAACACCTTTGCAGATGTACAGGCAACCAATTAGACAATTCTACATCTCATTTCAGACTCTCTGTTTGTACAGATCATGAGTGTAATCAAACAGAGTTTATACATAATCAAGCTAAACAAATCCAACCAAACATGTTCAGCAGGGCCTCTTGATGCGACGCAAGCTAGATTGGGATTAGGCAACGGACCAAGTCGCTCTAGATGACACATATGAAGACAAGACCGATCGATAACTCTTGATTTTTCCACGGGTAATAGATCGACCGTCGTACTAGCTCGTACTACGTATATGTTCCGTGCAAAATAAGCTAGTCGAGTCAACTTGAAACTGCCCAGCGTTGTTGTCACTTGGATGATCTCTTGCTAGGAGAATACTCAATTCTGTTTTTAACTAGCGGAGTACACTAAAGGTATGTGTAGTGATGCCATGACACCGACGTGTGGATCGGGGCCGGTTTGCTTGTTGTGTGCTACGACTACACGATCGATTAGGTTGCCAGCAAGCCCATGCACTAAAATTTTGTAACAGAAAGAAGTAGATTACAATAGAATAAATAAATAAGTACATAGAAAGGGAAACCTTAAAGACTGGACAAACAAATAAACTAGGTTGGCTGCATACTTTTGCACGAGTTTGGTAGGACGAGGACAGCGAGAGGCGCCAAACCTATAGATAGTTACAGTTTTTTGTTTTATTTTATATATTATAGACTATGAAAAAAGTGAAGCCACCAACGAGGATTTATTAACGGCAGTTGTGATGCTTTAGAGGAATACATTAGCTTCGACAATGGGCAAGTCTGCAGCGGCATGATGACCGGCAGGATAAGTTGATCCAAGTCGGAAAGCACCTAGAGACATGAGCGCTGTAATTTTTTAGTTCCAATGGGTGGTTGACTTCGAGGCACATTGATCATGTTTAGTTTAAATCTTATTTTATTTTGGTTGTCCATTGGGCGGGCTGCAAAATGGTGTCTTTTGCAGTCTACGTTTGTGCCCTTAAGACTTTGTAATAATTGGCCTGATTCTATCGGTTGATAGATGAAGTCGGGTGTAAATTATCCTTTATCTAAAAAAACTAAAAATGATTTTAGTAAATAAATAATAAAGAAATAAATAAATAAATAGATCCCGAATATCATTAATTTTTCTCATTTTTAACTCCCTCGATATACTACTAGCTTATTAGTACCAAGTCCATATTAATATTAAAGTGTCAATTGGATTTTTCATGAAATATATTGTGATACTATTACCAATTTTGTGTTCTAAATGGGGGGGGGGGGGTTTACAAATTTCATTCAATTCTCAAATATTATATTTGATTTAATATAATGCTAGAATTCTATCCTTTTTAGTAGTATACTTTCATGTCTAGATACAAGAAATTGATGTACAATTTAAAACAGATAGTGCGGTACACCTTCCAACTAGCATAAATATAAGTCAAATCTTTTGAGGCCATAAACATTTAAAATAGTTTGACTTTGACAACGCGTGATCTTTATCATTAGATCCACCAAAAGCTATTTTCTATAATAATATGCATATCCTTTGGATAAGATATATAATATATGTTTCTTTTAGATATCGTTGATCAAAGTCTTGTATTGTCGTCCTAGTAGACTGACTTACGTTTGCGGTTGGAGGGAGTTATCGTAGACGTAATATATTACTGTTGAGTAAATGGACATGGTAAAATCACAGTCACTGGCATGACATGCTACCACTGTCATTGTCATTTGATCTCTACAAGACAGATCTTCTTGTGATTAATTAGTCCTGGTTGAATCAATTTTCAACGAGCTAGCTAGCTACTAATTAATACAACATTATTATTATATTGACGCCTGGTATATAGTAGACCATTTGTTTCTCGCGTCCATCAGTAGTCATCAGTACGTGCACGTCCCGTGCAAATCAAGACGTTTGGGCCTGGATCTAGCAGGTAATTTGTCACACATTACATTATCTGTGATATGATATGACATATCCATTATTGATGGACATTTCTACCTCTTGGGCACCGGTGAATGGTCAATTCGTTAGACACACAAATTTCGGGGTGAATTTGATGAGTCACCTAGTACTACTACAGTACTCCATACTAGCACGTGCTAGTACGATAATTACATAGTTGAAAAATCTCTGTAGTAGATTATATATTAATCATACTAGCGCACAACAGCCGAGCTCGAGAGAAGCCTGCCTTGCGATAAAAACACGCATTTTTCACTGAAGAAGAAAACGACGCTGATCTGGTCCTGCGGTTCCGAATCCTTTTCTCCCTTGTTTGCACTTTGCTCACGGAAACGCACGCATACTTCTCCTACCAGAAGAGAGAGAGAGAGAGAGAGAAGACGATTTGTTTGGTAGGAAGAGAGACGGGCACCGAGGAATCATATCTGCAGGTGATCCTACTCATCCCTGTCACTGTCAGTTCCCACTCCCTGCACTGACGCCGTAGTAGGTGAGCGTGAGCTGACCTCAGCGTCCCAGCTCCATAGCCTGAGCCTGACGCAACGGATCGCACTCGCAGTCCAGCCAAGCCGGCAACCGGAACAGGACGACGACGACCACGACGGCAACGGCGGTCGCGCAGTTGCGATCGCCGGCGTGGCCCACCGACCACCGCTAGTTTGGTCACTGGGCGGCCGCATCCAGACGGACGCGCGCGGGAAAGCACAGCAGCAGCTGCAACTTTTTCGCAGACCGCGAGCGACGGGGGGTCAAGGGTGGTGGGACCAACGGCAGTCCGGGCCGGATCACGGCGCCTCCACGTCCGAGCGAACCCACTTGCTGTGGGACCACGCCTACCTCCAGGATCCCCTGCGGCCAGGAGGTGGTGGCTACTCCCCTCCCTTGGTTCGAAAACATTTGCTTGAGCTGAACAAACAAACTTCGGTTCCATGTTATCCACAAAGGAAATTATTAATTCTAAGGGATGTGCAATGACCTTGTGGATGTATAGACTTCACAATAGAGACACGTTCATAGCCACTGTTTTCCTCTCTTTTTTTTTTCCTACGACAAATAGCCATTAATTGTTTTTCAAAGATGCCACCGCGCCCCTAGTCTGTACGTACATTGATCCACCCTCGATCTCATCCACACCTATTAATACATACAATGCTAAAAATATCCGAGGCATTTCTTCAAGTAGGCATATGATGATGTAATATATATATATATATATATATAGCCATGTCTAGTACTTGAGCTATCCCCATAGAATTAGTTTCGAAACAATGCAGTGGTCCCTTATAACTTAATATAGCTACCAAATATCTTGGATCTGCCTAATACCATGCAGATCCACTAAATTTGCGGTACTCTAGATGTGATGCATAAATATTTTTCTAAATAGTGCAATATCTCTTCTCCAATGAATGGCTAGGATGATACATCATGACTCTTACACCCTATATATGCCACATTGTACAAGTTAAATAAATTATATGTTTCTTTATATTGAAGAAACTGCAATACCGTAGCTATCATCCACTCCTTTGGACGATGAGATCGTTCCTTTCTCTTTCAAACTTGCCAGCAGCAAAAGGATCATGAACATCGTACTGCTCACTGAAATTTATCGATGTCGTGCACATATGCCAAAAACACCTATGCTATACTACATTATCCAAGCTCGCAGGAATCTTGTATGAGTTGAGAACTTGAGATAGACCCACATAGACCTACAAGATACATTCATGCATCAAAGAAAGAATTAGTCAATAAGCCAGAATTAGTCAATTTCATTTAGATGCGACACGTCACAGATCAGCGATAGATCATCTTATTTCAGCCGGCACGCCACAGAAGATCCAGAGTGGGGCCCACGTCGCGGTGGTGCGGGAGTGGTTGGTTACACCAACGGGGCGCCATCAGCATATCAGCCTCGGCCCACCACCAACCCAGCAGCACACACCCCACCTGCAGGCTGCCGCCGCAGACGCCCCTTCCGGTCTCACCGGCAGCACTCCACGGGACGGCGAGCGCGGGGGCAGCAGCACCCACTACCCGCCGCCGCTGACGGCGGAGCGGAACACGCACGCGCGGGCCATCATGGCGATGTCGATGTCGGCGCCGCCGCCGCCGTCCTCCTCCGCGCCGTGGCTGGAGTGGGCCGCGGAGTACACCAAGGCGGCGCAGGCCGAGGCCCGCCCGCCGCCGGAGTGGGCGGCGCGGGTGGCGGCGACCGCGGCCGCGGCCGCGGCGGCGGGCGAGGGCGGGCAGGACGTGCCCTGCTCCGCGGGGCTCGCGGAGGTGCTGGCGCTGGCGCTGCTCTCCGGCGCCAGCGGCGGCGGCGTTGCTGCCGCCGCCGCTTGGAAGTACGCGGAGGCCGCGCTCGCGGCGCGGCTCGCGTCCCCGGCGCTCCTCCTCGCGCTCCTCTCCACCAGGTACGGCCCGGTCCGGTGCTTCGTGTTAGCGGCTTGTGTGATCCGTGGCCGGTGGTGGGATCGGAACGGCGAATGCGCGTGTGATCAGCGCTTAGCTGTCGGGAATCTCGATCGAATATTCGAATGCAGGCACACATTTTTGATTCCTGCGATTTAATGATTTCATTCATTTGAACCGGACGACGTGTCCGGTGTTGCCCGTACACGAGTTTACCAGGAAGCTGATAATTTGAGGGGGAAATATACTTTGTGATAGTGTAAATGTAATTGGAAATGACAATGTGGATAGACCACAACAGGTGAGAAATGCTTGTTTTAAGAATGCATGAGCAGTTGGACACTTATTAGGTAGGCCGATCAGGGAGGGCTTCACTGGAACCCTTGTCCTGTTTTTCTAGAGAGAGGCAGAGGTTATTACTATTTAGTTTGACTTATGTTCTGGAACTGGAAAAGTAGTCAGATTAGCGTGTAAATTCCACTTATTACTATTTATTTCAGTGGCTGCTATTCCTGTCGTGCAATGTGCGTGGGTTGTGCGTTAGGACTTTTCTCAATGCTTTTCTCATGGATGGACTTAATGTATTCTTTTGGTCCTGCAGGGTCATTCCTCACCGGTTTTCCAGGCCGGTGGAGTATAGACTCTACCTAGAGCTCTTGAAAAGACATGGGTTCAACCTCCATTATCAGATGAAAGCGGCAAATTTCAGAAAGTGCGCATTTCCCTCTCTGACTGCTCCCTGTACTTCCATAACACTATGCTCCAGTTAGTAGTTTGGATGAGAAACAGAGTCACATGTGCAGTGTTCGATGTGATTTAGCATAGTTCCTAATTGTCTTAAAAATGGATATTTCAGTTTCAGGTGTTTGTGGTCATAATAAGGTTTACACAAGTAATACCATGTCTCTGTAGTGGATTAGTGGATATATCTGGCTTTCCAACTAGGGGCCACAATTTTCCTGCAATGGAAAGTCTATTTTTCTTGCAGTAATCTTTGTTTTTTTTTTTCTGTCGAATTTGTCAAGACAGATTTATTGCCAAAATTCTGCAAAACAATTTCTTTATATTCCGTTTTGTCCATTCCTTATATTATTCAGTTTCTAATACTTTGTACTGTTATTGCTCACTATCAAATACGGCGTATAATTTTAGCATGTTTTTTGTGAGTAAGAGTATATGTGCTGCCATAGTTCCATGTGATCTCTTTCACTTCATAAGCTTGTTCCTTGGACCATTCTATATTCATGCACTCTATCCCTCTAGTAGTCTCAACTGCAATGGTAAAAAGAGTCTGTCTTGCATAGTTAAATTTGCTGGAGCAACAAGAGGTCCTAGCTAAAACCTCTCCTATGTTTGCAGGATCATGGATTTAATAGATGGGAACCTTAAACTTTCCAAGATATTTGGCATCTCTGCATGTGAACCAGGGGTTTTTGTTGTGCATTTCGCTCTTTGTATTATATGGCAGTTGGTTGATGTTGTTTTGGATGATGAGGGCCTGCTAGAGTTAACTCCAGAGAAGAAAACTCAATGGCCAACGAGGCCTGAAGATGTGAGCACATTTGAAGGAACTTTTACTGAACAAAGAACTGAGAAGATTGAAAAGTTACAGAAGATGAACACTGTAACAACTATGGAGCTCATTGAGCATCTTCTTCGTGATAAAGTAATTACTCGTATCCTATCATTGGCACGCGAAAACATGTATGGCTTTTCAACTTGAAGTACTCTTTTACTGAGTTGTTTCAGGTTCTTTATTTTCAGTAATGGAAATGATGAATTCATCTTTTTGCTGGTTTCCATTAGTAATTTGTTTTCAAATGAATTAATCAAATAGCAAACTAGATCTTCATCTCATAGGCTCATGACCTCATAAACTCTACTCAAGTTTATGGACAAAGACTTGGTTTATACATGTTTATGTGGGTTTTGTTTGGGAGGTACAAGTAATTGCTCAAGATTTTGCTAGTAACACAACCAATATATCATAGAATATGGTCTGTGTATTTTTCTCAAATTCAAACATTTAAGTTAATGTTTTGAAGCATTTAGGGTTATGCAAAGGAAAAGAAAAAGTAACACTGACTACACTAGTGATATTTGATTTGCCTTCTTAAATAACCAAGAAAAGTTTTGATAAAAACTGCAGCCATGAGATTGGGACTCAAGCTTTGTCATGGTCTGATGGACTGATGGGTGAATGTAAACATTAAGTGCTGCAGTAGTTTACTAGAAGTTCATGACTGAAACCTGGTAGTCATTTTATGTTCATATTAATAAATGAAGTGATGGTGAAGGGATATTCTTACTGAACATGTGACAATGGAATATACATGCAGTTCCTTTTTTATGCAAATACCACACTTTTTATTCAATAACATTGTCAACAATCTCAATTGTTTCAGGCAATCTCACTGGGGAGCATTTACTAACCGGCTGCACTTACTTGCAACAAATTCATCTACCTTGCAAAATTCAGCAATTTCCTTGGAACCATTTCAGCATTTGATTGTAGGTGATTGCAACGCATATGGAGAAACTAAACATAATATGCATAAAAGATTCCACCAAACAGTGGCTTCTAACCCTCTATCTTCACCAAATGGACGTTGCCTTGGTTCTAGCTATTCTGCCCTATGGATTCCTATTGATATGTATCTTGAGGATTGTCTCGATGGTTCAATCGCTGCATCAAATTCCATTGAGATTTTAAGTGGTAATTTCATTCATTAATAGAAACAAACTCCTTGGTTATCTTGAATGATGAAGCAATTTCCTTTTTTTCGTTTGGGCTGCTGCTGATCTAAATGAATGGAAATTGCAGGTTTGGTCAAGGCTCTTCAAGCAGTCAATAGGTCAACTTGGCATGATGCTTTCTTGGCCCTCTGGGTAGCTTCACTTCGCCTTGTACAAAGAGTGAGTCTTCGATCTTCACTCAGTTATTCAGATTTGAGACAACCTTATAATGTTTCACATCCTAATCTTTTATCGTTTGAAACAAGCAGGAAAGAGAACCAATTGAAGGTCCTGTACCTCACATAGACACACGGCTGTGCATGTTGTTGTCTATCACAACACTTGCGATTGCTGACATAATTATGGAAGCAGATTCACTTTGCAATGAAACAGAACTCAACGGTCATGTGAATGGGAAGAAAGCAATGGATAATCTGCGCAACGAATTGATGCTAAGCTTACAGATACTCGGTGATTATGAAAGCTTGCTTGTTCCTCCTTCATGTGTCGTCCCAGCAGCTAATCAGGCTTCTACTAAAGCTGCAATGTTTATTTCGGGAATCAATATAAACAGTGGCTACATGGATAATGTCAATGGGATGAACTATAGTATGTGGCTTCTCTTAAAATATTTTTTTTAAATTACACATATGATTGACATTCGAGATTGACCTTCTAGGTAGTCTTAATATAATTGTGTTTTAATTTTGTCAGACGGAAATATGCGACATTTGATTGTGGAGTCATGTATCTCAAGGCAGTTGCTGGATACATCAGCTTACTTTTGGCCTGGTTATATCAGTAATCATGCCAACTCTGCATCTCATACACTCCCTAGCCAGCTTGCTGGGTGGTCATCTTTCATGAATGGTGCACAACTGACTCAACCACTGGTTAATATGTTGGTATCAACTCCTGCTTCCAGGTGTGTACAACCCGTGTGTGGGAAAATAGATATTTTTGCAATTTGCATAATTTGCCAATCTTTGGAATTGCCATTTACTAGAAATTCATGATTCCTAAATAGTGAAAATTGTTTGAGGATTCCAACCCGCCTTTGTTGGTTGCTTCAATTGTGTTGTGTGCTACCCAGTCTGGCCTTCTTTTAATATAATCAGCAGCTCTGTTCCCTAATTCGTTCCTTTAAAAAAAATGTTTGACCATAATAAGCATAGGTCTTGCCTTATGGCATTGTCATTGGTCCTTTTTTTCCCTCTCCTTTAATAGAAAGGCATGCAGTTCTCCTGCATTGTTTGAAAAAGAAGGGGAAAAAACCATGTAAATGTTATGTTTGTTTCCTCCAAAAAGAAACAAAAAATCAAAATAAGAACTTGCACTGTACAATGGTGTACATTAAAGGACACTAGGGCTGAGCTATTAATATCCCTATATCTCAATATTATCGTATTTGTTAATTTTCATACATCGTTATGGTAATAAACACTGAATGAAGCTCATAAACTTGATGGAAGCTTGGCAGAGGTCGACAAGTTATTTGAAGTTGCAGTTGATGGGTCAGATGAAGACAGCATTTCTGCTGCCACTGTTTTATGTGGAGCCACCCTTTTACGAGGTTGGAATTTTCAGGTTAGTAGGCTGCAATTTTCAGGTCCACAGTATGACTAATATTGACCCTATCACTGGTTAATTTCAAAAATTACTATGTACATGGTAGCATGCATTGCCTATTTTGTTTTATTCGAGAACCAATGTAACATCTCTCTGTCTTGAGGTAATTCATATTCAAATGCTGTGGTTTCCTGCCTTGTAGGAGCATACAGTTCGGTTAGTTGTTAAACTGCTCTCACCATCTGATCCAATCGATTATTCCGGAAGAGAGAGCCAATTGATAAAGCTTGGTCCAATGCTCAATGTTATTCTTTCAGGAATATCGGCCGTGGACTATGCTCCAATCTTCTCATTCCATGGCCTGGTATGTTTAACATAGCCGCCTACATTTACTTCCACTCAGTAGTCTATAATCTTTGGATTCTGAACTTTTTCCTCTCCGTATCACAAGATTCCAGAGCTGGCTGCTGCTCTTATGGCAATCTGTGAAGTATTTGGGTGTCTTTCTCCAAGTGTTTCCTGGACACTAAGAACTGGAGAGGCAACATCTGCTCACACAGTCTTCTCGAATGCTTTCATTCTTCTGTTGAGACTCTGGAAGTTTAATCATCCACCACTTGAGTATTGCATAATGGGAGATGGTGCTCCAGTTGGCTCTCAGCTAACTCCTGAGTATCTTCTGCTGTTGCGGAATTCCCAGGTTCTATCTTCCAACAGTTTGACAAAACAATGGAACGGACAAAGCCCATCACAAGTATCAACTTCACACCTATCGTCTGGGAATCCTATTTTTATGGACTCATTTCCAAAGTTAAAGTTATGGTACCGGCAACACCAAGCTTGTCTGGCCTCAACTCTCTCTGGACTTGCTCATGGGACACCTGTACGTAACAATGTGGACAGCCTTCTTAATCAGATGTTCAGAAAGGCTAATAAAGGAGGCACATCTATAGGTTCTTTATCTGGAAGTAGCAGCATAAGTAATTCTTCAGGTCCTGGTGTGGACGATTCACATCTTTGGCCTCAGTTGCCAGCTTGGGAGATACTGGAGGCTGTTCCATTTGTGGTTGATGCTGCTCTTACTGCTTGTTCCCATGGAAGGCTATTTCCACGTGAACTGGCCACAGGTTGGTTGTGTTCAGTTTAAGGCAATTTCAGAAACTAGTGCTACTTTTATTGGAGGATCAAGAGTAACGAGTACTAATATTCTGCTTTCTCTAAAGATGGACCTTCTGGTCTTTGATCTAAAAAAGGAGTAACGAGTACTCAATTGTAGCATCTAACATTTATGTTAGAACATGCTCATTCAGGATCAGGTGTTTAACAGCGTCTTCTCATTTTTCAGGCCTGAAGGATCTAGTTGATTTCCTGCCTGCATCTCTTGCTACAATAGTAAGCTACTTTTCAGCCGAGGTAACAAGGGGCGTCTGGAAGCCAGCATCCATGAATGGATCAGATTGGCCTAGCCCCTCTGCGAACCTATCCATGGTTGATGAGCACATCAAGAAAATCGTAGCTGCTACCGGTGTTGATGTTCCAAGGCTAGTTACAGGTGCTGCTGGTTCCTGTTCGTTTCCTGCCATTGCTACAGCAAACGTGCCAATTTTCATGCAGAGTACTAATCCAGGTCTCATGTATTGCAGGAGGAAGTTCTCCGGGTACACTTCCATTGCCATTGGCTGCTTTCGTGAGCCTCACAATCACATACAAGCTTGACAAGGCATCCGAGTGTTTCCTCAACCTTGCTGGTCCAGCTCTAGAGAACCTCGCGGCAAGCTGCCCTTGGCCAAGCATGGCAATCGTTGCAGCACTGTGGACCCAGAAGGTGAAGCGATGGACCGATTTCCTAATATTTTCAGCTTCGCGCACGGTGTTCCACCACAACAACGAGGCAGTCATCCAGCTCCTCCGAAGCTGCTTCGCCGCTACCCTTGGCATGTCTTCGACATCAGTGTGCAGCTGTGGAGGCGTCGCCAGCCTTCTCGGCCATGGGTACTGCCCTGGTGGTTTCTCACCAGTTGCACCAGGAATACTCTACCTCCGGATATTCCGATGCATCAAGGACTGCTCCATACTCGCTGAGGACATACTCTCCCTTCTGATGCTGTCAGTGAAGGATATCGCTGCAACAACATCTGTGCCCAGACAACGGTCAGACATACTAAAGAAGACCAAGTACGGGATAAGGCATGGCCAGGTATCTCTTTCCGCTGCCATGACGCAGGTGAAGGTGGCAGCATCGCTGGGAGCGACACTCGTCTGGTTATCCGGTGGCACAGCTCTCGTCCAGTCCCTGATCCAGGAGATGCTGCCGTCATGGTTCTTGGCCGTGCAGAACCTAGACCAGGGTGGGGCCAGTGGAGGCATGGTGTACAAGCTGGGCGGGCACGCGCTGGCCTACCTCGCGGTGTACTCGGGGATGTTCGCCTGGGGCATCGACCCGACGCCCGTGTCCCGGCGCCGTGAGAGGGTCATGCGGTCGCACCTGGGGTTCCTGGCGAGCGCGCTGGACGGCAAGATATCCCTGGGCTGCGACCTCTCCCTGTGGCGCGCCTACGTCTCTGGGTTCTTGGGGCTGGTGGTGGAGTGCACCCCGTGCTGGGTGCAGGAGGTGGACCTGAGGGTGCTCAAGCGCCTGAGCAGCGGCCTCCGGCACTGGGGCGAGGATGAGCTCGCGGTGGCGCTCCTCCGCCGCGCCGGACCCGAGGCTATGGGCACAGCTGCCGAGATGATCCTGGGCAGGGAGTGGTGACACCGATCCGGCGCACAGGCTCGGGGCTATAGGCACGACCGCCGAGATGATTGGCAGGGAGTGGTGACGCCTACGCGCGCACGCGGCGTACCTTGTTCGTCAGTGATGTGCCGGGTGTACATAATATGATAATCTTACCATGTGTGTGCTGTGTGTGTGCTGTGGCGGGTATATTGGATTGATTTTATATGTAAAAACTGTTAAGACGCTTTGATCTCTCTAATACTAGCCTCTGCTAACCTTCATCAATCTATTTTTGCAACATCAATCTTGTTCGTCAGTTATGTCTGCTAGCCTCCCGAGGCGAGGGCAGTAGAAAGCGAGGATGGAGATTGAACACCCAATCTATTTTTGCAACATCAAGATGCAACATATATCTGAAGACAGATTAAGCACTTGAAACATACATCAAACATTTGTAAAAAAACACATGAAAACACGTGACATCCATTGTAAAACGTACGCAACATCTAGGTATAACATATGTGTGAAGCATAAGCAGCATTCAAATAAACACAATTGTAACATATTTCTAAAAAAAAGCATATGAAATATTTGGAACAGGCACTTACAACATATATGTGCACAACGATTGTAACAAATTGAGAGATAGAGGCTAATACCGCCTTGTGGGCTATTTGAGTGCTCTTAAAGTTGAAGAAAGTTTCTACCAATTTGAGGTATTAGTGTTAGTGCTTTTTGCAAAGTGCTTAGGCTAGTTATACCACCAAATTAGTGCTTTCTTTAGGTTTAAGCCTGGTGTTTAGTGAGGTTTGCATACCTCTTTTGCACAACGCAAGAAGTTGCACCTTCTTGCAGTAGTGCTGTCTTTATAAAAAATATTTTCCTATCTTGCACCCCAATTACCACTCACAAAATGGTGTGGGAGTGGTCACAAGGACTCTGAGACTACCCGCAGTCGTCGACCTCTAAATCCAACCTCTATACATCCTAGTCATTAAGATTCTCTCCTCCAAACTTAATTCTTCCGCATTTATCCATACTCAATCTCAACTTCTATACCAAGGTGGGACCTATACCTCAGATTTTTTTTTCTTTTTTAACCCCATCCCTCCCCACTCTCTCTCCCCATCCCTCCGCACTCTCCCTCTCTACCCAGCGTCCTCCTCTTCCCCTCCTCGCACCGGCGCGCCGCAATCCGCTCCGCTCCGGCGAGCGCGCGGGCGAGGGAGCAGGGCTGCGTGAGCAAGTTCGCTGCCCCCTGTTCCGGCTTGGGCGGCGGCGCGAAGGTTGCGAAGTCGGCCCCCCGTCTATGGCGGCGTGTGGCGAGGTCGGCGAGCGACGAGCGGGCTCCGTGCTCCCCTTCCCTTCCTCCGCGGCGAGCAGCAGCACCGGCGAGGCAGCAAGCGAACGGCGGGCGCGCGGCGGGGGCGCGGGCGAGCGGCGGGCGCGCGGGCAAGCGGCCATGGGCGAGCTCTCCATGCTGGGACGACGAGGAGGACGAGCTCGCGGCGAGCGGTCACGGGCGAGCTCTCCTCCCCACCTCGCCTCTCTCCGCCGCCTCTCTCTCCCCACCTCGACGGCGACCGCGGCTCTGGCTGGCGAGCGCGGCGGGCCTCGTCGGCCGGGCCAGCGGGCGGACCCCTGCGCCCCTCCTCGGGAGCTCGGGGGAGCGTCCTCGCCGTGGGGGAACTCAGCGAGCTCGTGGCACATCCTCGCCGGGCGCGGCGGCCCCCAGCGCGTCCTCGCTAGCGCGGGTCCGGCGTGGCCCCGGCCATGGAGGATGGAGGCAGAGGAGCACCCTAGAGCACACGAGGCCACCCGCGACCGCTTCTCCCTTGGCTCCGGCGCCTCCTCCGGCTCCGCTTCTCCGGGAGCCGCACGCGGGCGCGGGCGCGGGCGCTGCCGGCGCCATCACCGCCGGTGCGCTCGTCCTCCCTTCCCTTCCCCTCCTCCTCTTGCCCGCGACCGGAGACGGGCCATGGTGGAGAGATGGCGAGGATGGCGAGGACGACGCGCGGGGCCCATAGGACCGACAAGGGCGTTTGGAGGGCGGTCCGTACCTCCACCATCTGTGGCGTGCGGAGGAAAGGCCGCAAGCTTTACCGTGAACTTTAGAGGCATCGCTGCGGGGTTTTCGACCTCTGAAGCCCTTTACCGTTTCGCTTTAGAGGCACCACTGCAGGTAGTCCGAGCTCAACATGGAAGGGCCATAGTCAGGGTGAAGGTGGCCAAAAGTAGATATATAGATATGATCGACACTAACACGAAAAGTTACATCAGTAACGTCCCCTATTTTTAACAGAGGCGGCTAACATAGCACACCAACACTATCATTCGTGGAATGCACTGTCAACCGATACTAGAAATTAATTTTTAGATGCGGTTCCATTGGGAAATTCGTCTCTAAAAATGTGTGATTTTCAGAGACGGTTCTTTTAAAACAACCGCCTCTGAAAATTGATTTTTAGAGACGGCTCTCCTAAGAAAATCACCTCTGAAAATGAGTGATTTTTAGATGCGGTTGTCTTAGGAGAGCCGCCTTAGAAAATCGATTTTCAGTGTGCACATCATGCAGCTCAAAAATTTAGCGCGCACCCTGTTCAAATTTCCAGCAAAAGAGTGGTCCAGGTTGTTCACGTGTTCAGACCCATGTGCCTGGGACCCATCAGTGTGTCCTTATCTTTCGAGCACCACTACTAGAGCAATTATTATCTTCCTGTATCCTTATCTCTTCAACTCTCTCAACTGTATGGCAAGATCATCGAAGAAGTTTCAAGAAATTTTCAAAGTCTTGAATACTGAACCAAGTGCAAAACTATAAATTAAATGCTTGAAAATTGAAGGCTATAGCACCAACTTCTGTAATTCAGTAAAACTTTTACAAGTATATGTTGTGCAGCAAGATCCAATAGAAAGAATTACAATGCTTTGATAGAAAACAAATGCAGATATACAGACAGTTGGATTGTCCTACCATGGGAATATGGCATCGGCGGGACTAGCCTCCACATGGAAATATGGATCGAACGGACTGTCCTACGCGTGGAAAATAGGATGGGTCCGACTGTCCTCCGCATAGAAAGATGGATCGACCAGACTATCATCCACGCGGGACATAGTGGTACTTCTATGAAGTGGTATATTTGTCAGTTTAGAATTTGCAAACCAAGAACCTAATATATTAGAACTCACCAACTATTCTTTCTTTTCGGTCATAAGTGTTATGTAAACGAACACAAAACCAAAGCTAGTGCATCCTTTGAATAGAATATGCACAACAAGTTTTCATATGACCATTATTAAACAAGCTAAGCATATATACTTTTTAAAAAATATATGCTTATATCATTTATGTGCCACATGTTTTCATGTATGTATCAATGGGAACTACTACCTCCGATCATTTAATATAAGTGCACACAATAATTGTACGTGTATGCATTAGCAAATGAGACATATGCACATTACACTTTGAATGCAACAATACAAGAAATTTGACATTATACGTGCGTGACTTTTATTAATTAGTATTGTAACGTGATAACATAATATAAAAATGAAAATAGATATATTATATTTGTACAATAATGTGTGGCAAAAAAACTAATGTGATATATGATACCTGAAAAACTAACGTGTGTACCGTAGCAAAATGCTTTCTTTTATAGTGGTCCCAAAAATTTCTTTCACGCGCAGTCTGTTCAAAATTTTAGCAAAAGACTGTTCACATGTTTAGACCCATGTGCATGGGACCCACTAGTGTGTCCTTATATTCTGAGCACCACAGCGAGAGTAATCCTTGTCTCTTCAACTCATTTAACTCTCCAGCTTCCTCTCTTCAGCTTCTTCTTCCTCATTTCTCTCTTGAAATGCATTGCCAAAGACACCGTGCAACAACATGTCCACTGGAGCAGCAGTCCAGGTTGGTGCACGCAACTTCGGCTGGTGCAACGGCGCGGCTACGCGGACTGGTCTGCGCAACTACGGTTGGCGCAACGGCATGGCTGTGCGGGCTGGTGTGCGCAATTCCGGCTGACGCAACAACATGTCATGGAGCGAGCATCTCCTACATGGTGCGCGCAACTCTGGCTTGCGCAACGCCGATTCGTGGTGTGTGCAACTTCGGCGTCGTGCATGCAAGTACGCTATCATGCTTCTCTCTTATCTTTCACTTCCTGTGTATTATTTCTCTCTCATTTGTTCTTGTGTTCAATGCAACGGCGTACGACGTGCTAGCAATGGGGGCCAAGCTTGAAGGCAAGACAACGCAACAATGGCCTGTCTTGCAGCAACGGCCATGGCTTGAACGCAGGCATGGCAGCAACGGCGGCCATGGCTGAACGCAGGCAAAAGGGAGCAACGACAGCCATGGCTTGAAAGGAAAGACAAGGCAGTCATGGCCATGCGTGGTGGTTCAGCACCGGCATGCTGGCCAGCTCTAGCAGCATGGCCGCTGGCGAGTTTTTTAATGTTTAAAAATCATTTTTAGAGGAGGTTGTCTTAATTTAATCGCCTCTGAAGATCTATCTTCAGAGGCGGTTGTCTTAATTTAACCGCCTCTGAAGATAGATTTTCAGAGGTGGCTGTCTTAATTTAACCACCTCTGAAAATCTATCTTCAGGGGCGGTTAAAAGCCCATCGCTGTAGCTGCTTGATCTTTACAGTCGCTGGCATAGTGGCGGTTAGGAACGTCGCGGCTGAAGAGACAATTTCACCGTTTCTATAGTAACTTTTTGTACTAGTGAAGGACAGGTTAGCCTAGAAAAAATATTGAGTTAACATCTTTGGCTCGAGCCTGACTTGATGCACTTGCAAGTCGGGTCGGGTCAAGCTATTTCTCCGTTTTTATTGATTTTCTTTGTTTAGGTTGGGTTGTTTTGAGTTGGATCGGATAATAGGTTAAAAATCATGATCCAAACATGACCTAGGGTAATTTTGAGTCATTCATATTGGGATTTTTGAGCAGGTCGAATCAGGTTGGTTGGATCAAGTGGCCCATGATTAAGTCTAGGAGGAAGGGTAGGTAGCATGGCAACAACAAGGCACGTGGATATATATCATTAGCCTCCCATTGCATCAAGAAGGGCTTGACGAAGGAGACTCATGCACATCAGTGTATATCTAGGAATGAGATGAGCACATGAATGTTTAATCAAATGAAAAAGAATGAAGGAGAATAATGGGATGGCAAGAAATTTTCTTAAAATTACTAGCCTATGGTGGTGGTTGTGTCCCTTTTCATGTAGCCATGGAGAAGAAGGGATCAAGGCATATAGCTATGCATGCAAGAAAGAAGATGGGGGTTATAGTTATGCCTGCACGTTGCAATTTGAGGAGCAATGCTTGTTTTCATGGCGACCAACTTCCTATTTATGACTTCATGAAATCTGCATGTAGTTAGAAGTAGAAGTGGCCAAGTTAGGATGACTGGTATGCAATGTCACGTGGTTGGACACTGCTGGTCTAGCGCTATATCAAAAAGAAAAAAAGGAAAAATGTAGCAATGGGAATATTAGTCTAGTACTTGTACATGTGATCCCGAATGAGACATGAGTGCGTCTTTTATTGGACTTTGTTCATATGGGGGACATGATGACTAATAACTGAAACCGCTTTCCCAATTTTGTTTCTCCTATTTTTCCTCTCTGCTTCATCCATCTCTATCTCTATCTTTATCTTTATCTCTACCTGTATCTATCTCTGTATTTTAGGTTCTTCCCCAAATATATAGATATCTCCGTTGTATCCTTGGATCGAGACGGACATGATAATTGGTATCAGATCTAGGTTCTTTGTGTAAGCAATTCCTTTGTTAATCTCTCATCCTTGAGTGGCGATTGGTGTTAGTTGGTGTTTTCCTTGAACTTGACACTGCAATTCCAGGTCTGCAATTCACTCATTTTGGAGTAGAGGAATTTACCACGGCTCCTAGTTATTAAGCGGTTCATACTTGGCAGATTTGCATTGCCATGGCGGATACAGAGGCAAGGTTGTGCAAACTATTTGACAAGAAGCTCACGCTGACCGCAAGGAAGTTATTCGGCACCAAGTGCATCGACCAGGCTACTTGGGTCGACCAAGTGCAAGCAAAGGTGGAGTTGTCGATGTCTTTTCTAGGAGATGCTCAGCAAGAACAACTTCATATCGCACATGATCTCAAGGAGTTCTCTGCCCCAAGAGTGGGACCTCTGGATCACCATGGTCCACAGTTAATGGGACCGCATCCTCAGTTTCCATATCTACCACCACCTCAATTCCATATTGTGCAGGTGAATTTCTTCACTTCTTCTTAATTAAGCAAGTGATTAGGGTTTTTTATTATGTGGGTGATGCAAGCATTATGATGCTTGTTGGGTTTATTGATGCAAGTCAAGATTGGCTAGTTCTGGTTTTGTTGGATCTCAAAATAGTCTTCATAATTTTACTTGTTAATGGATCTCCTAGAGTTTGATGGGGAAAGTGTGCATATCTAGTTGCAAAGGGTCGTGCACATTCACAATTTATCAAATTCCTAAAGCATGTAACATCACAACTACCTCAATGTATTTGATAGATAGGGCTACAACAAAATGGTATCAATCTTGCAAGATTACCTCAAGGGTTTAGAGTTTGGAGCATTTTCAGAAAGTGATATTGTCTAGATTTGAAGTGACCACCAATGGGGCAAGATGTTAAAATTATTTATGAGGAACCTTAGACGGGATGATCTAAGATCGAGGGGTGAATTGGGTCACTAAAAACTAAAAACTTAGGCTAGTGTTCTATTTAAATTTCTACTAGATAACCCAAAATAACTAGCTAGAAAGATGTGTACTTAGGTTTATCTGATGTTCACTACTTACCTAAACCCCAAGGAGTTTTGTGACAAAGAGATAATCCTATAAAAATCCTAAGCTAATAGGAAAGGTAAAGCTACATAATCAAGGATGTGCAGAAACATAAATTTGGCAAGTAGAGAGCTCAAGCAAGGAGGCCTAAACTCTTAGGGCAAGGCAAGGCATACTATGATGTTAGTTGACATAAAGCAAACTTAGTCCACATTAGAGCTCAGTTGAGGTAAGCTCATTGTCAATGATCTTCCTGGCCATGACATTGGGCTTGCCATAAATGCTCCTACCAACCAAGGCAAGTATCATAAGCACTTGGAGGCCATATAGGTGGCTCCATGGAACAAATTCGCCATGAGAATCTCTCCTCCCTAACAAAACAGCTAAATCTCTCATAGATTCAGGTGGAGAGGAGGTAAGAATCACTTCTCCATTTGTAATATGAGGAGTAAAAAACCTATTTTCCACTGCTCCCAGTTCAAAATTCACAAGAATCATTTTGCTCCCCACCAGAACCAAAGTACAAGCACTCTGCTAGAGAATTAAGGAGCTAAGCCAGAGAATCTAGGATCAAAGCTTTGCTAAACAACTCCTTTACCATTGTTTCTTGACTCTCTCACACATTGTGGGACCATCCACTACGATTCTCCAAAGTGGTGGGTCTATTTCATCCATGCACATGAAGTCACCACCACTCCACACAAATCTAGGAGGGTCGTCAACATTGTCAGAGTAATACCAAGTGTTTCAATGTACCAAGATTACAAAGCACACACCCTGTTTCACTCTAGCTCTCAAGCTAAAGACCAATCACTTGCTAATAAATCCCTAAGAAATATTACAAGCCTTGTATATGATCACCAAGAACTCATATGGTGGATGGAGTGTTCCAACACTTGCACTAATTTCATGTAGTCTCAATGTACTCCACCACTCCTCCAGCGAAATATATCTGTTGGCAAAGTCCAACAAAAATTCCACTCACTGGATGGTCAGGTATTCACATCTTTGACGTTTTCGGACCATCAGTGGGTAGTACTAGCCATTGCCCCTGTCACTGACATCATGCATCCACGCTTCATATGATGTATAAAACTACACAATGTACATATCTTTGTCTGTTCATCACTAGATGAAGCCTAATAATCCAATGTTGTATCTCTGGAAACCATCAATTCACGCAGAGATGAATATTTAATTTCCAGCAACCTTTTGCCTCTATTATTAGTCGTCTAGCCAACAACCAATCATCTGACACTCATGTTGACCCATTGCCAGACTGAGTAAATCTACATAACGCCTTGTCTCTACGTATCACCTAAGTAGCGCCCAACAGTCTGATGAGTTCATTTTCCTCACTGCCAAACCATGAGGTGTTTATAATATTTCATTTTTGATATATTTGTAGTTTCTTCTCTAGACTTTGAACTTCTTTCCTTTCACCCCTAGGATCTAAATAAATGTTGGGACACATGTTATTACTACTACTCGTTTGTGTCATTTCAATCACTAAAACTACTAAGGACGTGACAAAGGTTCCATGCTCAGTACAATTGAATCTAATACAAACTCATATAGTTGAAGACAAACAGACTCATTTCAACTATAAAACAATAGTTAATGATAGGAATTGTTGTGATGAAGGACCCAATAGATGAACCCAAAACAACATTTACAACAACCCATAATGGTCACATCGGTACACTGTCACTCCCTTTGGACTTATCAATGGACATACTACATTTTAGTGCCTTAGAAATTCTGTCTTTGATGAATTCCTCATAAAATTTGTGATGACATTCATGGATGATATTTTGATATACATATAACCCTACATTGATAGCTCATGTACAACGTTTGAGGGAAGTTCTTCTGTTCCTGATGGGAAATAAATTTTTTTGCCAATGCTAGCAAATATTGTTTTGCTCAAACACGAATTGAGTACATGGGCCACACTATTTATGATAAAGGCACTATGGTATCTAATCCAAGTAAGATGACTTCTATGTTACCTTAGCTTACTCCTCAAACTACAACCGAATTGAAGTTTTTTTGTGTCTTGCAAAAAGTTTATCAAGAATTATGGACTTTTAACCAAACCTTTGATTGATATAGCAACTGTTTACTTGGTCTATTTTGGTATAGTCTGACTTTTGTAAGTTTATCAGTTGGAGGTCATTTTTGTATGAAGCATTTTGAGATTGGAAATCATTCAAGGGTAGAGTAGAGTATTTTGTCATATAGTGTTAGTAAACCAATTTTGAGCATATTATAAATCACGTAAGCGATGAGGCCAACTGGGAGAGTATTGCGGGGACTTGAATGTAATATTTATCTTTTTCAAAGGCGTCTTTGTAAGATCTGAGATGTAAGCTACCAGAATTATATGGGAAATATAAAAACCTGGATTTCTAAAAAAAAAAAGAGTACCTTGGAATAGAAATGTGCTTGCATTAAAAAGTAGGTATGCACAGGCTAACTTGTTTCGTAGGCTGCACTGTGTGTTTTGCTGTTGGGTCCATGTTTGCCTTTGCCACCTCTCACTTAACCCGTGTCACGCTTCTGCATGAATGCAGAAAGAGACTTGTGGCAACAGTACATGAGCTGATTTCTAGAAATAAAAGCCGAGGCCGAGGTGGGTGGTTGAGCTGAATAATTAATCGACGGCTAGTAGAAACTAAGCATTTGCGAACCATTATTTTCTCATCTGGTCGCTTGCTCTTCTTTGCTTTGCTTTTTTTTTTTTTTGTGACAACATCTTCTTGCTAGTTGATCTGTGTACACCATGAGTATGGCCCCCTAGCTGTAGCTGGCCTCTGCTAAATTGTCTAATCTTCATCTTCATGTTGATGCGCATCGTTCCCCAAAGATTCGATGGTTTATTTCCGGCGCGCCTTTGCAAGCAGAGCTTGAACCAGTACTCCCTAGATTGGGTCAGATTAACAAATCAAATCAATTCCAAAGCGACGGATCAGGCTAATCATTGTACTGGCATGCAAGACAGTCGCCCACGCCGTGATCCGGCCGGCCGGCCAATCGGCGGCGATCATCAGATCAGGGTCGGTGGTTGTTTGTGAGGTCATTTCGCTGACTTGTACTAGTAGCATTCAACCAGCAGTGCTGCAGTACCAATAGTATCACCCTCCTATTCCTATCGATTTTCCGCCAAGTTAGCCTTTGTTTACTCTGATTTATTATATGTGTGTGTTCTTTTTCTCTTACATATAAAATATAATAAAATAAAGTAGCAAGAAACTGGAAGAACACATTGACTTTGTTTTTGAACAGGCCTTCGCCACCGATATGTAGCATTAAGAAAACATTAAGCATGTATTTCATTTCAACTAAGTCATGGAACCATTCTAATCTTGCATTATTTGGCACTCATAAATGTGAAAGTTATCTAACACAAAGGCTAATAATAAAACTCTTAACAGATACTCACTCAGTCCACTCACTCAATCCAGAGAAGAATGCAATTCTCATTTTTCGAGAAGTGAAACAGATTGAACTTCGACCAAATTTACATAAAAAATGCAAACACTCATGATACAAAAATATCATTTGATTAGTTATAGAATATATTTTTATAGACATAAATACTAATACTATTTATTATAAACTTGGTCAATCTTAAACTGCTTCGACTAGCATACATACCAATGAACAAAGGTGCTTATAACTAACTCATCATATATAAGTTGATTCATAAGTTTTTTTTTGTTGACGCACATTAGCCAGCTTACAACTCATGTATCTTGTCTCTCCTCTTTATCTTTTCTCCATCTTGGTGTACAACATACTAACAGCCTCTTATTATCATTGCTCTATGAGCTCTATGACTTTTTTTTTTATCTTTTAAAAGGATTTGACCTATTTAGAAGGTATTAATGTTTTTCCCTATCTTATGCCTCCACCGGGCATGGCCAAGGAAAGAGGCATGGCCAAGGAAATGAGGCGAGTCCATTTTGGCCTCCTATAGTTTTTAGGAATTTCGTAGGAAAAGTACAGGATTGGAGTTCCTATAGGAATTGGCACTGTGGTGCCCTTTGGATGGCAGGATTGGGGCGTAGGAATTTTGAAGGAAAAATTCCTCTGGAAGCCATTTTACGGGAGAAACGTGGGAAAGAAAACATTCACCCGGATCTCATTTTTCTGACACATCGAGTAGGATCGAGGTAAATAGAAAGCCCAATGACAGTAGAGAGAGGGTTTGACTGATTTGATATGGTAGTGCAGTATGGGCCCATATGCAATTAAAGTACTCCAGCATGTATTAACGCAAACGCATGCTATTGTTTCCTATATTTTTCCTACGCTCATCCACACAGGTCTCCAACAAAATTTCTATAGTTTCTCTTCCTCAGGATTACATATGCTTTCCTATCCTATTCCTTTGTTTCTCCTATCCCTATCCTGTGTTTCCCCTATGAGTCAAAAGGGGCCTTTAAGTGATGCAATATTTAGTGGCAAATAATGGCTCTATGTCTTCTATGTATTAAACCTCTTTGTTCATTGTTTATTACATTTCTAAACATGGTCTCTAATACCCTAATCAAATTATCCATCTCACTGTAATTTTTGCCTCACCTCTTATATTACCTGTTGAACAATTTATAAAAGGATTTTAAAAAAATAATTTTTAAAAGGGTCTTGACCGAGAATACTACATAAACAAATAGACAAATAAATAAACATTAAATGCTACAAGGAGGATTCTAACACAAAGTATATGAGATATATATTTTATCAAAGATGATACAGTCCTCTAGAGGCAATGCATACGGAGTATGCAACAAAACGGATTTAAGAGTATGCATAAGCAAAGAAAAAAACCACATTTCTCAATATTATGGAACCATTATTCCTTAACTTTACAAAACTAGACTAAAAATAACAAGTAATTTTACGCTACTTGCTCTAGAATATAAAATATAAAATAAAATGATAAACTTAAATCGGTTCCGAAGATTAGAAAGAAGACTAGAAACTGAAAAGTAAGAAAACTCGCAAGAAAAGTGTGGGCGCTCAAGATTCATGTGTGCAGCACCGAAAAAAACCCCCCAAAATGTGGTTTGGCTCCCAAAAATAGGCTCCCCAAGAAACCCACGGACAACAGATAAGCTGCGCACGCGTACAGCGAAGAAATGGCAGCGATGGCGATGCAGCCATCTTAGCCCCCCCTCCCCTCTCTCCCTCTCCTCCTCCATGGCCGCCCCTCCTCTGGTGTTCGTCGCCGCTGCCATAGCCGCGCTCGCCGTCCTCGTCCTCGTCGTCTACGCCTTCCGGCGATGGTGGCGGTGGCGGAGGCAGCAGCGGCAGCGGCAGCGCCGCCCGCTCGAGACCGCGGTGGCGGCCCCGAGCCCGGTCGCTGTCCAGGTCAAGATCCGAGCCTTCTTGTCCCCTCTTGTTCCCTCGAGCCTCCAAGATGCGAAAC
>CM041630.1:17407778-17425011 GCA_023333625.1 Bothriochloa decipiens
GGAGAGATATAGCTAAAACAAGAAAAAGGTACCATAACCCCTAGTTATAAGGATATGAAGAGGTATTGAGGCTGCTCAATACGCTTTACCTCGTTCCATTCTCCTTTGTCCACTCGGACCCATGAGAGCAACTTCACCGTGTCGAGAAAAAAGATCCCCTAAATCTCCTCTCTTCTCTCTTTCCCTCTCAATCCTCTCACTTCTCTCAATGGCATATGAGGCCCACACTGCACCGCACTGCGCTGCACCCTATCGCGCCGAACTCTAGCCAATAAGATCTGCGCTAGCACACTTTGGCAGGCGAGCTGTCCTCATAGTCAAGTGAACCCTGCGCTCGATCAAGCTAGCCAGACCGCCGTCTCAACCACGTGTTAGGCGCTATCGTATGGTGTGAAGAAAGCAAGAGGAGAGAAGGGAGGAAGCGATTTTTTCCCATGCATTAAGAGGATGAAGGTTTTTCAATGTGTTGGAGCACATTTTTTGTACATTATAGAATTATTTTTTCTTAATCTTTGGAAATAGATTTTTTTAATAAAAAATTCATTTGTCTATCCCATCCGCAATCGTCGCAGAATCTTGAATTCGCAAAAAAAAGGAGGGGGCTGGTGGGGGGGGGGGATTTTTTTAAAAATTTAATCCTTTTTAATCAAAAATCTAAAAAAACCAATTTTAAACTTATTTTCACGTTGTAACCCTTTTTGTCACGCCAAATCATTTGGCGCGACAAATGCACGTGGTCGTGCCAAATGATTTGGCGCGACGACCTTTACACCGTGGCACGGTCGTTGACCTGCGGCTGGTGTTAATATTGGTTACGTACATGAAAGAATCAAAGAGAAATAATCCGTAAGTGCACGGATATCGGTGAGCACTTCACCCGGGAGATAAATCTAGAGTATCGTATTTATTTATCTACTAGGAGAAAACGTGCAAAAGACTAACCCGATCTTAACTACTACCCCTGGGCTGCAAGACAAGATAGTGAGACTTTAAGCGATATAGAGAGAATTACTCCGTCAGTCTTCCTCTAACCTACGGTAAGTTGTGTAACTATTGTTCAAAGGGGGGTACCTAGGGAAAAGACACCTCAGAGAATGCTTAACCCCGGCACACTAAATCCTGCCAAACCTTCTGACGGGATGTGGATTACTGAGACAACAAGGGAACTGTCACTTTCCCTCACTGCCACCATAAATCCGGCCAAACAGGGAGTATCTACAAGTATTCCTAGCCTAAGCACCACGCTTATGCTACGAACAATTACTCTATTCACTACGCGAAGCAAATAAAATAAACTCGTAAACCAAAGAACAATAAGAACAATAAACTTACTAGTATTAGAAGTCGAATTGTCGAATGATCGTGGAACCAAGCCTCAGGATAGGAGACTTGACCCCGCAAGTACAATTGGAGAGGAGACACCGACAGGCTGGGCTTCCTCCAATTCTACCTCCACTCTATACTCTCTTAATCTCTCTTGTTGCATACCCTAAAGAGACAGATCCATTCAAGAGATCCCTCCCTGGCTAATTCTCTCTGGAAAATATGAATTGAATAATGAATTAGAGTTTCTTCAGGGGCCAGGGGCCTTGCTTATATAGTTTCCTAGGATGCACCACAGCCCTTGGATCAAACCAACCTAAATATACGGCTAATATTCATCCTAAAAGTTGGTGGATGCAGGATCCGTGAGCCTCCACCTGATTGGTCCACGTGGATGGGTGGGCGCCCACGTGGCCTGGGCGGCCGCCCAGTGCTGGCTGCCATGTGGGCCCTGCTTTGCAGGGTTGCCTTCTCGTGTCTTCTAGAATGTTCTTGAGTTGCTGGACGTGGTATTCTCTCTATGTAAATCTGACATGTGGACCTCTTTTGGTTCTTTTCTAATAACCCCCTGTAGAAATAGACAATCACCAAAACTAGTAGAATTCTGTTAATGATAACCCTATTTCTACCAGGTGTTTGCATATAGGTCCATTTTCATGTTTAGTTGACGGTTAAAATTATGAGTTATCTACCGTCAACAAGCTCCCCCACACTTAGTCTTTTACTTGTCCTCGAGGAAAAGGATGGATTTACTTTAAGCATAACCTCAAACCAAGACGTCAACAGTAGATTATCCCTAGTTATACCTGTGCTGCGGAATTCAAAGTGTCTACCACAAGACTTTGGGAAGTTGAGGATGGAACAGTACGAAGTAGAGCTCCTTTTCTCTTCAGTCCTGTCACTTGGAGTTTTCATAGAATTTTTGCAATAAAAACTTAGCTTACCCTTCTCCATCATGCAGCACACTCGAGTCACTCATTATATGTGGTATTTGTGGAACTCACCAAGGCATGTAGGTATGCCTTAAGCTGTATCCTATAAAAGCTTATGTGGAGTTGAAGGTATTTCAAGGAAATAGCATACTCACCTTGCATATGTTGCCTGGTCAAAACGGGATCCTCAGAGGGGAATTTCATACCCTTAGATCAAGATGCGCATGTGTGTGGAATTATTTGGTGGCTAAACCTAATTCTACTTTGCTCCTTTAGATCAAGATTCTCTCTTGTGAGATAAAAAGATAATATAGAGACTTTCAAAAGATTCATCGGCTATCATTTATTTTTCCATGGGGGTATTTATTCTTTTGATTCCCCTCTCTCTTTTTTTCTCTCTCTTTCTTTTTTTAAGAACAATGTTATTGCATAGCCTCATGTATAATAAACCAAACTTGGAATAGAAACTTTTGGAAAGAGAGATATTATAAGCCTGGAGCATTTATTCAAAATCCTATAAATGATTGTATCTTCTCCCAGTGTAGGAGAAAGATGAAAGGCGGAAATCATGTTTGTGCGTACTCCCAGTATAGGAGCAGCAGAAATATATCTGGGTGTAAGTGATCTTGATCTTAATGAGCATGACCCTCCTCTCAACAAGGGTCTCACACGGGTTGACCCGACTCAACACAAAGCAGTAGCCTATGTGCTAATTTCAAAATTTATCGACGAGGCTCTATAGGAATTTATTACCACAGAGGAGAAGTGTAGCTAATAATTTTTAAAAGTTTCCCGAAAAGAATTTCTCCAAATGACTAGACATCAGAAATCAGGTTCTCATGATCCATACTATCTCACTTTCCACAACAACCTAAGTAGTATGGGGTCCCTAAAATTAAAGTTTCCAACAGCAACAGGGATTCCTAGGAATTATCATGGTATAAGTCTATCTTGGGGTCGTGATTAAAATAATCTACCTTCTCAGTATAATTATTAAGCGT
The DNA here is from genome assembly GCA_023333625.1 of Bothriochloa decipiens. Classification (NCBI taxonomy): domain Eukaryota; kingdom Viridiplantae; phylum Streptophyta; class Magnoliopsida; order Poales; family Poaceae; genus Bothriochloa; species Bothriochloa decipiens. The sequence continues at coordinate 17,411,035 of CM041630.1, forward strand.
TTTAATTCAAGATATCTTATTGAAAAACTAAACAACATGATTAGGGTAAAATTTTGTAATATAGGGGATCATACCTGACCGTAGTCGAGGCTGGAGCCAAGTGGGCCCATCCCTTGGGCGGGCGCCCAATGGTGTCGGGCGGCCGCCCGCTGCTGGTGGCCCTTCGGGGTCCACTTCGCCGAGCATGGTCTTTATGTCATATTATTTTAATAATCTTAACTGTTGCACATAAATCCGTTCGTTATGTCATCGGGTGTCTCCCTCCCACTTGTTTCCTGTTACCTTCATTCACAATATGGTGAAGACAAAAGAGGCAAAACATATCTAATAATAACATTTATTTATTCCATCATCATATAGGGCATATTACAAAGGACTTGACTCAAACTTAACTAAGCAAACTTTAACCAAAATTTAATTTAAACAAACTTTAATCAAACTCTCAATCTCGCCCTATTAGATGCTAGGATAAATCGCCTCTAATTATTGGGATGCTCTAGAGCATTCACCCTCTGAACCGTGCTATCAAAGGTTTTCTTCAACTCTCGCACTTCATTATTAGTGCGGAGGATACAATTACTTTGGAGACGCCGATAAGATTCTAAAGAGGTGATAATAGCGCGCTGAGCCTCAAGTTCCTTCTCAAAGTCTACCATGGTCTTGCGGCACTTTTGCGGAACCTCTGACTTAGCAAGGGCGTGCTTAGGAGCTTCCTTCGGTGGGACGAATCTAACTTTGTTAGGATGAGCGCAAAATCCCTTGATGTAAGTGCGTTCTCCTGTGCTATACTTCGTGCTGATGATTTCTCGTCTCTTGTTGGTCTTGACTCCCATAAGCACCTTGTTGTGCTTAGGGGACAGAATCTTGGTCCCTTCTGGCACCTTGACGATGGGGCCCTTCGGCGGAGCTCCTTCCAAGAGAAGAGGCTTAGGTGTAGTGTGGATAAGTTGGGCGAAGTAGGAGCTGCCATAGCTGCGTGGTTTTGGTGGAATGGTGGCAAGGGGAGTAGGCTCATTAACTGGGACGATGGCTTGGCACTCGGGTTCCTCCTTCGAGATGGTCTTGAGGTTGATCCCGTAGTGAACCATCCTCCTATCTAGGTTCTCGGTCTTCATGGTTGCATGGAGAGGTGTAGCGAGCTTCTAAGCAGGAGGAGAGGAGAACTATGGTAGAATGAAATTGACCAGAGGCATGGGCTGTTTATATAGGGGGTGAAAAAGCATCGAAAGAGCATCTTCGAGGGAATGACGTGAGTAGAAATGCACGAATATGCCAAGCATCTACTTTTTACTGAGAGGGATATGGAAGGATCGTGAGGGAGAAAGGTGGCGGCGATCGCCTGCCATAGCTGGGCGGGCACCCAAGGGAGCTGGGTGGCCGCCTGGGCCTCGAGCCCTCTCCCACTCAACTTTTTTGCAAAAATATTTATATATTTTTAATATTCAAAAAAGTTACTGGACCCAGAAAACTTGAAAGTAAAAAGTCAGGCTTAATTACCCTTAATTAAGGAAGAAAGTAATTATGTCTACTTTTTCAGAATTATGATTAGGCTCAAAGAATAATTTAAGACGTTGACCATTTACCTTGAATAACGTACCTTCATTGTTGCGAAGCGTAACGGCTCCATGTGATGATGAGCTCATTACGTCAAATGGTCCTTCCTATTTACTTCGAAGTTTTCCATGCCCAAAGAGCTTCACCCTGGAATTAAAAAGTAGTACTTTATCTCAGGGGGCGAACTCCTTCTTTTTTATTTTCTTGTCATGCCATCTCTTCATTCTCTCTTTATAAATATTGGCATTATGGTAAGCTTTTTCTCTCCACTCTTCTAGCTCAGAAAGCTGCATCTTCCTCTTATCTCCAGCTACATTTAGGTCCATGTTCCATCTCTTGATGGCCCAGTGAGCCTTGAATTCTAGCTCAACTGGCAAGTGACAAGTCTTCCCGTACACTAGCTGATATGGTGACATCCCAATGGGTGTTTTATATGCTATTCGATATGCCCATAGTGCATCATGAAGCTTGTCCTTCCATCCTGTCCCATTTCATTTACTGTCTTCTGTAAAACATTCTTGATTTGCTTATTTGATGTCTCTGCTTGGCCACTTGTCTAAGGATGATAAGGAGTAGCGACATTATGACATATTCCATGCTTCGACAAGTATTGCTCAAAGCGTTTGTCGATGAAGTGAGATCCTCCATCACTTATCACTATCCTTGGAACTCTGAATCTTGGAAATATTATTTCTTCAAACATTTATTAGAGTGCATACTGTCAGCATTTTTGCATGGCATGGCTTTGACCCATTTAGATACATAATCCACTGCCACGAGGATGTATTCATATTTCTTTAATGGCAGAAACGGCCCCATGTAGTCAATCCCCCAGACATCAAAGAGCTCAATCTAGAGATTGTTGATGAGTGGCATGGCATCTCTTGAATTAATGTTGCCATGCCTTTGGCATGGGCAACACCTTTGAATGAATTCTCTTGTGTCTTCATACATTGTTGGCCAGAAGAATCCACATTGCCAGATCTTTGCGTGTGTACAAAATGCCCCATAATGTCCTCCATATGGTGATGAATGGCATCTTTCAATGATCTTGATTCCTTCTTTAGTTGGCACACATCTTCTGAGTAGGCCATCAGACCATACTCGGAAGAGGTGCGGTTCATCCCATATGTGAGCATGGCTCTCCTGGACGAGCTTCCTTTTGTTGCCTCCTGGTGGTACATAACCTGCAACCATAAAATTAATAATATCTGCATACCAGGGGCCAGATCTATTGATTCCATAGAGCATGTCGTCCCAGAGTGAGTCCTCGATGGGTAGTTCCTGTGGATTCTCAAACTGCATTCTAGACAAGTGATCAGCAATAAAATTTTCTATTCCCTTTTTATCTTTTATCTCTATGTTAAATTCTTAGAGCAACAAAATCCATCTTATCAAATGAGGTTTAGCATCTTTCTTAGTGAGAAAATATTTTAAAGAAACATGATCAGATTAAACAATTACTTTTGCTCCCACTTGATAAGATCTAAATTTATCAATAGCAAAAACAACAGCAAGGAGCTCTTTTTCAGTAGTAGCATAATTAAGCTGAGGTCCTATTAGAGTTTTGCTAGCATAAGCTATTGCATGATGCTTCTTATCCTTAGTTTGTCCCAACACTACCCCCACAGCATAATCACTTGCATCACACATAATTTCAAAAGGTAAAGACCAATCAGGGGGTTAAATGATTGGTGCCGAAATGAGCGTCTTTTTAAGAATTTCAAAAACTTGTAAACATGCATCATCAAATTCAAAAGGAACATCTTTTGCTAACAAACGAGTAAGAGTTCTAGCAATGAACGAGAAATCTTTTATGAATCTATGATAAAAACCAGCATGGCCAAGAAAGTTTCTAATTCCTTTAACATTAACAGGCAGAGGTAACTACTTAATTACTTCTATTTTAGCTCTGTCTACCTCAATGCCTCTTTTAGACACTAGGCATCCTAGCACTATTCCTTCTCTGACCATAAAATGGCACTTTTTTCAATTAAGGACTAAGTGCATTTGTTTGCATCTTTGCAAAACCTTATCTAAGTTTTCTAGACAATCATCAAAAGTTTTTTCATAAACAGAAAAATCATCCATGAAAACTTCCATAATCTTTTCAATCATATCAGAAAATATAGACATCATACATCTTTGAAAAGAAGCAGGCGCATTACATAACCCAAAAGACATTCTATGATAAGCGTAGGTTCCATAGGGGCATGTAAAGGTCTTTTTGCTTTGATCATCTGGATGGATAGGGATTTGGTGATACCCTGAATATCCATCTAGGAAACAAAAGAAAGAATGATTGGCTAATTGTTCTGGCATCTCATCAATGAAAGGCAAGGGAAAGTGATATTTCCTAGTTGCCTTATTAAGTTTTCTATAGTCTATGCACATCCGCCATCCCGTGACGGTTCGTTGAGGAATTAATTCATTCTTCTCATTCTGAACAACAGTCATGCCTTCCTTTTTAGGCACAACTTGAACATGGCTTACCCACTCACTGTGTGGCACAGGATATATAATCCCTACGTGCAAAAGTTTTAAAACTTCCTTCTCAACTACCTCCCTCATCGCATTATTGAGTCTATGTTGGGGTTCTCTAGATGGTAGAACATTGGGTTCTGTGGGAATACGATGGGTGCAAAGAGTAGGACTAATTCCTTTAAGGTCCTGGAGTGAGTAGCCAAAGGCCGAATGATGTTTTTCTAAGACAACCATTAGGCGGAGAGTCTACTCCTGAGTGAGATTATCACTTATAATAACAGGAAACTCTGGATCATCGCCTAGAAAAGCATATCTAAGACTGGATGATAAAGGTTTAAGCTCAATAGGAGGTTTAGGTGGTACTACAAACTCATCTGAAGGTACATCCTCAGAAGGATCAGCCTCTTCTTCTACAAAGAATCTAGCTTCATCTTCTAAGTCTGGCTTAGCTAGAAAGTCTAAGGAAGCAGCTCTAAATTCCTCCAAAGGGTCATATTGCGGACAGGGCTCAGTCCTAGAGTTTAAAGAGTGTGAAATGGACAGCGGGAACTAAAGTTTCTTGCTTAAGCAGATCTTCAATTTCCCAGTTTGTCCTTCATAGAGAAGTCTTCTGAATGGTTGTCCTATCAATAGGTCAAAGTCCTATGTGTCAAAGACATAGAAAATCAAATGAACTGGGTTTCCCTCTACTGAATTGGTAGGACATGTAGAATTCCTAAACTGGGGATGATATGTCCTGAAAAACTTCTAATGAATTGTACTATTGGGGTTAATGTCATGTCTTTTAATAACATAGACATTATATTTATACCCACAACTGGATTGTAAAGAGCATCTATGTGATCTGTATTAATTATGCAACGAATTGGAAGAGAAGATGAATCCAAACGGATTAGGAAAGCTCTAATTCTTCTAACCATTCATTGCTCGTAACCGATAGTAATTCTCCCAAGGTTCTTCCGAAGGGAATATGCTCAGAAGTATTTGAAAGCTCCTTATGAAACTTCCTATTCTGTGGTTTCCTCACAGAATAATAATTCATAACGTTTCCAAAATTGGAAAAGAGATCAGGTTCTATTTCTAGCATAAATTCTAGAAACAGAATTTTTTCCATTTCTTGCTCAAGACATTGGCTAGCTGAAGTAGATGGTATATCTGGCAAGGAGTTGGCTTCAGCTACTTGAGATTCTGGCTCTACTCCTAGAAGATAATCTAATTCAGAGGAAAGGATTTGATCTAAGATTAGTCTTGCTTTCTCAGAGGAGACATGCAAGAAGGATCCTCCAGAAGTTGTGTTGAGCAACTTTTTACTGTCTCTACACAGACCTTTGTAAAAGTGCTGTAAAAGAATAGGGTTTGGTAAACTAAGGTCCGGGACTAATGCTAAGAGTGTAGTGAAACGATTCCAGGATGAGGCCAAAGTTCGTCAGGTTCTTGCTTAATAGTCAGAACCTTGACTCTAAGGTCGATGATTTGGGAGATGTGATAAAAATCTAGGAAAAGGTTGGATCGTAGAGATCCCCAATCTCCTTATTGCTTACCTACAGTTCTATCGTACCACTGTCTAGCTTTTCCCTTTAATGAGAAAGGAAATAGCTTCCAACGGAGAGTTTTGTCGGACATGCCTTCAATGTGAAGACAGTCACATGTTTGCTCGAAGTCTCTAATGTGAAGGTAAGGATTTTCGTCTCCTTCTCCTAAAAAGGATAGGCTTTGGACCAAAGCAATCAACCGTGGACTCAGCCTATAGCTAGGTGATTGGATAGGTTGTGATATTCATAAGGCACTAGGTTGGTCTCCATGGGTGCGAAAAGTTGAATGATAGGAATGGAATTTAAATTATCCATAAGGATAGAAAAAGGTAAGATGAAAGAAAAGGTGAGATAATAGAAAAAGATAAAAGTATACGTACAAGATAGAGCAAGATTCAGGTTGTCTAAGCAAACTGTCTTTCTCCCTGGCAACGGCGCCAGAAATGCTTGTTAATATTGGTTACACACACGAAAGAATCAAAGAGAAATAATCTGCAAGCGCACAGATATCGGTGAGCACTTCACCCGGGAGATAAATCCAGAGTATCGTATTTATTTATCCGCTAGGAGAAAACGTGCAAAAGACTAACCCGATCTTAACTACTACCCCTGGGCTGCAAGACAAGATAGTGAGAATTTAAGCGATATAGAGAATTACTCCATCAGTCTTCCTATAACCTATGGTAAGCTGTGTAACTATGGTTCAAAGGGGGTACCTAGGGAAAAGAAACCTCAGAGAATGCTTAACCCCGGCACACTAAATCCTACCAAACTTTCTGACGGGACGTGGATTACTGAGACAACAAGGGAACTATCACTTCCCCCACTGCCACCATAAATCCGGCCAAACAGGGAGTATCTACGAGTATTCCTAGCCTAAGCACCACGCTTATGCTACGAAGGATTACTCTATTCACTATGTGAAGCAAATAAAGTAAACTCATAAACCAAAGAACAATAAGAATAATAAACTTACAAGTCAAATTGCCGAATGATCCTGGAACCAAGCCTCGGGTTAGGAGACTTGACCCCGCAAGTACAACTAGAGAGGAGACACCGACAGGCCGGGCTTCCTCCAATTCTACCTCCACTCTATACTCTCTTAATCTCTCTTGTTGGTAATACTCTAAAGAGACAGATCCATTCAAGGGATCCCTCCCTGGCTAATTCTCTCTGGAAAATATAAATTAAATAATGAATTAGGGTTTCTCTAGGGGCCAGGGGCCAGGGGCCTTGCTTATATAGCCCCCTAGGATGCACCATAGCCCTTGGATCAAATCGACCTAAATAGACGACTAATATTCATCCTCAAAGTCGGTCCAGGTGGATGGGCGGGCGCCCACGTGGCCTAGGCAGCCGCCCAGTGCTGGCTACCATGTGGGCCCTGCTTTGCAGGGTTGCCTCCTCGTGTCTTCTAGAATGTTCTTGAGTTGCTGGACGTGGTATTCTCTCTATGTAAATCTGACATGCGGACCTCTTTTGGTTCTTTTCTGATAACCCCCTGCAGAAATAGACAATCACCAAAACTCGTGGAATTTTGTTAGTGATAACCCTATTTCTACCAGGTGTTTGCATATAGGTCCATTTTCATGTTTAGTTGACGGTTAAAATTATGAGTTATCTACCGTCAACAGCTGGCATGTAAAGCTGTGGGCCCCACCTGGTCATGCCTCATTTGGCACGACCGGGCGATTTAGGGTTCAGCCGCCAGCCCGACCCACTTCATTTTCACTTCCTCCTTCCTACTCCCTACTCCGACTCCGAGCATCTGCTGCCTCCCCGCCGCCAATCGCCCTCTCCTCCGCTGCCGGTGCCCCACCGGCCCCCATCTCCGCCACCTGGGGGCCCGCACACCCCTCCGCTGTCCCCATCTCCTCCCCGCCCCCTAGATTAGGGGTGTACGGCCGCCGTCGCCACCATTTGCCCCGTCACCGCCATTTGCGCCACCGCCGGCAGCCTCGCGGCCCCCATCTCCACTGCCTAGGGGCCGAATGCCCCTCCTCGCCCTCTAGCTCCTCCCCGCCCCCTCATCTGGCCATTGGGGAGGCCCCATCGGTTGGGAGCAAGGGTGGCCACGGGGCCCCCTCTGCCGATCGGTTGCGGGCGGTGCCATTGCCGTCTAGGTGACCAACTCATCCCCCTCCTCCATGTCCTACTAGCAGGGGAGCAGCAAGGTCATCCTCACTCTTCTCCCTCCTCAATTTCTTGGGATATAGTTCTATCTAGGGTTAGTAATTTCAAATTTGTAAGTGGTTGAATCGTTTGAAGCTGCAATTTGATGCATACAGTCGATTTATGTTAAAGTTTTCCATTAGATATGCCATAAACTACATGTTGCATGTACGGATTTAATTCACACATTGAGGATTTACTTGTGTTGGTTTGGTGGATGTAGATAATGTGGTATGGTATAGTATGATTATGTGAATCAATTAGATATGGTTAATAAATGTGAATGAGTTTGGTCTTGTGGATTTTGGTCTTGTGGCATAGTATATAAGATTTTCATATTCGTTAGGCTAGGTTGTTAATCAATTATGATTTATAGTGGTAGAATTGTTTCATCTATTTTGCTATGGTTTTATATTATTGCAAGTATGGTAGTTGATGAGTTCATGTTTGCCTTCATATTTTGTAGGTGGAACAATTTGTTTGTTTCTATTATGGTGGCATAGTCAAAGATGATAGTCAGTTTGAATGTATGAAAAAACAAGTAGAGTTCTTTAGTGGACCTCCTACATTTGTAGAAATGCTTACCAAGTGTGGTGAGAAGTTTGGGTGGCCACTTAGTGTTAGAGGAAGATTTGATTGTGGGAAGGAACAATCACATTATGGCCACTCTCTTGTGACAAAGATTAGAAGGACTATGTAGATGTTGTGCAGAGTAGCAATGTTAGGTGCTTGGAAGTTGTGGTGGAGAAGGGATGTAGTGGTTCTTATGTGCCTATGTATGATAGTGTTGATGTGGAGGCCGTTGAGAACCTTACCCAAGAATAAGAGTTACAAGGAACTCAAGCTAGAGAAGTAGATTGAGTGGATGACCTCGGTGCCATTGGTGATGAGTTCGATGAAGAAGGGTATTATAATGAAGATGGTATGTGTGATAGTATATCAAAAGGATCGGAGGATGGCAGTGTTGATGCAGGAGAAGAGGTGGAAGGTGATCTCACCTCAAACGATGGTGGTTCCGATGATTCATCAGAAGATTTGTCAGATGATTTGCTGTTGGGTGCGGAGAAACAGTGGGACCCTGGTATTGAAGAAGGAATCGATAGGCGTGATGGTGGGTTTCAGCAGTCCTTACGAGCCCCAGTTGATGGCTCATTGAGATTGAACTCGAATGACGCCGAACGAAGGATGTTGAGGGCCATCCATGTTGATGTTCCTAGGGTTCCAAACTTCATGGACCTTAGTATGGTGGACGAGGCCATTTGCAACACAGGATTGTCGATGTTGGAAGATGAGGTACTAGAAAGTGAGGATATGGAGATTAGGAAGGGGATGGTGTTTGAAATGCTTGACCATGTCAAGTTCTTTCTGCAGGACTATGCCGTGAGGGTTCACAGGCCTTACAAAGTGAGTCACAGTGATAAGGAGAAGTGGTACACAGTCCTATGTAAGTCTAGGTGTGGTTGGGGAGTACGGGTTCTAAAGATGAGGAACAAAAAATGGAGGATACAAAACATTAAGCAACCTCACACATGTCGTACCAAAAAGGCAAAGAAGGATCATCACCAGAACATGGCTCGTTACTTGGGCGATCGTGTTGTTGCTGTTGTTAGGGTCGACAGCGACACATCTGTTTCCTCGCTGTTCGAGACCATTAAGCGATTCACTGGTTATAGAGTGAAGTACTATAAGGCCTTAAGGGCAAGGCAACATGCTATACAGTTATTGTGGGGTGACTGGAAGGAGGCCTACAGCCAAGTGCCTAGGATTCTAAATGCCATGAAACACTTCAATCCTGGCCTTAGATGGTATCCTTATGTCGGCCGCATTGTAGTTGATGTGGACGGCGTTCCCAAGACGATTCTACAGAGGGTGTTTTAGTGTTTTCTGCAGTTATGTGAGGCTTTCAAGCATTACCGACCCTTAGTGCTTGTTGATGGAACCTTTCTTACAGGGAAGTACCGAGGGGTGTTGATGATTGCTATTGGAGTTGACCCTGACAATCAGATTGTTCCTTTAGCATTTTCTTTGGAGAAGAGAATGATGATAGTTGGTGCTGGTTCTGAGGCTTGTGCGACAGAATGTCAAACGTAACTGTCGTAACATTTGCATGATCTCAGACTGACATCACGGTCTGCTTAAAGCTGCGCGAGAGGAACTAGATGGACGGCCGCCGGTTGAGCATCGGTGGTGCATGAGGCATTTCGCTGCCAACATATGGTGTCGGCAGAAGAAAAAGGAAATTGTGCAGAAGTTGAAGTCTCTTTGTGGGTGTCGTACCAAAGAGAAGTTTGAAAAAACACTTGGGGAGTTGAATAAGGTCCTCAATGCAAATACGAAGAAGTGGCTAGAAGATCGTTTGCCGCAGAGGGAGAAGTGGGCTCTAGCATTTGATACCGATGGTCTTAGGTACAACATCATGACCACCAATTCATCGAAATCATTCAACAAAGTGTTCAAAGGCATCCGTGCAGTTCCAGTGTCAGGCATTGTGGAGTACTCTTTTAGGAAGTGCAATGAATACTTTATGAATCGATGGAACATAGCAAATCGGTCCAAAGAGAAATGGGTCGAGCCGGTAGGAAGCACTTGGAGATGGCCGAGATGATATCTTCAAACCAATTGGGTGATGTGTATCATCCATCAAGGCTAGTATACAATGTTTATTCTGCTAGAGTCACCACTCCGGGTGGAGAGAGGCACGGTGATAGGAATTACAAGGTCGACCATGAGAACGTTGAATGCTCTTGTAGCATTCCACAACTTTATCATGCACCCTGTTCCCATGTTATCACAGCCTATACATATAGGGGTATAGACCATGAGGATGAGAAGTTCATGTCTCCCTTTTATCGCATGTCCCACACGCTCAAAGTTTGGGAGTCTAGCTTCGAGCCATACCTAGATCCTACACAGTGGCCTGAGTACCTTGGGTTGGATTATGTTTTGGACCCTGATCTTTTAAAAACAAAGAAGGGTAGGAGGAAGAAAAAGCAGCTTCGAGGAGAAATGGATGAAACCAACAGTTATGGTAAAGATAGATATGGTTCGGGAGACTTCGATGAGGCACCGGGTCAAGTGCAGTGCTCAAAATGCCATAGACCGGGTCTTACAACCACCACTCATGATAGACATATGAAGGCCCTCAAACTAGCTAGAGAACACGCAGGTCCTAGTGGATCCCAATGGAGATAGGTACTCCATAGATCTTGTTTTTATGTTGGTCATTATATTTTTATACTTCATCTTTACATTACATGCTTAATTCTTTGAATATATATCTAACCTTTTCTTATTGTTTCATATTTTTCAGGATGGCGCCCCCACAGTACAAGCTTCTGGACCCGCAAGTGGATAAAGACCACCGAGCCCACCTGATGGCCGACCAGAGGAAAGTAAGTGAAAAATGGCAATTTGGTGGAGCACCCCTCATCTTCTACTATGTGGTGGAGCACCACCAGCCTCGAAGATGCTGCAAGCAATTTGGCCGCAAACAGGATTGGCCGCTCTTAGGCTACGAGCATACAACGAGCATTGCATGAGTAAGCAACTTCAACCTCAATTATGCCTCGCTTGTTCATGAATGCAATGAAATCTTAATTGTTGTGTTTCACCTCATTGCAGGACATCGAGGAAGAAAAGGTTTGGTGGCAAAGCAAACTGGTTGCAAATACACGAGGCATATGTGCTTCAATGAATGAACAAAGAGATGGTGGATTCGGATAATGGGGCAACTTCAACTGTGAATCAGTACCGTGAGTACCTTATCTACCTTCACAAAGCGACAAGAGTCCATGTGAGACCGCCGACTTCAAGCATTCCAATCGTCGAGCAAGAAAGCAACAAAGAAGACCCCTACGATGTAATCACAAGGAGGAGCGTACAGCCGGAGAGGGCTCCAATAGAGAACTACATGGTAATAAATCCCTTTGACACATTTCTTTAGACTTGGAGTTCTAAAACGACCAACTAACATCGCTTCATCAATAGTCCACGCAACTAGCTCTCCTCTCCAATGATGCTGGATATTACCTTGGCCAAGCTGGGGCTGGGAAGGCACGGGAATTCAAGTATTTGCAGAGGTACAACTTCAAGTATTTTACCCATTTTTATTTCTCAAAATGAATCACTTTCTTACTATTTTTCATTATATGTTTGCAGAAAGTGTTGAAGTATTGCTAACGCATGGCACAGAAGATGAGCTGCCTGAAAGCGGACGATGTGTAGCGCAACTATGGACTTGAGGCAACAGGACCGTCCACACCGGCTCAGCAAGTTGGAGGTAGCTCCCATTCTAGACCGTTGCCGGGCACTTACGTTCAAGCCTCAAGTTCAAGTGATGATGGCCATGGGTATGGAGGTGATGAGCAGGAGGAATTGGCAGGTTCCCAACTCTTCGATGCTCCACATGGAACACAAACTCAGGTGCGTAGTAGCAAAGAGACTTCAACATAGTCAAATTGTAGATCTCTAATGGCACATAGACATGCTTCTAGCTCTAAGATGAAATCAAATTGACCTATTTAGGAATCTCCACCGCCAAGACGAAACCCTACGCGACATTGTGACCAATCCGAGGTGGGAAGTGCAAATCTACAACCCACAAATCCTAGTTGGGAGCGTCGTAGGAAGCAACCGTACATGCCAAGCAGCACTCGCCGCCTCTGTTGAAGGAGATGGATTTGTGGAAGAATTGTGAACTATGTGATATGATCTTTGTGATGTTAACTATGTTGTTTGTGAACTATGGGAACTATGTCTTTGTGATGGCCTATGTGGGTGTTTGAAGTGGACTATGGACTTTGTGAACTATGTTTGAAGTGGATTATGGACTTTGTGAACTATGTGTGTGTTTCAAGTGGACTATGTCTTTGTGATGTGAATTTCTATGATATCATGTTTTTGATCATTTTCTGTGACATTTGTTTAAAAAACCTATGATTTTTGAAGTGAAACAAAAAGATATAAAAAAATTCCCACTATTGGTCGTGCCAAAACATTTGGCGCGATAACCATAAACCATTGTTGAAATGGCTGTCACGCCAAATGATTTGGCATGACACGACTGCATAGTCACGCCAAATCGTGCCAAATGTTACTTTTACCCAGTGTCGGCCAAGCATTTTGCAAGTTCAGTTCGCGCCAAATGATTTTGCGCGACCCAAATGTTGCGCCAAATGATTTGGCGCAACAAGTATTTTTTCAACTAAAAGTCTATTTTTTGCCAACTATTTTATTTCGACGGGCTAGTAGCGCCAAATGATTTGGCGCGACCGGCCCGTCGAATGAAAATAGTTGGCTAAAATTGGACTTTTTAGTCATACAAATACCTGTCAGGTATTTTTTCGACTAAAAGTCTGTTTTTTGCCAACTATTTTCGTTCAACGGGCCTGTCGTGCCAAACCATTTGGCGCGACTATGTACTTTTGTCGCGCCAAATGATTTGGCACGACGGGGTCCTTAGTTTTGTTTTTGGCTTATTTGTTTGACAATACACTTGGTAACACACACAAAGTCCCCGATAACACATGACCTCAATGAAAACTGTCTTCAAACATAACACATCACCAAGCATCCATACTAGTAATAAGTCTTATAGGAAAATTCTAGTTATCACAATCGAGATCACATGATCATGCTCAAATAAGTCTTACAATCACATACTAGTCATAAGTTCTTACAACACAAAGTCACCGCGACGAGTTCTTACACCACATTAGTTCAAATAGTTTTCACAACACAAGGTCGTATTGACATAAAGGGCACAAGTCTTTCAGCCACCACCACGGGGTAGTTCAAAGCAACATCCAAAGCACCTGGGTGCCAAACCAAATGGTGCCTCCAAAATATGTCATCCAACACACCCCACAACTAGTACGGTCGCGGTGGGCTCCATAAGGCTCCATGATTAGAGAAATAGTCTTCATCTTCCCACTCCTTCTTGCGGTCAGGGTCATAGTCGTATTCCAAATTTCTTCGTCGCTCTCCAAGGGATCCTCCTTACGGGCCGTGGATGGGCCCGCTTCGAGGGCCGGGAGATGTCCGTTGTTCGGTGGTGAATCGTCGGGAACTAGGGCAATGGAAAGATAGTTAATGGAAACCAATCCAATATGAACAAGCATAGAATGTAACTTTGTTGACAAGTTTGACCACTCACAAAGCTCACGACACAGGTAATTTCCTTTGGGGTCCCCCGTGCTTAACATGCCAACGGTTCTCAGACTTCGTTGCCGCCTCT
>CM041630.1:17425021-17435288 GCA_023333625.1 Bothriochloa decipiens
TAGCATCTTAGCGATCTTAAACATAAAATTCAAAATTATAAAACTGCAGATCGCCTATCATTTTTTAAATATAAAAAATATCTTTATTTTACATCTATATAAGACATATTATTTATGTTATACTTTTTAGCATTTTAGTATTTTAAATAATAAAACTCAAAACTAGAAAATTGTATATCTCATCGAGCTCTATAATATTTATATGGAGACAACCTTCATCCGACGTCATATGAAAAAGATATGATTTTTCTAAGGTTACGTTTGGTCAAGCCACTCCCACTAACACGACAGAACGGTGCTGTCGCGTGGACGGAAGTTACGTGACAAAGCGTTATGTCGTCGTACGTGCTAAGTAGAACTTAAGAAAAAATTGGGGATATTTTTAAAATAAATATTTACAAAAAGAATTATATTATATAGAAAAATTGTAAAAATTCCCTCGGTTTTTGCGCAACTACAATGGCACCCCACCCCACGTGGAAGAAAAATTCAGTGCGTCCTCCCCGTACGCGGATCCCGTACGCACCGGCCTCGCATCGTTGATGCGTGTCCAGCAGCACCTCTGCTCGGCTCCGTTCCTGTGGCTTGCACGTATTCGGCTCGGAACAGATGAGTCCATAATGACGTAGCGCTCGGCTCGCAGTCCGGACGAGTCCACGCGTATCTGCGTCGATCGGCTCGTAGCGTGGATACCCACGACCACGTAGTCAGCGCCGTAATCGTAGAATAGTTACGTGAGTTGGTTCCATCCATAGAGAAAGATCGTAGAAACGGGTCACGCCGTCGCCGTCGCCGTGGCCGCCGATACACGTAACCCCGGCGGTTGTACGAGTTGCCGCCGGCTGCGTGATGTCTTGTAGCCATGCAAGCCAAAGGACTGCGAGCGGCCGGCGCGCACGCAGCCGGCCGCCGTCTGGTGCCCAGCCACCAGTCAACGTGTACTGCTGCTGCCGTCCTCCTTAAATTAAGCCTCAGACGCCTCACCAACTTACTTGCTCTAGCTCAGATCAGCAGGCAGTCCCAGGCTCCCAGCCATGGCGGCGGCCGGCGGCGGAGGCGGAGGCGAGGCCGTGCAGAAGGCGCTGCAGTCGGTGGCGCAGAGCACGGGGTGGACGTACAGCCTCCTCTGGCGCCTCTGCCCGCGCCAAGGGTACTACGCTTCTTCATCTTGCTTCTTGCTCGATCGTCTCTCCTCTCTCCTTCGTCCGTGCTGTCTGACTGACTCTCTCTAGCCGAGATTTTTCTATCGAGTATCGATCTGACCATGCGTGCATGGCGCTGCCTGCGCAGCGCGCTGGTATGGGCGGAGGGCCACTACAACGGCGCCATCAGGACGCGCAAGACGACGGTGCATCAGCCGGGCGGCCGGGAGGGCGCCGGTGAGGAGGAAGATGAGCATGAGACGACGATGGCGGCGGGGGCCGGATGGGCCGCGCTGCGCCGCAGCCGGCAGCTCAAGGAGCTCTACGACTCCCTGGCGGCCGACGGTGGTGGAGCAGCGGGCGGCGGCAGGGACGCCGGCGGCGCGCAGCACCAGCACCAGCAGCAGCAGGTGGTGCCGCCTCCTCGCCGGCCCACCGCGGCGCTGGCGCCCGAGGACCTCACGGAGACAGAGTGGTTCTACCTCATGTGCGCCTCCTACTGCTTCCCTCCTGCCGTCGGGTAACCACCTATATTGGCTTGGCTACATGTATTTGCAGCTTGCATGCTACCTCATCCACAGCACAAAAGAACGAACGAACTCCAGGTCTCGACGTGTACGACGGAAACAGACCGGCTCTCTGCACCTCAGCGTGAACCCAATATAGCCCAACGCTTAAATCCCACGACACACTCTCACAGAGTGCAAGATATACACTATGTCTACGGCTTTAGATGAATCTATAGTAGAAGTAATATATTAAGAAAAGTTAAACGTCTTATAATTTGAAATCAAGAGAACAATAATAGTTACGATTGATTAATAGACGAGGTTGACCACATATCCCAAGAGGCCCCGGAGGTTGGAGGCGTTGAAGCGAGCTGTCAACTCATAGAATCAAGGAAGCGGACAATGGAGGAGCAGTGTCCCTGAAGCCGTGGGTTGGTTGATGGGCGACACGGACACACTCTGTTTCACCGCACGGAGGACTCTAAGGTAGTGTTTGGTTTCAAGGATGGATTGGTCCCAAATAGGATATCCCACCCTATCCCAGTGCTTGGTTCAGAGGCATCCAAAGACAGTGTCATCCCTTGTGCAAATATTTCCATGAGATTTGGGCAACCTTGTCTCCAAAATTTCAGCAAACATAGTCATTCCGCTAGGAACAAGACCTTCCATGCGCCACTAGAGATATAGGAAGAAGAGCGACGCAAAAAAGAAAAGAGAGAAGGCTGAGGTCGAGAACGATGGAGGCTGGTAGGGTAGAGATCCATGGACGATCGAGGTTCATTGAGCCTCGGAAGTGGAAGATCTAGGGAGGCCGAGATCCACAGACACCTTGCTTCACGGGGGAAAGCTCAAGCACCACTGCCTCATGGGCCACTGCACAGGCCGGCGCTGCCATCTCATAAGCCACCGTGCGGGTGAGCGCCGCTGCCTCATGAAGCTAGCGTATGGGCGGGCGCCGCTGCTAGCCTCGGCGTCTGGCATGGGTTCCACCCTTACCCTTGTCTTCTTGCAAGATAAATCTTACTAGCAAATCTATTATGGCCATCATAGAAAATTAATTTACATGGGAAAAACACCACTGACCTATGCTTCAAGAGTGACATTGTTTTTTTATTATTATTATCATATCTATCACCTTAAACCTTTTTCCATTTCTCTCCAAATTAAGTGATGCGAATTTATGATTCACACACTTGCAAAAAGTGTGCTGGACAATTTCAAGAAAGCATTGCCCACATTTTTGGTAGTATATTCACATTTTTTGAGCTATTATACATACATACACGATACTCGAACAGCTCTTCCTGTTTCTTAGTTGCATTTTGAACCGTAGTTTTATTCACTCTAATCTATTCATACTGTTATATCAGAAATCGTTTCTTAATTTAACATTCTTTTCAAGA
Source organism: Bothriochloa decipiens (assembly GCA_023333625.1). NCBI lineage: Eukaryota > Viridiplantae > Streptophyta > Magnoliopsida > Poales > Poaceae > Bothriochloa > Bothriochloa decipiens. Next base: position 17,428,076 of record CM041630.1, read on the forward strand.
TCATATAGGTGATGCAGCATGCATCAATAAATTATCAAAGTTCAAACATTAATTTCACATAATAACAAACAGATAATGTTCTTTTTTCTTGTAGCAAGAAAACTTTCTGTCTATAAGTCATATACATGTGTAGTGTTTTTCACATTTCAGGTTCCCTGGGGAGGCATTTGTAAGGAGAGTTCATGTGTGGCTATGTGGGGCAAACAAAGTTGACAGCAAAGTGTTCTCAAGAGCGATTCTCGCTAGGGTATACATATACGGTCTCCCTTCTTTTCCATCTTTGTTTCAAAAGAAATCGTTTGGTACTCTTCTAGCCACAATTACTTGACACTAATTTGTTTGGAGCATTAAATGATACTAATCTCATTTTAATACCCCGAGTGTTATTGTTTGCACATTGTAGCTCGTGTGTGGGTCATTTATACCCTGTTTAGTTGCATATCAAACTATATTTTTATTATGTATCTAGACATTGTCTATATCTAGTTGCATAACAAAAATATAGTTTAGGGTTACCTAAAAAACCTCAACCTACTTATAGTTTGGAATGGAGGATCGTAGTTAGCTATATTTTCCTTTCAAGATATGAGCATGAAGCACAAATTGTATATTGATATCCAAAAGTCTTATTCCCTTCTTTGCCTCAAGATAGAGAATTCTAATTAATTCTCCTTTTATTACTCTTTTCATGTGGAGCATCACAAATATTTGTGGCAACAAATATCAGAGTGCAGGCATCCAGGTATTAAATTCGTTTCTGAAACTACTTTTTAGAGTTTTTATTTTATGAGGCTTATCAATGTTTTGCTATTCAATACTCCCTCCGTCATACATAAAGTGTAACCACCTCTGGTTTCAAAGACCAAGGAATGTATTTAATTCTCTCTCTCAATGCTAGTATATATGGTGTCTAAAGAGAGCCGCTTTATATTATGGGACATGAATAAAAGTGGTTACCCCTTATATTTGGGACAAAGGGAGTACTGAAATAAACCACTTCTAGTTTTACAAGTCTTTAATTGCAGTGAACTTAATTATTATTTTCAATTAAGTTTCCAATATTCAGCAGTTGCATACTTGCACTAAATATTGAATCTCAGGCATATGAATATGATCAATGGTTATGCACTGACTTCGATCTTAATTATGCAGACAGTCGCATGCATTCCAGTTGACGACGGTGTCCTGGAAATTGGAACTACAGAGAAGGTCAGTGGGTGTATTATGCATTTTAGAAATTTATAGCCGTTAACGGTTAATATTCTACAAACTGATCAATAATTACATAAATTCAATTAATACTTTGAATAACGAAATTAATAAACCAAGAATCAATTATATGGAGATGTCGGATCTAACAAATCTATGAATACATTTCAGGTAGAAGAAGACATTTGTTTAGTTCAGTATGCTAGGAGCATTTTCATGGGTCAAATTGGCGCCCCCACAATGCCTACCTTCTCAGGGCATTCAACTTCCACACCAACCACACACATTAATCACCAGTCATTTCAGACAAAAATGGAAAACTACATTGGTGACATAAATGTGCAGAAAAAGAGTCTCAATCTAGGACAGGAGCACAATGATGAAGTGGAAGATGATGACGACAGAATTGATTTAGAGACTAAATATACTGGAAATGATTCAAGCCGGCGTTCACCACAGGACACTAATGTAGGCAATGAGCAGGGAACGCTCAATGCAGGAAGCAGTGAGTTGATGCTGATAGGGACATCGGCAAGGGTAAGAGATGGTTCAAACCAAAAGGATGAAGAGATCCCGGTGCTTATGGTTTGCCAGAACAATGGTAATCTGGTAGCGCAGGATGAATTTGGTCCATGGCGTCATTTTCTCGACGACGATGACCTAAGCAGTAAATATCTACAACCCTCAGGTAATTTGGACCTGTGTATATTTTTTTCACCCACTGTATCCATTTGTTCTTCCAGCGGCCCAAGATCAAGCAGTACTAGCGGAAAGCGCACACTACGTCGAAACGGTCCTGGCAATCTTACGGTTCAATGCGTGCCGGCAAACGCAAGCAGCCTCAAACACCAAAACCTACCTGGCACTCTCCAAGAACTCGTCGTTCTCAAGATGGAGGACCAGGTGGAACCACAAAGCAAGCAATGATCTTCAGAGCATGTCGTTGATCCCTGAAGACGGCACTCCACAGAGAATGCTCAAGAGCGTCCTGCTCGGCGCCCCTGGCAGCAGTCACCGGAGTTACAGAGGAGCCGCCGCCGTCCAGTCGCCTGAGCCTAGGGACGACGACGGCGAAGGCACCAGCCGGTCTCAGAGAGCGCCGCCGGTGCCGGGCCAGGCAGCAGAGCTGCTGAATGCCAGCCATGTTCTCAAGGAGCGGCGGCGGAGGGAGAAGCTCAACGAGAGGTTCGTCATGCTTCGGTCCTTGGTACCCTTCGTCACAAAGGTGCGAATGACAAGCAATGCAAGTTCGTTTGCAGTCGTGTTACAGGCTTACAGCCTACAACAAGAAACTCTTTTTTTTTTGGGTCTCCTGTTGGCAGATGGACAGGGCGTCGATCCTGGGCGACACGATCGAGTACGTGAAGCAGCTACGGAGACGCATCCAGGAGCTCGAGTCATCACGAGCTCGGCTGGTCGACAGCAGCAACCCGAAGACAGCGACGGCGCAGCAGCCGCCGCCGGCAGCCTCAACGGAGACGAAGAGAGGTCGTCATTACTACCTCGCGCAAGCAGGCACAGGCACGGCAGCGGAGGCGAGCGGTAGCTGCTACGACACCACCGGCAGCGTCGGGGAGGGGGAGCCTCCGGCATTAATGGCCGGCGGCGACACGGAGGTGCATGTGTCCATCATCGGGAGCGACGCGCTGCTGGAGCTCCGGTGCCCGCACAGGGAGGGGCTCCTCCTCCGGGTCATGCAGGAGCTGCACCAGGAGCTCCGGCTGGAGGTCACCTCCGTCGAGGCCTCGTCAGCCGGCGACGTGCTACTTGCAGAGTTGCGTGCAAAGGTTAGCATGCATGGAACGAAGCATCATGGAAAACTGCCTTACTTTGTTTTAATTTAATTGCAGGTTTGGTTCTGAATCCTGAAGTATTCTTGGATTGTCTGGTGCAGGTGAAGGAGGTGCATGGCAGGAGGAGCAGCATCAGCGAAGTGAAGAGAGCAATTCGTCTAATCGTTTCATCTGACTGAAATTCCTTCAGGGTAGAGGGTAGGCCCAATTCACACACACATATTACGTATAGCCCAACAATGTATGGGCCAGTCTTTTTTTCTTAGAGAGCTTGTTGGGCCAGGTCCTTTGTAGACGCTAAGACGCATCATACAATAGAATCAAGCCTTTTTTTTTAAGCATAGATATGTTGTGATGATAGCAGGGACAGGAAGTGATCGGAACTGGAGTAATCATTCAGTGTATTTCACATTTTCAAATCGTCCCTCCTCCCTCAAAACATGCCCAGAAATAAAAGGATCTAAAACTATGAAATAATTCTTGTATGAGATAGCTAACTATAATATGAGAGGTTTACTTATGAATACGAGGCATGAGATCTAGTCTAGAGGTAAAATCGTGTCACACCCAGCAGGCTAAATCTGGAAAAAGCCAAAAAAAAAATTTATGACCTACAATAATCGGTTCAAGTGGCTGTGAAGTAGTACGTAGTGTGGTTTCCACAAAGAAGAACACAGATTGAAAGACATAATAATTAAGCATATTTTGTTCTTGATTAAGGGCCTATTTGAATTCAAAGGCTAATTGTTAGCTAGCTAAAAATTATTTAAATTTAGCTCTACTGCATCTAAACAGGAGGGCTAATAGGTAGCTTAATTTTTCAGCCAACTTTTCAAAACTAGCTCTTATCCAACTATAGCTGATTTGGGCTATTTTCTTATAACCCAACTAATAACTAGTCATTTGTATCAATAAGGTCCGGAATATTGTTCACTACTCAATAGTGTTTGCAGACCAAATATAACGCGCACTATTCATCAACGTTGTGCATGACATAATTACATGCTCGTTAGGAATCTCGCATGTTAGCACAATCTAGTACTAGCTAGGAGACACAATGATGAGTATCAAATCGATGCAGAGCGCAAATGGTCCTTGTATAGGTACCTGCAGCCCATCGTTTACATCTTTCTGCCACATTATTCTTGAATATTTCCAAATAGAGACCAGCGCATCTTCCACGAATCTAACCTATAGACATATAATCGGCGAGTCCCCTCCCTCTCACAGGTTACTGTTCTAAGTACAGAACCGGGTACGTACCCGCTATGAACAGTAACATCTAATATGAAACAGTTTAGACCCGTTAAAAACAGTAATATATTCAACGAGGAGCAGCATAGACCCGTTATAAAACAGTAACAGGTACAAACCCGCTACTAACAGTATTATCCAGTATGAAACGGTACATACCGGTTATGAACATCAAACATCCAAAATGGAATAGTATATACCCGTTATGCAAGAAAAAAAAACTGGAGCTGGGGCTGTGTCATATTAAAAGTATATAACATTATTTGCACGGGGTCCCTGCTAGTACATATTAAAAGTGCAGACTGGAGCTGGGCTGGGGCTGTAGCAACACGGCACGAACACAACTACACAAGGAAACAAAAGCATAGGCACGCACACGTATGTACGTCCTCTAGTGTGTTTTTGTGTGAACGAGATGCTTCGTCTAGGACTACTGGACTTTAACTATGCACTGTGCATATTATTTTAAACCATCTGCCATTGTGAATGTGTCTGTTGGCGCCAACTTTAGAACTTAGCTGTTCGTATCCAATTGCCAGTATTTATTAAATTATAAAGAAGATAAATATATGTATAATAGATCAACGTCAGTGCCTTGTGGGCCGAGATATATATATATATATATATACACACAATACAACACGTACAATGCAACTTTATCCTGGTGCGTGCGGCTAACCTGCGCCTGTCCTTGCCTCAACCGTCGTTTTGCATGATCGCCGTTGCCTTGTCCCCCGTCCCCCACAAAAGTTCTTGTTATCTTGTGACTAGCTGCGGTGAGCCCCTCCCCACAGAATTAATGTTAGAGAAACTATATTGTTGGGGACAGGGAATTTCAGAAATTTTTTGTGTGTGTAAGTGATAGATAGATATATATGGTTTATATATATCACCTCGATGTAATAATTGTCTTGTTTCTATATAAATTTCCTTTGTCTGAAAAAGTAAAGGTTCTCCAAGAATACCACAGGACTAGAAACAACATTCCTTTATTTTAATTTGGATCTCAAACAGGACAAGGCGCTGTTTCAAAAATGAGGGTGTTGACAAAGAAAACAGCCTCTGTGTTCGACACTTTTTACCTGAAAAGTAGGGCATGTAGTTCCACAACAAAATTTGATAAATTATCCTACTTCCTATGTACCAAGGCGGATTGAAAAAAACATCCTTTGCACATATTCTTCCCCGTCTACTAACCGAAAGCTCCGCTAGGCGTGTAAGTGCTTTTTTACCATCACCGAAAAGATTGAAAATCCACCCTTAAACCCTCTTGGTGCGCACCCTGCATGAAGATGGAATCAGAAAAACAAATACAAATATTGAAAATGGACACATTAATTTGGGCCAAACTGGTAAAGATCAAAGAAAACTGAATTAGCCGGTTTAGGGGCCCAGCCACAGAAAGTAAAAAAAAACCTATGCAGATAAGCCTGTAGCCACTACTGAAACCGGTCTAAGTCAGTTGGCAATTTGAGGTGTCCCAGTTGAAAACTTCTCGAATCTTGTGAAAAACTGGAATATGTTTCCTACTACCTAGGATGAAACTATCTCCTCTACTTATATGAGATCAAGGATCATTGATTGAGAGAACCATCTCTCCAATCGATAAAAACCAGTCTACTCTACCTCTACCTCTCCAGTTTGTTATGGTTGTTCATTACTCATTGCCGTTGTTGAGCGTTGTTGGTTCAACGACAACCCCGTTCTTTGATCTATTAGCTAGCTAAGGTAGGCCATAGTTGCTACACACCCCGATGAGGTCCCTCTTAGGCATGTGGCCTTTCAGGTTTGAAGAGATCTCGTTGGCATTTTTTGCATATAGCGCTCTTGACAAGGATTCTTTAGTGATGTCTCTTGCATATCACGGTTACTGCTCTATCGAGACACATGGGTAAAGTGTTCACGTCTGTGCACACTACTCCCTCCGTCCATTTATCTCCTTCATCTAAGCAAAAATTTGTTTTCCAAAAATCTTCTTCATATTAGCTAGGACCACGAGTTTGCCTCCTTGTATGTGTTGCGCATTTGGTGTTGTTTGGTTGCTCATTGTCTGCATTTATTGCTCATTGGCTTCCTATTGGCTGCAACTCCTTAACTGCACCATGCCTTCAATGCAAATTTGTGTTGTTTTACTACTTCTTGATTATTATGCCGAAGGCTAATACAAAAGAGATAAATGGACTAAGGGAATATTAGGTGACAACTGACTTGAAAGTCAGCTAGGGTGGCTAAATTGACCCACCTCCGCTCAACGTTCTAGCTCCTTCCTGGTGTGTTACCTAAGCGCCAATAATTAACAATGAGCTAGGGTGGTACGGTTTTGTTACATTACATCAATATGAAATTTATGTCAGTTTCCCATTAGCTGGATCTGCATCACACGTAGTTGCCCATGAGTATTTTTTTAAAGGGAGGATTTTATTAATTCATAATCATTCTATCAAGTTGATATAATAACTGTAGACCCATTTTCGGCCTCTGCAAAAGCACACAGCTTGAATCAAATAAAAAATAATAAAAAAGCCCAACATTCTAATTACTATCAATCCTATGACTAGATTGCCACCCATGTGGCTAGGAGAAAAACACCGTGACCATTTGCGCCAATTTCTATTCACCTATTCCTTTGCATACTCTTCCTTTCTAAAAAGGTTAGAGCTAGGGTAAAGACTACCTTAGTTCATATCTAGCTAAAGCAGATACCAGTTCCAAATTCGATCAGGAGGATGATGGGCAGGGATGGAGCACACATTGAATGCACTGCAAGTTTATTTTAGTGTGTTGTCTGATTGAAAAATTTGCTAATTGTAAACATAGGCAGTCAACACTAAACCTCTCCTACAAAAGCATGTGGCATTAGCCATTTGGATCTGAAACTTTAGTTCCGATTGGTGGCTCCAACTAGGAGTAATGCTCCCTTTAGTCCTAGCCCTAGCTAAAGGTAAAAACTTAAGATC
>CM041630.1:17440288-17489294 GCA_023333625.1 Bothriochloa decipiens
ATGCTCCCTTTAGTCCTAGCCCTAGCTAAAGGTAAAAACTTAAGATCTGTTCGAACAGGTGACTAGAGGTCTTAATTAAGTAAACCAAGTATATTGTTTGTAGAAAATTTATTTGTATCCTAACTTTGTCCATAAGTAACTTATACGGCTTATCTGAGATGCAAGCCTTAGACCCTTAGTGTATATATATATGTTAGGCTGGTGTGGAAGGAACCGCGTATATGGGGGATCCCAAACAAAATAGTCCTGCATGCGGCTGCACGTTTGCTTTAAATCTAATCTGTGGCTATAGCTTGCTCGCGCTGCCACTGCGCATGCTTTGTGCGCTGCACGATCTGCCTATCTAAATGCAACTTATTACTCTATCAGACTCTTTCTCTCTCTCTGCACACACATTTTTTTGTGCTATTTGTATCTGTGTAAGATACGTACAAAATCTGTATGTATCTTCCATGATTTGACAAGAATTTCAGATACCGAGGCAATATTTTTGTAAAGGCAAATTTTGTTGTTACATACAGCTCAGCTCAGCAGTCCTTTGTGTTGACGCACCTTTTTCTTGCATTCGCCAAATCTATGGTTGAATCTTTCTGCTCACGAGGATTGTTTAGATCATCGGATCCTGAATGTCTGGATCAAGTCTGGAAATTCCAACACACAAAAATGTCTCACGGGCTCGCTTAAGCAATAATCTACTATACATATCCCTTGACTTAAATGGTTCAATGAGACCTTTTTGTACTTGTAGCAGATCAGTATCATGTGTTGAGTTTTACGAAGTTATTAGTATCTGACAATTGTGTTTCATTCAAATTGAGCAGTTTGATGTATATATAGTTTGGTAGGAGTACAAATTTAGAACAAGAAAACTGAAAAACAAAAGGTAATAGTAGTGTAGTACCTTCAAATCTGTTCTCTGTTTTGCTTGTGCTTTTATCCTCTCTTTTCCAAATACCCCTTCCCATTCATGCATTACAGCATTATTAGTCACATCACCATTTTGTTGCATATAAGAATTAAAGAAGCAGCGTTTTATCCAACCCCACTTTCACAACGGCTATGAGCATTCTGGAATCCAAATTAGAACGTCGATCGAGGAGATCGCCGGATATTTGGTTTATGGTCTATGCCGACTTCAAAATGGAAGAGTTCTTTTTCCTCAAATCCTACAAGAATGAAACTGCCAGATATGAAATGTCTCTGAAAGTCCAGAGAGCTTCAAATTAAACAAGCCCCAACTTGCTACGTGAGGCTAGCGTACATACGTACTATTCCGGCTCCATCCATCAATGGGCATGGGCATGGGATTCTGAACCTTTATCTCATTTTGTATTGCAATGAGGAGATCCTTTTGTCCCACTTGTTTAGCCAGCACACAATATAAATAGCCACCCAACACCATCTGCAGCCAACTCACAAACTAACTACCAGAAGATCACAAAGACTTCCATCGATTTTCTTGACTCAATGCAAGCAACAACTAGTTTACTATAGTTAACAAGCAACTTAAACGACAGCGAAAGATCGAACCATGTCACTCTACTTGGCGCCCACGGCCACCACAGCCGTGTCCGCTGCCGCCGCCACCACCACCCTCCCAATAAGGCAGCTAGTAGCACCTCCACCGCCGTCATCGCCATCCATCGTCGACCTAAGGCAGCTGGAACGAGGCATGGCTCTCCCCCTGCCACCGGCGCCGCCACCACCACCGCTGGTCAGCAGTGCCAGCAACAGGCACGTGGGCGGAGCGAAGCACAAGGCCGTGGTGGTGATGGGCGCCACGGGGACCGGCAAGTCGCGCCTGGCGGTGGACCTCGCCCTCCACTTCGGCGGCGAGGTCATCAACTCCGACAAGATCCAGGTGCACGCCGGACTGGACGTGACCACGAACAAGGTGACCGACGCGGAGCGCGCTGGCGTGCCGCACCACCTGCTCGGCGTGGCGCGCCCCGACGAGGAGTTCACGGCCGCCGACTTCCGGCGCGAGGCGACCCGCGCCGCGCGCGCGATCACCGCGCGCGGCGGCCTCCCCATCATCGCCGGAGGGTCCAACTCGTACGTGGAGGAGCTCGTCGACGGCGGAACCGACCGCCGCGCGGGAGCGTTCCGGGACCGCTACGACTGCTGCTTCCTGTGGGTGGACGTGCGGCGCGCCGTGCTGCACGGCTACGTGTCCCGCCGCGTCGACGAGATGGTCGCCCGGGGACTGGTGGACGAGGTCGCGGCGGCGTTCGACCCGCGCCGCACCGACGTCGACTACTCGCGCGGCATCTGGCGCGCCATTGGCGTTCCGGAGCTGGACGCGTACCTGCGGTGGTCGGGGGAAGGAGACGACGAGGGCGAGCGGGCACGGTTGCTGGCCGCCGCCATCGAGGACATCAAGGACAACACGTGCCGGCTCTCGTGCCGGCAGCGCGCCAAGATCCAGCGGCTCGCCAAGCTATGGGGCGGCGTCCGGCGCGTGGACGCCACCGAGGTGTTCCGGAGGCGCGGCGACGCGGCCGACGAGGCCTGGCAGCGGGTCGTCGCTGCGCCGTGCATCGACACGGTCCGCTCCTTCCTACGCAACGACGTCGACGCCGCCACCGCCGGCCATGATCTACCGGTGGCCGAAGCAGTGCCGGCCGTGGTCGCTCCGGCGCCGGCAGCGGCTGTCGCAGGGTAACGAACGAAAGCTCCTCAGTCGTCCCTGACGGCTGCACTGCATTCACGAATAGCCATTAACGACACCATTGCTTCGTGCGATGGCATCGTTGGCTGAGATCGATCGTGTCAAAAAGGAGAAAGGAAGTGATCGAGAACGAAGGGAATGGCGAGCATAATTGGTACTATTTGTAGTATAGTACTACACGTCGGAATATGCATGGGAGTGAGTAGTAAATCTATAGAGATTAGCGTAATCATTGCTTCGAGAATCGCGCGTTCGAAATCCTAGGAGGAGAGAAAGCTGACGGCGACGGAAGAGTGGATATGCCACAGAGAATATGGCCAGCTATATAGATATAGCCCTTCTGTTGTTGATACAGATGAATGTGTTGCATGTATATTCGAGCAATGAAGTGTTTTGCCCCAATTTCTGTTATTGTACATTCTATGAAGTGATGCTTTTTTTTCTTTAACTTGGTTGCATGAGCAATAATATGTACGCATATTATCTCTATGAACAGAAGCACACAAACCTCCTAATAGTTGAATATTTTTGCCTTTGTAGTTACTAAATCATAATTCTGCCGCTCGTTGTTGACTCCTTAGTGGTCTGCACATGAGCACAAATTAAAAAAACAGCATTATATTTATAAAAAACAGCTGTTGTATTAATATATATCAGGTGATTTATTGTAACATATACATTATCGATCGACTCATGCCGAGTAATTAAAGTATAATCTTGATGGTAATGATATATATGTAATGCATTATAATATTATCGTATATAAATATTACACAGTAACCTCTCTACTTAAATGTAATAATAAAATATATCATAATATTAACAAACAATTGAGAAATAAAGGCTACTGCGTTGAAGCCACTAAACTACTAAACCATTAATAAGTACAATACATTCAGTATCAGGTACTGGTCTAACCCGGTAATGACATTTACCAAATCATTGCCGGGTGTGGTATCAAAGCCGACAGTGATAATCATGTTATCACTGCAAGATGGAGGCAAGGAAATAACTACACTCGGGCAGTGATATTGTCCAATTACTATGGGGGTAAAAAAGGCCAATTACTATGAGTAAAAAGGCTACAATAATACGCAAGTCCCCAACGCAAGGCGCTTGTGAGCCGGTACGGGCTATTTCTGAAGTTTTGGATGCAAGCATGCTGCAAGCCCGGCGCCTCGCGGAGGTAGATGCTCGTAAGTCGTAGCCGTTGGCAGTTGTCAGTTGAGTATGGGCAAACGTTTCACTCCGTTGTAGATTAAAGAGCTTAATGGTTTAATATTTTCTCTCTCTATAAGAGCCCATGCATTGTAAATTCTTCACAGCAATATTGCTCTCCATCGAATCTAAATCTAGCAGTGATGTCTGTTTTCTAGCAGTGATGTCTGTTTTCGATCGACAATGATTTGTGGATATATACTAGCTATGTGTGGATTTTGTTAGAACTCATCTCAGGCGATCACTCTCAAACGTCCATATGCATTCATTAGTTTTCCCATTTTCCTTCACTAGTCGGCCGTCGCCCCTCCTGCCCTCCTCACTCCTCAGAGTCCGATCCTCCATTGCACTTGCCTGCGTGTGCCTCTCCTTATGTACAAGGCCGGCAATCATACATATGGATGACGCCGAATGAGACACCTAAGTTGTGCGCTGCCATCACCTCAAATCTCACCCAGTTTTAGGCGCCTGCTGAGTGCTGAACAACATGAATGGTTGGTAGAAAAAGATCCTAATATAGATTAGCAATTCAGCCTTTGTGGTTACTGGTTAGTAATTTAAGGGCCCATTTACGCAATGTTTCCATATAAATTTCATTATGCCTAAATGCCGAATAGATATACTCCATCCGTACTAAGGACGATTGAATTTTATAATAGTGCTAAGTTAATCAATTTGAAGTTTCACCAAATTTACATAAAAAGATACTAATACTATCAGAAAAAAAATATCAGCACACCAATAAACGCCAGCCTCTTTTAATCATTTTCAGAGGCGAGCGTCCTAAGGTGATTGTCACTCTTAATCAACTATTATGTAACACCCCGGAATTTTACAGGCACCCCGGGATGCCACTAAACAACACCAACAACAGCCGCACCTAACAAGTAAAGAATTTGGCGACATATCCTTTGAATATATAGCAACGCGGAAGCAAAACATATATATAATGAAAGAAACCAAACTAGCATTAACGAATATGAACGAACATCCTAACACAAACATATGGTATTCCAATAAAGTTTACCAACCACTCTTTAAATATTTACTTCTAAGTCTCATGAAAATAGCCAAATTATTTATATTAAATCATGAAGTCTCTAAAAGAAGTGCGTGACGTGTAACTAATCCCCCTTCTCTTCCAAACAATCATCAAGTACTTGGATTGAGTAAAGCAAGAGTGAGATGAAAATATCTCAGCAAGCAAATTTGTTTTGATAGGCTATTTAAACCATAAGTTGAGTTTAAACATCAATTTAACATGGGGTATTTACTTGATATGATATCAAAATATATAGCAAGACAGACTTTCAATTTGAGACATAGCCAAATGGTAAAGACCTTCATAACAACATAGACAATTTTCTTCAATAATATACTTCATGAATGCATATGAATGCAATATAAATATCTCCTGCCTGCACACCCAACAAGGCGTGAAGCTGCATCCCATGATGCGTATCGGTACAGTCATGACCATAGGTCAAGACATAACTTCCAATGTCAATGAATGATGCAATGCACTTGGTATGTTGCAATAAAATAAATATACCACCAATGATACTCCAATTTCTTCTTCATGATTGTGGCTAGTCACAAATCACAATATGAAAATAACATCACCATGAATAATTAAATAAGACCATAATTAAATAAGGTTGAATAAACCAAAGTCACATCTTTTTATATCACTGGTATGATATTCTTATAAATAATAAGATGTAGGTGATGAAAATAACAAGCTAAAACGATAGCAAACCACTGCTACATTCACTTGCCTCTTTACCGAAGGAGATCAAAGGCACTAGCGACGTTCCGAAGTGCTACCACCTGATCACAAATAATATTCAGTACATACACCAACATACAATCAAGAATAACAACAAAAACACACTAGAGCGCCCCAAACCCGATATTCAAGCCTCTACCGTTTGCGCTACCAATCAAGACAACAGCACTGTCTCTTCTTTTTTTCATAGACTTCGGAATACATGTCTAAAAATTCCCAAAATTTACCAGATTATGTAAAGATCCATTATCTACAACTCTCATATTGTAAGATTTTGCATTTGAGGTCTCAAAGATGGTCTAATTAACCATAGAACATAACTGAATATTTCTGATGTCCAAAACTGAATGTCAGACATCAAAAATTCATAACTGAAGATATACTAATTCAATTAATATAAACTTTAACAATGTAGAAATATAAAGAAAAACACTTCCACTTTTATTTAGATCATAAGATAAAATTAATTCATATAAATAGTCTAAAACTGATCCAAACTAGAACTGTCCAGATTATCGTCACTGGAAAATAGTCAAATTTAACTGCTCATATCTCCCAAACTACGAAGGCTATGAAGGTGATATTAGAGTCAAAAGAAACATGGCGAAGTTCTCTACAAAAAGGTCTAGAGGCCTAAAATTTATTAAGGCCTTTAAGATGTCCGAAAACAGCGATGAACAGGGACTGCACAATCTGATAGGTTTCAAAACGTGGGCGAAATTAATTTCGGGAATTAATCCAACTACACCTTCCCTAAATAGATGATTCGATCCATGGAATTTGATCTAAAGAAGGAGATTAGGATCCTAAATCTCACCTAGGTCGATCCCAATGAGTACGATGATAATCCTCAGGCTATCCTTGTCGCTGCGGCATCGACCTTCCGATGAAAATTTGGAGAGGAACGACACGTCGACGACGGCGGCGGCAAAACCCTAGGGTCTTCCTTCCTCTTTCCTCCTCTCTTCTTCTTTTTTGGTGTGACTTCACAGAGGAGAGGGGATGGCGGCTGTTGGGGTGGAGGAGTCGTAGGTTGGGGAGGAAAGAAAAAACGCACGGTGAAGAGACTTCGACACCGATGAGGAAAGAGGTGGGCGTCTGGTACTGTAGCGCTGCTACAGTACTTTGGTTTTTTATTTTTTATTTATGTATTTTTCTTTTAATTTTTGTACTTTGGGCTGGGCGTTACATATTAATACATACGTCCTAGGGCGTTCGTTTCTGTCGAACATTTTAAATATTTACCTCTAAAAATCGATTAAAATGATGGTCATCTTAATATATAGGCATGCTTCTGGATTGGTCCGTGCAAGGATAGGAGATGCACCTGATGTTAAGGTGCGGGTCAGTGAAGAAGACAACATTAGTCAACACATGGGATACGTCCTGTGACTGCACCGGACCGGACGGATTCCTCACCCGGAGATGCACGACATGGAGGCAAGTTCAACACACTTACACACCAGAAGCTTAAGGGCAGATAATGCAAACTCCCAGTCGGGTAACTTGACCCATGGGATCTTTTACGGTAAAAATAGCAACACACCTAGTAAACCCTTATTTGTTCCATATCTAGATACATTACTTTATTCATATGTTTTGACTGGGTGCAAATATAATTAGAGGCCAAATTTTGAGTATAAGTTTTAGAAAACCTTCAAGCCTCTCTGTGCAACGCACCCCCCCCCCCCCCCAAACACACACCGACACCCGGCCTAGGGTCACGGCCCTTCAGTCGGCATCGCTAAGTCATAGTCATGGCATCCTACTACACAATCATGGATATCACATATTGGAGGTGAAGAATGTCAGTAGGGGACTTTTGATTTAATCTGATGTTTCTTTCTTGTTCGCCAGTGACTTCGATATAAACAGAGATGTATAGAATCCCTTCCCGTTCAAAAAAAAAAGAAAAAAAGAAAATACTATGCTATCTTTTAAATCTTTAAATTACAGTCTGTTTAATTTCTCCTTGACATGCTATGTGTCCCTTAATATAGCTCCCAATGGAGATAACATATAACATAAGTAAACTGGTAAAGTGACAAAATATAGTAAGCAGCAATGTTTTTTTTTAAAAATAACATTATGCTATAATTAAATTATATTTATCACATGGATTGAATCAGATCACACATTATCATCACTGATTGAAGTAGATAAGAGATTATAGATTGATAGAATAACATAGTCTTATGTTAGAAAAGATCTAGTCCCATTATTAATCAAGCATTTCAGAAAGAAAAATCTTTTAGTCAAGTCTTTTTAGCTTCTTAATTTTGACCGCACTAGGAATAGAATAAGAACATCTCTGTTGCACACGAACAGAAAGTGAGAATAGCATTGGGGAAAAATATATATATATATATATAAATAAAAAATACTAACGCATTGACATTTCGTTTGTCCCATTCTCCCAAATCTTTCTATGCTTTTCAGGAATTGGTGTCCTAATTTATTTGTGCAGCAGCACTGAAGCACTAAATTTTGTACGGAAGTTAGTTCACTTATTGTGGTATGGTACACTAGCTTTTCTTGTGCTCAACTACTTTCCCAATACCATGCATAATATATGATTTTATTATCAGTTAGGTATCCTTATAGTCATTTGGTACTTATTTGCCTTTCTGTAAACTTACTGTGCACAACAAATAGTCAGTGACACTATATATAACCCAGCTACAGCTAGGGTGGTTTGTGTACTTTTTGTTACTAAATTATATTTTTAAAATTGAGAAACAAGAATCAGTCAACTGAATAATAGTTTGATTCAATCAGTATCTAGTGCAAAATACTTGAAAATTTATTTATGACTGTTTATTTTACTATTTCTTCATGAGGTACGAGTATATTTTTGTTCACTTTTCATCTGTTTCTACTTCAAATTTTTTGTTTTTTGGGCATCAAATTGAAAAAAAAATCTTCTACATATTATCTAATCTCTTGATATATATCCATCGCTAATAAGGCAGTACATACTGGAACATATTGTCTCTCGTGTAATCTCATATGATCAGACCAAGTCAAGTTAGCTCTCGTACTGTTGTTAGGTCTGTTTGTGCCCTTTCTTCCGTATGTATAAACAGACACATGTATGTGCGCACTTTGATAAAAAGAATAGTTTCATGCTATAGTCTAAAAATATCATTCTCTAATTATGAGCTAGTTTTATTGACATAATAATGCAATTAATAGGGACAAAAGATATTGAAGAGAAGAATTTTTTTATCTACTTCTTGTTTTCCACGTATTTTAATTTAGCTTGGACAAACAGTGGTAAGTTTATACATTAATTATGAGAATCAGTGTTTTTCTCATAATTTGGTTTCAATCCATTCATTTTCTCATAATTTGGTTTCAATCCATTCACTTCATATAGAAACTCACTTAATCATCTAACTATTACTAATTAGAGATTTCAACAGAGGCACCACGTTAATTCTCACCTAATGCGATAAAAAAGATAAGTCTTAGAAATTATCATATTAATTAGAAACATCTAGCCGTCAAATCTATAGACTCTCACAATTTGTAACCGTTAGATCTATTTTTCCTATAAATTTGCCCACAGTGTCCCGTGCAATCATATATAACCTTCCCTCAATGCAAGGACGGGTCAAGGAATTTTATTAGTTATTATTATCATCGTTAAATATTTATTATTGAAGGCGTGACACACTATCATTTGTCCCTTCCTTTCGATTTGTTTATGTCATAGCCATAGCTAAGCTGGGATTAGTGATGATGATCATTATATTAGCTGCTCCCTTTTCAGATATGATTTTATACAAGTTTTATACGGACATCTATGTGGGTTCAAGCATTCGATCTAGCTGCCATGCATGCCAGCCTTAAAGGCAAATATAGGGTAGTTAGTTAATCAAGCGTGCACTTGCCAAATCATATACTTTTTTCAAGTTGGTAATAAGCATTCTTCATCATGAGGTGCATCATTGTGCTTGTACTTGTTGAAGGGTAACTACAAGAGGAAAGGCGGTCCTGAAAGGGATGGGAAGAGAGAGAGGAGCGAGGTGTGTATCCCCACACATCCACACTAAACCAAATCTATCTCCAAAGCAATGCCAACACCTCTTGTCTCTAGAGCATGTCTTCTTTGTTTCTTCTCATCATCTTTATAAGATCATGCTAACAGAATACAAAGCAGAACTCGGAACTTGACTAGCTATATTAATATGAACAGCATGAAATCATTTGTTGGGATGGTTACACACTTAGGTACATTACATTATAGCGGTGTGAATACATCCAGTCATATGATGTAATGCTTGATGAACTGTCTCATTACTCATAATAATAAGTATGGTTCATTTTTGTTTGCAGGTGCTTCATTAAAATAAAACATAAAAAAGGCTGTATTTCTTAAAGACAATTTAAGGTGACATAAAAAGGGAAAAATTGTTACAAATGATCAACTTGAATACTTTAGAAGGGGATGATTGCATGTGTCCATGGTCTGTAGCTAGCCTTTTGTGTGTAACTGCCATTATCCTTTCGTGACCACTTGTTGATTATCAACCAATAGACAATAGTGTAGTACATACATAAAAATGGTGTGGCATGCTCTTGTGCGTGTGCACGCGTGACTATGTCCTTAATCCATGTAAAGCTGAGTTTATCAAATACTCTGCTACTACCTTCAGTTCACACGCACGCGGGCAGACCTTTATGACGATATATAGCTCAAGTAATTATTAATTACGGACTCATGTCATCTGAAATTTTGTACCTCTCACTGTCTCAAAATATAGTTAAAATTCTATCATAAAATATAAGGACTTTTGAGAAGAATATAATACACAAAGCCAAACCCCATGAGTTAATTTAATGAGGGGCAATTAGCTAGGAGCTAGCCCAAATAAACCAAGTTAAGCCAACCAAAGAGCTGGCTTGGCTATTTAATGAGTGTGATGGACTGTTTCCTTGTTTCTTAATCTGTTCTAAAATTTCTGTTAGTTCATAATTGTATTTTGGGGCCAAGGGAGTAGATATTGTTATTATTATATGGTTCATGCTACTGCATATACTCGACACAAATTTATATTTTAGTATATCTCAACCACTTAAAATTATCTATATTAATTTATACATTTCTTGCAAATTTTAGCAAGCACAGGTGCACACCAAAATAATCAAGAGAATTTCTACACTAACACTAAAGCCTTATTTAGATGCACATGTATCCATATCATCAATCCATATGTTGAAGTGGATTGGAGTAGAAATTAGTTTAAGTTCCACTTCAATCCAGATGTATATCATATACATGTGGATTGAGGTGGATACATATGCATCCCAACAAAGCCAGCTGCTAATGAAATGTGACCCGTTACTTTTAGAAACTTTACTTATATGCTTCAGCTATTCATGTTCGTACTAAGTAGATATAACTGTGTGGTAGAGAGCATAATCTTGTGCTCTTAGGGTTGGATATTTGATGCTACGTACATAAAGCTAGATAGATAGATAATTATTATTCAATTGCTCAGATCTTAAATTTTTAGTCGTCGTCCCTTTCAGGCATTATAAACCCTTGAGATATGATTCTTAATGACAATTTGGAAGAAGGCTGCCTCTACATGAACATGTATGTGTATGATCATTGATCAGGGCATTGCTTTTATGGTTTTAAAGTGATCGCAATGGGTGTGTGGGTTCACATCATGCGCGATAAAAAAGGAAACGATACATACTTATTAGGTATGGAAATTAATTAACTAAAGCAGCTTAAACTCCTTGGGAAAGGAGGAAAGAATGGAGGAGTGGTGGATGCATACCATGATGTGCCTTGTTCCTCGGATCAAGATCACCCCACCCCTTTCGTGGCATCTAAAAAACAGAGTTGATCTACATTAGCGATAGCTCATCACACTCGGCCACACCATTCATCTGTCCAAGCCTCTAAAAGAACTGCAATCATACAACAACCAGGTTTTTGGTAAGGCTGTTGTTTACCTGTTGATTGTTTGTAAAAGTCATGGTTGATATGTATAATTCCGAGCAAATATCATCATCAAATGGCACTGTATATTAAGTGCACGGAATTGCAGTATTAAAGAAAAACAGCTTATACAAATATGAGGCTTAATTATAAGCAGGCTGTTAGGATAACTAATACTTTACATGGCAGGAAGCGGCATAACCACAAATTGGTAGAAGCAGAATTGATATGGTTTGTTAAGGTCAGTCTTAATGGGGGGTTTCATGACATGGTTATCGGGACAATGCGTTTCATACAAATGAAACTCTCTCTATATATCTATTCATAATTAACATATCAAGTCATCAATCCAACTATAACTATCTAAATCCACGTTAAAATATTAAAAGTTATATACTTTTGTCTCGTCAAGGAAGAAGGTACAGTATAATATAGGAAATTGACGCAATATTCAAAATATAATTAATCGTTCTTTATATTGTGACATGTCGATAGCCGTGTTCTATAATTGTTTATTTGTTTGGTCACTCGTTCAAAATTTGGTCAGAAATGCGACCTCATCAGTTCCTTATTCCGAGATGTACATAAGGGGAGTACCATTGTTACTTTTAACAGTAAGATTGGCAAATGGCCTAGTTAATGTCTTGACAACTTGTAAACTGTGTAAAATTGTACATCGTTGAAGCAAGTGTTTTAGTCCACTTATTATCTGATTGCGTATTAAAAAATTATTGATAATTATTAAGTAGTCAAATGCAGGTACACTTTATTTTTCTTATTGGAAGTGTTACCTTTACGAAAGACAGTTCAATCATATATGGCACATATGCAAAAACAAAAGACTGATGATAATAAGAATTGAAGGATTCATGGTTCTGCTTCATTCCCCTTATCAAACACTACACATAACTCAATGGCTTTTCAAGATAAAATATAGATAGGAGAAAGAAGATGAGTCCTAGCTAGTTGCAGGTCAATCCATTCATCATGATCGAAAAGTAGGAGCACTCACGACTCAGCACTGAAACTAGATCTAGAGTGTAAAGAAACGTCAGTTTTTTTTTCTGTTGTCTCTAGCTAGTCCTGCAATACTTCTGTCCAATTATGAGCATCACATCAATGTCAAACCATCTTATGTTCATCAGTAGTGAGAAAAGGCACAGCACTCATCTTTTGCATATTGCAATGATGTAGTGGTTCATTGTTGAGTGAGTCTTTGTTTGTGGCTATATATGTATGTATGACATCCAATGTCAATGACTTTCATTTGGCTCATTGTCTTAGAAACCAGTTCTAGGACATCAGTGAATAATCGTGATATTTTCATGTAACAGTAAAGAAAGTATCACCCTAGTTTCGGTCAAAAAAAAAGTATCACCCTAGCTAGATCGTTAAATTTGTGCATATGTATTTTTTTCCAAACACGTTATTTTTTAGATTGTCTTCAGAAACTAAAATATAAATAGTTTCCTCAAAATGCTTTAGGATTAAGTACATGCCGACTTTGCAAGCTGTTTCAAACTAGTATCGGCAGAGCAGAACTTCTACTGCGCAATGATGCATGGTGGGATTAATGTTCGTCGTTAGCTTCATGTGGCCACAGGTTTTATCCTGGGAATTTATTTAACCTGCTTCCTAGCTATATTATCTTATCACCTTCATGTGCATGGCATCTCCTTTACAAAGTCGCATCCTTTGCAACTAAGCTTTCACAGAATAAACAGCCAATAGCTTATCATATTACCAAACTGATCACACAGGTAGAGGATGTCTTTGAATTTTTTTTTTTTTTTTTTGAAGGTAAGAGGATGCCTTTGAAATCGACAGGAACCTATAGTTAACTTCTTTGACTGCTTGACACAGCTTACCAACAAGTTTACTTTACGTTTTTTATGCTTTGGATACATGGAATCGATATAATAAGAGAGCGAAACAAGGGGTACAGACAAGTGTGTACCATGTATCCACATATCACTGTCGCATCATTAGACCACAGCACTGCAATGGATGATTCAATCAACAATGGCATAACAAGTTGAACTAAAAGCAAACAATTCAACGGCTCACCATGTGTCTGGAAGGCCTCACCTCCTCGAACCAATGTCCCCCCTTTTCGCAAGCATGCTATGTGGAACATGCATTTTATTTGGTTAGAAACACCAAAAGCTAGGCTCACCAAGTACAATTGTTTCTATCATACATGAAAAAGGTCAATAGTGATGGTCGACAATCATCAAGACTTGTTTGCCTAATTGTTCATGTAGCCTGTTTATACACCTTTGAAATGCTACATAGTGGGTACACCATTTCTGTTTTATTCAGCCACTTATCTTGTTTAAATGGTTGTTCCAAATGTTTAAATAACTATTTAGCCTGAATAAAGCCTGTAGATGATTGATAATTTAGTTTAATTTTTAGGAAAATACAGCCATCAATAGTGAAGAGTGTCACACCCATTGTGAGCTTCTAAGCCCCTCCGGTAAGTAATTTAGATGGTTAATGACTACCTTGCTTTGGTGACTGACGTGTGCATTTTAGAGAAATAAGTTGATGAGCATGAATATGGATAAGTGACCTCAAGTACTGATGAAGAAGCAAGCTGAAGACAACTTGGCAAGTGGCTAGCATATGATTCTGAAAAACAAGTGTTAATGTTAGACCCACAATGCAAGGAGAATTAATTTTTTTTAGAAAAGAGAATATATTAATATCTCAGCTTCTGCATCTATCAATGCATATGGTTGTGCAGGGAGAGTTAAGAAATCCCTAAGATTAGATGGCAAGACAATCAAGAACTCAAGATTAAAGATGAAGAGCAATTAAGAGTCAAGCAAAGTAGTCAAGGAATCAAGATCAAGTGGACCATGGATGAGTAAAGTTGTTCAAGTGAAGACTCATGGTTGAAGACCTTTCAAGAGAGTTAGGATCACTAAGAATGGAATTTTGAGTACGCAAATACTCAAGCAAGTTTTCATTGTTCATGGTGGTGCAAACTTGAAGAACAAATGGTCTAGAGAGCTTGGTTGTGCAGCAAGGATCCAAAATATTAAGTTTCACCTCGATTGGAGCTAATATGGATAAGTTAAACCAGGAGAAAATGCAAGCTACGGACCATCCTTTGTGAATCCTTGGTACACAATTTTCAGTACATATATTTCACTAGCTTTTGTTCATCACATACCGATACAAGAAATGTACAGAAAATTGTCCATGATGATGTAAATCCTTTGTGAATCTATCCTTCTCGTTTATTAGTTGAAAAAACAACAATTTAAGCTGGGATATTAATATCAATCAACTTCTCCCAACTAATGTTCCATGAAAAGATATGATCAATGGTACATGATTCAAAAGATTTGCCACTATGACGACATGGGGTAGCTGACTACATTATTATACAGGTTATGGAATTGTGCACCGTGTACCTTTCATTTCAGGAGCAACAGCTTGAATACATAACCTAGCCTGGCTAAGCACTAAAATCCAGGGTTTAGTACGTCTTTGATCTCTGTTAAAAAACTAATGAGTGTGTTCAGAGACTATTTGAATAGGGCGGCACATCTTTCGCTTACTCTAAATAACTCCAATCTTTTTGCAATACTCTCATCATATGCTTGTTCCTTTCTTTCTCATGGCTTCTCTCTTCTCTGTTATTCGTTGCCCATTTCGCCACCTGATGTGCTCCATGGACCTGGTCAACCAACTTGCACAAAATGCACTGCTTTTTGGTGTCAGCTAGTGGTTGTGATTCTCTAACCACGGCATTAGCCACAAGAGCCATAGCATTTTGAAGCCTATCATGGTAGCTCATGATAAATTCTCTAAAAGACCAATGGACTGGTCACTGATGGAATACGCTTTGGCTTTGTCCATCAAGAATAATAACTTTACCCATCCTAGAATGCAGGATAATGGAAGAATTAATATTCACAATGCAGCTTGATTCTCATATCTCAGCTTTTTCAAGATTAGTCTTTGTTGAGAGGACATTGTGCCAATCTGAGAGCGAGGGCTAAATTTAGGCCTCATAGATTGACCTTTAGCAATTTCGGTCCTTAGTATTCATCTGGACGTCTGTATGCCTTTATTTCCAGCGAGCAGTTCTATAGACTAGAGGCAAACTATGCCCACGGTACATTTGTTCCAACAGAATTGAACATTTCCTGATTCCAAACAATGTACAAATGGGGCCGTATAATAAACCCTTTCATGCTTAACCATAATCACCACTAGAGAAGTTTAAGAACATGACTTTCGGCGCACCTTAACAAAAGGAAGGAAGTTCATCATTATAATAAATGGGAAACCATTATGCCCAATAGGACAAAACAAACTTTCGTGGCACCAAAAGAGTATGGGCAAAGAACAAAATTATGGTACTTTTTGGCCTTTTGGGAGATGGAATATCTAGGATGAAGAGACTAAACAGAGCCTCAAATACAGAGAACATAATGGTGGACCGTCAAGTGAAAGTGTGTGCAGCAATTGCACAGCAGATCACAAAAGTTGTGCGGAGATACGAGAAAGAATTTAGAACAATTGACCATACCATTTTGTTTGGGAATAATAAAGACGATTTATGCTGTCTGGCTGGCATCAACGTATGTGCAACACTGCGAATAGTGCAGAGCTTCCAATACCTCACCCAAAAATGCTGTATGATCACAATACAAACTCCCAAAAATGTAATGGTCGCATTACAGAACATGGAACAAAAATGTAATGATCACATTACAGAACATGAAACAGAAACAGTGAAGACAATTCCTTTCAATTACCCAGGTAATAGATGAAACGTAGCTTAATGAAGCAGGCCGGCAGTCAAAAAGTGTTCAATTGGTAGGCAGGGGCACATTCATTTCATAGCTGAAGTTTGCACAAAATTTTAAGGTGCATCGAAATGACCTGTTCTGGAAGATGAATGTTGATACTTCAATGGTGAAAATATTGTAGCAGTTGTAATCACTAAACTGATCTGATAGCCAAGATTCTAAATGCAATTGCAATTTACAAATGTGATGCATCATACCAGAATGAGAACATGATGCATGCTAAGGAGAACATGAGAAAATTAGCATATCGTTATAAAAAAAATGGACCAAGAATAATGCAAAACAAAGATGTTACGATTGGAGAAAATGAGAAGAGAAAAAACACAAACTAGTTACAAATGAGATATAACTATTATATCAGCTCCATGGGTCATCCCAGCCTTTGGGCCCCTCCCTCTTGACAAAATCTACAATGGCCCGAACTGCTTCTTGCACTCTATTGGACAGAGCATGGTTTCCCCATTCTATCTCAACTTTTTCTGCACCTCCCAGCGCTCTACATAGTCTGCAGTGCAGAGATGACGTGAGTTCAACATAATATGATATCACATTAGTACTCATCATATTTAGGTTCTATCCTTTACCTATCCACTAGAGCCTCCTTATCAACATATTCAGGTACATATTCATCACCCATTGAAAAAATAACCTGCATAGCACTTGAAGCTATTAAATGCAAGAGTAAAAGCATGACTCGGAATCAATTTGATATTGCTATCTCACACTGTACAGGGGAAAAAAGTATAACTGAAATGTAAGCAATGCTTGAGTTTCAACAAATTGCATACAATTCACCATCATATGACACAGTAAGAACAAAGCCTGTTTAGTGACAAGCAAGCTATTGGAGTAGGCTAGAGTTGAAACGCAGAAAATTCTATACATCCATGCAAATTTTCATGATCAAACTCAGATTTGGTTTGTGAGAAAAATTTGCAATGGCACAAAAAGGGTCACAAAAAATCACTGTTCACACTACTAGACCTGAAGCTTGTCTGTTACCAACAAGATTGAATTTGATCATAAAACTTTCCATGGATCTAGAACATAATCCCACCTATAGCAGAGTTTTTAGAATTTGAAGAAATTCTTCATATCCTTTTTGATTGATTGGCCATTTGCACCAGAGTGGCACCCCACGAAAATACTAGTTCTATCAAATTAGACCTTTCCAAGGCTTGTGCAAGGTTTTTGCAACAACAGAACTATCCTGGACAACAAAGCCAAACATAAGAGTAGAACAACATTACATACCTGGCACTGTGTTGTTGACATATGACCAAGTCTCTGCCTCAACTGATCTTCACTTAGATCTGAGCTAAACATGTCATCATCACCCATATATGAACAAAGGGAGTGCAACCTACATATTTACATGTATGCATTAGAACACCACAGATGAGGAAACATTTTTGGTCCCTTATTGCTATTTTTGCCATCATAACTTCTTTGAATAATTATTAGGACATATGCTGGAAATCATGAGCCTAGTTCCAAGATATTGCTATTAAACAACACAGGCCTAAGCAATTCCTTTCAATATACTCCCTCAGTTCCAGAATGTAGATTGTTTTAGTTTGTCCGAAAACTTTTCTAACTATGGCCAGTTCATAGAAAAACTGGCCAGCATCTACATCAATTTAGTTTCACTAAATCCACCATTAAATGTCTTGATAGTGCATCTTCAATACTATAGACTATAGATGGTTTTCTATAAAGTTTTTCAAAGTTAAAGACATTTGACATAAAACAAAACTAAAAGTGACATACTTTAGAATGGAGGAAATGGTAGATTTATGCCACATTAGTTCATTGCTTTGTGGGTCCTAACTGTATTAGATGGTCAGTTGGCCACAGGAACAGGGGAAAGGGCATAGTGAATGCTGTTGGCAGTTGTGTTGGTTTCGATGATTACCATGGGTCCATGGCTTCCCACTACCTATAGAGAAGCCACCCCACTACTAACCAATCTAGGCATGCTACTACACCCCTGGTTCAGAAAGGCACTTAAGTTCAAATGCCAATCGATTACTGTGAATACAAAGAAATCCATGTCAAATCTATCAATTTTTCGGATCAAGAAATGGGTTTCATCTCTCAAAATGGATGTAACATAACATCCACTAATACCAATTCTTATACGAGCAGGCTCCCCAGCTCGATTAAAACTCTAGAGCTTGACGGATCAGAAACTGCGGCCTGTCGATAATACAGTGACATGTATGGTCAATGATGCCACTAATGGACACAGCTGACTAATAACTAATAAGCACTATCTCTTTTGCAAAAAGGAATAAACAAACTGCTTAGATTATTAGAGTCAATTTGTGGTTGATGTATCGTGGCATCTGGTTAATTAGGGGGAAACCTTTGCTAGTTCAAATAGGATTTTGGTATACAAATACATGTTCAACAAACAATTGGATCCACACCTTTTCTGAACCAGGCATGCCCCATTTAAGAAGCAGAAACAACTGTCTTAAGGAAGCAGGAAAAGCACCCAAAAAGCATAATATGCTAAATCAGAAACAATTAAGTGATTTTGAGAAGCTACCAACAATGCCAACAAAACCTTAGTACAATCTCTAAATTCTGCGACTCATAATTATAAACATTGTACCTGTAGGCAGTAATAGGAGCATCTGGGTTTGCTTCTCTAGGCATCAAATCCATTCCACGGCCCTCGCTGATCATTTTGGCTGCCAGGTCTATCATTTCAGCTGTTTCTGGAAGAGTTGCTCTATATTCCCTATCACTTACTGGAGCCTGAAGAGTGAAGAATAAAAAAGGGTAGAAGTTACAAGAGATATCATTAAAATATTAAGTTAGTTCCAGCAAATACAATCCATTCTTATTAACAGGTTGCAAAGTTGATCAGTAAACTTTACATTCAGAGAGAGATTTAGCACACATAAAATTTAAATAACTTTTAGTCATCTACCTGTGCTTTCAGAACATGAGCACGGACAGGAAGAATACCTGTAATATGACCCCAGAAACCGCTTTGGAACAAGCAAAGTTCGTGCGCATATAATGAACAATATCCTGGCACCCACAGAAGAGTCAGTGTTATTACTTCATGACTGTAAAGTAGTACTCGGTAGCAGTTATTAGTAATAGTATACCTGGCATCCAGTACTATGACCAAGCAATATTACTCCTTCAGAATTTTCCTTATTTATTAGGTAACTGATGAGTTGATCTAGTTCCAAAGCATCCTTCAACAAGACAACACATATGAGCAATACAGAGACCAAGAATATGGAAAAAGTTAAAAGAGAAGACAAAGGAAAAACTAATAAAACTGTAAATATAATAAAACTAGGGGAAACAAAATCAGTGATATAATTATTGACATATTACAATATCCAAAAGCACAGCACAAAGCAAAAGGTAAGTCTACAGGTTACGTGGAAAACACTATTACTGACACTAACTAGCTTCACATGGTTAAAGAAAGCTTCCATACCACAGAAGGGAAATGACAATATAATGAGAGCAATCATGCAATCCTAGGATTTATCTTATCTAGATATCTAATGAAAAGAAAGAATGATGCCAACACAAATCTGCTCTAGATCTACAAAATAAATGTTTCTAAGAATACAGAAGCAACATACTTGCAGGATTTGGATTTTGTACTGTATCCTAAAGAAGTACTTATGAATATGTTCTTATCACCTAACATTTCAAAACTGCATGTCAGAACTAATTGAACTCAAAGAAACCTATCGAATCAAATTCCATGCTGTAGCCAGTTATTTAAATATTCATGGATTCTATTTACTTTAAGGACAGTGTCCTAACCTTCAATTTGATATCAAAAATATCACACACAGTATTGAAGGGACCTTAAGCTCAACAGTTTAGGTAACTGGAAGCAATATGGTAACTGGAAGCAATATAAGGAAATTCATAAAGCTTTCCATAGCTAAGAAAGAAACATTCACTCAGAATATTAAAAATTTTGAATCATGTAGGATATCAAGTGTCAACTAAAGTGATGCATCAAATTTCAAAACATGAATCAGTTCTTAAGCATGATAATTTCCTCCTTCATCAGTTCTTAAACATGATAAATCCTCTTTCATCATGCCATCATAACATAAGCACACCAAAGATATTGATAGACAGCATGTTCTATTTTAAAGTCCCTCTCCTAATGGGTACAGGAATAAAAGCTGATTTTAATTCCAAACTAAGGATCATACTTGCTCTAAGCTGGAAATTCCATATCCAGTGTATGATGAAGAAAGCAATGGCTGTACCAAGGACCATTTCTCAACCTCCAGTGCAAGTGACAATGGTTCCAAGTAACTGTAGATTTTCAAAAATCAGTAAGCTATAGTGAAATGAAATTATATATTAATTAACAACAAAAAACAGATAAGTTATGGATCCAAAGTATATTTACAGAAGTGCAATGAGATATATTGGCTTTGAATTATCTCACACTTAATATTTTTATTTAATTTCTTCATTAACATTTTTACCAAATGTTGACAAGTACCATTATGTGCTTAATGAAACACGCCCAGAGTGATGCTGGATGACACTTTGAGCATATGCTGCATTCAGAGGAGTCATATGCCTATATTTTCAAAGAATCAATCTATTTGGTATTCATAAGCATGATATTCAGATTAGGCCAGTTTTGCAAGGTAATCAACCAAGCATCATGGCCTTATATAAAGATGAAAAGATCTAAAAGTTACATTTACTTCTCAGAAAAAATATATGTTACAAGAACTATTTAAGTTCTAGAAGGGATGGACAGCACATAGCCAAAAGACCATATTAGCCATACCAATTAAAGACAGGTGGACATGGTGGAACACAATAATATAAAACCTTACAATAATCACATTTTCAACCATAAGGTAGTGTCATCACTTAGATGAACAAAGTTGTTACTCGTGTGTGTGCATGGTACCAATGCTACTAGCCTAGATTCCATAACTTTTAAAGTTGATTTGGTACTATTGTGAAGTTATACGTTAACACCTAAGAACCAGCAAAGGATGCAAAAATACCAGAATATGTTTGCAAGATACATAAATTCCTCAGTTCTCATTCAAGAGAAAAATCGTTGCCATTTCACATTTACCTTATTTATGGCTGTAAGCCATGGTATAACATAGTTAGATCATGACAGCCTTTATTTCCAAATTCAATACATGTGAAATTAAAATATTATGACCAAATTTAGTGCAATCTCATGTACCAGGAGGGAGGGGTGCAGAGGAAACTATTAAGACTTACTCAGTAGCTAAAAGCCCATCTGTGAGGCCACCAATGAAGATCACCTGATGGTTAAAATCTCCAGTCCTGAATGCCACCTGAAAGAGGAAAGTATAGTTATCGTACAAAGCCATTAACAATGCAACACTAGCAAACTGTATCAAAAAAGAAGTTAGTTCATGTATAGAGGGTTTGCTCTAGATTTAAAAAAAAAATGGTATTAAAGAAACCACAAGCACTCAAAAGAACCAAACATAGAGGAATCTGTAGCATAACTTTCAAGGGTTGCAAATGTATCCATATTCAAAGAAACAAAATACAAGGTATTTCCCTGTAGAATAAGCTTCCAAAGAATACTGCAATGACTAGTGGGTATGCTTGTCATGCTTATGTTCTAAAAGCTAGAAACAATTGATCATATTGGAGCTGCAAATGGCATTACAGGTATTCCAAGTCCAAAAGTAGCAAAGTTTGCCAGAAGAATGTGTGAGGTCACCTTGACCTCACTGTAACAACAAATAAAGAATTAAAATAGTCTTCTACCAGAAGATAGACGCTCATAATGGCAAGATAGAATCTGCTGGAAAGTGGACACTAAGCATGGTGTAACGATACTGGATGTATATTACAGGATCAAACAGAAATACAAGTAGCTAGCCTAACATGGATATGGTAGTAATCGATCTCGAGCAGATGCTCGCCGCCGTCTCAAGCCGCAGATCGCCAGTTCTTCGATTACAACCAAATTGAGTTCATCTTCGACAGGAAGAAAGCTATATGTAGAAGATAGCAGCGTCAAATGGGCCTAATCCTAGTTAACCCACTGTAGCCAGTGAAGTTGACGTGGAGCTCTTAGGTTTGCTGAACTAGCTTTCCTTGTCTTCTGCAGCCCAGGCTGGTTCCCATACTCACGACGTCCTCTTCTTTAGTGTAGCAATAGCTTAGGTACATGACACATGGTTACAAAATTTCATACTGAAAAGCAAGAGGACTATGATAGGAAGCAAGCAAATTAACCACAAGAAGAATAACCATGGTGCATAAGGACCACAACTCACTGCATATAGGGTCAACAACCAAAAGTTACATACCAAGTAGGCTTTCCTCAGCCGGAAATGTTTACAGAAACTAGAAGCAAAAGGGCCATAACCGTGTAACATCACATAAGGAGAATTCAAACCCCAAATCCAAAAAGAAACTGTATCCCAAACTGCAAAATTGTCACCTTTTTTCTGAGTTGTTCAATAGAATCTTCCATATTCTATAGGAATCTATAATCATGGGGCGAGGCACGCTTTAGACATGCGTGAGGAAACATAGAAAGCCCCACTCGCCAAAAAAGCAGAGCTCCGAAACTGAAAAGGGAGATCCGCATACGGAATGTGGCAAAAGATCCCCTCCTTCCAGAGGCCGTGGCGGGCGACCTTCTGGAAGCTTCCAGAACATCCCATTCCCACCTACGGAATTTTCCTGTCTAGCAGATTTCTAGACTACTCCGCGAAAGCAGCCGCGAAATGCGGTGACTAGTTCCACCTCGGATTCCAGAACTTGGCACGGGGAAAGCCTCCGCCTAGCCGCGAGCGGCGGCGCGAGGAGGGGAGGCGGGGGACGCCCGGACGTACCTGCGCGGATTTGGGCCCGTACTTGAACAGCGCCCCTCGGAGCTGGTTCCGCTTGCCTCCCCCGGGCCCGGCGCCGACCACGCACTTACTGGGCGCGTCGGGGAAGGACGCGGACGCGGAGGCGGAGGCTGAGGCGGGGGCGGAGGCGACGCCGCCGGCCATGGTGGAGGAGGAGGCGCGCGCGAGGCCGGAGGAGAACCAGGAGGTGGGGGCCGGCGAGGTCATAGCAACGGCTGCGGCTGCGGCCTCGGCTGCGGTGGCGGCTGCGGCGGCGCGCCTCACGGGCTCACGGCGTGGGCATCGCGGCTGCTGATGCGGGTGGGGCCGGGTCGGGTGGTTGGCGGCTGCGACTTTTCTGGGCTTGTTGTTGTGGATCGATCCAGCTGTTGTCAATCAAAGACAAGCATGGAAATGGATTCAAATTTTTTTTACTAGACTAGACAGAAAGAAATTCGATACATAGAATATTCGGCTGCATCCTGCATGATTGGCACTGATGTTCTGTCCGGTGCGTGGCAAGTTTTTTTTAAGAAAGGGACTGGATTTTTGTTAGTCATACTGTTCGAGTTTATTTTATTGTTTCTAGGGTAAATTTTGTGGCTGCTTTCGAATTCAACCGACAGCATCTCCAGCGGCAGACCCAAATCAAAGCCCTCATTTTCAATCTGGGTGCCTGCCCTTATTTTTATTGGCCTAAGAAGATCTCCAATAATCTTCCAATATAACTTCCCCAATACAATGATAATGGGAGAGATCAATAGTGATTTTTTTTATCATTGGGAGAGATCTTGCAGCAGAAGTCCAATAATCCCTCCCGATACATGGGCCCCACTTGTCATATTTTTTATATTATTTCTTCCTTTCTTTCCTTTGCTTCCCACGGTCTCTTCCACCTTCCCCGTGAGGCCGTGCGTGTTCGCTCCCCGTGTGGCCGTGCGTGTTCGCATCTTGCCATGGTGCCGCGTCCGTGGTGCTCCTCAACCAATCCATCACTCCGCTCCTCAGTGTCCTGGTCCGCGACCTCCTCTTCCCTCCTCCCCATGAGAGCTGCAGTCTTGGGACGGAAATCTCTGGCGGCGGCAGCCATGGCGTAGCAGTGGCGGCAGCGGCGGCCATGTCGTAGCAGTGGCGGTGGCGGCCCTCGCCAAGGGCTGCGGCGGCCATGGTTGTGGACGGCCGAGGCGCAGCGGCGCGCAGCCCTGTCCGGGGCCGACGGTGGTCATGGCCTGCGTCCAGCCCGCGAACCGAAGTACGACGGCGGCGGCCATGGCCGAGCTGATGGCGACGAGCTAGCTCCATAACCAGGTGAGAAAAGTGGCAGTTATTGTGGGGGTCCATTGTATTGGGGAGAGGTGGGATTCCCTCATATTTGAGGGACTGAAGGATGTGTTTTGAGGGATTGAGAAAAAAAATTTCTTATTGGGGATAAGAATGTGAGACTGTTGGAGCTCTCAAATCCCTCAAAATATAGGTTTTTCTCATTGGGGATGAAAATTGGGGGACTATAGGAGATGCTCTAATTTTTTGTTTCCACTCCAGCAGTAGCACACAAAAGGAGGCCCCCAAATTCCTTGAAATAGACACTGGTGAATGGGACCCGCACATCATCCTCACGCTCAACGAAGGGAAGTGGAGTCCCGGCTCATGGCGGCGTTGGGCGGAGCCGCTTGGCGGAGAAGCCTCACGAGTGTCGGCGCTCCGCTCATTGAGAAGCCTAGCTAGGCCGACGCCCCTGCACGACCGAGCTCGGGCTCGCGTGGCGGGGGACAGCGCAAGAGAGGGGCGTCGCGCCCGCACGTCGGGGCAGCGCGATTGCGAGCGAGGGCCAGCATGACCTCATGGTGGAGAGGAACGGGTCGAGGGCGGCACGCCCGCGCCGAAGGGGAAGGTCATGTGCCGGGGAGCGAGCGGCGCACAGGGAGCTGCACACGTGGGGCAGTAGCCCACGCGGCGGAGAGGGGCAAGGTCACCGGCAGAGTCGTGTGGAGGGAGCTCACCGCCCGGGGGAGGTGCGCTACCGCGCCGGATGGGAGGCGGGTGGCCGCTCTCGCTGGTTGGGAGGAGGCGCTCACCGTAGGAATTTTTTTTATTAATAAACTTATTTTTAAAAAAAATTACAAAATTAGTCTCCGTTTCCAAAAAATTACAGGAATAGGCCACTAGTCGCCCGTTGAAAGGGCGACGTGAGAGAATCGCCCGTTCAAAGGGCGACCAGGCCCACGTCGCCCGGCCAAAGGGCGACTAGGCTAGTCGCCCAGCCAAAGGGCGACCAGATGTTCGCCCCGCCGACGGGCGACCTGGTTTTTTGAGATTTTTTTAAAATAATATTTATTTATTTAGAATTTTCAGAAAAAATTTTGGATCTTTTTAAAATAATATTTATTTATTCGGAAATTTTAGAAAAAATATCGAAGTCGGAGAAATAGCAAAAATAATACGCAGTCATGCAATGGGCGTGCGAAAACGCCGTTGTCGTGTGCTCGCCCAAGCTTAATAGATGAAAAAAATACAACAGTGAAACATTAATTAAGTTCTAAAAACTAAAATAGTATCGGTACAATATCATAGAAAACAACATCGGCGGCAAATCATACAAAACTAATATCGTCCACACTTAGGTGCAACACCCCTAATCGTGCCAGGCTTTGGTGCTTTGCGGCCCGCTCGCACATGGCCGGCTGAGTAAGTAAGCGGCGAAGGAGGAACTATAACACGTGCAGGACGGCCTCCAGCAGCAGCTGGTGTCGCGTACTCGTCCTGTGAGGGCTGTGTCTGTGGTGGTGCTTCACGTAACTGCGATGACGCAAGTACGTCCGCCGGCTCCTGCTCCAGGTAACTATCAAGGTCGAAGGGTGACGGGGATCGCTGACGAAAAGTGTCAACGTGCTCAGAGATGTCCGATCCCTCGTAGTCGTAACGGGTCATCCCTAAACATATAAGACCAACGTTATCATAACGCTGATGGTAAAACTAATATATAACGTGTTGAACTCTTAAAAGTAGGTCATACCTGGAACCATGGGTACAGCGTGTGAAGAGGAACCTCCGAAATCGAACTGATGTCGCGAACCATCAAAGTGCATACCTGACCATGCAGAGTGAATGTAATGTTACGAATAAAGCAGTATTAGATAATATAATTAAATTTCACAACTATATCGTACTTGTAGGCATGTGAGCAGGCTGCGAAGATGATCCAATGATATCGAACTCCGGACGCCAACTGGCAGAGTACGTAGGTGGACCTGAATAATGAAACTTATAAGTAACGAACAAGTTACCATTACTACATACGAAAAAAATATAAGTTACTCACCTGTTTGGTACGTAGCCCGCGGAGGTAGTGGCGCCGTCGGTCCGTCAGGCCTGTGTGTCACGTGTGAACGTCGAGGGACGACATCCGGCTGTCGCCCGCAGGGCCGGCACGACGTCAACTTGACAATGTTTGCAGCAGAGTCATACATCCTCTGGACCGCAGCGGTAAGCTCATGGCTGGTCATCTGAATGCCCTCCCTCAACCGGTGCAAGAGCGATCCACCATCCACAGTGATACGGTGAGCCATATCGGCCTATTAACAAAACGAGAACATTGAAGTAATTACGATAAGAAAAATATTAAACAAAGTGGGTTGAAGTTCATAAAGATCGTACCGCCAACGACATCGCCTGATCTTTGTGCACAGGGTACGTGTCCGTCAACCTGGGGACATGGGTCCGTGGCTCCGCTGGTGTATACGTGACTCTGATCTGTGTGCGAGGAATATACCAATGTAAGTAGTCCCCGTAAGCCTCCAAGAAAAACGGTCTGGGCTCGTAGGCTATAACATGTAGTGCGTTGGCCCACTCGTCGACACACGGCTGTATACGGGAGGACCAAGTAACGCCTGCTGGTAGACCCCTCCGCACATAACTATGGATTTCAAAACGTATTAATTATCTTTCTATATATATTAAATACTCAATCAGAACGAATTAATTGTCTTATACTTACCCGTGCACGGAAAGAGGAACAATATGGGCAACCGGGAGTGGGAACGTCTGGTTACGACCAAACTGCTGCATCACTCTGTGAGGAGCGTAGTCCTCGACAAAGATGTCGAAAACGACAGCCTTACGTGTCAGCCAGTACTCCTGATCCCTCGTGCAGAACGACGACAACCCATTAGACGCTCGTACGACAATCTCCTCCATGCTGTAAGGTGTCCAGCGGACGTCGTCTGGCCTAATCCGGTCGAACGCCGCCATGTACTCAGGATAGGCTCTGTGAACCTGAATGTTTGCCCAAGTAGGCTGTATAGAAAATAATAGTAAGGTGCAATTTATTCGAAAATAAATAGAAACAGGTTTAACCGCGATATAGAAGACTTACCCGCCACCGGACCCACAACGAACCCATCGTAGGGCCGTCCTCCTCTGTCACCCCGTACAACCCTGCTCCGTAAGTCGAGAAATCAATGACTGGTCGTCCAATACTAAACCGCTCGTACGATCAGAGTTGAAGTAATAGTGGACAACCAGAGAGGATAGCTGACGGGTTGGTCTTTGTGCACGCATCACAAAGACCTCGGTACGTGGCTGCCAAGATAGCGGACGCCCAACTGTACTGTGACACGGCGTCGAGCGGTGCGTCCGCTATCTCACGCGCGAAGTGAATCAAGTGCTTCGCGACAGAGTTCCCATGCGATGATGTGAACATTATCCAACCAAACAACCACAACAGATAGGCCTCCAAGTGCCTCGACACAGTGGCCTCATCCGCCGCAGGGTGGATATACTCGGCCTGAATTAGAAAACAGAAGTTTAAATTTCATTTAACATACACATGAATATTTGATGTTAATGAACTATATCACAGTGTTATCTATTTACCTGAAACTGCAAGAGCCAGGTCTTCGTAGGCCCGTGATGCTGGTTTTCAGCAAGAGTTTGATACTCTGGAGCGTCTGGTTGACGCACAACACCCTCAAAACGGACTAGAAGGTCCTCACGCCAAGTGGCCTCCACGTCTGGACGGCTGACGGCCTGCCCAGCAGTGGTGACACCAAGTAAGTTGGAGACGTCCTCGAGTGTGGGAGTCATCTCCCCGCAAGGAAAGTGGAACGTGTGCGTCTCAGGCCTCCAGCGGTCCACCAATGCCGCAAGTAAGGAACGGTCAAAGTTGAACCGTGTCACCGCATCGGCCGGGGCCTCAACAGCACTAGCCTGCACAAGCCTACACAGAGGCAGTAGACCAGCTGCTCGTAGCATGTAGCATATACAATATTTATATATAAATATATATTACCAAATCGTCTGTATGAGTAAAATAAATAAGTGAACGTGTTATCGTACATATCTCGGTATCCATCGCTCGTCCAGCCGCCACAACTCCTGAGGTACCCTAGGCCGTAGAACAGGTAGCTCAGCAGCTGTCACAGCACTCAAGTAGGACCGGTGGCGCTGGTCCAACTGTGCGTCCAACAACTCCAAGCGTCCCTTATCCATCATCATACCTAAAATATCTTAATAATGTAAAAAAATAATGCATAAATATAATTAATACTATGACACAACAAATCAAAAAAATACAGACATACTATTATTTTTAAAGAGCATTTCCGCCTTGATTCCGCAATCCACGACGTGCACGAGGGCGCCGGCCGTCTTGCGGATTTCCTGAAGGTCCTGCTTCTGCAGCTCCCTCTGTGGTGGTTACACGCGTGCACTTTTTATAAGTATGTCCTGTGCCATTGCACTTGGTGCACCGATGCTCCAGTCTTTCCACTTCTGACTCATCCATATCATTTCTAATGCGCCGTGTCTTACGACGACCAGGCTTCTGTCTTAATTTGTCCTTATCGGGCCCCCGCAGGTAGTTACTGCCAGGATTATTTGTAAAACTACCAAATATTGCGAAACCATAAATCTCTGCATTCCAGGTTGTCATGACTACCTTCTTCGTAAAATAATATGAGACATACGGCTTCGGGGATAAATTAGTAAGTGAACAAGCTGCTATAACATGTGAGCACGGCCTGTGTAGAAGTTTCGATTTCATGCACGAACAGCTGCATGAGTTATAACGAATAACACACTCTTGTGCAATTTTCTCTCGATTGCCACCACGACGGCCCCGATCCCTACATAGAACTTCAAAGCGATTCTCTGCTATGCCCATAGGACGTGCACGATGCAAGCTTGCCTTCTCTACCTTTTTTTTCATGTAATTTGTCATGAATGTTGAAAAAATCAATGTATTATCTGCCATCGCATTAAAAGCAACCATATATCTTTCACGGAAGTACTTGCACGTTCCATGCAAAATACCCTCTACGATTGCTACAAGAGGTAATCCTCTCATGCCTCGAATGACCCAATTGTACACCTCCGCCAAATTTGTTATCATTATTCCAAACGGTTACTCTTGGAACTGTTACTCTCATGTCAATATTCCCACGATACAGAATTTCCTTCGTTGATCATCAAATTCTTGGAACTGTTACTCTTCCACTCCAGTGGGACAGGAATTTCATTCTCATCTTCAGATAAGTCAGTTTCAGATATATTCTCATTCTGCATATCTTCCATCGCCATCTCTTGAACTATATGCTCTATGCGCTCTCCTTCGTTCGCTTCACCCGTCGGTACCATAGATGACAGGTGATGATCATCCTCTTCATTATCTTTCTCATTATCATTGTGATTGTCATGGCTCGGACCTTCTTCTTCTTCTACACCGTGTACCTCATGAACCTCCTTTGTATATGCCTAAGCAAGGACTAGAGGCCACCCACGTTCTACAGCTTTGTTGACGTATTTTCTCCATGTTGATGTTGCATTAAGCGGTACTAACTCCCAAAAAGTGCCCTCCCGAACACGACTAACGATACCCATGACCTCAACGTCATGTTGGTTGCTGTCAAGCCCAAATATTCGCATCAACCAATTCTGCACACCACTAATTGTTCTCTCATTTGCCCTAGACACCCATCTACTTACTGAGGCAAATCCTGACAGATCAACCCCGTATACACGAATAATTTCTCCTTCTCCATAATAAATTTGAAATCCTAACTTCTCCGACATCTGTGTAATCTAAAAATTTCAACTATGATACCTTTTCACTAATATATTACTAATATTATTTCAACTATAACTATTTAATTTAACAATATATATAAAATAAGAATATAAGTAATACTACCGAAATATAATATTAATCGCTCAACTGCTCATTACATTATCTACCAATTAATATAACACACGTTAAATAATTATATATAAATTATTTTTTTACTTACCGAAAATTTTCCTCTTCCTCTCTTCTCCTTCTTCCTCTTCTTCTTCTCTTCTCTTCTCTTCTCTTCTCTTTCCCTCTCCTTCTCTTCTCTTCTCCCCTTCAGCTCTCCGCGCCAGCCGCCAGCCGCCTTATATAAAGCCGCCACGTCGCCCCCTGTTCGGGCGACAGAGGCCACAAAGTCGCCCCCTGGTCGAGCGACGTGGGGCCCGCCACGCCACGTCGCCCATTTAGCGGGCGAGCACGGCCAAGTCGCCCCCTGGTCGGGCGACATGGGGGACACATCGCCCATCGGCCGGGCGACGAGCTCCACGTCGCCTGTTGGTAGGGCGACATGGCCCAGGTAGCCCGCCAGTCGGGCGACAAGGCCCATCTTCGCCCTTCCAACGGGCGTTTGGTGGCCTATTCCTGCAAATTTTTGAAAACGGAGACTAATTTTGTAATTTTTTTAAAAATACATTTATTAATAAAAAAATTCCCCGCCGTAGGGGATGCCGGGAAGGAGATCCGCTCGACCATGGAACGCGTCCCCGTACGACGCGGGAGGAAAGGAGCAGATGAGTGCCGGCCTGTTGGGCCAACAAGAATTGGGGCTGAAGGGAGGATTTAGGGTCCCAACTAAATATCGGGTGTTAAGTAGGGGCCCTGCTAGAACACGATTTTTGGCATAAGCACCCATATTTAGCTATGGAGGCTCAAGTAGGGGCCCTGCTAGAGTTGCTCCGAGGCCCGGATTGTCTAGGCCTACCCATAAATTTAGGCATCCCTTTGATTCTAGCCCAGTGTTGTGCAAGCTCCAACTGACTGTATGAGTTAGCTAGGAAAAAAAAAATAGCTGGCGTGGATCAAAACATGTCAGCTAATACAGCTGCTAACTATTGATTAAGTCCAATCCATTAGCTAACCAAGCACAGCTAACGTTTTATCAATATGGACAGCATCAGATTCTCTGTATATTACTAGTCTAATAATCATCACCATATTTAAACGCTGAATTAAAAACAAGGATAGTAAGCAAAGCAACCGAATTCCTTGTACTGCTGCAAGATATCATCAGGATTTGAACCTATGAAAGCTCGTGAAATTTGAAACAAAATCGTAATCACTTTTCCAACATTATACACACATTCTTTTTTTTTTTTAGTTATACATTATACACACATTCTATACCCTACATTGTGCATTTACAACAGCCATAGCTCTAAAAGAACAATACGCAGCCATCTTCTCACCTTTTGCACAACCACAACTCAAAACTGGCATATTAAAAAAACACATGCAGCTAGCAACATTCCACATGTACATACAAAAGTCACCAAAACACCCAGAGAACTCAATCATCTAGCTGGTCATTTGTTTGCGCGATCGACCACAAGCCCTTGAAATAACCCGCAGACTGAAGGGAGAATTCCGACACAGCTCGGAACAGCTCCGGCAGGTTTGACCGGAGAAGATTGAGGGATTTATCCCTTACTACCTTACATTGGGTCTTATAACTATCTTCCAGGTCCTTCAGTGCATTCTCCAGCTTATCCACCACGGCTTTCCTTTCAGCTGCGGGATCAGCACGTGCGGGATTGTCGCCATCAGGAATACTTGCTCCTCTGTCCCAATTTTTCTGTGCCCAATCATCGAACTGCCTTCTCTTCTTCTCAAAGTCCCTCCTAGTCTCGTCAATTTTCATCCTCAACTTCAGTTCTTCATCCTGGTGAACTAGGATTGTGTGCACCACTTCTGCAAAGGTGTGTATAGCCTTTTTCGTTTCATTAACCGGGAGCTTCTCAAGGATATCATGCCAAGCATGCAGCAACCTCTTGATTGGAGGTGTTGTCTCATGTGGCTGTGACGAGTTAGGCTTCAGGTTCATATCAATAGGGATCACATTTAGCTTGATCCAGCTGTAGAGGCTTCCTACGTACTCCTTCTGATATGTCATGAACCTGTCAAACTGCACATGCCACTCCTGAACAATGTTCCACAACTGCACAGTTCGCTCATAGTGTTGGTCACTTGTTGCCCGATCAGAAACCTTGATATCAGACGATTTGAGCTCTGTAATGATCCTGAGCTGCGATTTGTGTTGAGTGTACATGATGTCCCACATGTGTGACAACCTGTCAGTGTGACACAAAATAACTTGTTACTTGAAATATGCAGACGAGTAACATTCACTTGGCAATCTGATTCTTCCATTAGGTTTAGAAAAATCCCAAAAATGCCAGAGGTGCAGGCATAGTTGGCATGGTTCCCATAGTACATACGAGAGTGTTAGACTGATGTTGGGTGGCCCAAGTCCTACTTTTCAGTGTCATGACACAACTAGCAGAATATTACCATAACTGAAATCATGCGGAGAAAATATGTGGAAGGTACACTATGAAGGATGTATATCACTTCTTCAGATACTCCCTCCATTTTAATCACAAGGCTTAATCTGCTTTGTTCGAGCAAGCCTTTCACCAACAATATTCATACAAATTTTTAACACAAAATTGATGTTCTTAGATTCGTAATAAAAAACATTTATGACTATAATTTTTGCACCACATGAATGAAGTACTAATAGGGTAGTTGTCCTAACGAAACATAAAACGAAGGGAATAGTGATTAATGTAAAAGAACATCTTTCTATAATAAAAAAAGATAACAATGTCATTTGATGATATAGGTCGTGCTAGCAGGGAATCACTTGTTGCAATCAACTAAACAATGAAAAAAGAAATGAAGGGCCTACATGTAAATAACTAACAATGAGATGATAGCTGCAGGAAACCATATAATAAATGGAACAATACAGGTTGGTGGTTGGTACTTAAAAGTTAAAAGACCTTACCCCTTCACTAGTTCGAGGAGTTTTGGGTAAAGCTGTTGATCTCTTAGGCGGTCAATTTCTGCAACTGTTGACTCCATTGTTTGTAAATCAACTATATATTTTGTGTGCAAGTGACTAACAATGGACTTGGTCTTCTCGATTGATGAAGAACTAACACCGCGTTGCTTCTTTTTGTTTAGAACAGCTAGCTTTCGTTGATATGTCACTTTGATAACCTCGAACTCCTGTGCCAATGGTAAATATGTACCATCAAATGTATGATCAAAACAGTTTAAAGCAATGAAGTATAATGATGAGGACTGGCACATGGGTAGGAAATGATCATGGACTAGCACAAGGGTCCCTTAACAATAATATGACTACAAATGTCCCTGGACCAGTTGAGGAGTATAATGATGATAAGATGACAAACTATTATCAAAGGTAAAATAACTGGGACATTAGTGACACCTTCATCAATTTTTGCGAAAATGAAATGACATGTATGCATGGTTCTTGATATCAACGCAAATAAAACTGACAAGAAAATGTATGAGAAACCAATAAACAACAACATAAAATCATTTTTCCTTTGTGGTGAGGGAGAACACATTGAAAAATGTGTGCTTCTTAAGAGAGAATGATTGAAACAGTTCTGAACTACTGAATAAGATTTACATATTTTACCTTCACTTCATGGCATAGTTTTTTCTCCCATGCAAGCAACTTCTCGAGTACGGTAGCATGTGTTTCCCATTCATCATCATCCTCATTCTTCACATTTTCTGGTTGAGGGATGCCTTTAAATGAGCGATTCCAAGTGATGACTTGCATCACTCTTGCAGAATGATCCACAAATCCTAATAAGACAAAAGACATATGCCATTAACTGAAGTAACTTAAATAGACATATGACATTCATATATACCAACTTTCATTGTACCCCTCAAATACAACCAAGATACAGACTGCTCAACTGAAGTTTAAAAGAAATTGTAGAGTGAAGATAATCACCCCCTACAGCCCCAACCCCATCTCGGTCCCCAAGAAACCGTACTTAACTAATAACATTCCCCTGTGCCTCACTGAACCACATTCCATTAAAAACACAACGTCCACCTCAACAAAGACATAATAGAGCCAGAACACTATCCCTTTTATATAATTAACAATGCAATCGAGTAAGGCACTCAAAATAAGACTATACATGTGGAACAGTTGAACTCCTCCAATAAGTATGAAGCAAACCATATGCTATCTATCTTGCACATCTCCCAAGAATCTTGTGTGCCATGTTCTGAAGTTTATTATGGCTCTATGATGTTTGTACGAGTGTTATGCAATGTTCGTTGAGCATCATCGTCAAGGAAAGGATTTTTTTTTTAATAAAGAAACTTAAAAAGGATTCGTCTTTCCTGTAATCCAGTGGAACTCAGAGGATGGGAGCAGAGCAGGCATGGAAGGTACCTCGCGTCTCGGCGAAGTTGGAGTGGTAGTGCATCCTCGCTGCCTCCAACAACTTGGACACCTCGTGCGCGCCCTGGGACGCCTTGAGGAAGTGATCGTCGAGCCTGCGCAGGATGTCGCCCAGCCTGGCCGTCTGCGGCGTCACCATGGCGAGCCTGCTCTTCTTGCCCTCCGGCTTCCTAGCAACCTTCTGTGTCGCCGCCCGGCGCGTGACGAGCTGATCTGCCACCGCCGCGGGCTTCTTCCCCTCGGCGATCTCCTCGGCAGAAGGCCCCACCGGCTGCGGCGGCTGCTTCGGAGGCGGCTGGTCGGATTCGGTCGGCGGCGGCGGAGGCGGCGCGGGCATCCTCCGCTCGGCCGCCCACGACGACTCGGCGGCGGCAGCAGCGCTCGGGTCCAGCGTGGGCAGCGGCGCGGGCATCGCATCGGGGGACCCGAAGATGTAGTCGTTCCACGAATCCCCCTCGGTTGGCGCACGCTCGCGGCTCGTCGCCTCCTTGGTCGGGACCGGCGGCGGGGAGCGCGAGGGCGGGGGGACGCTCGCGGGCGGCGGGGGTGGAGGAGGAGGAGGAGGGTCGTCGTCCTCCCGGCGCCGCGGCAGCCCCGCATCGTCGCCCTCGCCCTCTCCCTCCTCCTCCTCCACGATGGTCGGCGCCTCCCCGGACCGGCCCTTGCGGATGTGCGGCTGGAGCTGGATGTCCGGCGCGCTCATGGACCTCTGCAGCGGCGCTGCAGGCCCGCCGTCATCGTCGCCGTCGGCGCCGGAGCCGGAAGGGGGCGGCGGCGGCGGCGGCGGCGGGAGCACGGCGTCGTGCGCGGACGACGGCAGCGCCTTGACCACGGTGGCCGCCGCTGGCCCCTGTCCCGCGGTGAGCGCGGCGGCGGCGGAGGCGGAGCGCGGCACGACGACGGCGTCGTGGCGGTCGGTCTCGCCCGCGGCGTAGTCGGAGAGCGCGGCGCCGACGTTCTTGAGCGCTGCGGCGTGCCCCGCGTGCGCGCCCGCCAGCGCGTGCCGCGCCTGCACCGCGGCCCCCAGCAGGTGCTTCCGCTCCCGGCACCGCGATGCGGCCCCGCCGCCATCCGCGTCCCCCTCCTTGGACGGCCCGCACCCCATCGGTGGCGACCGCGGCCGCGGCGCCTCCTGCTCTGCTCCTCCTGTCGCTCACTCTCTCGCCAGTGGCCCAGTCGCGGCGTGGACGGACGCTTCGTTCTTGGCTATCCGGGAGAGCTTGTGCCTGCGGTTTGGTCTGGTCGTGGCCCGGCACCGGCCGCCGGGAGGTTCCTTGGCGCGGGGGGTTTGCGAGGTCGGTCGTCGTGCGTGCGTTCGTGCGGGCGATTGGATTGGATGGATGGATGGGGGAATATGGCTTTGATTTGATTTGGACGGGAATGGACTTTCTTGGGGGCTCGTGAGGATGCTTTCGCGCTTTGGAATAAAGCATGGGGGCGCCAAAAGGGAAAAGACCCCCCGTCCGCCGTGTCGCCGTCGCCGTCGCCCAACCGGCGGGCCAGGCCGTGTCCACGCCGACAATCGTCAGACTGCATTGCTGCTCTATGATTTCTGGATGGATGGATTGAAATTGACTTGATCTAAAAACTTGTGAGATTTGAATTTGATTTTTTTCCTAAAAATAAACGAGAGATGCCAATAATTGAGATAAGGAAGAAGACAGTGGCTGATAAGTTCAAGTAAAGAAAGCGTATGATAAAGCGGAAGGCTTAAATTGGGTATAATCCTTGACATGATCTCGGTACATATTTGTGCTGTGTGATATAGGATCGCTAGGATCTGGATTTAGATTTTAAAATCCGGAAAAAGAATCCGAATCTAGTCCAAACGGAAGGGCTTTTAGGGGATTTTGATGTGTCTTTGACAAATCCAAGGCTACAATATAGTGAGATAAGTAGATTGATGTGCAAAATAGCTTGAAGTTGAACCTCGTAGAAAATTTCGTTTATGTATACCCATTTGAATGAAATTTCTGAATTTCCTTGTGTTGCATCCAACAACTATAATGGAAACTTTCCTTTACTTTCAATTTGTGTAGGATTCCTGCGTTTTTTTCTATTTCCGTGTTCTTAGAATTATGCGTTCTAAAGAGACAATTAGAGATATGATAATGACATGGACAAAGCTTTTGATTATGGCTTAAGTTTTCATTGTCTAATAACAACCTTGTGGTGAACTATGGTAAGTGAAAAAGGTATATGTAGAGGTAGGCCATGGGAGCATCTAGTGCAAAAAGAATGTGACATTAGATTAGTATGTAAAGCTTCTAATCCTATTGGTAGTTAGTGATTCTCGTGACCAAACTAGATTATGCCTCAGCTTTGAGTCACTAGACAATTCTGGAATAGCACGTAGACAACTAGACATGCACTCGGCGGACAACGGGAGGCTGGTAGAACCTACAAGGAAGACAAAAGAGATTTGCTAGCAGGTGTGCCTGTCGATCTGCATGGAGCCATCAGCCATGTCCTCCTCTTTCCTTTCTCTTCCTTTTTTTTTTAACTCGTTTCGTAAGGACAAAGTAACATGTCCCCACTCTGCCTACCAAGCTACAGAGGTGACTAATGAAACGTGTTTAGCTGGCGTTGCGGGTCCGGTGCTGTCTGCGCTCGCTCAGATTATGCTGAGGGACCATCCTCTTTGGATATATCAGGACACTTTAAAATCTAACTGTTTCAATAATTAGATTTCAAATCCATTATAAAATATGAAATGGATGGATGAAGATTTTGGATTACATGATTTTCTTTATGTAAATTCTAAAAAATCATATAGGAAGATCATGTTTGGTTCATAGGAGATT
Source organism: Bothriochloa decipiens (assembly GCA_023333625.1). Lineage (NCBI taxonomy): Eukaryota > Viridiplantae > Streptophyta > Magnoliopsida > Poales > Poaceae > Bothriochloa > Bothriochloa decipiens. The sequence continues at coordinate 17,477,989 of CM041630.1, forward strand.
ATATAATTCATGCAAAAGAGCGTTTCATTGGATTCTATGTGTATGTGCTAATATCTAACAGCCCGTTTGAATCCATGTATACTATATATATCCAGTCAAAAAATCCATATAGCTTCCAAACGGAAGGAATATTGTGAGCGATACAAGGAAATAGTATGAACTCAAGATTGCAACAATCCCATAATAATCCACTTGAAACTATAGATAATATTATATAGGATACTCCTCCTTCCCAACGCATGAAAAGACATTTTTGCTCCCACCTTGTGCTCTTGCCAAATATGTTCAATTATAAGTCTTGTTCATAGCAAGTCTGTTATCCTTGGTATGCATGTTATTTAAAAAAAAACAATTCTACAAAAATTAAGCTCTAATAGCTTTGCTATCTAGTTTTATAAAATATGAAGTGGACTATTTCTAAAATCTTGTATGTTAAATATTACTTATATATACCGCTAGCCATTAGTTTCGTCATACTAAAAGGTTTGTTAGAGTTCTTTATTTTATATGTTGGCTAAATTATAGGTTTAGCAAACTATTTTTACCAACTCTTTTAGAGTTGCTTTCGGTATATGTGCTGGTTCATGATGGATATTTTATACGTAAATTTTCAGTGAAATTTGGACTACCACCCTTTTGTACTTCTGGAGGTTAGGTTCAGCAACTGATGATCATACAGTGGAGTTTGACACAAGCTTTACATCCCCCAATCCTGCGTCCACCACTCATCACTCCCCACTCTGCACTCTCATCTCTTCTCCCCCGCCACCTCGCCAGCGATGGCCTTGTGCGCCGCCGCGGCGTCCACGGCCACGGCCACGGCCTTCGCATCGAGCCGTCTGTCGGCCTCCACCGCGTGGCCGCGAGGGCCTTCCGCCTCGACGTCGCTGCCGTCGTCCTTCGTCGGCGCGTTCCCGCGCGCCGTCTCCGCCGCGAGGACCAGGAGGCGCGCGGCGCCCGCGCCGGCCCGGGCGGTCACGGTGCGCGCGGAGGCGGCCAAGAAGAGCGTGCTGATCGTGAACACCAACAGCGGTGGGCACGCTGTCATCGGGTTCTACTTCGCCAAGGAGCTGCTCGCCGCCGGGCACACCGTCACCGTGCTCACCGTCGGCGACGAGGGCTCTGACAAGATGGAGAAGCCCCCGTTCTCTCGCTTCTCGGTAACCTTACGTGACCCCGGCCGCCGCGTCGGTGTCGTGCTCTGCTGCGTTGGTGGTTTCTTGGTGGAGCTTTCGATGGACTGGTTGACTGTTTTGTTTATTCGTACCGCGCGCAGGAGCTGACGAGCGCCGGCGGGAAGACCGTGTGGGGTGACCCGGCGGACGTCGGCGCGGCGGTGGGAGGCGCATCGTTCGACGTCGTCCTCGACAACAACGGCAAGGACCTCGACGCCGTCAAGTACATACGCGCCTCTGCTTTTCGCTTCGCCATACGCAGACATGACAGTGAGGAATGAATGAATGAATGTCCATGGTGACTGTTGGTGCGTGCGCACAGGCCGGTGGCGGACTGGGCCAAGTCGGCCGGCGTGGGGCAGTTCCTGTTCGTCAGCAGCGCCGGCATCTACAAGCCCACCGAGGAGCCGCCGCACGTCGAGGGGGACTCCGTGAAGGAGAGCGCCGGCCACGTTGCCGTGGAGAAGTACCTCGCGGCGCAGTTCGGCGGCAGCTGGGCGTCGTTCCGGCCGCAGTACATGATCGGCTCCGGCAACAACAAGGACTGCGAGGAGTGGTTCTTCGACAGTAATGTCCATCCTTGGATTCTATTCTATTCGATTCGATTCTCTTGTCTTCTCCGGCGACGACGATCTCCAATTGCATTGCAGGGATCGTGCGGGGTCGGCCGGTGCCCATCCCGGGGAACGGGATGCAGCTGACGAACATCGCGCACGTCCGGGACCTGTCGCGCATGCTGTCGCTGGCCGTGGAGAACCCCGGCGCGGCGTCGGGCAAGGTCTTCAACTGCGTGTCGGACCGCACCGTGACGCTGAGCGGCATGGCCAAGCTGTGCGCGGCGGCCGCGGGCGTCCCCGTCGAGGTCGTCCTCTACGACCCCGCCAAAGCCGGCGTCGACGCCAAGAAGGCCTTCCCGTTCCGCAACATGGTAATGATAAGCGATCGATTGATCCCATTTGTTTTTGTTAATGCTGCTGTCTGAACTGAATTGCGCGGCCGGCTGGCAGCATTTCTACTCGGAGCCCCGGGCGGCGAAGACGGCGCTGGGGTGGACGAGCAGCACCAACCTGCCGGAGGACCTCAAGGAGCGGTACGCCGAGTACGCCGCCAGCGGCCGCGGGGAGAAGGCCATGACGTTCGACCTCGACGACAAGATCCTCGCCGCCGTCGGCAAGGCGCCGGCGAGCGTCGCCGTATGATATAAAGCCCCGGCACCGGCAGCGCGGCACACGCCCACATTATGCGGCAATTTGTGCCATTTTTAACAAACATTAGTGCTCTACAGCAGCCCTAATCACAAAACTATCAACTGTTTTCCGTAGTCAAGGAACCACAGAAACTACTTTATAGTGCTTTCACAAAACGCATGATGTTTCAGGCCTCGCCTCGCCACTGGAAGCTATTTGCTCCCCGACATACTCCCTCTCATAAACCAATCAGCAAAATACTCCATACTTATACACCATCTTTTTTTTACAACAATATACAACATCTATAATGCTATGAAAACAATTTGCGACTGCCCTTACTCCTACATCTGAACTTCGTCTACTTTGTTATAAACACATGGGCAAAAACTAATAGAACAAGATACAAAACTATGGGCAGTCAAACTTCTAATTTCGTATGTCAAACCACCAACTGCATTCACCCTGCAGTACGATGTAACGGATATCCATCTCCACTGCAGCCTCAATTCCTGAAATCCACTCCAGCCAAGCTTTAACCTATATGTAAAAAACATCCTGACCAACTCTTGTGCTCTGGAAAATGTACGATTTCAGCATGTAGTAAGCGATACTCACAAGTACCACTTCTAATAAAAATCTAAACAGTAGCTCCAGAAAATTCACACGTTATCACTCTTTTGGTTCAGTTTTACAGTTCAATTCTTTCGACATAAAATGCCTGGTGGAATACTTCCCAAAGGGCACCGAATAAAATCCTCAAAGAGACCTTTCAACATAGGAATTCTCAAATTTGAAATCTTAACATTTCCATGCCCTGTGTACTTGCACATGACATACTCCCAAGAACGTATTTCCAAGGGTAAGCAGAGAGTTGCAATTGATCTTGATCAACAAGAGGACTTCCGATATTGTCATTACAAACACACTCCCATAGTAAGGCAACACAACACATATGATGGACAATGCTCGGTGTGTCAAGACTCAATACAAGAGTTAAATAGCCGGCGACCACGAGAATCAGCAACTTACAATTCCAACAATCCTCGGGTCAGTTGAAGGCACAGATTAGATTGTTATCCTGAGGATGGGTGAAGGAACAAAGTTAACAAACTATTGAGCATCAGAGAGCCCTCATATTGTCAGGTTCTGGAAATTTAGTCCAAGCAAGATACAAAGGGAACACCAAGGAATAGCAGATGCCCCCTGATGCTCAATGTGGTGTCATCTTTCACTTCGATCCACGCGGCCACCACCATTTCTCCAGTTCTCGAGCCAGGCAGAGAAGCCTGTCACAAGAGCTTCTTGCATCCATGGGTAACGACTCTGCTCTGCTGCCTCATGAACAGTGAGCCAGCTCCTCCGCCGGGTGTTCTGTTCTGGCCAGGAGGCTAGCTCTTCCTTCACGTGCAGGGCAAAGATTGCAGCTCTGCACATAGCTTCGGGTTGCTTGCTCTTGAAATCATAGAAGCCCAACAGTTGCTTATGCACAGAACAAGTAGCTCAATCAGTAAAATGTGATATCAGGACATGAAAGCAAATAAGAGCTCTTTAGCAAGAGCATAAAAACATTGCTCAGAAAGTCAAAAGTCAAACAAAACAACTATCGAAGTTCAGTTACATCTTCAGGGAATACCTAATACCTAGATCGAGTCACAACGTTTGCCTAGAGCCTTAGATTTGCTAGGACTCTAGGAACCTAGGATGCAGACACGTAAACGAGAAGGCAAGTTGTTTTACAAATGCAAAACTACAACTTTAACTTATCTTGCATTTCTACATAAAATTGGCCAAGAAAATTCACTGATGATCCAAGTTCCAAAATGCCAAATAAATTCATCTGCGGCGTACTTTTATTTGATATATCATTTATGTTTCATTGGTTGGAGCGTGTTTGTGTATAAATAACTGCAAACTATTATCAGCACCAACATATGTTAGTAACATAATTAGATAGAGAAATAAGCACTGATATAGTATTAGACGACAGAGCATGATATAAAAGCACAGCTCAGGTCTACATGTTAACTACAACAGCATCCTCCCTTAAACCACTAGTCAAGTAGTCAACTCCCACAATTTATGTCAACCGAAACCTTAATCGATGTCATTCTACAATGTCTATTGTTTGAAGCTAGACTTAAAACCTTAATCACTGCTACACAGCAAAGTATTAAGATTTCACACGAGAATTATATTAGTGGCCTAATACTCCGTCCATTCCAAATTGTAAGTCACTAAGTCATATGCCTAAATACATAGTAAAAGCTATGTATGTAGAAAAGTCAAAACGACATACAATTTGGAACTGAGGGAGTAAACAACAAATGAAACCAAGAGGACTTTATACACTAATAAGCTAAACTATCCTTGGCACTTTGTTCTTAAAGTCAATGGTCCTTGATTTGAAAGCCTTGAATTGCCATCTAAAGAACAAGTGGGGACTAGCATAATCAATATCAACAAATGGGAGAAGCATCTACCAAAGTGGACACATACAAGCTGTCTGCTGAAGATTCATAGAGTTAAGGAGATCAACTCTTAACCGTTATTAGCATGCTAGTACTGCAGTGTCAATAAAAGTTTGTTGTGTACTATGAAGAAACTGTAACAAATTCATAGCAGTTAGAGGTGAAAGCTTTAAGACTCCAGACTAAGTTCTAGACTCCAGACTGTTCGAGCGATTCCAAACTAAATAGTTCTCAAAAGATAGACAATGGATTTGATCCTCCACAAAGTATCTCTTGCATGCATTTTTCCGTAAAAAGGCAATAGGACATATATCAGTATAAAAAGTTATGTCATTTATGTCTTGAAGAGCATGGAAGGATACATTTTACCCCCACCAAGCCCCCCACATTTTTTGTTTTTCCTTTTCTTTGTTTTTTTGGGGGCGGGGATTATGTTGCACCGAATAAAACATAGAAACAATGTCTCACCACTAAATCTCCTCGAACTCCAGCTTCTTCAATAGCTTCTCTTGCAGCTGCCTCTTCAACAGTTTCATCATTCTCCCAGCCTCCCTGCATCAACAAATTACAAATGATTAACCAAATAGGCACTATCATGGTGAAAAGAGAACTGTGTGCAACATATGTGACAAATGTGTAGGATTGAAATGCAAGAGCATCATAAGGTTGGCACTTGGATATCTTCCAGCGATGAATGACTTAAGTGACTGCTCATTGGCACCTGTTTTCTTAGTATCTATTTAATAATAGTAATATGGGCATGATACCAAAAAAACAAAAAGCTCAACAGAACTGATGAAAAATCTCTATAGCCTAACTGATTTCATATAAACTATACTGTTAAGCTAAATCACTTTAAAATAAACTCAACTTTCTGATTTCCCGTACATCATAATGTGACAATTATGTGAATATCTTTGTGATATATGTTTAGTTCTTTATTACATTAATCGTACCTTTGGAAATAGAAGGCCTGGTCCACTTTGGGAGCTGATCATGAGAACTTCAACAAGTTTCTTTTGTTCATCATCGGAAGCTTCATCATTAATATCTCTATATCTGAATGGTATGCATCTGTACATAAACAAGGAAGAAGCATGAGGCAAGTAAAACACATTGCAACATTCAAATTATAACAAGAAGCTGGGCCTACAACCATAACTCCATAAGACTTGAGATTACAGAGAGACACAAATTACAGTCAACTAAAAGGTATTGGCAAGATCCCCAAGGTATATCTCTTGGTGCAGCGTACGCATAATCATTCGCTGAAGCAAAAACAGATGCTTTCTATATACTGTAGAAGATGGTGCCATTGATTACTTCATAGCAGTAGAAACAAGAAACTTAAGTCCTTTGTTTACAGTGCTCAGTAGACTGCATATCAACTTATGCATCAAGGAGTAAAATTAGAGCAGATTTCAATACAAGCAGAATAAACTAAGTGATGGTTTTCCAGACACCTTGGTAAAATATTGGATTAGTGCTGCAAAAGATTTGCACTCTTAAGTCTATAGCCACTTGAGAGAATAAAAGTATAAAACAACGAATGCTCATATCACCAACATGAAACATTAATGTAACAAACAACAGCGACATTTTGCCATTGCATTGATGGCCAGCAAACAATGAAGTAGCAAGAAGACAAATCAGCTGTTGTACCTGTTTTTATGCAACCTCTCATAAAAGTACCTAATTGTACTCACAGGAACAGGAATTCCCAACACACTGCAAGGTCGTTTCCATAGTCTAACTGATCTCTGCCATTTGGCTCAAGTCGCGCACCTATCTATGTATTTTAATCTAGATAGAAATCAATCTATTTCTTTCAACACTGTTTGTACATCGCAAAATTAGAAAAAGAATGAGCTTCCTTCCAAAATTGACTGCAGAATTTTAAATAAAATTAATCTGAACAATTTGGTTGTTCAGAACATGACATACTGAGCTTATGCCAAACATAAAACTAATCTGATTGTGCAAACTAGTTAGAATAAGTATCCAGTACAAAGAACATATGCCTACGTTATCCAATGTCTAATGGACTCTTCTACACAACTACTTCTGATAGGCCCATCAGTCCACAGGCGATTCCTTCTACAGTGTCACAATTTGGGACAAAACAAATGTCCTTTATGCTGACAGTAACTTGTGACGACATGAAATTTAGCAGTGCACGAGTAGCTAAGAATAAAATGGTAAAGAAGTGGCAAATGGGCCCTTACATGGTATAAGCTGCCAGGACACTAATGTACTAACGACTAATGAAACAAAAAAACAGGCTGCTATTCACCGATTATGACCAGCCTAGAACAATTAATCAGCCAGAGAGGGTCGACCCTACTCCCACCAGAAGCAGCAGGACAACAGGGCACAATCGGAGTCCAACAAGGCCACATGCCTCCATTCCAGCTGCTAACCAAAACGATCCAAGCAGAGCAAACCTTCAAGCTGCCCAACCAAGCAAGCAGCGCAACCAGACTAGCCCAATCAGATCGAATCGAATCGAATCGAAGGCAGAGAAATGCTCCGTTTCTTGGGCGGTGGGGATGCGAGAAGGCAGAGGGAGGAGAGTTGCGGTGGCTGGGGGTGGGGAACGGGGGACGCACCCGGCCACAAGGCGACGGCCGTTCTCGTAGCGCTGCAGGTGCCGGCCCGTGCGGGCCACCAGATCGCACATGGTGCCCCGGCCTCCCGGCCTCCTCCGATCCCACGGCGGGACGCGGGCTGCCCCTAGCCAGCAGCACCCCTGCTTCCTGGAGCCTCTTCCGCCTCGCGTCAGGACGGCGAGCGCCGGCCGGCGGCGCGCGGCAATGCGGCGGAGGCGGGGCCGGGGCGGGGCGTGGCGTGGCGGAGGTGGGGAAGTTGTGTTATCGTGGGTGGGGCTCGCTGCGCCGTGGGGCTTGGGGCGCTCGGCCGCTCCCTTACTCTCCCTCTCTTTTCTTTTCTTTTGTTTCCTTTGCTTTTTCCTTTAATTTTTTCTATTTTGTGCGGTGGTTCTTTTTATTATTTAAATATTTTTTAATGATTTTATTTTTTTATATAATATCATGTATCTCTCCCTAATATATAATTATGAAAATTTCTCCACCGCCTTTTTCTGTCCGCCAATTTTCTGTCCGCTTGTTCCACCTGTGTTCTGTTTCGGCCTCTTCCTGTGGTTTTTATATATTTTTTAACCGGACGCATACGTTTTCTATCCCAAATAGGATACACGGGCAAGAAGAAAAGATCTGATATCTCAAATACAATGGAATCCAAATCAGACTATCTAAAAATAGCTCCAATTCGAATCGAATAAGAAAGAGAGTTATAGCTGGCACAGGGCCTAAATTTCCCAAATCCATAATGTTAAACGTAAGAGAAACAAATTGAGGCAAGAGAAAGAAAGAAAAATTGACCAAACATCTAAATCTAAATCTAAATCGGATAACACGTACATATAGAACCTAGCCGCCGGCATATGGAGCAATCACCAAAATCTGCGTCCATATATAGTCCATATACATGAATCGGTCCAAGAAAAAATATGAGGAAGAATTGAATCGAGGAATCATAGAAAAAAATCGAAAAGGACGGGGTCGCCCACGTCGCCAGCCAGGTCTACCCGCGTCGGCGTCTCTACGCTAGCAGGTGAGGGTGCTTGCACAGAGGACGAGGAAGCCATTGCTTTACATGCAGGGAACAAGAGAACAAAAGAGCGCACAAGAAAAAGAACAATATTGGCAAGACGAGACAGCGACAATGAGCCTACTTCTTTCCTATTAAGATTGGATGCTGTTTGCCGGTGTCGCGGCTTGGAGCCTGGATCGAAGAAACACCATGTTCCCAAGCTCAAATCCACCTGAGCTTTGAAACTGCTTCAAGCTGCTTGCGTACAGAGCGTAGGCATGCAGGACCAAGCACCATCCTTGGATCCAGGGTAAATCAAAACTAAAGACGCCAGGAATTGACGATGCGATAACTGAATTTGTATTTTTGTTAGATGAAAACCTGAAAAATCGAGAGAGAGGAAGAGGAAAGAGATGTGACTATGCGAGAGAGAAGAGAAGAAGGGAGTAGGGACGGTGCACTGGTGGTGGTTGTGCAGAGCGGCAGTGAGGTTGTGTGGTCATGTCGCTGTGCGGCTCTGCGTCTACGGACGAGTGGCTCCTGGGCCTTGATGGACAGGTCGCTTGTGCCACGTGCAGAAAGAATCCTTGCGCTGGCAGTTTTTCCCAACAAAAAAGGATAAGTCCATGTGTAGACTGGCAAAATCATAATATTGAATGAAAGAAAACAGAGATGCTACTAAAAAATAAACTAAAAAAATCAAATAACTTCATTCCACATAATAAAATTTGAACTAAAATCATCGTAATTCTTAAGAAGGGCACCCAAAACAAATTATGTTGGCATATAGTGGGTTTAGTACTATAAATTTTGACTGTCTTAATAAACTTTATATTAACGCTGAAAGTTAAAATCAAGTTAGAATATAAAGCGTTCAATGATCCGTTGCTCTTTTCAGTACTTGTAAAGTTAGAGCAATTTGTCCATATATGTGTGGCAATCTAATTATATATATATCTATACCTATCTATAAAAGCGAAAATTTCTCCACCTAATTTTCTTTCACCTCCGTGTTTGGATCGGTGACGGTAGGTTTCTCTCCTCTATGTCTAGTCTGTACAGAATTAGGATTATATTTAATTTTCTGCTTCTCCTCCCGTTTGCGTTCAGAGTCCGTTTAGAATTAGGATTATTTAATTATGGCATCCTAGCTTCTATTCGGACGGTGAAGATTGGGTAAAAGGTAAATCCAAATCCAACAAGAATAGTACGCAACAGCAAAGACGAAAAAAATAGTCAAAAAAACTTAACATGAATGAGAATTGCCTGTGTTGTTGTCGTTCAACTTTGACACTTATCATTATAGATGGTCTTCCATTCAAATCCAAGCTCAAATGAAATAGCTCCGGAAACACAAATAGCTTATAAAATCAAACCAATCCACCCATACACAAATCAATCGATTTGGAAATCAGATCAAGCCTCCAGGTCGCCCAAAGTGCCCGCGACATGCCTCAGCGCCGCCATTAAGGTCCGCTTGTGCAGGCAAGACGGCGAGCTTGGCTAGCACGAATTGATCCAAGTGAAAATCAGATCAAGACTCTGCGCCCCAACTTCCGCAGTCTACACTGCCAACCAGGTCCACTTGTCCAAGGGAGGCGGCGAGCTTGGCTAGCTGACGCTGCGAGGACCTTGTCCGCGTTGGACTGGACATGGAAGGCCATGATAGTGGTAGCGAGGCACACAAGACCAAATGAACGGGAGCCGCCACTGGCCTTAGCGCCGCTGTTGAGGGCAGCTGCTGCCACCGCACACTGTAAAATAAACATGTGATGCCGCTAGCCATAGACATAGCCGTCTATACTCATGATTTATATTCATGCGAGTTAGATAGCATATGTCCAACCAACATACGCTATATGATTCTAAAGTGTACTAGAACAAATGACACAATTATAATTCTTGTTGCAACATACGGACATATTTGCTAGTATCAACTTATATGTTACCCTTAAAAGCACCTCTATCCACACCCCATCTCTATAAACACCACTAAAATTTTGAGATTGAGTCTAAGTCGAGGCCCTGGATAGGTTGTCCTTTCATCGCCTCTCATTCACACCCATTTTAGTTCTATACTTCTATACTCGTGTTGATGACATTCGTTACATCCATTGGCCCATCACCTCTCAATACAACACTTTTGGCTTTCACTCTTGTTAGGGATGACTCGTCCTCTTGCAAGACGTCGATTATAATTCGGAGCTATAAAACCTCCGTTGGCACTGACACTACATCACTCAATTCGTGCTTTGGCTAGTCAAGTCTGAGCTTATGCACATCTAAACTTAGCGCATATGCTATCATATGGCTTGCTATTATATCTTTCTTAACCTCGCAAGTAATAAACATAATAGGTTGTGAGCATCCTTGTCACCTCAACTAGTAGTCTCACAACATGTTAGAGATCCATTGCGTACAACTTAGATGTGTTAGAGGAGAAAAATAATAAAATGTGTGTGTCAGAAATCGCATCCATGTCCATGTTTTTTTGACAAGAAAGACCGTGGGGGAGTTCCCCACAGTGTTAAAACTTTTCATTAATAAAAGGGAAGAAAATCATGCATACATGTCTTAACTGAATGCTGACGGCAAGTCATCTTTAAATCTTACAGATTGAAATAAACATTGGCTTTTAAAATTTAAGAACCAGGCACCCGGGCTTGGATCACGTCTTCCAAAAATTTTGTCATTTCGAAGCTTCCACAGTTCCCACGCAGCGATGAGGGCAGCTTCTGTGAAGCAAGGACTAGTATGGACAGCACGGGCCTGAGTCAACCTTTCCTGAAGTTCTAGTGATTCATTCCATGTGAATCCAATTCTTTGCCAGCACTCCTTGGCAAATGGACAATAAAAAAAAA
>CM041630.1:17489694-17581646 GCA_023333625.1 Bothriochloa decipiens
AATGACACCTTTTGGCAATTTGATGGTGCACATTACATATGTTGTGATAGGTGTGATTGCTGAGTTTATCATTTCCAATCTACCACTGTAAGACAACCAGGTTGAGCAAACTGACAACCTTTTTTCTAATCTATCCATCATTGGTGTGAGGTCCTCAATTCTGGGCTTGGTTGTCCCCATGGGTAAACCAAGATAAGTAGAGGGCATAGAACCTGCCTCACATCCAAAGGTATTAGCTATAGCCATTCTCATCATTTTGTCAGGTGCAATGTTGATGGGATACATATGTGACTTTCTGTAATTGACATGTAACCCGGTTGATTCAGCAAATGATTGCAACATTGCTTTGAGAAACACTAGTTGTCTAGAGTCAGCTTGGAGTAGGAGCAGGGTGTCATCTGCATATTGAACTATGGGAAAATCTTCTTCTAGAATGGGTAGTGGCCTTTTCAACAAGTCCATGTCAGCTGCTTTGTTTATCAAAATTTGCAATAGCTCTGCTGCAAGCACAAATAGCAACGGTGATAATGGATCACCATGTCTAACCCCCCTCTTGCATTTTAAAAATTTTCCTAACACACCATTGAGCAGTACTGCAGAGGAAGCAGAGGAAAGAATTGACTGAACCCAAATGATCCGTGTGTCTGGCAACCCAAGATGCTTCATTATCTGTATTATTGTTGAGTGTTCCACAGTGTCAAAAGCTTTTTCATTATCTAATTTCAAGATAATAACCTCTCTCTTTGATTGGTGACACTGATGAATATATTCATAGCTCCGTGCAAGACAATCTTGTATAGTTCTTGATCTGATAAAACCATATTGGTTCTGATGCACTAGCTTCAAGATGACTGATTGTAGCCTATTTGCAAGTAACTTGGTAATTATCTTGAGAGAGATTTTCATTAAGGATATTGGCCTGAAATCACTGACAGTCTCTGGGCTGTCTTTTTTGGGGATCAATGAGATATATGATGTGTTGATGCTCTCCAAGTTTACTTGTCCATGATAGAAAGCTGAACAAAGATTATAGAAGTCGTATTTAATAATCTGCCAACATTTCTTCAAAAAAAGACCATTAAAACCGTCTGGACCTGGGGCCTTGTTAGATGGCATTTTTTTGACCACTGAGTCAATTTCATCTAGTTGAAATGGGGCAACAAGGAGTTCTAGGTCTTCCACTGGCTGGATCATGCTAGGTAAGTCAAATAACATGTTGGGAGAAGAGGTCATAGCCATCCTATTTCTGAAAGATGACTAGAGAAGCCCTGCCTTTCCTTCATGATCACTGATCCATACACCCTGATCATTTTTGAGTTGCGAGATAGCATTTCTCCTATATGATATGGTTGCCATTCCATGGAAGAATTTGGTGCACTCATCCCCAAACTTGATTCTGTTAACTGTGTATCTGTTCTTCCAGTAAATATTTTTGTAATGCAGCCACATTTTGAGTTGTCTTCTCACAAGGAATCTAAGATTTTTCTCTGGATTGTATAGGCCTCTTTGGTCTTCCAAAGTGTCTAGGAAATTAATCACTGAATTGCAGTTATCAATTAGTACTTTGAGGTTTGATAGATGTTTACTTCAACTCTTCAATTTGGATCTCAGAGCTTTGAATTTGCAGGTCATATTTTTGGCTGCATCTGGTTTTGTGGCTGTAGTACTCCAAGACTGATGTACTGTATCAATAAAGTCATTTTTTTCTGCCCAAAAATTTTCAAAATGGAACACATTTGCTCTAGGGATCTTGGTGCCAATTGTAACCTGACATGGAACATGGTCTGAGGTAATTTTAGCCAGTGGCAACACCTCTGTATTTGGATATTCCACAGTCCAATTAATTGATGTGAAGAACCAATCTAGCTGCTCAAGAAGGGGTTCTGTCTGCATATTACTCCATGTATATGATCTACCTTTGAGTGGTAATTCAACTAGGCCTAGGTGGCCAATAGCATCGTTGAAAATAAATGTGTCAGAGAGACACCCACCTGGCTTATTTCTGTTACTTATGGAGCGATAGAAGTTGAAGTCACCCAAGAAGATCCAATTTTCATCATCAGCTATGTCATGATTTTTAAACCAGGTGATAAATCGTGAGCGAGCTGGTTCATCACACGGCCCATAAACATTGGTCAGTTTCCATGTTTCATTGTCATGTACTGAATCGAACCTGATAGTGATGTCGAACTGTTGCTTATCAAGGACAGTTCCTGTGAAAATAGCATTGTTCCAGAGAACCAGGATGCCTCCCGAGGCACCTATCAATGGTATATAGTCAAACTTATCAAACCTTCTTGGAGAGAATTTTCTGATATATGACGTGTCGAAGTGCTCGCGTTTTGTTTCTTGCAAACAAATGACAGAGCTAGAGCTGTCCTCAATTTTTTCCCTGACCGCATCCCATTTTTCAGAAGCGTTGATGCCACGAATGTTCCAACATAAAATCTGCTAGCTTCCTGTCGTCATTGATAAACTCGTGGATGGTTGTGTGCACTGATGTTACTAGAAGCATCAGTTGGAGCGAGGATCAGTGGGCATGTAGTAGACACACATGCAGCATACATACAGGAGTTGTGTGTGATAGAAGATAATATATGGCACCAACGCCCCATAGCTGCACCCGATGAATCATTCTTCTTCTTCATTAACATTGGGAACATGCGCGGGGGGCGCCTGCATCAGCGCGTCTCTAGGATCAACACCGCATTCTACACCCCAGCCTTGAAGAGTGTCAATTGAGACTAGGCCAATCTCCCCAGTGGCTTCATCTATCTGCACCACCCAATTCTTGGTGCGCTTGGATGGTTCCTTCTCGATTCTAACTAGAGCAAAACCTTCTTTGCCAACTGATACTCTGGTGCTGCGTCTGACATTTTTCTGTGCTAGTGGCGTACATGGATCACTGATCGATGCAATCTCTGGTAACACCATGTACTTTCGCTTTTGTCTTCCCTGCTAGCCCATAGATTGTGACGGGCTGAGCCTAATGGCTGCAGTGGTTTGAAATTCAAAAAGGTTCAGATCAACACCATCACCACGGATGACACCTTCAGTATCAATGATCAGAGTTGGGAGGGGATTTGTCCTCGGAGCCATTTGCACCTGGCAGCCAGCACATAGGGAAATGCTTGTAGAGCAATCACAGCATTGGCAGGACGCCAAATAGCTAGCTCATTTCCATTGAGAGGTGCTATGTGGTTGTCGACATTCATCGGAGCCTCTACATTGTTGATATTGAACACAAATTCTGCATTCTGGTTGACAATCAGGCTGCCTTCAGTGAAAAGTAGCTGCATGGTGATCCAGGATGGGCCTGAACGTCCAAGATGAAAAACCAATATTCAGAGGCTTTTGTATAAAAAGATCATGCTGCTTTAGGGAAGCTTTGTGAAGAATATCTTTAATGACCATCTGAGCTGAGGGCCTAGGGCCAAACACCTGATGTGGGTGAAGGATTTTTGCTAACTGGAACATAGGATAATCACTCTCTTTGTCCATATTAATATTGATATATGGGACAATAGCTTGCAGGTCTTCAATTGTATATGGAAGCTGCATCATTTCCTGCTAAACTAATGCATTTGCTTGAGCTTGAACTTGGTACAGTTCATCCATCTGGATGTATGACACTGGGTATACATCAAAATTCCCCTTGGCCTCGATAAGAGTATTTTGACGATCAGCCGCTCGCGAGGAGACATGTTGCACTGTAGATTGGTTTCAGTTAGGGCTTTCCTGAACAAACCGAGAGGGCGAAGGGACCACACTATTTCTGAGTTGAGGGTTTTGCTCTGTTATTGGGTTCTCTGCAATGGTCTTGGGCCGCCAGATCAATTTGGGCTTGGTCCGAGTCAAACACCAATGTGCCATATGTCCATATTTGTAATATTCTTTACATCTAATTGGGTTGGTGCAACCCCGAGCCAAGTGACCAAGGCCAAGACAGTTTGAACATGTCAAATTTAAATTCATGTCCCTTCCAAAAATAGCTCCTGATAATTCCCAGCAGACGTTAGATTTGCATGGCAATTTAGAATTCTCTTCCGAAACAAGCAGCAGAAGAACGAGTCACAGACCCGAAACTCAGAATGGCTGTACTATCCCAGATTTGAGGTACTGGGACTGTGAATTGACCAAAAGAAATGAATTTTGGATTATCTTTGCCCAGAAAATGGTCAGATGCTGCAACTTTTTTTGGAATAAAAATTGGAGATGAAGCAAATGTCACTTTCTTAGAGGATTTCGCCTTGCGTTTCTGACGCTTAGTCATGACTTCATTCCATTCTCTCTGTTGCTCTAATTCTCAAAGACGTTTTTCTTGTTCCCAATTTACTGAGCCATCTCTCCAGAGATGAAAGTAGGCATCAAAATGATCACCAATAAAATGCTGGAGTGCGAAAACATGAAAACCCACTAATTTATTTGCCACTGAGAACCGGAAGTAACATTCACTCCGATATTGAACATGAAAACCAGCAGGTGCACCACCAAGGCAAGAAGAGAGAGCAAATGCCACTGATTCTTCAGTTAAACGAAAGGTCAAACGACGAAATGTGACCAGCAGAAAGAAAGAACCCGTGGGCTCAGCCAGAGTATGATGAATTGAAGAACCAAAAAGTTGCAAGATCTCTTTTCTAAACTTCTTTCCATGAGAGAAGTCTAATTTTTTCGCCAAATCTTCAGGCAGATCCCTCATGGTGAGGATCGGGAGTGAGGAAGAGGAGGAACCTGGACTTGCGTAGGTTGTTGAGGGAGGGGGCGAGTTTCTGTCCCTGAAGTGGCCCTTGACGAAGTCGCCAGCTGCTTTGGCAAAACATCGAACAGGTCCCGTGCAGTCTCCAGGAACGGCGAGTGCTCACTTCGCCAGGGAGCAAAGCAGGGCAGCACACGGCGGACTGGGCAGCCAGTGGCAGCCGGCCAGCTTCTTGGCGCGACCAGCGCCGTGCCGCCATGGCCACGCCCACGTAGGGCCGCGGGGCGGCGAGGGTGCTGGCGTGCCGCTCGGCGAGGCCGCGATGGCACGACCATAGAACCACGATGGGCGACGGGGCGGGGGTGGCGGGCGGCTACCGGTGGAGAGAGACGACGAGCCGTCCGTTGCTGAGTGCCGCACCTACGACGGCGATGACGTACGACGGCGAGCTCTCCTCATCTTGCAAGGGCACAGACAAGCCTTAGATAAAAGTATTAACTGTGGACACATTGGGCGTGTTTGGTTTGGGGCTATCCCCACCTAGGCTCCCCCTGGGCCCAATTGATGTTGTTTGGTTCATGACCAAGCAGTCTGGCCTGGTTAAGTTGGGCGAGCCGTACTGGGCTAGTCAGGCCAGCCGAGAATGGCCAAATCGGCCGATCCCCCTTAGCCAGGCCCGCGCCAGCTCCACTCGCGCCGCGCTCATGGGCCCAGGTGGCTTTGCTTGGCCACCGAATAAAAGCCGAGCCTCACCGCCCGACTAGGGATTGGGCGATACTGTTCACTCTCCGTCGTTCTCGCTCAGTCGCCCTCTCGCTCTCTTGCCCACCGCCGTTCCCTCGACTCCTCCTCGTTGTCCCGACGGCTGGCAGGCGCTCCCGGCAGCCTCCCTTCACCGGTAAGGCACCGCGGTTCTTGGTAGACATCCGCGATTCCTCCTCTCTCGCTGCTTCTTTTTGTGGATTTGTCACCGTTTGAGTTCATGCTTTGATTTGTGCCGATTTGTTACATGATCCTTTGGAATGGTCGATGATGTGCCTGATTTGGGTGGCGCACCACTCGGTGTGCATGCCGGTCATAGGAAATGGTTAGGGTTTCGCTTCATACTGCTGCTTAATGCATCCAAATGTGTTCCTTTTCCTGGAATGTTTGCTCCTGCTGGTACTTTCATCCATTATCCTGGATCTAGGTGGTGCACTTGTTGGTGACATAGCCGATCCATGGCTTTCTGAGCTAGATCTTGCTAATTGTTCTTCCATTGCTTCTTTAGCGTCATGGATCCGGTTGCTAGGCATCGACAGCTTATTCGTAGGGGCTCAGCTTTGGTTGCAGTGATGTGTACCTGGATTTTTCTAAGGTTCAGGCGTCTGTCCAACAGAAGGGAGGGAATTTGCTATGGGCCATTGACTGCCAGAGAACGAGAGAGGAACCAAAACCTTAGGTACATCTACTACAGCACTGATCGTCGCTGTGTAGAGGTCCTTAGGATGAAGAGAGCCCCTTTTTCAGCTGTGTGACTTGTTTCGCAATAGGTCTTTGCTCAGGGATAGCTTCCACACAAACATTGAAGAACAAGTTGCAATGTTCTTGTTGGTAATAGGCCACAACCAGAGGTTCAGAGTCCTCCCACTGTCTTTAGGCGTTCCCTTGAGACCATAAGCAGATACTTCCATGAGGTCCTTTATGCAGTTGGGGAATTTAGGGCTGAGATGATTAGACCTCCATCCAGGGCAGAACATCCTAAAATCAGCAACAGCAGGAGATGGCACCCCTTCTTTAAGGTTGGAGTCCTCACTTGCAATTTTGCTGTTAGCAGTCTATCTAGTCTATCATGATCTTATTTCACTATGCCATTCTAGGATTGTGTGGGTGCTATGGATGGTACACATATGCTTGCAAGAGTTCCATTTAGTCAAAGGGGAGCTTTCATGGGGAGGAAGCACACAACCACATAGAATGTGCTTGTAGCTGTTGATTGGGACCTCAAGTTCAATTATGTCTTGGCTGGCTGGGAAGGATCTGCTCATGATGCCAGGATTCTAGATGCTGCCTTGTTTAGGGAAGATGGCCTTAGAGTTCCTCAAGGTATAAGATTTTAGCTGCATCTTACATCCAAAGCTTTAGGTCTATCTTCCAAATCATAATACCTACCTATAATCTTTGTTTATAGGAAAATTTTTGGCTGGTGGATGCTGGGTATGCTGTCAGGCCTGGTTTTCTTCCACCATACCGAGGAGTGAGGTACCACCTCAGAGAATATGGTGTCAGGAGCCCACAAAATGCTAGGGAACTCTTCAACTTGAGGCATTCTTCTTTGAGGACTATCATTGAAAGGGGATTTGGGTCACTGAAGGGTAGGTTTAGGATCTTGGACAACAAGCCTTTCCATAAGTACAAGACTCACACCAAGCTAGTTTTAGCTTGCTGCATCCTGCACAACTGGATTCTTAGGGATGGTTCAGATGATCTCATCCCTTCTGAGGAGGATTGGGTGGCAAATCCAGTGAACCGTGCTGGACCCCAAGACACTGCTATGGATAACCAAGCTTGGGTTGCTAAGAGAGATGAATGGGCCCAGCAGATGTGGCAGACTAGGAGTGGCCCTCATTAGTTGATGTGTTTGCAGCAGTATGAGTAGTAGACCTCATGTACCCTTTAATATTTGTTTTACTGAGACCATTCCAAAAGCAATGTTGGTACTGTTTGTTAAGACTCATTTGGTTTGTAATGTTTGTTAACTCATTTGGTTTGTAATGTTAAGACTTTTTTACTTCCAGCTGCAATATCCAAGTTATCTTATTTGTTATATGATGTGTTATCTTATTCTCCTATATTTCATCTACATTTGCATACTAGAAATGGATGGGTTTGATGACTTTAAGGGAGGATGCAAAAGCTAACCACCAGGCAGAGGTAGAGATCCCACAGGGGCAAGCCAATGCTGCTCCAGGTCGCCTCAACTAGACTCCAATCATGTCTGTAACCATGCTGGAGAAGTTTTCTAACATGGTGGCTCAAGGCCTCAGGACAGACAAGGGATTCAAGGATGTGCAGACCATAGCTGTATCAAAGGACTTGTCTGCTCTGACTAACCTTCCAGTGACCAATACCTAGATCTACAACCATCTCTGCAAGTGGAGGCAAAAGTGGGTCAAGATTTACAGGTTGAAGGACCTGAGTGGGGAAAACTGCGATGAAGAGCTTTGCATGATCACAATGGCACCTCAGCACTATGCAGACCATGTGTTTGTAAGTTCTCTAACCTAATATGTTATTGGTATTTCAGCAAAAATAGTCTACTTGTTTGTGGTACTACATGACCTGACATGTGTTTTTGCTCTTGTACAGGTACACCCCAAGGATGCAGAATTCCTGAATGTGCCTCTCATCAACTACACATTCATGCAGAATGTTTTTGGTGGTGGTGTGGCTACTGGCAGGTTTGCCATAGGGTCAAATGAACCCCTTGGATAGCTAGTTGAGGGGGAAACAATTGACCTAGAAGCTGAAGGCTAGAAGGGGAACAAAGATGCAGGGCCATCCCACAAGGGCAAGGAGGTCATGGAAGATGACAAGAAGGACAAGAAGAGGAAAAGGGCTATCAATGATGATGATGCTGCTCTACTGTTAGGGATCAAAGAGGCAGTCTATGAGCTTGGAGCTGCTATCAAGGAAGGGAACAACAATGAAGCTGCCCTAGGGATCTATGAAGCAGTAATGGATGTCCCAGGGTTTGCTAAGCCAGACTTGATGGTGTTCTTGAACTACCTGATGAAGAACAAGGGAACTGCACTGGTGTTCATTCAGATGTGAGATGAAGACAAGGCACTGTGGATGGCACACCATCTAGCCGAGGTGAGGGCCAAGATGGTCTTCCAGTGAGGATGGACCAGTGAGGACCAAAGATGGTGTGGCTGAACAGTTTGACAACATAAGATTGGAGCCCATTTTGACTGTGCTAACCTAGGTTCTAATTGTAGGTTGGATGTATTATAAATAAGATAAGACAACATCATGCCCACAGTTGCCTTGTCATCAGTTTTGGGGAGTTATGATAGATGCCAACTAGATGTTAGTTGCCTATCATAGCTTGAAGCTCCAATCAATTTCTGTCACTGTGAAATAGCTTAACATTCATCTTGATTTGTGATATGTTGAACTTGTCTGAGTTTGCTGTTATAATGTGTGAAAGATTACAACTTGTCTAAATTGTGTCACTGTCAGTTCCTTATTGCTTTTGCTTTCAAAATGTGTAGATGAAGTACCATGCTTATGCTATTTTTGAGGGTTTCACACCTGGTGTGTACAACACATGGCCAGAATGCAATTGCTAGATTACCAAGTACCCTGGCAACCTGTACCAAAGTTACCCAACCTATGAGGAAGCTGTTGAAGCATTCCAGAAGTATCAGGCCTACAAGGAGCGTGCTATGGAGGTCAAAGCAGCAATTGCAGATGCAATTAAAGACAAAGAGCATAAGAAGTTTGCACCTGCCTTGACCATAAAAGACATGATCATTGCAGCTTTGGTTGTGATCATCCTTGTCCAACTATTTGTTATTTGCAACAACTGATGTAATAGGTTAGCTATGCAACTTATGTAACATTGCATCAAAATATTGATGTTCTAAATTTGCTACAAGACTTGGCATGTAATCCTAAAGATGATTTCAACATTTGATCAAATGGATTCACTTGTAGCACTTACTGAATTGAACTACGACCATTACTGAATTGAACTTGCTTGACATTACTGAATTGAACTTCGAATGTAATGGTAACATAGAAAAGACATTCAGAAACCATAACGTATCATTACTTAGCACAGTGTGCATAACCATCAGTCACCATTTTTACAACCAAGGTGCACCAAAAGATTTGGTCACCACCAAAATCGCCAACCCGTGGCATGAAGTTCGACAGGTGTAGATGAAGCTAGCACCAGCATAAACTACGACAACCATGAGTCACCAACCACAAACCATTACGACTAAGAACTACTACCACCATGAGTCATCAGCATGAACTACTACCATCGCCACTACTGCCAGCATTCGAGAAGGACCAAGTCCAAAAGCACCATCAACTATTTACACAAAAGGTAAGTTGAAGCAAGGTGGCCAATCACATCTTCACCACAATCACTGCCACCAGGAAGACGACGAGTCCGATGAGGAAGTACACTAGGTACATGATCTTGCTCTTATCGACGGTAGCGTAGGCCGCCCTGCGCCAATAGCTGTTACACACCTGCTCGGCCAACTGCTTAGTGTGGTCAATTTCTTCCTTCAGCTTGTCCTTCTCCTTGATGGTCTTCTCAACGTTCTTGTACGCTTCAATTAGAGCATCGTGTGCAGCAGCTTGGATGTCCCGAGTGAGCCTAACTTCACGCCACAGCTTCTTAAATGAGGCCTGCACACGGACCAGCCATGGCTCATCAAGCCACTCCACAAAGTCACATTGCTGGCTCACATCCTACAAATCTGATGGTCATCACATGAGGAAGATACAAATGGCAATTGAGCAGAATCAAGCACAAATTGTTATGACAAAAGACCATCTAACCTCTACTACACATCCCAAGAACCGCCTTCCCGTGTCTTTGCCACCCCAGCACTGCTTCATGACTGCATAACGCCCATGCTCACACTTCCCAACCCTGAGGGTACCAAGCCCTGCCCAATCTTGGGCAGGGACACCGACTGGGAGCGCGCCATTTCTCGAAGCCTAATGGCTATGGGGAAAAATTTAGAACAAACAACGCAGCTCTATGATGGCATGATTAATCTACAAGAAACCCTAGATTCACCATCAAACTGCCTATGCGCGCTGAAAGAATCAATCAGAAACCGAACAACATGAATCAATCATGCGCAAGGAAACTAATCCTTTGATTCGACATGAAGAATGGGGTTTCAGACGATGAATCGAAACCCTAGAAGAATAAGGGGAATGGATTGCGCCACTTACATCCGACCCGGAGTGAGACGACCTCTCCGAGAAGCCCGAAGAGTCGCCGGAGGTAGCAGGAGACCGCGTCGACTAGGCGCTCCTCGATGGCGACGCCGGCGGCGAGGAAGCGGTCGAAGGCTCCGCACAGCACGGGCATCCAGGTCCACCAGTGCACGGCTCCAGCTTCACGTCCATCTCACGCTGAGCCGAGGTCCGGTCGCTCATGATCGCCGGGATGGGTGGTAGGATGGCGACGGAGGCGACGAGGAGAGGCAGACGAGACGACGAGCAGGAGGGGAGTAAATTGAAGAGACGGGGGTGAGCGAGTGCGGTGGAATAGGGAGATGGGGCTTCGAGTGTGGCTTTATGTAGTACGGCCCATGGTCAGTAAGGTAACCGATTCGCTGGCCAGGTGATGACAACATGCTAGGTACACAAACCAAACAAGGCCCGTCTTGGCTGGACTGGGCTGGCCAGGTGCTACTGCATAAAACCAAACAAGTGCTGCAACGGGCCAGGGCAGAGAAAGCCAATCAACCAAACAACTCAGGCTGGCTATGTCTACCCAGGCTAATTCGGGCCAGGCCAGAAATGGCTAGCCAGGCTCATTTCGGCCATAAACCAAACACGCCCATACAAAACATCCATGTCCATGTTAGGAGTGTGGTTGCTTAGACTTTGAAATCATAGCATGAGAGGGAGAGTGCTTAGTGTGGCAATGACATGTTTATCACTATTTTTGGCTCATGCTTACAAGCTTGTATGTGTGTTATTGCGCCCAAAAGCTAAAGCCCAAAACACTTTATGTATACTCATGTTTATAGGTTTAGAACGTACTGCTATTCTAAACTATAAGTCATTTTAACTTATTTTAGAGCAAAATATTTTAAGTTTGACCAAAATTATTAAAAGAATTATAAAAATTTATGTTATCAAATAATAAATATACTGTAAAAATATATATTTAATTAATGAATAAGCTAATGGTACTTATTTAGTGCCATATATGTTATTATTTTATTATATAAGTTTGTAAGATGTTCTGATTCTCTAATTTGTTTATGAAATTCTCTTAAAAAATCAAAAATAATTTGTAATTGAAACCACATTTTTTTTAGAAACTATAATTGAAACTACATGGCACAGGAAAATTTCACTGGAATCCGTTGTTTTCCACGGAAAAGTTGCTGGTGTTTGCCATCGCCACCGCACCGCCCGTTGGCACTAGTCGTGCGGCTTGTCGAGCTCGCCCCGCATGTCCCGTGCGCCGCCCCAGCTCACCAGTGCGCTGGACAGTCATGGAGGAGCGCCGCCCGTGCTGCATCTGCCCCTGAGTGCGGCCATGGGAGTCAGAAGAATCAGGTGAGTCCGAGTGGGAGGGAGAGGATAGGACATTGCGCACGCTACTGACGGCACACGGCAAATTTTGGTCACAAGGCTCCAGCGGTACCCCAGAAAAGTCCGGTTCAACCGTTCTACCCCCCCTCCGCTTCCCTCGCCGCCGCCGGCGGCGGCGGCGGCGGCGAGAAAGAGAGAAACCCGCGCCTCTTCCTTCCCGACTCGACGACTCGATCCGCATCTCCGCAACCCGCTCCCCCCTCTCAATCGAGCGGCCCAAGGCGATTCGCGCCTCCTTCCCGCCGCAGCGATTCCTCTCTTGCGGGCGGGCGGGCGTCCTCCTCACCTCCTCGGTGCCGGTGGGTCGGCGCGGGGAGGAGGGGTTCCGTGCGGGCTTCGATCGCTAACATCGGTTCGTTCTCCTCCCGAGGAACCCTTAGCTTGCTTGTCTATTGGATTGATTTTTTTCCCTCTATGCTGCGGCCCGTTAGTATCAAGTCCAGAAGCTTAGTGAATTTTGCGAAGAAATTAAGTTTTCATGCCAATTGAAGTTAGGGGTTCAACTGGATCCCCGCGGCTACACATTCTTTGCTGTGCTCTTGATATATTGTTCTTGTGGTGCAGCAGCATCTTCATCCATACAAATTGACCTATTTTGTGACAAATTGCTTTATTAGTTCATTGCTTGATCACAAGTCTTGTTTCATCACAACTAGCGCCACTAATATATATTAGTTATTTCCCAAAATTTGGGGGGGTTTCAAATTAAGCCCCTGTGCCACATTTGATACTTTCACTCTTGACTGTTGACTTATTAATGAACAATTTTAGACAAGTCTTTTGGCAAAGAATGCTTGATAAGTAGTTTTATCCATAAGTGAACTGTTTCTGGAACATTTAAATATTTTTTATGCAAGTTCTGGCTCTACGGCTTTCTCATTGATAACTCAGGCTCGACAACATCGCAAGCAACAAAGGTCTGTTCAAACTCTGGGAGGGGGTCTGCCTAAACATGGCATGGCACACACCTGTGTACCAACTCAAACCAAGCGTAGCCAAATTATGCGCTACCGAATTACCACTGCATGGGATAGACAGGATGCCGCTGCATACAAAGTGGTCATGCAATAAATCACGCGTATCTCCTATCAACATACCACATGCCGCGAAATCCATGGATGGTGATTGTAGAGCCTGTTTCAGAACCACTGAGTCCGTCTCCAGTTGTATGCATGATATGAATGTTCTGATCCTTGGTGCAAGCAGCTGCTTCTGCAGTAATGGCATCAGGAACTCAACCAAGGTTCCCTGCCCCTGCTAGGACCGCTGACCCTTCATGGTCTCTAATAACAAAGTCCCAGCTGCCATGTAGTGTATCCGGCACGAAAGAACTGGCCCGGTTGATCTCCAGCAGTCCCTGCGGCGGAGTTGTCCATTGGGTGGCTTCTGTTCTGTTCTTTTTTTCACTGGCTTCCACTCTTTTCTCTTCAAATATCCAAACATTCTTAGCACATCTCCAGCTGCCCCTTCCCCGGACTGTACCAACTCACCCCTATCCACTTTGTTCCTGACATTCGACCACTTCCAAAGAAGAAGCACAGATTTCAGGCAACCCCATGCTGATTTCTTCAGTAACAAATTCTGGCGAACCGATTCAAGAGACAAGCTAGCCCAGCCTTGTTTAACAAGTTTACACTTGAGGAAACAGTGACCCTCATCCTCATCAAACTGGTAGGACATGGGGCATCTAGTGTCGAGCTTCATTCCTCTTCTTTGGATGTTCATTTTTAGTGCAAGGCTGTTATGCACAAATCGCCACATAAATTGTTTCACCTTTGGTGAGTTGTATTGGATCTCATGTATGTTTGGATGATTTGTAGAACTATATTTTTGGTGTTTACTTTGGTACCTAACCTGATAACCGACATAGCATACTCAAAACAACATTCTATACTGTTCCTTTGCAACCACTATTGCTGTGCCTGTGCATGTTCCAGATATATATCAATCTTGTCACATCATTATGGTGAATGAGACTGTTTGAATCCTACACCCTCGCACGTAGATAATGGCTGTGAATGATATCCAATACTTTTGCATGGTCTACGAAATCTTTGGGCTTTACATTATAGTAAAAATTCTTTTATTGCCCTAGCTATAGTACCCCTATGGCTGAGCAAAATAATAGAGGTCGCCACATTGTTATCTATTATATGATGGAAATCTAGAATGTTAATGTTCCTTTATTTTTGCTCTAACAAACATTAATGGAGTAGTATGAAAAAATATTTTTCTAACTATTCTGGATTGCCAGCTGTTGAACTTGGAGCTAGACAATGGATCTGGAGACAGAGAATCGTCTTGCTTCTTTACTACTTGAAGAGGCCCGGAGATTACAATTACAGGCTAACAGGGAAGGTGTTCATTCATATCTGCGGAAACCTAATGTTAGGCATCGTCCAAACTCACGATTCCTTACAGCTACAGTTCGTGGAGTCCAGCAAGGTTAGCAATGTGCAGTGAATCATTATCGTCACCTGTCACTTGTTTTCTATATGTTTTCTATTTCTTTGAGTAGATCTTGTAGAGCAAATCAATTTTGAAAAAACAGTATCATGTAATCCTGTGAAAAGTTGAAGTTTGCTCTTGTGAGTATATTGACCTACGTACTTGAGTAAAAGTATACTGGTCCCACGCCACTAATTTTTTAATGACATAACTAATCAACATTAAGAAAACATGGGGAGCCATGTTACTCTTCTTGTGACTATTGACCTTACATTCGTGGGGAAAAAGTATACTAGCCCTGTGTCACTGATTTTTTATTGACATCAAGTAGCACTTTTGTACTTTGTTCTGAGCTGTTTGTCCTGCAGCAAATTGTGTTGTGGAGGTTGATGAAATGTGGCGTGCCAGGGAAAAGGAACTGGAGTTGGAGTCAAAAATGAAAGGCAGAAGTGGCATTAGTAAAGATCATGATGATTTTAGGGGTGAGAAGCGCAGTGATTTGAGAAACCATATCTCCAGCTCAAGGGTTGAACAAGAAGGGACCACTTATAATAATTCCTACTCACACCAGGAGGATGGTCTCAGGGATGATGAAATTGAAAGATTTCTTCATTCAAGGTCAGTTAGAATCTTCATTTATTTTCTTTTATGTGATAAATTGCCATTTCTTTCTTGTTGTACACCTGGCATATATAACTAAATACAGTATTATTTTTACTCCTGTTCTTGCATGAAAAATCACATGATCTGTGTCTCTCTTTGATAGTACCACATTATCCTGTCGTTTAGTGCTGGTATCGTATTATGTGGTATATTGAAATTTGTTTTCCATTTGTTAACTATTTCTCTGGTGTTTAGGTATCAGCAATTGTTGCTAATATATGTATCGTTGCTGTTCTGTTAGGGCGAAGCGAGGACGTGGGGCCGTTGGTTCTAGGATGGATGAGCCTGGTACATACCTTGATTCTTTGTCCCGCCATCAGGACAATGGACCTAGTCCTGACATACGTGTGGAAGAAAAATCGGAACGCAGAGTAAAAGGCCCAGAGAAGCCTTCATTTTTGGGATCTAAATCTCTTGATGGTCATTGGCACAAGGACACTTTGGATGGAAGGCCATCAAGCTCTGAACCACAGACCAAGAAAGAAAAGAGAAATAAGTATGACAAAAGAGAGAAGATAGAGAAAAATAAGGAGAAGGACAAGAAGAAATCCAAACATCGCCACCACCACCATCACAGAAGCAGCAGGAGTGAATGAGTGATGTTTGCCTGTTAGCAGAACAGAAAAATGTACACACCTGTTCTACCCTGAGAGTAGCTAACTGACAGTTGCTGTAACTTGAAACCTGTATTGTATGGAAAACATGATATTGTGTAGAAGTTTCTTTGAAGTAGCTTGATTAACATCTGCAACAGGAGCTGTCCTTTTTTCTCTTTTCATCTAATATTGGGCATCTAATATTGGAGTTGGAAGAGCCTGCCCTTCAAAAGACGAATGAGTAGACAACCAAATAGCTTGTGTTGACATGTTAGTGCACAATTTTTATGATCATTGGGCTAAGGAGTTACTTTTCAGGCTCCATCGAAATGAGCATTGATGACTGAGTTGAAATACAATTTGTGATATCTTATGAGCTGAAAGACAATTTGTCATATCTTAACTTGTAGTTCCGACCAAAATGGACCTAAATTCACAGCATGGACATTCTCCATTGAATTTGTCTTCTCCAATTTTGGAATCAATCTTTCAATGTGCAGTGTGTTATTTAGGAACAGCTCGGGGGAATCCAGAGCGTAGTGTGTTACCTGCTAACAAGCAATGGCATTTGGAGAATTAGAGCCAGTGTGGCGGCTTCCAGTAAAGAGATGTGCACATCAGTTGAAACTGAAGCGTCTGTCAGACCATTTTCAAGAATAAAAAAGTACTAAATATACCAAAATTCAATCAATTTTGAAATTATTTTACCGGACTACCTCTTGCCCATGCCACTACAAATGCATCACATGTTTGTTCTTGTGTGATTGCACAAACACTTTCAACATTGCCACACAACTAAAAGAATCCTAGAAATAAAAGAAAGCCACCCTCTGCTTCTGAAGGCTGAAGCCACCAATCAATCTATGGTCTCTGTACAGTATAATGTCGTGTATGAAATGTACTGGGACGGAAAATACACAGAAAACACACTATCTTGGAGGTAGGGAAGACCTGGGTTGACCAGACAGTTATATAGCCTATTTGCTTCGTTTCCACGTCTTCTTTACCTTCCATTCAATAAGACCTATCACTTTCACATTGCGGTTTTTTTGCCATATAAGTGGTTAAAGATTCAAGAAACCTCTAGTAATTGCTCCTACCACAGAAGAACCAACTGGATATTACCACCAAAGAGCTTACACTATCTCAGACTCTGACGAAACTTATATCCAATCATGCCTGGTTAGATTGCAGGATTAGTCAGAAGGATCTGAACAAAGCCTGACATTCTTAGCTAACAAGAGTGGCTCCTGATTGGCAGGCCCCTCAACATCTGTCACCTGCTGCACAGGAACAGGGCAACCAATGGAGCCAACTGTTGCAACTTTTCTTTAACTCCAAGGCTTGGGCTTGGATCAAAACAAGAGAAGCAAAGCATTTTTACTCTCAAAACAAAGGAGAAACAGAGGACTAACTGGCTCACTGCCTGCCTGTGTTTTATTCAAGGTTCACGTTCAGCACAGACAACAATATGTTTTCACATATTTATAGACTACATGACCGGCATCATGTCTATTGCTTCTGTGTGCATTGGTAAATTAAACTGAAAGGGAAAGAACAGAAAGAAAAAAATGACACTAGGGGGAACTTGATGCGAGCAGCTTGCAGGGAATTTCCGGGGCCATGTTGTAATCTTGCTTTGGGGCATCATGTCATATATAGTTCACAACCAAGTCTCACTTTCTAAAACCTGATCCATCATGGGCATTATTGCACGAAATTAGTGAACGGACACACATTTACCAAGGCTTCATGATATGCCAAAAGCATCAATAAGACAATAACTGCATAAGATTTATAAGGTTTACATTTTCTGAGCTAAGTACAGATTGTCAACGAAATGCAACACTATTGCACCCTCACATTTATACCGGAGATGTTATGTACTAGTATATTATTCAATACAAGTGCTTCTGTATCTTCCAAAAGTACACTTTGAAATGCTTGACACAACATAGATGAACTTACACTTATCCATCGATTATTTCTTCACGTGTATGTGCATGAGAAGGTGAGACAGAAGGTGGTTTGTGGAGAGCCAATTTCTGATAGACGTCTTGCATTTCTGGCCTGATCTGAGGAGAAGTTTGCAGGCAAGCAAATGCAACTTCAACAAGCAAAGAGATTTCTTTCTACACCACCATTGTTGGTGATGACAAGCGTTGGTCCAACATATCCTCTATTGCCAATACATGATGTTGTTCCATGGAAGCAATGGACTGTAGCTCTCTTGGGTATCTCCCCATGACAATCTCCAGCGCAACGACACCAAAACTATAGACATCACATTTTGTTGTCATCACTGATGTGTAAGAGAACTCTGCATCAAAATGAAGCACGTGAGTCAACAATCAAACATAGTGACTTAGCAAAGTGAAATATTTCATATTTGCAAATGGTAACATGAATATATTTGCTATATGAAAGAAAAAGTTAATAGACCACATACCAGGTGCTATATAGCCATATGTTCCTGCTAGTTCGCTCCAATTGGATGAATCAGGTTTGAGCATCCTTGCTATTCCAAAATCTGAAACATAAGCCTTGAAAGCTGCATCTAGCAATATGTTGTTGCTTGTTATATCACGATGTATTATCGGTGGGTTGCATTTGTGGTGCAAGTAGTAGATAGCTTGAGCAACATCTCTTGCAATGGCAACTCGCTTCTGCCAGTCTAATTCTTTTGCAAAGTCTTCATTTTCCAAGATAACATGAAGGTTTCCTCTCTCAATGTAATCATACACTAAAAATTTGAATCTGGGATGAGAGCAAAATCCGTATAGCTTGATGATGCTTCTATGTCGTATCTTTATCAACACTTCAATTTCACTAAGGAATCTCCTCTCATCACTAATCCCTTCTTCAGTTGGGTGAAGCTTTTTCACCACAACTAATCTCCCTCCTTGAAGCTGTGCCTTGTAGACTGTGCCAAACTCCCCTAATCCAATGATGTACCTATCACTAAAATTTTCTGTTACCCTAGTGATGTCCTCAAACACTAGTTTCTCATCAAAATTCCATAATGAGAGAACATCTCTTGTATCTATAACTTCTGTAATTTGTGGTCTTCTCCTTTTGTGAAGGATCATAACTAATGCAACAACTGAGAGGATAATAACTATGCACACTGGGATAGAAACAACTAGCAACAACTGGTGAATTCGACCTTTGATGTTCCTTTATTGGAGTTGAAGAGCATATTGGCAGGCCTAAGATATTACCACAAAGACCTTTGTTGTGGAGGAACCATTTGGCTGAGGCATTTTGGAATAGTCGTCCTGTTGGAAGAGGCCCTTCCAAGTCATTGTATGACACATCAAGTGTTGACAGACTAAGCATGCTACCAATGGAGGAAGGAATGCTTCCACTGAACCGATTATGGGAAAGGTTTAGAACCTCCAACATCACTAAGTTCCCGAGTTCTGCAGGTAGCTTGCCCATGAGTTTGTTGTTGCTTACATCTAACAACATCTGTAGCCCTCCTAGACTACCAATAGCTGTTGGCAGGTGTCCATTCAAGTTGTTGTCCTTAATCCTTAAGGATATTAACTTAGTACAAGTCCCGAGCTCTTGTGGAATTGAACCACTCAACTTATTTGTAGATATATCGAGGTATTGTAAATTTTTCAACTGACCAAATTCAGGTGGTATATTTCCTGAAATTTTGTTTTGCGATAAGTTGAGCATGTACAGGTTGCCAAGATTGCTTAATTCTAATGGTATATTACCAGTTAGGTTGTTGGATTGTATTGTAAGTGACTCTAGTTTTTCAAGGTTTGAAAGCTCTGGAGGCAAACTTCCGGTTATCATATTTTCTTCCATAGAAAAAAAGGTCAAATTGATGTTGGAAGCCCAGGTTTCGGACAAATACCCAGAAAAATTGTTTCTGCCTAATTTTGCTTTGATAAGTCGAGGGTACGGTCCAAAAGATGAAATATCTCCGGTCATTTTGTTGGAACTAAGGTCAAGAATCTGCAGGCTCCTACATGTTTCAAGGCTTTTAGGAATTGGGCCATTGAATATATTGTTTCTAACGGCGAACCATTGAAGATTCCCTCCTTTGCACACATTAGAGGGAAGCTCCCCTGAGAGAGAGTTGTTTGCCAACATGATATCTATTAAGTATGTTAAATTAGCGAATTCTTGTGGCAAAGGACCTGACAGCTTGTTCAACTGAAGATGTAGGATTCTTATGCTTGTGAGGTTCATGAAAGTTGTTGGAATCGAGCCTAAAATCTTGTTTTCAGATAAAGACATGGTGTGGAGATCCGCCAAAGCACCAATCTCGGCAGGAATGGATCCGACAAACAAGTTTTCACTGAGGCTAAGAAAGTTTAGCATAGTAAGGTTCCCCATGCATGGAGGAATGGGGCCGCTTAGCAGGTTAGACTGCAAATCTAGCAAACTTAGATTCGGAAGTAAACAAATCCCGTGTGGAACGGGCCCTGACAGATTGTTACCCAAAAAGTTGAGGATGTTTAGTTTGGTCAAGTTGCTAAGGATTTTAGGTATCTGACTGCTTAAAAAGTTGGTGTCTAGGGCCAAATCTTCTAGATCGGGGAGATTCCCGAGCTCCTCGGGGATTCGCCCGGTGGGCAGGTTTTGTCCAACAACAAGAACAATTAGTGTCGTTAGGTTTCCAAGGGATGCAGGGATACGGCCAGTGAGGTTGTTGCAGGAGAGTCCCAGCTGACTAAGGCTTGCCATGTTGCCGAACTCAGACGGTATGCTTCCATTCAGCCAGTTGACGCTGAGATCGAGGTAGGAGAGAGCAGATAAGGAGGTGATGGCCAGTGGGATCTCTCCATGGAGGCTATTGTAGGTGAGATCGATGTGTGTGAGGAATGGAAGCGCCGAGAAGTTGAGCTCACCAAGGTAGCCGTCGAGGCAGGCGTTCGGCAGGGAGATCTCAGTCACCATCAGGGCGGCACGGCGGCCATGGTGCACGACGTCGCACGCCACGCCCGTCCAGTTGCTGCCACATGGGCTCGTCCCCTGCTGCCACGAGTCCAGCGCCGGCGGCGAGTTCCGCATGGCGGCCTTCCACTGGAGGAGGGCCGCTATCTAGGACCCTAGATGCACGCCTCCATGGTGCCCTGCTGTGGCGTCCGCGGGCAGGAAGAGAAGGCAGCAACGTAGCAACACGAGTATTATCAGCTCTACCATCGCCATATGTGCGTGGTTTTTCTTCCTTTCTTTTGGGGCTATGGTGTGCTGCATGACCTGAATGTAGTAATTGCTGGAGGCTGATGTATATATAATGCTTGTCAGCGAAGCTATGTGTAGTGTCCTGGTCAATTATTTTGGTCGAAGTTATAGTCTTCAATGTGTCAAGATTACGTGGATGGCAAAACTGGATCTATCCAAGTAATTGACCATTAGTGGACTAACACACGGCGCATGTAAGATACTCCCACCATTTCAAAGTTATAAGAATTTTTTTAAGAAAATAAATCTTATTTGCCATTCGACATTGGCATAAATCTAAATCCTGCAACCACCAGCTAAAAACTCTATTCGCCTATAAGCAACAGACCCATTTTTTTTTAGCCGAAACCGTGGAGCAAAAGCTCCCCGGCATATATGCAACAAACCTTAACTTTAATCTATTCCATGTCACTAGTGCTCTTGCCGTCCAGGTCAATAATGGTGTGCTGATAGTTGATTGCGACGCCGCAGCAGCACCGAAACCGGCGAGTTCTCAGGTTAGCTGATCCTTACGCATGCGCTGAGCTTAAGACTAAAAGCGTGTTTGGATTTTTTAATCTAAACTTAGTCCATTGTGGAGCTTAATTAGGAGGAACAAACATGAGTTAATTATAAAACTGATTACATAAGCGGTGGTTAAATGTGAGATAAATTTATTAAGCCTAAACAATTTATGATTACCTTATAGTATGTTACTCTAGCGTTACATGGGAAAACCATGAACAAATTGAACTTAGTGGATTTGTCCCATGAACTAGCCATTTGTGAAATTAGTTTTGTAATTAGTTTCATGGCACTAGTGCATCTGCCTGTCCTGCCAATGATGTTGTGCTGACAGTGACGACCAATAGCGACGCCACAGTGGCACCAAAAAGCACACACAGACCAATTATACTCACTTCGATAGAGATGTAACCAAAGTGAAATAAAATTAAAATACACTTCTAATAATCTCCATTATCGACACTTTTTTTTTCACGAACACGACTTCACATGTAATGGCATATAGAACACAGCTATAGGCTCTTTGCAAATTACAGAACCACACAGGAAGTGGTTAGAAACCCAATGACAACATAACAGAAAGAAAGGCTAAGGAGAGGATCTCCACCAGAGAATTAGTCGATACATTAATGGATGGCTGCCAATATAGGAAATAAGGTTGCGGTGACAAAGCATCAATTAAGAAGAGACGAGACTACAGCAGCAAAGTAGTATGCGCCCAAAGCAAGAACCGCGTCAACGAAGCGCCAATGCGGCAAAGCATCCCCAAGTGATCGAGTGTGTATGTCACTAGCTGAAAAATGATTTGTAAGAGCCAGACCCCCGGTATTGTAGGAGCGGCTTATGATTAAGCCACCCCTACAATGGGATATGCGGGCACCAGCAAACCAGCCGTCCCTATAGATAGCATTGTAAGGGCGGCTGGTGTTTTTAGCCGCCCCTACAAATGGGGCTCATTTTTAGGGGTGGCTGGTGAACCAGCACCAGCCGCCCCTATTGTGTCTATTTTTAGGGACGGCTCCATCACCAGCCGTCCCTATAATTGACGAGAGTATAAGTGCTACAGCCAGCTTTTTTCACCTCGAGCCACTCACTCTTCCACGCATAAAAAAGACTGGGAGGCCTTAGGCTCCTCCCAAAAATTACTCTACTAAGGGGGGAGGTTTTCTTCTCAAATCCTTTGGTGGAGAGCTTGTAGAAGGTAAGAAAATGACATTTCAACCTTTAATTGAAGTTTTTACGGTTAGTGAGTAATTTGAGTTTTGCTTTTCTCTCTTCATTGGTGCTTGAGCTTTGTATGGAGCAAATTAGACCCTACATTTGAAGCTATTAGTGTAAATTAGTTAGAGAAATGAGCTTGCACTCTATAAAGGTCAATTTTGCTTGATTTTATTGTAAATTTGAACCTAGTTTAATGTGTGTTTCATATAGTTCTAGATCTAGGGTTTCTTTTTTTCCATGAAATTGAAATGGGGTTGGCATGAAAGGTTGTTGTTAAATTGATTATTTTTGCTAATGGATGTCTATGAAATTATATATTTTAATTTATATATATTTGAATATTTATATGCATTATTTGGCAATTAATTAATTATCCTCTAGTAATTATTCTTTGTTGTTTTGTTTTTAAAAGATGGAGTACAGAAACTCATGGATATATGGTTGCTCAAGGATTGATGCTGGTTTGGAGGCCCAGAAGGGTTTGTATCTTTCAAATTCCTTTCACCTCGGAATGATGAAAATCAATCTAGTTCGGGTGTGGTGACTATAAGTCCTTGCCCTCTACATATGATATTAATGAAATGAAGTCTTTGAATTTTGTTGTAGCTAACCCAAGTCGTGATCTATAGCATGCAAACACAATTTGGGAAGAAAGTGCCAAGTCTAAAAGCAGTTATTGTTGATATTTATTACACACAAAAGATAAGAGAATTAATAAGCAAGCACACGGATATCGGTGAGCACTTCATCCGGGAGATAATTCCAGAGTATCTTATTTGCTTATCTGCAAGGAGAAAGCGTGTGGGACTAACTAAGTCTATACTGAACCCTTAAGCTGCAATCAAGGTAATGTGTTATAAGCGATATAGAGAAGACTATGTATGGCACCCTGGTTCTAACCTGTGGCAAGCGATGCGACGACTGTTCTATTAGGGACATACCAAAGAAAAAGAGATACCACAGAGGATGCTTAACCTCAGGCTTTTAATCCTACCAGTCTTTCTAACGAGAGGAGGCTCCAAAGGTAACAATGGGACTATCACTTCCCACGCTAGTACCAACCGATCCGGTTAGACAGGGGATATCTACAAGTGTCCTAGCCCAAGCACCACGCTTATGCTACAGATGATTACCCCACCCTCAATGCAAAGAGAATAAAGTAAACTCGCAAACCATAGAATAGTAATAACAAGAACTTACTAGTATTTAGAAGTTAAATCACCGAAGAATCTTAGAAACAAGCTCCGGATTAGGGAGACTTTATCCTGTAGGTACAAGCTGGAGAGGAGACACTAATAGGCCGGGCTTCCTCCAACTCTCCCTCCACTCTATCTCTCTCAATCTAGAAGAAGAACTCTAATCTCACATAGAGACTACAAAGCTAATCTCTCTTGAATGCTAGGCTCTGGAGAGGAGATCCATTCAAGGGACCCCTCTCAGCTGATCCTCTCTGGAAATAATAAATTAAGGTTTCTAGGGATTGCTCCTCCAGGGGCCATGGGTCTTTCTTATATATCCCCCTAGGTTGCACTACAGCCCTTGGATGCAACCGACCTTAATGAACGGTGATTATTGATCCCCAAAGGCAGTGGAGGCAGGATCCATGAGCTCGCTCCTTATTGGTCCAGGAGTAGGGCGGACGCCCTAGAGGTCAGGCGGGCGTCTTCTCGTGTCTTCTAGAGTCTTCTAGAGCCTTCCTTCTCATGCATGGGTCGTTTCTCTCTATGTAAATATGACATGTGGGCCTTCCTTGGTTCTTTTCAGCTGACACCCTACAGAAACAGATATTCACCAAAACTCATGGAATTCTATTAGTGAACCCCCTATATCTACCTGATATTTGCTTTTAAGTCCTTTTCCAAGCTTTGTTGATGGTTAAAATGGATACTTATCTACCATCAACAACTCCCCCAAGCTTACCCTTTGCTCATCTCTGAGCAAGATAAACTCAGTGATGGATCAGGAGTTGCTACAATGCTTTCACGCCTCAAAAGTACACATGTGTTCAAACAAGAACTCATCTTTGGATTAGAGTGGACTATTTTGATTTTCAAACTCACCCATATTACCTTCCACCATGGGGCTTGTAGCGTTCACTTGGGTCTTGAGCAGTTGAAAGA
Source organism: Bothriochloa decipiens (assembly GCA_023333625.1). NCBI lineage: Eukaryota > Viridiplantae > Streptophyta > Magnoliopsida > Poales > Poaceae > Bothriochloa > Bothriochloa decipiens. Next base: position 17,514,501 of record CM041630.1, read on the forward strand.
CATAATGGTTAAGTCAAGCACCATGTTTCTAGCTCTTTGATCTACCTTCATTCTGGAGTTTTTGCAGATTTTCAAATAAAACTCAGAGATTCCTTTGTAGGACCCTCTCAAGTCTCTCATTTGTGGTATTTGTGGATTCTCTCCAAGGCAACAATGGTGTTTTGCCTTCTCTCTCAGAATATGTGGTATTTTTGGATTAAGGCAGAGTAACATTGTGCCTTCTCTCCCTCACCCTGTAACTAATAGGATTATGTGGAGTTTGTAGTAGGGAAAGAAACAACTCATACATACTTGCAATACATATGTTGCCTAATCCAACCATGGATCCAGAGGAACTCGTCATACAATCAAATCAAGATGTGCATGTGTGGTTGCAATGAGTAGTGAATAGTCAATATGGAAAAGAATATTTGTGGAAGTGTTGGTGGTCCTTAGAGACTATTTTTAACCACCAATATGTTACTAAAATTAATAGTAGGTAGGGCTTCTATCTAACATTTCCACAAGTTTTGGTGTACATGTGACTTTCAGGTCTGGCACGTGGAAATGCACAAAAACTACAAAGAAAGCGTATTCGAGAAATCATATTTAAAAAGGCGCAACCAAAAGGAGAAGAGAAGCCTAGCTTCATTCCATACCTGGGCCCGATCATAACCATAGGGCAGGTCTAGGCCAAGAGATGAACCGACCACGCGAAGGCAGTGGCTAGAAGGGCCCACCAGGGGATCGATTGCCCCCGGGACCTGCCACCCCCTGGCTGGCCCATCTCAGGCCCAGCTTCGACAAGCGGTTCATAGGCGGTTCCCCCACGTCGGTTTCACCTGCTTCCATATTTACCCATGCCAAAACCGACCATGTTGGGCTATAAAAGAGAGGAAGAGCTCCCCTCCAACACACACACACCATCATTTGGAGCCACTCACCTCACATTCCTCGCTTGTAGTCTTTAGATTAGTTTTAGTAGTAGAGCAAGGGAAGAGCTAGCAAGGAGAGCTTGTCTCCTTGGAAGAAGAAGGAACACCTTGGTATGAATACTATGCATTTCTCTTCCAAGTTCAAGTTCTTATCTTATTTATATAGCCATGCTTATGAACTATAGTCTTGTTCATGTTATGTTCTTAACATGTTCATCATCGTTCTTCATTGTTCATCGAATTAGTATGAATAGAGAAAGAACTAGGGATGAGGTGACGGTTCGTCGTGCCTTCTCGGTTTCTCTTAACCTAGCCTGTCACTCCGAAGGGGTGGGGTCCATGGGGATTAGGAGTTATTTCCAATTACATGGGTGTGGTACCCGGGTATGCGGAGATCGACGAATATGTCGGTGCCCCACTAGCAGAGGGGTAGGTGGGCAGGTGGTGACAGCCCTGTCCATCCCAAGCACTCCCCCACGTTTAGGTATTAAGTAGGAGTTCATAAAGTCTCTATCGGTTGGCAGACCAGCTACAGGGATCTCCCTGTCATCCCAGACTTAGTCCTGATGCTAGACATTCTAGTTAGATGTTTACTAACAGTTCTTTGCATAGCTGTATAAGAGCAATGCCTGCTTAGTTAGATATATTCTTTTATTCTTTTTCTCTTTTCTCCTTAAGGTTGGCTCAGATGTGTGTCCACTATCTTTGAACTATGATTTACCCCTGCCTATGCTATGTCTACCTATGCACTCAATAAGTAATCATGTTTATACCAAAGCTAGATGCATTCATCCTACCCTCCTATGGGAAATTATAAATATGACACCCTTGAATACTCACATGTTGAAATGCTACAATGATAGTTCTTGCACTTGTGGATTTATTATAAATTCATACTGAGCTATCATGATTGGCGTACCAAGTACCATTACCTAAGGACTATAATTCTTGTGCACCCCAAGGCGCCATGCTATAGGATTGCATCCTCATAAGTATTTTCGGTTAGGAAGGCCAATCCGGCACTTCTAACTATTATTACCAGAATTGCAATACCTTGGCTGGCGCCGTTAAGGGCCGAGAGTTACTCTTCTGAAGTGATGATGGTTAGGTATGCTAGCATACATTTCTAGCGCTGTTACTAGGGATGGACTTTTAGTCTATCTTTTGTGACGATGTTAAGAAACACCAACAGGAAGGTAGAAGAGGTGAAGGCCTAATTCTACAATGCTCCTTTATAAAGAGTAACTTTTCTCAATTTGGAACTTTGAAGGATTTGAAAAACTGGGGCTTTTGCTCTAACTTCTTTTTTCTCTTTTTTATAACACTTTTTTCACTCACTATTTTTCACTTTTTTCACCTTTTTTCACTTTTTTTTTTCAAATAGCCCACTCTCTAATATAACAGACTTTTTAAGATAAAAGATGATAACAACTTAGAGCATTTATTTTGGAACTTGGGTAGCAGACAAGGAAAATCTATGGGGGAAATATTTTTGGTGTTCACTCCAAGTGTAGGAGTAGAATATTTTTGAGTGGATCTAAATGGGAGAATATGGTGGTGCGTTCTTCCAGGGTAGAAGTAGCAGGGGTGCAAGGTGTGGGTGAAATCATGATTTTAACCGCATGAAAAGCTCCTGAGGGTTGACATAGCTGGACCAAACTCAATGCACACAAGGACTAGATAAATGTGGAAGTTTTTCTATTCTAGCAAGCATGCATATATTTCTGTGGTAGGAATTCGAGCTCTCGTCATACAGGAACTCATCATGTGGCATTTTATGTTTTCAAAAGATAAATTCTTCAGAACTCTAGTATCTCTAGGAACAAGATAAACAGTATCTTAGACCTTTCCATATCATATCCGCCAACTAACTAGAATTAGATCAAGCATTTGCTACCCACAATTTTCAGGTTCAGAGCAAATCTTAGATCAAAAAAGTTGTGTTCAAAACTCGAGAGAGTTCAAGGTTGAAAACTAGATACTTGAAAGGAATTATGATAGAGTAACTATTCATCATTTCCATGCAAGAGATTATTCTGAGATTCCTCCATTGTTAACAACTTCTTTAAGAACAAAAACAAGCAAACTAAACACACCTTTTTATTTTACTTTAATTATTTTAGACCATTATTATTACTAAAATAACAAAACTCATAAAGAAAAAGGTAAAACTAAGGGAAGAAAATACTTAGCTGGATACATGGGGGTGCTGGATACATGGGGGTGCTTTCCCCAAGCTAGATGTTGACATAGTCTTGATTGATGCAGCAGACAGATAGTAGAGGTGTACTTCTTGTCTTGGAGTATTGATGATTATGACTGTTGAAATAGCACTCCGATAGAGGACAGATCATCCTCCTATCTGCTAGCTTCATTTGATCCTTCGAATTCTATGAAACTCAAATAGAAAACAAAGCTTGTGAAACTGATTAAGTGTTAGCCATAAATCTCTAAGCCTCGAGCATACTAAGCCTCCTTTAATAAAACTTTTTGTTTAGTAGGATCTTTATATTTTTATATTTTCACTTTTATACTATGCAAGAAACTGTAAATATGATGAATGCATATTTATTTTATTTTTATGCCACCACAGCAAGTATACCTATGGGTGTTATGCCACAAATTTATTCGCATGGGGCTTAGGAATTGTATGACTACAATGCAAGACATTTTTATTTTCTTTTCTATGACAACATTAACAAGGTAAACATACATCTAACTACGCATTTTAAGGAAAAGTAAATATGCTGGAAAATATAAATATGGATAACTATCGATTTTACCTTCCGGCAAGGGTTCAACATTTTAGGTCCAGCGAACAGGACCGCTTACCATGTTCATTATGTAGGTGCATCATCTGCTCCCAAGATAGAGACCTTCATTTGCACCTCTTGATATCATGTCACCCATGTTCATTGTTATTCTAGCAGTTTGAAGTGAAGTACTAGTTGTGGAAGCTGGCATCATCTTGCTCAATGTGCACGTTGTAAGTTCAAGATCTTCACTTGTAGGAATTGAGGAGTTTTGACAACTCCTTCACATTTTGTTCAAAGTGTGTCCTATTCATAAAGAAAAAGTAGAGATCAAGTGCATGGGCTCTGTTAGTGGAAAAACACCAACAGAACCAAAAATTTATTCCTCTCTAACTTTAGGCATATTGAGCAAGAAGGTAACTTTGATGTTTATGTGTTTTGCTCAAATCATGGGTGATACGATAGACAGCGAGTATGAATGCAGCATTAAGACATTTGGCAAATCAGATTACTCATCCTTATGGAAGGATAGGCGATCTATGCATGATGTATTTATTTTACATGGCTATCATCTTCTAAAGGTTGGATGTGCAACTTTTTAGCTCATATGGTTAAGACAAAGAGAATAAGAAAGTTGTGATAGGAACAAAGATTAAAGAACTAAACATGCTGAGTTAATTAGGTTGGATCAAATGAGGCTGCAACTCAAAAACATGTTTGGTTCTCTATTTATGTGTATATCAGAATCAAGGAAAAGCATTAAAGTGAGGATTACTTATCTTGGGGATGTTACCTTAAATGTTGGAGTGTGTTGACATTGTAACACCTTATGGAAGATTTCCTTGGTCTTCTTCATTCATGTACCAATTATCTTCTCTATGGCACTTCTTCTTTCTTGCCTTTAGTCGTGCCATCCTTTGCGCTCTCTTTAGATTTGTGTTTGGACCTTTTTGCTTTTTCTTTTTATTCCTGCAATCATTAGAGGACAATGCATACCCGAACGAATATACTAGTAATACAAGGGCATTATTGTCACATAGCTAAAGGTCATTTTCTATGCTACAAAAGAATTTATTTGAACACATTAGCATAGAACATTTATTATTCACCACTACTTCATTTCTAGAGGATTGTTTTTATCTTATGTCTGATTATATAGGTATTATGAAATAACTCAAACTCATAGAAATAAAGCAATAATGAATTGAGAGATTGCAATCCAGCGTGTGAAGTGATGTGAGCATGAGAGGAGGAAGAATTTGATTGGTTCATCTAGAGGAGTGGCCTTCCTTCCTCATGCATCAGCTTCTCTATCTAGGAGGTGAGGGTGTAGAAGGTTGCATGTTCTTCTCTTGTCAATTTTTCTTGATTCATGATGATTAGTGGTTGACAAGAGAATGCAGCTGAAACTGCAACTCGAAGTCCTCCACAATGGTCTGTCTTTAAGTGTCATGATGAAAACTTGTTCACCAACTTCCATGGAGTGAGTGCTTTGATTATGGATCATGTTTTGTGGCACTCTTCTTCTTCTCTTTGAGTTGTGTCTCCCTTGTGCAAAGTTGTTGAAGTTCTTGTGTCTTGCTTCATCTCCACTATGAGCTCATCTCAGGACTTTCCCAATTTGAATTTTATGAGTTTTCCAGTAGGGGCTAGTCCAACAAAATATCCAACATCTACTATAGCATACTATCGACTCAAAAATCAACCTAGACACCACATCTAATTTGATTTAAGTGTTCCTTTTAACCTAAGCACCACGCTTAATTTAGAAAGCCATTGAAAGTAAGATCACCACTCCTAAACTAGGCACCATGCTTCATTTAAGAGATGTATGAAACTACTCCAAACCTAAACATATATTATAGCAAATAAAGGTAGCATGAGAGCATTATAGAGATTTACTCAACAGTGATGAAGGAGCATGATTAGTGTTTAACAAATTGAGCATGTCTTAAAGGTAGGGACAACCAAGATAATGTAGCAACATGGCAAAAGATTTATTTATGGAAGCATGTCCCCTAAGCTTGAATTTTGCAAATTCGCGATTGGATGAATGTAATTCAATGTTGCATAATGATTGGTTGGACATACCTTGCATTTGTTATTCCTTTGTTCTTTTTGCTCCAATCCTAAAAAGGTTAGTAACAAGAATACCCGAAGGAATATTTTCATGTTTATAACTCTATGCTCAATCACAAGGGCAATTCAGTAAGAAGGTGAACACTGATATGTTATGGTCGAAAAGGTCTTGTTTTAGGACACCAAGCTTGTCCTTGGGAAACTTTCAAGATGTGCTTTGGTCAAGAGGTTCCCCTCCAACACCAATCAATGTGCATCTATCTCAAGATCAAGCCAACACAACGAGATCTACAAAATTTATGATAAACATATGCATCTACAACCACCCTTTCAAAATCTTTAAGAACATGGAGCATGAGGGCTTTGAAGATCTCTTGCGGGGTGTTGTTAGAGAGACTAAGTGAATCAGGAGATTTCTCATACGAGCAAGGACTTGATGGTGTGTTTATGAAGTAGCTTCCTTGCTCATTGTGGTCTCCATCGTTTTTGACCCCCAAGGGTAATTCTTCATAAATGTCCAAAGTTTCCCTTGGATTGCCTCTCAAGTTCGTCTCATATAAGGCCTCTTCTACACATTCAATGGCAATAGCACATAGATTTTAAATGCTCTCTAGCCATTGATGCTGCTCTTCTCGATCTTCCTTGTGGTCTCGATGAATCCTATGAGTTGGATGTCTAGATGGATTCCTAGGATCATCAGGAGGTTCAGGAGAAAGGGCATAAAAGGAGTCACAGGTCAAGGATGGGTTTAAAGATGGGTTCAAATTTTGTATCTAATGTGGGCATAGAAGGGGAAAATATAGGACTAGATTCTAGATGGCTTTGCTCTCCTTCTATGGCATCTCTTGACATGCCATCCTTGAGTCTTTCTAAATGTCCTCCAAAGGGATTGGATTTGAGAAACTTTCTAAGAGACCCCATTTTGAAAAGATTCAAAGTATATGCACTCAAAAGTCTCTTATGAAGCGGGAAGTTTACGATCCTCCCAAAGTCATCACTAGAATGAATTCCAAGGGTAGAATTTCTTCTTCCCTTAGAGGAGTTTGGAGTACTAAAGATTTGGGATTAATAGCCAAATCTTGGGACTGGAATGTTTGTAAGGTGGCTATGGAAACTTCCTCTTCTTGATTGAGGGATGATTCCTTCTCTTCCTCTAAGAGTTCATCATGAAGGCTAGTGCAAGGAGTGTGTCCACTAATAAGGACAATCCTTGCTGCACTAATGGAAAAAGAAAGGAAAACTCCTCCAAAGGTGACATGATTAAGACCCATATAAAGAAATTGAAGAAGAACAAGGTCTTGTAAGGCTAGGTCTAAACCTGGATTGATAAGAAGAATAAAAGATTCCCTAGGTGTAGCCAAAAGTTCATTACCTTCTTGATGAGAAGATAGGACCTCAGCTATGGGAAAGGGTTGGTTATGACCTATTGCAATCAACTTCGAATGCAAATCATGATTCCCGGAGGTGCATAGACTTTGATGATTCCCATGGTCTATGGCTGGTCTCCGAAGGTGCATAAAATTCAAAGATAGGCGTGGAATTTGGGTTATCCATAAGGATGAAAAGAAAAATAAAATATAAAAAGATAAAAGGATAAAAGTATAGTACAAGGTTAAGCAAGACATTAAGTTAACTCAGTAGACCATCTTTCTCCCCGGCAACAGTGCCAGAAATCCTTGTTGATATTTGTTACACACACGAAAGATAAGAGAAGTAATCCGCAAGCGCACGGATATCGGTAAGCACTTCACCCGGGAGATAATTCCAGAGTATCATATTTGGTTATCCGCAAGGAGAAAGCGTGCGAGACTAACTAAGTCTATACTTAACCCCTGAGCTGCAATCAAGGTAACGTGATATAAGTGATATAGAGAAGAATACTTACGACACCCTAGTTCTAACCTGTGGCAAGTTATGCGATTACTGCTCTATTGGGGACGTGCCAAAGGAAAAGAGACACCACAGTGGATGCTGAACCTCAGGCTTTTAATCCTACCAGCCTTCTAACAGGAGGAGGCTCCAATGGTAACATTGGGACTATCACTTCCCACACTACTACCAACTGATCTGGCTAGACAAGGGATATCTACAAGTATCCTAGCCCAAGCACCACGCTTACGCTACAGATGATTACCCCACCCTCAATGCAAAGAGAATAAAGTAAACTTGTAAACCATAGAATAGTAATAACAAGAACTTACTAGTATTTAGAAGTTGAATCACCGAAGAATCTCAAAAACAAGCTCCGGGTTAGGGAGACTTGATCCCGTAGGTACAAGCTGGAGAGGAGACACTGACAAGCCGGGCTTCCTCCAACTCTCCCTCCACTCTATCTCTCTCAATCTAGAAGAACTCTAATCTCACATAGAGACTATAAAGCTAATCTCTCTTGAATGCTAGGCTCTGGAGAGGAGATCCATTCAAGGGACCCCTCTCAGCTAATCCTCTCTGGAAATAATGAATTAGGGTTTCTAGGGATTGCTCCTCTAGGGACCATGGGCCTTGCTTATATAGCTCCCTAGGATGCACGACAACCCTTGGATGCAACTGACCTTAATGAATGAATGGTGATTATTGATCCTCAAAGGCGGTGGAGGCAGGATCCGTGAGCTCGCTCTTGATTGGTCCAGGAGTAGGGCGGGTGCCCTAGAAGTCAGGGCGAGCGCCCTGGCGCCGAGCCCGATCAATCTCCGGTTCGGTCCGGTGCCTTCTCGTGTCTTCTAGAGTCCTCCTTCTCGTGCATGGGTCGTTTCTCTCTATGTAAACATGACATGTGGGCCTTCCTTGGTTTTTTCAGTTGACACCCTACAGAAACAGACATTCACCAAAACTCATGGAATTCTATTAGTGAACCCGCTATATCTATGTGGTATTTACTTTTAAATCCTTTTCCAAGCTTCGTTGATGGTTAAAAATGACACTTATCTACCGTCAACAGTTATATAGACCCTTGTTTTATAGCATCCACAGAGTTTAATGGCCCCAACTTGTGGAAACTAGACAATGAAAACCTAGCCAGAGGTAAGACTGTTGAGGAGAAAGAAGCCATTCGTGCCAACAAGCTATACAAAGAAAGCATTAAGGTTGCAGCATGGATAGCTCGATATTTGAAGAATCTCTAGCACAACAAAGCCATATGCTTACCATACCACTTCGGGTAAGTTTGACTCTATACTTAAATAAAGCATTGTTCGATATATTTACTTTACAAAAGAGCTAATTTGTTTCTTCACCGATTTAAATTCATGCAGGAGCCATTGGATTTTGGTAAGGATTGATGTTGAGTCAAGCATGGAAAGTGTCTATGATTCAGCAGATTATGCGCCAGAGTCATACAGTGACTTCATATCGATTCTCAAGACACATACATATCTACAATCTTCATAATCTTATATAAGTTTGTATATATACTTGTAAAATTCACTATTAAGATACTAACCCGTTGCATTTGCTATTCATTCAAACAGGGCATTCATGCACTATGTTAATTATCATAAAGGAAGATGTGATCCTATAAGGAAAGAAGACTTGGGTATCCAAATTCTATGTGCGGTAAATGTAACTTACATTGGTGCAGTCCATTTTTGTCAATGTCATTACATTGGGTATCAAAACGGTCCATTTTTGTGATTTCTCAATATCTTTACTTAGCATATACATATGTGAAACACACAGAGCCCCAAGCAAAGACCTGGAAGTCTACATTGTGGATATTACATGTGTGCTATCATGAGTAACACTTCTGGCTGCAGTAGGCACCCCAAAGTGGTAACTCTAAACCTATTCGCTTGTAGTATTAAAATATAGCTTATGTTATGAAATACTAGACCTGTGATTGTTCACTTGTAATCCAAAGAAGAACTTGGCCATCGAAGGGATACATACAAGGATGATGAACTACGGACCTCGTCGGCGACCTTTGCAACTTCATCATGAATGAGATTGTGGATTGTAGAGGCAAATTCCATGATAGGACTTCTGACTTAGGTAGTAATCCTATGCACCAACACCTTCGTGAGCTTTCGTGACTAAATCTAGGATCATAAACAAAATTTGTGGACAATTGGACATTTTTCTTGTGTTGTGGAATGGTTTGAACTTATGGAAGTATTGAAACTTGTTTATTATGACAATGTAACAGACTTGTGAATTGTGGACTTTTGAATTATGGCTTATATTGTGCTCGTGTTTGGGGATGTATATATCTGGTGCTCAGATTTAAATTTGAAATATATATTCCTGTGGTCAGATTTAAATTTGAAATATATATTGCTATGGTCAGATTTAAATTTGAATTTGTATTTTCTTCTAGAAAATTCATTGCAGTGTATGTGTGCCTTGATTTGTAAGAACATTATGGGGGGGCGGCTGGACCAACCGCCCCTATAAAGGCCCTGGAGCCGCCCCTACAAATCATTTGTGGCGTAGTGTGTGTGGGTGGGTCCACCACGCACTGATCAACCAGGAAATTTAGATAAGAACTGTAGACAATTAGTCATCTGATACTGATAGAGTTGTTACACTGGAAGGACCAATACAACGACAAGCAGCCTATTCGGCAGGCCTGGATTGGCTGGCTGGCGCTGGTGCTGGACCAGCCAGCCAACAAGCTGCTACCAGCCACAACCAGCAAATGATTCCAGCCATTTCAAATTGAACATAGCGCATCTCATTCAAAAAAATATCGCCAACAGCAACCAACATTAAAAAATGGCGACAACTCACAATACCAGAATTGCAATTAACTTGAAGTACCACCTTGCCTTACTTATCTAGCAGTTCATCAAGCTTAACTGGTCCCTAACCATACAACTTACAGGTGGAGAGTAGTTCACAACAAACATGGGCAATTCATACATACAAACAACTCATGACATTCCATTGTCCACTCTTTACAACAAAAGAATCCAACAGAGCTAATGGGTTAGCTAATTAGGCATACATGTAGCCTTTACACATTTACTGACAACAATGAGTAGCCAACTTACTACACACATGCAGCATGAATTTCATTTCAAAGTCATCACAAACCTTGTGGTGGATGTGGGAACCTTCCGTGGCTCTGACAATCCTCTAGTACTGCCTGGTCATGACATGCCCCCGCCTTCCAGGCACTGACTCAGGTGAACTGGCCATCCATATTCACAATGGCATAAACATTTATTGATGTTTCCTTGTTCCTATTAAAGAAGTCAGCTTTTGCTTCGTGGTTAACCTCAACTTCTATGTGAGTTCCATCTACAGCACCAACGTAGGCATCAAACCATGGTGCATATTTCAGCAGTCTCAGGCTCACTCCTCCATAGTGCTGGTCTGGTGGAACTAGAATTGTTTGTGCCCACTCAAACAAAACCTTTGCTACTGCTGTGAACTTTCTACTAACTGTATCCAAGGACCGCTCATATCTATATCTGCATTGTCTTGCTGTAGAACGGTGGGCACAAGTCCACACATACATACCTAAAACTTCAATTGAATAACACTTACATATACTAGGCAGGCCAAACGGACGTAACATGTCATGCAACTCCATGAATGCATCACGTGACATGCGAAAGTTGTCATGACATGCAGTTGGGTTATTCAGAGTCAGTTGCATCCATTGCGCGCCTGTAAGCTTTGGCATGGGGCAAGGAGGATTTACCGGAACACTTTGATTCTGCAACAAGTACTTCAATTTTGTCAGAAGTGCTGTTGCGGACACCAAGCCCAACAACTCCTTTCCCTGAATAGAATTTTCTCTACTTGAAGAGTCCTCAGAACTGCTCATCTTCATAGTTCACATACAACATTCTGTACAAATGCCAAGGTGTATGTTAATATAAATTATCAACTAGAGAAGTACAAATGCAGAGGTGTTTGTTAATATAAATTATCAACTACAGAAGTAATAATGAACGATAAAACTAAAAAATAGTATAATTGCATTATCAACTAGAGAAGTATTCAGAAGTCATGATAGCACGTACCAGTAGCAACACCACAACCAAGCAGGCAGACCTCTAATTTTTAGCAAGGCCAAAGTCTGTAAAGTAGACCTGAATTAATAACAAAAGAAAACCTGAGACATGGTTGCCAACTAAAATTATGTCTTGAATAATAAAACATGGTTGCCAACTAAAATTATGTCTGCAATAATAAAACATGGTTGGCAACTATTTTTTTCTGAAATCACACATCTCAAATTATTGCACACTCAGTTTTGTTACAATCGCGAACATAGAATAAAGAAATAGTTCAAGACAAAGGTTCTTATTACAACAAACATTACATGGAGAAATTTAGAAGTAAAACAACTACAGCAGCCTAAGAACGAATGACGATCAGCTTCACTTCGAGTTGAGGGCAGCAAAGTCCCAGGACACCTTCACCCAGTTCTGGCAGCCATCCTTAGTTTTCAGATCCAGAAATGCGCGGCGGTGATGCTTGTTCAGGCAAAGGTTGAGGGCTTGCATGTAAACTACATCTTCCTCCGTGTGACCATCTTCCTCCAAAATTTCCTTAACTTGGGCTATCTCCGCTGCGTACAGGGTGTCTTCATGGCCTTGGCGCTAACGTGGTTCAGACCCTCAATGGTGTCATCAATGGAAGTAGTCTTGGTGCTCTTCTTGTGTGGACTGTCGATGGAATGGTCCTGAGGGAGTCTTTTAGAGGACTGACCACCATTGCGGTGTAGTATGGGCTCATCCGACAAGTTTTCAGGACTCTGAGGACTAGCACTAGGGGGCGTATGGTCAGGTTCATGGCCACCGGCAGCAAACAACTCCCCTCTGTCCCGTGGGGTGCGTCCTAGAATCGTGATCAGTTGCTCACAATATTGTGGACGTTTGAACCTCTTAGCAGTCTGTTGGCTACTTTCCTGCACGTGATATAGTGCTGGGCATGTTAGTAATTAGTTAGTGACAACCTAGCTGGTTAGAAAAGAGGCTATGAAAAGGATAAAGTTAGTACCCCGGGTTGTTCTGCAAACCAAGCGGGATCAGCAGTCACCTCACCAGTAACCGGGTCACGACCTAGGCCAGATTGTATGTGACCCTCGCGCCAATTGAAGTACTGCTGTTTCAGGTCATTGTACTTGTTCTGAAGCGTCTTCTTGTTGTACCCGAGGCGTGTGGCCTCGTTGAACTCACGCACAACATTAGACCACCCGATACTGGATGGGGAGTGGGTCTTATGGTTCCAGTGACATATGTCTTTCTGTTTTTGGATTATGTCAAGAAACAGGGCACAGGTTGGATCATCATATGATACTTTTTTGGGCATCTGAAGCAATATACGAATTTCCGTGGAATCATTGTCATGGTCGGAATGCAAATGAGAAAATAGATTGCAGTAGCAGTGCAGAAACAAATGCTTGGGGAAGGAAAAGGGGACTTGCCTTTTCGAAACGCTTGCGGCATTTTGAATGGAGGTTGTAGTGCCTGGCTTCAAGTGGAGAGCACGAAGACGCAGACGACGATGCCAGTGTGGGCAATGTTCGGTGTGTGCAACAACGACGACAGGTCTCGGCAACTTCCCTATGTACATATATATCATACGTGAGTATACTTACTTCGAGATGCTCTCATGTCCTTCAAAATTTTGAATGCAATATGCAACTCCTGAATTAATAGTTTAGATTCCTATAAAGTTGGAGTGATTTCAGGGGACATGTGTGAATAAAGTCAACGGTAAACTCCAACAATCAATGACGAGATTAGAGAGAGGAAGTTGATTGACTATGGTTGTGCAAATGCTTGTAATATTTTAGGGGATGAAAAGTAGTTCAGTCTTGTCTGTGCGTTTCACAAAGCCAATGATATCCTACAGAGGGCTGACGGCATCCATATATCCATGGCAACATATAATCAGCAGCTGAAACTGAATCGTTTATTTTGCAGTTTTTACAAAAGAAACAAAACCATACCCAAGCAGGTCGTTCATCGAAATCAAATGGAGACAGAGGAATAAGCTTTCTACAACTTAGTGGTCAGATCCGGGGTACCTTGGTGGCGGCGGTGGGGGTCGCGGGAACCTGATGGACTCCCCGGCCAACGACGAGTTCTGCTCCGAGGTCTCCAACGCCGCGCTACGCCATGCGTTCGTCGAGCACCTGCGGCCCTGCCTCGTCCTCGTCACCGACCTCCTCCTCGGTGCTCACGGCAGCTGCGTTGCGGAGGAGCGGCGCGCAAGGGGATACCCTAGGGCGAGCGAGCGGCGAGGAGATGGAAGTGTGAGGGAGACCGGCAACCGGTGGTTGGCAACGCTCTATTGATCCATTTGTTCGGCTGGTGCTGGGCTGCCGAACGGCTGGGCTGATCAGCCCAGCCAATTCCAGCCCAGCCTACCGAACAGGTTGAAGATAAAGCAATGTATACACAAAGATCTGAAAATAATTGAAGCCAGAAAAGCTCCCGGAAGTTTGTACAGGGGGACAGCTCCAGTCTTGTGACTTTTGTGTACAGCAGCAACTGATGGACCCATATGATCCGGAAGGCTACTACCCTCATTCCTAGCCTTTCTCCTCACCTACCCATCATATATTAGCATTAGCATTAGAGCATGCACAACAGTTCTAGACATAATAGACTAGTTTGTAAAATGGCTTATCTATATAGATTAATTGTCTTATGCAGTTTTAATTCACCACTGGACACACAAATCGTGAGGATCAAACATAAAATTGGACTTCGTATGCTATTTTGTTGCGTGTTCGTGAAAGAAAAATAGTAAACCCAATAAGTGACGAGAACTTACTTTGTTATTAAAAATATAGTAGTAATCCTATTTATATTCATAGTAATAGAATGCTACTCCTATCGGACAAACTCGTTTATCCTTTGACGTGAACGTAGCTCTTTTCCCTTCCTCCATTATCTCCTGTTCCTGCTCGTGTCAGCCGTGTTGTGTGTTCAAGCGTATGCTGATCTTGTGGACGTTTGACCGTCAGCTCATTGAGTGATCATTGGCAAAGAGTTGGTGGTGAAGCCTTTGATCCTATAGTCCGGAGGATTAGCCTGATCCGCAGAATTAAGAAAGAGAACAAGCTGCTCACAGTCGGATAGAGAGCTGGTGTTGTAAAATCTAAGTCCATAATTGACCATGGCTGCAAGAGGTAAGACCATGGCTGCAAGAGGTAAGGCCACCGGTTCCACCATGAGTAGAGGATGGGCCCCTGTCATGAAAGCCTTGATGAGTCGCCGGATCGGGACCGGCGTGGAGGCATCTGCGTAACGTCGACGTCGGACTCCACGGTTATATGAGCTGAAATGCCTGACCGGTTGTCTGATCTGCAGACATCACCAAATCTGCAACAGAGGCTACATGGCTGAGTCAATATATTAACGCCCTGAGGGAACCTTCCTAATTGTTGTAAATCAATCAAAGTCAGAAAAAACAAGTATGAAAAGAAGACTTTGAATGGTACGTAGACAAATTTAATGAAGAGGATAAAGAAGTCAAAGAGTTCAAATACTATAAGGCCTTGTTTAGTTATCACTAAAATCCAGAATTTGACACTATATAAAAAGAAGATTCCCCATCACGTCAAAATATTGGCACATGCATTTAGTACTAAATATAAATAAAATCAAAAACTAATTATACAGTTTGGTTGTATTTTACGAGATGAACATTTTGAGCCTAATTAGTCAATGTTTGGACAATTTTTACCAAATACAAACGAAATGCTATAGTGACGCTACATTGCATTTTTGCCAACTTTGCAAATACAAAGTTGGGAACTAAACAAGGACTAACTTTAGCTCCCTTGGCTATAAATAGGGAGTCACTCTCAGTTTAGAAATAAGTTGAAAAACTGAATACAGAAGATCTCTCACATCCTCTCTACATCTTTGTTCTTCTCGTTTATAACAATGAACAACCGTATGCATTACTCAATGCAAAAACTAGAACATTAATATATTCTTTTTCAAAAATGAAAAAAAAATCTCGATTCTTGTTCTAGGTCTTTTGTGGACATACAAGATTCCTAACACTAATGTCAATATTACCTATAACAACTAGAGGGCCCTTGGTCCGTACGGCCAGCCCAGGAAGGGCACGCAGCCTGCCCACGCGCTGCCGCCGTTGTGCGCTGCCGTCGCCGTGCGCCGCCGTAGCATCCGCGTAGATTAGGGTTTAGATTGCTTAGAGCTAAGAAATCTCCAAGCTATAAATATAAAGAGAATTGTAACCGTTTAATTCAATAAAGAAAGAAGGGTCAATCCTTCTACTCCATCTCTCCAGCTCTCAAGCTCCCTCTCTCTCGTGCCCCATGCGCATGCACCGCCACCCTCACACCCTGCCCTAGCGCCTCCACCGCCAGGCCGCGGCTCTACCGCTGGTCGCCGCCAATCACCATCTACTACGCTAAAAATACCATCCGCTGGGGCAACCTGCGAAATACTTATTACATTGCCATTTGCCCATGCCCTCACCCATCCCTGAATTGCAGGTGCCATTACCATTTATTCTCCATTTACTAAAATGCAATGTGTATCTGTTCATCGAGAAGGCATGATAATCATAATAAAGGTGATGGTGGGAGGTTCTATTTTGCAAAATAACGAAAAAGCATAAAAATACTAGTCAGACTAAATAAAGGATGAACTTTGGAAGTACCTCTAGCCAACATAGTGTGTGGAATCATATCTCATATATTTCTATTGTATTAAGGAAATATGGGATAGATCTTTGAAATTCTTATTGTAGAAAGCTTTCTAAAATAATCAACAACTCTCTCCATTCTAAATTATAAGGCTTTTTCTAAAGTAACATTTATGGCCAAAATGCAAGCAATAGTAAAAAAATATTTCGGCAAAATATTCATCGCGAACTACATCTTGGGTGCAATCGGTAAAAACCACATTAAAACTCTATTTAGGAGCTTCCAAAACATTTAAAACTATGTATACCAATAGTGCATTTACAAATATGCATTGTCACAAAATTGGAGATTCAAACTTATTTTGTAAAAATTCATATGAAAATAACAAATTTTATTTGCATATACACTAAAGGACGTAATTCCTGAAATTTTATCCTCTAGTGTATATGTAACTAAAATTTATTATTTTTATATGAATTTAGGAGTTTGGATCTCAGATTTTGTGACGATGAATATCTATAGATGCACTATTATTGTGCATAGTTTGAATATTTTTGAGAGGTCCTAAGTATAGTTTTGCATAGGATTTTCACGATTGCATCGAAGATGTGATATGCACCGAATATTTTGCCAAATATTTCAGCATAGCGGAGAAACAATTAGCTGCTACTTTAGATCAGCGCTCAATGCACTTAATTACACAACTCACATGCAACTACATAAGGCTACCTTCTCTGCACCAGCATCTCTTAAGACAACCTATTAATTTGTTCCATACTTCTAAGTAATGTATTTTTATTGGTATATCAAGACAAGATTAATTTATTTTTGATTTTAGTATTAATAAGCATACAAATACATGCAGAATTGTATTGGTGGATGACACTCACATTCCTATGACTATTCCTCTCTCTGATATAGCAAGAGCCATATAGAAAGCACGTAAGAAATTGCAGCTAGGGGTTACTCACCGTCCCCTCCAGATTGAGGAACGCCAAAACTTGGATCTGGGGCTGCAAATGGAAGGGGTGGAGTTGGTTTTTGTCCCCAAATGCACTTTGGTGTCGCAGATTCGTCATGTATCTGAGCCAGAGGGCAGCGAGCATGTCCGTGTGCTCGTGTGATAGGGATTAGGCCATGGCGGGAGGAGGAGAAAGGATGGCGTGGGAGTGTGAGTCGAGAGGGAGCGCTGCGTTCTCTCTATTTCCTCGGATCGGAGTGGATATTTCAGTTCCCGTGTTTTGTGTATGTATGCGTACCTTTCCTATGGAATAGAAGGCTACGTTCGTGCGTGAACAACAAGTCTCCTATCCTTTTGTGTGATTCCTATTCCTATGATATTCCCTTATGGATCCTTCAATCCAATTGATGCTTGAAGCCCAGGATTTTGGCTAATGCCCATGAAGTCTATTTTGTGATAAGTATACTTGGTCAAGGTAAGGGTAGGGCCCAAAATCGGATATATCTCCTTTTATCTGGTTGGAATAAATGAAAAAATCCATCAGACTCATGCATGTTTTTAGGCTTCTAGGAATAGGGCCAGTGAACATGTTCACAGCAACTTGAAACACTTCGAGATTCCCCCCTTTGCAGACATCTGGGGGCAGTTCCCCTGAGAGAGAGTTGTTGGCAATACTGAGTATATCTAAGTGTGTAAGAGAAGCAAACTCTTGAGGCAATTGACCTGACAACATGTTACTGAAGAGATCAAGCCTTCTCATGTCTGTAAGGTTCCCAAAAGAGGCTGGAACTGATCCTGAAAGCTGGTTTTGAGATAAAGAAATGAACTGGATATTCACCAACCTGCCAATCTCGCCTGGTATGGAACCCACTAATAGGTTGTCGGAGAGGTCAATTTTCTTTAGCCTCGTTAGGTTCCCCAATCTTGGTGAAATGGGGCCTCTTAGCTGGTTTGTGTACAAGACTAGCACCATCAGTTTGTTCTGCAACCAAATCTCTTGGGGAAGCAAACCTCTGAGCTCATTTTTGCTGAGAAAAAGGTATTCGAGCTCGGTGAGATTTGATAATAAATTGATTGGAATTTCACCACATAAGTGATTGTGATCAATCTCAAGACCAACTAAGTTTATAAGGTTTCCTAGTGAAGATGGTATAGTTCCTGATAATTGGTTAGTGAAAAGGTACAGCCCGGTTAGTTTGGTCAAGTTTCCCAGGCTCCAAGGTATTGGACCACTCAAGTAATTGTCATCAAGCGAAAGATAACGCAAGTTCAGCAGGTTACTTAGAGAGCCTGGTATCGTCCGTGATAGTAGGTTTAAGAAAAGGTATATCTCTCTTAGTTTGGTCAAGTTGCCGAGGCTTTCTGGTATTGGGCCATTTAACAAGTTTGTACTTAGCCTCAGATATCTCAGACCGGTGAGGTTCCCAAGATCCAGTGGGATGGGCCCGGTGACCATATTATTCCCGATGTCAAGAACAACTAGAGTTCTCAGGTTCCCAAGGGGTGCAGGGATATGAGCAGTAAGGTTGTTGTACGAGAGCTGCAACAGCCTGAGGTTATCCATGTTGCCTAGCTCCGATGGTATCTGTCCATGGAGCCAGTTGTGGCTAAGATCAAGGTAGGAGAGCACTGGTAGGGAGGAGACAGCCGGCGGGATTTCTCCATGAAGGCTGTTGAAGCTGAGGTCGAGGTGTGTCAGGAACGGGAGTGCTGAGAAATTAAGCTTACCGAGGCGGCCATCCATGCCGGCTTTTGGCAAGGAGATGTTGGACACCACCACAGAAGCATGTCGCCCGTGGTGCATGACACCACATGCAACGCCCGTCCAGTTGCTGCTGCACGGGCTGGTTCCCCGTCGCCATGAGTCGAGCACTGGTGAGTGCCGCAGGGTAGACTTCCACTGGAGGAGGGCCTCTTGCTGGGATCGTAGAGACACGTCTCCACCCACACCTGTGTGCAGGAAGAGGCATAGCTGCAATAAAGCAAAAATTAGCAGTTGCATGGGTGTCACATTTGAGTGGAGCTTTGCCATGTTTTTTTCGCTTTCTAGACTTGTATATGGGTATATTGTTTGCTGTTTGTCCCGAAAAGCTTTGGATGGGTGTATAAATAGGAGGTCTGATAGCCTCTGTAATCCAACCACGGTGTCATCGACCTAAGCCTGTGGTGTTGGAACAATGAGAATTTTCAACCCGTGCAACTGGAGACTGGTAAAGAAATGTATTTTCACGTCATATTCTTTGTCTTTGTGCTTTGTGTACCCACAGAAAATTGGTAACTATTTCTTGAAAAAGAAGTTTGTTCGAGCCTTTGCAAACAGCCTTGGTTCTTATTACAACGCCTGAGCTTTTAAGGTGGATGGAAAAGAATTAAAAAAGAAAAACAACATAGAGGACCACTTGGGTGTGCATGATTCTGCAGTCTATGCTAAAAAAAAGGATTCCACAAAGACCAATCTCAATGTATAGTTTTATTTTATATTTTACAAATATGCAATAACGTAACCAAATAGCATTTGTTTCATGTTAAAACCACCTCGTATAATGCATATTTCAGTTTTGTGGTTCATATGCACTGGTTGTCTTTAGTTCGATAGCATATTCAGACTTTGAAACTGTTTGGTTCATCAATGAGCTGTGAAAAAGTTCTTCTGAGCTATGAAAAGAAATCTGTTGAGTGATGTGTTCTGGAAAAGTTATAAGCTGTCCAGTTGAATAACCATGAAACTTGCCCTTCTCTATCTCGTTTGAAACAGCTAGGAAATGCCTCTCTATTTCCACTCTCGGAAAAACAGAAAGTCAAAAGCTAAAAACAGGATTGAAGTTGCTGTAAAAATTGTACTGCAAAAGCAATTGATTTTGGAAAAGCAGCTTCTGATTCAAGCCGTTTAGTTGGTTGTCTAGCTTTTTGGTAGCAGAAGCACTCCGAAGTAAATACAACCATGATTCTGTGGTAGTTTGTGGTAGCGTACAAACAGCCCCTGATCTCTAGTGTTACTTTCGAACCCACTTGTATATATGATATCTATAAATGAATGGCTTCATCAATAATTGAAATCTGCACTTATTCTGGTCCACAGATTGTAGCAATGCCCTTACGTATTTCTCATGGTATTGTCCGGATATAGATAGATGGATGGATAGATTCAATCAGGCATTATAACTAGGCTCCAAACATACTGAGCACTCAGGCCTCTTTACTTTGATGTGTTTGGCACAATTTGGTGTGCTATATCTATCTGGTATTAAAATTGAACATGTGAAAAAATATTTAAACAAAATGGTGTTGAAGATTATTTTTGTACTCCCTCCTTACTAAAGGTAAGTTGTCCTAGCTTTTTTAGCATATAGGTACACAACAGAAGCTAAGTATGTTTAAAAAAATCAAAGTAACTTGTAATTTAAAATGGTGTAATATACTTTTTTGAACAGTAACCAGAAATTCCATTTTGGAGTTTACATTTACGTAATCAGTTAATCCTACTTGTTCTATGACAAGAGAGATCACCTTGCTGCTCTACACGCATGTAACAGAGAGGTGCGAATTCTTGGTAGGTGTTTCATCCGTTTAAAATTTCCTAAATGCTAGTTTTCGCACGCGCAGGATAGGAGCTGCGGTATGCACACCTCTATAACCGACCGATGGCATGCACACCTCTGTAACCGTCCGATGGCACACACGACTCTATCCATAGCATGTCTGCACACCACCCGCATCCTTGACCACTTGTAGACTCTTGAACCCGCACGCACCGCTCCCTTCGTCTTCTACCTCTGGCTCACCCTCTCACCGGCCTCTGACGACTGGCCTCCGGCGATAGGCGAGCGACAGTAGTGCACTCCTCTCCTTCCCCCACGTCCCCAGCACCTCCCCCTCCTCCTCCACCCACCTCCACCGTACCCAAGCTGGCCTTGGTGGCGGCGCCGGAACCGGCGGAGGCGACCTCAGATCCGGCGGTGGCAGCGCCGGATCCAGCCGGATCAGGCCTAGGTAGGCCTCCTCTTCCTTCCCTCTCCTGTCTCCTCCTCTTCCTCTCTCCTCCTCCAACTCAGACAAGCTAGGGTTCTGGCAAACTCACTCTTCTTCTCCAACATCTCCTCTGGGGTATAGATGTCGGCCTGGCCGGGGGGCGCCCCGGGGCGGCGCGGGAGGGGTGGGGTGGTGAAGGGAAGACAGGCGGTGGGGATGGTTGGAGGGCGGTTTAGGGTGCCCAGGCGGCGGGGCGGCGGCCGAACCAGGTCTAGAGTGGGGGAGGCTCGCAGGAGATGGAGAAGAAGGTGGCGGCAAGCTCGTCGGAGTTGGAGAAGGTGGCGGTGAGGGGGAGGGG
Organism: Bothriochloa decipiens; assembly: GCA_023333625.1. Classification (NCBI taxonomy): domain Eukaryota; kingdom Viridiplantae; phylum Streptophyta; class Magnoliopsida; order Poales; family Poaceae; genus Bothriochloa; species Bothriochloa decipiens. The sequence goes on from CM041630.1 coordinate 17,536,123, forward strand.
AAGGAGGCGGCGCCGCAACGACCTGGGGTTTGGCCGGAGCTCCGGCGAGCTAGGGCAGCTCGCCGGAGCTCTGCCTGAACCCTAGGTTGCCGCGGCAGGGCGTGGCCGATGGGGGGGGGGGGGGGCGGGGGTTGGGGAAGGGGGAGCTGCTGCTTTTTTTTTACTGAAGCCTATGCTACACTAGTGTGCAAGCCACGAGTTGAAATCCTGCGCGTGCACCCGTTAGCAAACTCCTTAAAATTTTAGTTTGTTTTGGTTTATATAGATAACTTTTACTCTCTCTCTGTAGAGTAAACATTATGTATATAAACCAAAATAAACTAAAATTTTAAACGGAGGAAATACGTACCAAGAATTTATATAGATGCGTAGAAAACCTATGTATTTAGAAAAAATAGAATGATGTATAATTTGGAATGGCTGTAGCTAAAAGAAAGCAGATAGATAGATCAACTAGAAGACTTGAGTAGTGCCGGTCCTGCCGGTGAAGCATGCTTGCATTCGTGACAACGATAGCCTTCCATGTCATTGACGCTGTTTCTGGACCTAATTAAAAGTAAGTCTGCATGCAAATGTGTTCCATGAGTGTGCCGCTGCGTCCCTGTTTGGGATCTAAATCTCTTGATGGTCATTGGAGCCAGGACACTTTCGATGGAAGACTGTCAAGCTCTGAACCACAGACCAAAAAAGAAAAGAAAAGTAAGTCTGAGAAAAAGAGATAATAATATAGAGAAAAAGAAGGAAAAGGACGAGAAGCAGAAGTGAACGAGTGATGTTGCCTGTTAGCAGAACAGAAAAATGTATACAAGGGGTCTACTACCTTGAGACAAGTTACCTGACTGTTTCTGTAACTTGAAACCTGTATTGTATGGAAAACTCGATATTGTGTAGAATGGACTATGGTTCTTATGATGCAATTTTCTGATGTCACATCGTTTGTTGAAGTTTTGTGACTTTGAAGTAGCATGATTAACATCTGCAAGGAGAGTTTTTTCTTTTATTTTTCCAGCTAACATTGGGTGTCTAATATTGGAGTTGGAGGAGCCTGCTCTTCAAGCAGGGCAATAGTTGTCAGTTGGGGTCTGTAGCTGAATAAACCTGTGAATGAATGAGTAGACCATCAATTTCTTATAGACATATTTGTGCAAATTTTCTATGACCATTAGGCTGAGGAGTTATTTGTCAGGTTCCAACGAAACGAGCATTGATGCCTGAGCTGAACGACGATTTTGTGATATGGTACCTTATAGTTCCAACCAAAATGGACCTAAAATTCACATCATGGACCATTCTCCATTGAATTTATTTAAACCCAAGAATTCATAGTCCACGAACATGAATCAATTACTTAGGCTCTTTGAAGCTTCTGCCTTTTCCAATTTCTGAATCGATATTTCAGAATTCAGGTAGGTGGGTTTATGTTGGAGCTCAAATGATAAATGAGTTAGGATCGTGAACGACGACAGCGACGTGGTGACTACGGTGAGAGCGCGAGCAGATGCAAAACTCAGATGAAAACGAGAAGATATGATGCTGCCAACAACCGCAGCTTATTTGGCCCTGTGTTCCTTATATTTATAGGTATACTCGAGGTTTACAGACTCCAAACCCCCCACGCCACATTGCACAGAGATCACAACACCGTTTCCCTTGCGGCGTGCGCTACACGTGCTCTGAACAACGTGGCATGCACCTGACGGACTCCACGGTCGAGTCGTGATCGAGCATGCCTACAATCACGCTCTCCCCTACCTGACCAGCCTAGACTCCACAAGGACTACGATTACACAAATGACGTGCATTAATTTATCTAACAAAACACCCCCTAAACTTGATGCTCCTCGACGACACCTAAACACTTCTCAACTCCATGAATCTGACTCGCCCCAGCACCTTGGTGAAGAGATCGGCGAGCTGTTCTACAATGCCAACATGATCAACTTCCACCTTGCCCTCTTCTATGCACTCACGCAGAAAATGATACCTTGTATCAATATGCTTGCTGTGATCGTGACGCACTGGATTCTTGCTGAGCACGATTGCAGACATATTATCTAGGAGAAGCTTCACTGTCATATCTTTAGTCCCCAACGTGTCTGCAATCAGTTAGTTTAGCCAAATGCCTTGACACGCCGCTGCTGCTGCCACATACTCAGGCTCACGCCAAGACAAAGCCACAATTCTTTGTTTCTGTGATGCCCAGGTCACCAAACTGCTCCCCAGAAAGTAGCCAATGCCTATTGTGCTCTTTCTGTCTTCAGGATCTCCTGCAAAGTCGCTATCGCTATAGCCAACCAAGATCGGTTTTAGTTCAGCAGCCTTCTCATACTTGCAGCCGTATCCCATAGTACCCTTCAAGTACCTCAGGATGTGTTTCACAGCAGCCCAGTGTTCTTTCCCAGGTGACTTCATGTACCTGCTCACAACACCAACGGCAAAAGCCAAATCTAGCCTGGTGTTGACAATGTACCCGAGACTCCCTATAATGCTTCTGTATTCTATTAGATTTATGTGATCTCCATTCTTCAGCTTGTTAAGTTTCAGTCGACTCTTCATTGATGTATCACATGAGTTACAGTTTCTCACCCATGCACCTTCTAGTATCTTCGCAGCATAGGAACTTTGACACAAGGTAATCCCATTACCATCTTGCTTGACCTCTATGCCAAGGTAATATCTCAAGAGCCCTAAGTCACTCATGCTAAACTTCTTCTTCATCTCAGACTTGAACATCTTGATGTCTTGCACATCTTGTCTAGAGATAACCAAATTGTTGACAAATACTTCCACAAGTAAGAATGAACTTTTGCTGCTCCTCCTATAAACAACATGATCAAGCTTGCTTCTGACAAAACCCAGAGCCAACAACTCCTTGTCGAGTTTTACATTCCACGCCCTCGGTGCTTGCTTCAACCCATAGAGAGCCTTTCTCAACTTGAGGACCTTGTCTCTTTTGCCGACCACAAAGCCTGGAGGTTGTTGCACATATACGGTTTCAAACAGATCACCATTCAAGAATGTTGATTTGATGTCCATATGATGAACCTCCCAACCACCTTGTGCTGCAAGTGCCAACAAAACTCGTACAATTTCAATCCTGGCAACCGGAGTGAACACCTCATCGAAATCAATTCCAAACTGTTGAGCATATCCTTTTGCCACCAGACGAGCTTCATACTTGACCAGATTCCCTTTCGGGTCCTTCTTTACCTTAAAGACCCACTTCAAAGCCGATGGCTTTGTGTTTGGGTGGCAAGTCACTAACCTCCCAAGTGCGATTTGCTTCAATCAGTGCCTTATCAACCGATTTTGGTTCCTTAGCTGCAACAAGACAAAGGCCGCTACACTCAAAATCCTGTATTTCTTCAGTAGTATCAAGTAGGTTAGGAATCATGCGATATCATAATGGGACTCCTTCTGAATCTGCAGACTGCCCAGTGGGCGATGTTGTCCATTGGACCATCGATGCTCCTGGGATGGTGTTGAAACTGGGAGTGTCTGAGGGTGAATTAGACCCACCCCCTGATTGTGGAATTGGTGCAGCAGGCGATCCCGGATCAGCAACATCAGGTTCAATCACTTTAGGCTCGGCAAACCCTGTTGTCAGACTAGCAACAGTAACGTCATCGTCCTACTGAACCTGAAAAGTATCAGGTGATTAAATCACCTCGCCTTTGATCGCCCTGCTGTCTTTCCCTTCCCAATTCCATGGCTTCTTCTCATCAAACACCACATCTCGAGTCACCATTAACTTGTTCTTGACCAGGTCGTGGATGCGATAGCCCTTTGTTCCTATTCATATCCAAGAAACACACCTGAAATAGCTCGATCAGTCAATTTGCTCACCCCGGGTCCAACTATCTTTGCATATGCAACACACCCAAATGTCTTCAGATGCTTCACCCCAGGTTTTTGATCGAACCACGCTTCATATGGTGTCTTGCTGTTCAAACTCTTAGTGGGAGAGCGATTCAATATGTAAATAGCCATTCTAATGGCTTCACTCTAGAACTTGGATGGCACTCCCATGCTTTTCAGCAAGCAACTTGCCATCTCAACCACCGTTTGATTTCTCCTTTCCATAACACCATTCTGTTGAGGTGTGTACGGTGTGGTGGTGTTATGCTTAATCCCATGATCACTATAGAACACCACAAAAGCTCCTGAGTTAAACTCGCCTCCCCTGTTAGTTCTAAACGCCTTCAGACGATGACCAGACTCGAGCTCTGTCGCCTCTCTGAACTTCTTGAAGTAGTCTAACGCCTCTAACTTCGCAGACAACACTTCAACCCACATGTAACGATTGAAATCATCTACAATAAGCACGAAATAAGACTTGCCTCCTAGTGTGGGTGGCGTGATTTTCCCAAACAGATCCACATGAACAAGTTCAAGTCCTGACACTGCTCGCCATGCCAAAACCCATGGAAAAGGAGTACAATGCTACTTGCCGAGTGCACAACCATCGCACACTTGTTCCAGCTTCTTGATCAATGGTAGACCCTCCACCATCGCCTTGGCACTAAGATCATGTAGTGCTCTGAAATTCAGATGACCGAAACATGCATGCCAGCACCAGGCATCCTCTTCCACCTTGGTTAGCAGATAGATTGTTGCTGTCAGATTGATTTTCATCACATAAAGACGGTTCCTTCTTTTAGCTTGAATCAAGACACTCTGAGCCATGCCTTTCTATTCTCTCTCGAACACTTCCAGAATGCCCTTGTCAATCTCAACATGACACCCTGCTTCTTCCAATTGACCAAGGCTTACTATGTTGCACCTTAGTGATGAAATAAAGTAAACCTCAGTGAGTGCTTGATGCTCCTTATTCCTGCCGGCCATCGTCACTGCGCCGACACCACATATCCCCATGGTGGAGCCATCTCCAAATCTCACCGCGCCACGCACCATCTCATCCAGGTCTGCTAATGCAGCTTGATAACCCGTCATAAGATTTGTCACGCCTGCGTCCAATACCCAAGCGCTTTCATCATACTTGGCCTTGAATACACACTCCTAATTCAGAAACAAGCCTTGACCACCGGTTCTTGACGTGTGCATGACGCCGCACACCTGCGCCACCAGGAGCGCCGTATTCTTATCGGTGTCTCCTGCTACATGATGAGCAGCATCATCTTGGTCATCCTTTCCTTGCATATTATTCTGGCACTCCCTTGCCTAGTGGCTGTAGATGCCACACTTATTGCACCTTCCCTTCCGACAAGGTGTTCCCGTCGAAGGGTGATAGCCTAAGTCACGCCTGTCACGGTTGTTCCTTCCACCGCCACCACACGCTCCTGTCTTATCTTTCTTCACATAGTGCCCACCCTTGCCGCCCGAGGAGGACGAGTCAGCATGCACCATGCGACTCTTATTCTTCTCCATCCACTCTTCTTCTGAGAGGAGTTCAGCCGTAGGCTCGAATCTATCCTCAGCAGCCCTCAATCGACCAACGAGTTCTTCGACTGTCAGTGTCTTCAAATCATAGAACATCTCGATCATGACCACCACCTGATTGTAGCGTGCGGGCACGACCCTGAGGAACTTCTTCACAACGCGTGTGTCATCTAAGCTTTCATCACCAAGGCCTTTGAGATCGGTTGCCAGCTTGCCGATCCGAATCGTGAAATCATCAATCGACTCTCCTGGCTTGAACGAGATCGATTCAAACTCCGCTAGTAGCTTCTGCGCGTTCACCTTCTTCACATGATTTGTACCCAGACACATCAATTTGATAGCCTCCCATGCCTCCTTCGTCGACTTCTTATTCAGCAACATGGAGAGCATCTCAGGAGGTACGCCACAAATCATGGTGCCGAACGCAAGTCGATCGCGCCTCCGTTCGACCTTGTCGCTCTTGATCGCATCCCACAGATACATTGCTTCGAGGTTACACTGCATGTGTGCGGACCACTCTTGATAATTCATACTGGTTAGCATTGGCCACACAAGATTTCCCGACACATGATTCCACGCACGTTCCATCATTTCCTTCTCTTTTTTCTCCGCTGCTGCCCATGGCGACTGTTCTTAAGGTTCAGGTCTCCTTCTTCTCACGATCGATGAACTCGATCGCTTGCCTATCTTTTTGGCAACTCCCTATCACCAGGCACCTCCTCCTTCGTCTTCCTTCGGTTCCAATACCACGTTGTTGGAGCTCAAACGATAAATGAGTTAGGATCGTGAACGACGATGGTGACGTGGTTACTACGGCGAGAGCGCGAGCAGATGCAAAACTCAGATGAAAATGAGAAGATATGATGCTGCCAAAAACCGCAGCTTATTTGGCCCTGTGTTCCTTATATTTTTAGGTATACTCGAGGTTTACAGACTCCAAATCCACCACGGCACATTGCACAGAGATCGCAACACCGTTTCCCTTGCGGCATGCGCTACGCGCGCTCTGAACAACATGGCGTGCACCTGACGGACTCCATGGTCAAGTCGTGATCGAGCACACCTACAATCACGCTCTCCCCTACCTGACCTGCCTAGACTCCACAAGGACTACGATTACACAAATATCATGCATCAATTTATCTAACAGTTTACATGTAGTGTTTTGTTCAAGAACAGTTTGGGGGAAATCCGCATGTAATGTTACTGCTAAAAAACAATGGGCATCTGTAGAAACTGAAGTGTGGTCAGACCATTTTCAAGAATAAAAAATATTAAATATGAAAAATTCAATTTTGAAACCATTTTACAAGACTATATCTTGCCAGTGAAAGTACATCAAATGTTTGTTCTTGTGTGATTGCACAAACACATTCAACATTGCCACAAACTCAAAAATCCTAGAAACAAAAGAATGTCCTCTACTTCTGAAGGCTGCCCACCAATCAATATGTTGTTTCTGTACAGCAGAATTCCGTGTATGAAATGTACATGTACTAGGACGAAAAATACACTATCCTGGCTATCTGCAACAAGGGATAGATCATTGGATAGTTGTAAGAATACTTATAACTAGCAACATGTTGAAAAGAAACTTAGTGCCTTAGTGTTGACACTGACATGCAAACAGCACAGTGAAATGAAATTTGCTGTTAAAGATAGTCTCAGCACAAATGTTGGAAACTAATTTATATTCACGAGTAGCTATTTCAGCTCCACTTCTTCCACTGAAAGTCAGAGAAAGCAAGTGTTCATTGAGGTCAATTCGACGAACACTGTCCCTGCAACCATGAAGTACCAACAAAACAACCATGGCTGCCTAGGAGATCGATTGAATCGCGACTAATTGCAAGCGATCAGAACCCACCTCTTATCTTGTTGACACAGAAAATTCATTTGTCCGATTAGCGTCTGTCCTTCAAGTTCAATCAACCATGACCATGAGAGTTAGCCAGGAGCTTAAGAACCAGCATTCCAGTAATTGGCAACAAAGATTCATCCACAAGGCGGTACTTGGCAAGAGATTTGGATGGATTTTAGTACCTGCTTTGCCAACTAACCACCATTTCCCCCTTTTCACGGCCACCAAAGGCGGAGGAGAGTGTTCAACATGCTCAGGATAGGGACAGAGGTCATCAGATGAACTTCATCCCAACTCCGCCACTTTATGATCAAAAGACAACAGTTCCACCACCACCATGGATTCTTTGATCAGGACTAAACTTTTTCAGCAGACACTTAAATATATAGAGCTGAGGATTGAAGGGTCTTCTCTCCTTTCTTGCTTGACTTCCACATCTTCTTTGCCTTCCATTCCATAAGACCTATCATTTTTACAGTGTTTTTTTTTTGCCAGTTATGGCTAAAGATTCAAGAAAAAACAAGAAACTACTCCTATCCTACCACTCAAGAACCAACCGGAGATTACCACCAAAAAGCTCATTCTGTGTCGTACTCTGCCTGCTGTTGCTAAAACTTTATCTAGTCATGCGTAGTATGATTGCAGGGTTAATTAGAAGGATTTGAACAAAAATCCTTGCGTTCATAGCCAATAAAAATGGCCCCTGATTGGCATGTCCCTCAAAATCTGTTACCTGCTGCACAGGAACAGGGCAACCAACGCTGCCTGAGCTGATAATAGAGCCAAATGTTACAACTCATTGATCCATTTGATCGGTCGGTAGGCGAGCCAGCATTACAAAACTAAGCTCGTGGAATATGTGCATGGCCGAGCCTCACTCGAAAAGGTAGGACGCTAGGGAAATCCTAACATGTTACACCTGGTCAAAAAACTTAAAGAATCAGATGTAGTATACGATGGGAAGAATTCAAGCCTTTTGGCGAAGAAATGTGGAGACAGCAATTGAATCTAGAAGAGGCAGTACATGAAAAACAACATTGATGTGTTTTGGTGTCTCATTCCGTCTTCTTGGACAATTGAGTACAATTATGGGATCGCTATTATGAGTATTCGAGTTCTTGTTTTCCTTTCCTTGGAAAGGGAATTATTTCATGAGAAGTGCACCAGTAGAAATGTGACTAAATATGATCTTGATCTATAGCTCGTCCACTTTCTTGATAAACCACTCGATGCATTTTCTCTTCCTTGCTGCTGAGACTGAGATAAGGCATCAACGACTATGCAACGAGATTTTGCATTGAAACTAGGTAGTGTATTCAACAGAAATAGGGAGAGAATAGCGTTTTTGAAATGGTTTGATTTCTCTTGTCCTAGCATCGTGCGGGTATCTTACTTGTAAGAAGGAGTAGACTAATCCACTCACAGGTGGTTAAGCTCCTTTTTAGCGTTTGTTTGCTATACAAACTATAAAAGCTCTTATTGGTGTGGCCGAACCCAATAGACTTAATTGGTCCTTCTACCTGAATACACTACCTATATGTGATTTAAGCTTCTCTGATTTAGCACCTCTCCGTCCAGCTATTCTCTCACCTTGTACATCTCCTATTCTTGACATAACCTCTCTCAGTACCCCACTATTTGTTTTCTTGTTGGTCATTATGCTGGTGGTCTACGGGCCTATCATATCGATAGCTAATTAAGCCTGCTACTCATCCTGGGTGGTCAAGCACAACATGTCCATTTACCAAAAACTCCTTTTCAGTTGTGAACCACTTAGAAAGTTTTCTACTTGATTGGCATCTATCCACATGTTACCAACAACATATCATTCTCTATGGAAATTCTCAAGTGGGATCGATCCCCAATCGTCGAAGTTATGTATCGTACCGAAGTAGGTATTGAATTTCTCAAGGAAGCAGATATGTTTTAGTTGCAAAAAGAAGGAGCCCTCTCCACGGAGGAAGCTTATAGCCAGTCAACTATTGCGAACCCAATCTGGGCCTAAATATCTGGTACAAATATGTTATTTTGATCGTCTAGATACTGTTTATTGTTAACATTCACTTTTTGATTTCGGATTGTATTTAGAGTTTATTGACTTTCTCGAATAGACTAGTTGGATAGCTATCTACGCGCACCCAGTTATCTATGCATTTACCAGTGTTACTTTAACGAATTGGGTACTTGGATAATAGGAACTCTTTTTTCTTACTTACGGGAAGTTGAAAGAAGAGTACGCTAGCTAGCTACTTTTGTAGCCTTTTTTTGTTTGGTTGACTATGCTTGCTCTCCGGGGTGTGCTATGGCAACACCTACGATCGGGCTTCTCTTTCTACGAGAATATGTATTTGAGAAAGAAAAGTGGGCACTCACATCCTAGGGAAGTCTATACTTCAGGATTTCAACAAGTGGTGTCCCGCCTCATGGGCTCACCCTCAAATAGAGGACTAACAAGCATACAACAATATATTTTCACATATTGATAAACTTCATGACCAGCATCATGTCTACTGCTTCTGTGCATTGGTAAATTATACTGAAAGGGAAAGAACATAAATGGAAAAATGACACTGGGTGGAAGTTGATGTGAGCATCTTGCAGGGAATTTCAGGGAACATATTGTAATCTTGTTTTGAGGTATCATGTCATATAGCTCACCACGACTCACCTTCTAAAACTTGATCCATTATAGGTATTTTTGTGTTTAATGGGATATTGCGCAAAATTAGGTGGAAGGAGACATATTCACCAAGGCTCCAGGATATGCAAAAAAATATATAATTCGAAAGGATTCCTCAGTTTTACATTTCTAAGCTGACTGCTGATTATAAACTCTTTCAAATACAACACTATTGCACCCATGCATTTATCGGAGATATCATATACTGAAATATCCTCCCTTTCGAGCTACTATTCAATACAAGTGCTTTTGTATATTCAACTGTACAGTACACACATAGAAATGCTTGCCGCAACATAAATGAACATACACTTATCCATCGATTGTTTCTTTAGGTGTATGTGCATGAGAAGGTGACACAGAAGGTGGTTTGTGGAGAGTCAATTTTCGATAGACATCCTACATTTCTGGCCTAGACTGTGGAGACTTTTGCAGGCAATAAAATGCAACTTCGACAAGCAAAGAGATTTCTTTCTTCTCTACCATTGTTGGTGAAGATAAGCGTTGATCCAACATATCCTGTATTGCAAGTTCATGATGTTGTTCAATGGAAGCAATGGACTGTAGCTCTCTGGGGTATCTCCCCATCACAATCTCGAGCGCAACGACACCAAAACTATAGACATCACATTTTGTTGTCACCACTGATGTGTAAGAAAGCTCTACATCAAAATAAAGCACTTTAGTTAACAATCAAACATAGTGTCAAACCAAAGTTAAAATCTACATATTTGCAAATGGTAACATGCATATGTTTTCTATGTGCAAGAAAAAACTAACTGACCACATACCAGGTGCTATATAGACATATGTTCCAGCTAGTTCACTCCAGTTGGATGAATCAGGTTTGAGCATTCTTGCTATTCCAAAATCAGAAACATAAGCCTTGAAAGCTGCATCCAGCAAGATGTTGTTGCTTGTTATATCACGATGGATTATCGGTGGGTTGCATTCATGATGCAAGTAGCAGATAGCTTGAGCCACATCTCTTGCAATGACAACTCGCTTTTGCCAGTCCAACTCCTTTGCAAAATCCTCAGTTTCCAAGGTAAGATGAAGGTTTCCTCTCTCAATGTAATCATACACTAAGAATTTATATCTTGGATGGTAGCAAAATCCATATAGCTTGACGATGCTTCTATGCCGTATCTTTGTCAGCACTTCAATTTCACTAAGGAATCTCTTCTCATCAGTAATCCCTTCTTTGGTTGGGTGAAGTTTTTTCACGACAACGAATCTCCCTCCTTGAAGTTGTGCCTTGTAGACTGTGCCAAACCCCCCTGATCCAATGATGTACCTCTCACTAAAATTTTCTGTTACCCTAGTGATGTCATCAAACAAAGTTTCCCATCAAAATTCCATACTGAGAGAACATCTCTAGTATCTGTAACTGTTGTTATTTGTGGTCTTTTCCTTTTGCAGAGGATCCTTACTATTGTAACAATTGAGAGGATAATAACTTTGCACACTGGGATAAAAGAAACTAGAAACAACCGGTAAACTCTTGCTTTGTGATATTTTTTATTGGAGCTGTAGAGCATTTGGGTAGACCTGAGATATTACCACAGAGTCCTTTGTTGTGGAGGAACCATTTTGCTGAGGCATTTTGGAACAATCATCCTGTTGGAAGAGGTTGTATGACACATCAAGTGTTGACACAACAAGTGTTGATAGACTAACCATGCTACCAATGGATGAAGGGATGCTTCCACTAAATTGATTATGGGGAAGGTTTAGGATCTCCAACATCATCAAGTTCCCGAGTTCTGGAGGTAGCTTGCCTATGAGTTTATTCTTGCTTACATCCAACAACATTTGTAGCCCTCCCATATTACCAATAGTCGGTGGCAGATTGCCACTCAAATGCTTGTTGTTAATCCTTAAGGATATTAGTTTAGTACAACTCCCAAGCTCTTGGGGTATTGAGCCGCTCAACTGATTTGAAGATATATCAAGGTATTGCAAATTCTTCATTTGACCAAATTCAAGTGGTATATGACCTGAAAGTTTGTTCTGCGATAAGTTGAGCAAGTAAAGGTTGGCAAGATTGCTTAATTCTGCTGGTATACTACCATATAGGTTGTTGGCATGTACTGTAAATAACTCTAGTTTTTGAAGGTTTGAAAACACGGGAGGCAAGCTTCCAGTTAGCATGTTTTCTTCCATAGCAAAAATTGTCAAATTGATGTTCAAAGCCCAAGTTTTGCACAAATACCCAGAAAAGTTGTTTTTGTCCAATTTTGCTTTGACAGGACGTGGGTATGACCCAAAGGATGATATATCTCCTGTCATTTTGTTGGAACTAAGGATAAGAAACTTCAGGCTCCTACATGTTTCCAGGCTTCTTGGAATTGGGCAACATGTTGTTGCTAACATCAATCCCATGAAACTTCCCATTTTCGCATAAATTAGAGGGTAGATCCCCTGATAGAGAGTTTTTTGCAAGCACAATATCTGTTAAGTATGTCAAATTTGCCAAGTCTCGAGGCAAAGGACCTGATAAATTGTTCACAAAAAGTTGTATGGCACGTAAGCTTGTGAGGTTTGTGAAAGTTGTTGGAGTGGAGCCTGAAATCTTGTTCATGGATATAGTCAAGTAGTGAAGATCCATCAAACCACCAATCTCTGCAGGGATGGATCCAATCAACCGGTTTTGATCGAGGAAAAGCATGCTTAGCATAGTGAGATTCCCGATGCTAGGAGGAATAGAGCCACTTAGCAGATTAACATGCAAAGCTAGGCGGCTTAGATCAGAAAGCAAACAAATTTCGTGTGGAATGGACCCTGACAAATTGTTAATGAAAAGGTAGAGGAAGTTTAGTTTGGTCAAGTTGCCAAGGCTTTTGGGTATCTGACCACTTAAAAAGTTGTCGCCGAGGTCCAAAATTTTTAGATTGGGGAGGTTCCCAAGCGCCTTAGGGATTGGCCCAGTGAGCAGGTTTTCTCCGGTGGAGAGAGAAACAAGTGTCGTTAGGTTCCCAAGAGATGCATGGACACGGCCTGTAAGGTTGTTGCTGCCGAGTCCGAGCTGGGTAAGGCTTGCCATGTTGCCGAACTCAGATGGTATAATTTCATTCAGCCAGTTTCCGAAGAGGTCAAGGTAGGTGAGCTCAGTTAGGGAGGTAATGGCCAGCGGGATCTCTCCATGGAGACTATTGTAGGTGAGGTCAATGTATGTGAGGAACGGGAGTGCCGAGAAGTTGAGCTCACCAAGGTAACTGTCGAGGCCAGCATTTGGCAGGGAGATCTCAGTCACCGTCAGGGGCGCACGGCGTCCACGGTGCACGACGTCGCAAGCCACGCCCGTCCAGTTGCTGCTGCACGGGCTCGTCCCGTGCTGCCAGGAATCCAGCACTGGCGACGAGTTCCGCAGGGTGGACTTCCACTGGAGGAGGGCCGCTATCTGGGACCCTAGATGTACGCCTCCATGATGATGGTGCCTTGCTGCGTCCGCGTGCAGGAATAGAATGCACAAACGGAGCAACAAGCATAGTACTAGCTCTATCGTCGCCATATATATTTGTGCTGGTTTTCTTTGCTTCTTTCTTTCGTTGTCAGCTAGCTTCTGAAGGTGGCCTTAATTGGTATTTGGATCTAGGGTTTACTGCTGCATGACCTCAGCCGTGCTGCAGAGTATAGGATGTATATATAGTGTTTTTCGACTGAGCTACGTGTAGTGGCCAGGCCATCAATTGGAAAAAGTAGCTAGTCTCAATCTGTTACGATTACGTGAAGATGGCGAAACTCATCTATCTAGAAAGTAATTGACATGTACCATACACTGCCAATTCGTAACAGTCGATGTTGGCTCCTCGACGATAAAACTAGGCGGTGATAATAATCATAGTAACACCATCATGCATGCTTTCGTGTTACCAACTGTTCACAAAAAAAATACAGCGGTGATAGTCATCTAGAGAATTCCTAAAATCTAGTAAAAAATAGCGAAACAAATCTAGAAAGGTAACATTATTTTTTGACGCGTGTGCGGTTACTCCTCAAGTCTTGTTCGTTGTTCCCTTACCACTATGCCCTATATTATGATTAAATAGCAAATACTTGTCATAAATATTTAAGGCCCTAAACGAATTCAAATGAAAAACATTCTCAACAAGAAAGTTATGCACCTCGTCAAGGTCTACAATTTGCTTCTAGTCTTTTTTTTCTCTTCCAAGGTCAAGTTATAAGGAATTTGAATTTCAAATATGAGAGCTTCTTATAGAATTGGGATCGCAAATTATTTTCAGTGAGAAGGTTGTCAACTATAAAGTTGTAGATCTCGTCATGATGCACAACTTGCTTCTAGTTGCTTCTTCATCTGACTACACTCCCTATATAATTTGAAATGAAAACAAGCTAACTACAGTGTACATGCAATTTTGATATAAAGTTTGTCTTTATTTGGCTTTATTTGTTAAAAATATTAATTTTACTGTGTTGTACCATGGTTATTATCGCTGGTTATTAATACAACCCGTTGGTGAAAATAATTTTCACCATGGATTTGTAAGATAAATCGTTGTAACAAAGTCACCGTCTGTTGGTGATATGAACCGATGATAAAGTTGGTAAATGAGGGAAAATATACTAAGAGCGAGGCCCAGATCAAAATACCAGCATTTTTAATCCTTGTGTAGTTGTTCGATTCCAGATCCCCGATCGAGAGGACCTAAATGTTGTCGATGTGTTCGGCCCGGAAGAAGCCAAAACAAACCCAATTTTGTGTGCAACCTCAAGTCTGCGCAAGGATGACTGCATGAGCGAAGTACGTACTGATCGAAGTGAGAAAACTCTGAAAGTTAAGGAGACCATTCGTCTCAACTCTGTCAGTCTAGGCTAGTGCCCTTGTAGTGCAAGTTGTTGTCTAATGCTGCTAGCCGCACTTAAATTATGTGTGATTTGTTTGTTCGGAACAACTGTGATGCACTTCTACTGTGATATGTGCTGTCACCCACGCTTAAAAAACAAGGGATTCTCTAAGACTAAAAGTCAAAAAATTGTCACCTTAATTCTTGATCTACATTAGCTTTGGCACTAATTTCCTTGTCTTTTCGCATATGTAATCACCAAACGCATCCTCCAGATACACTATCATAGCATGATCCTATTTGTTTATTTCCATATATCTGGTCATGGTCAGTTGGTCGTCCACAACTATACGACATTACTGGGTCGCATTCTGATTTGGCCGTCCACATCGTGTCCTGACGCATGCATATATACTGCTGCACAACAGCCCAGGGTGATTCGGTGAATCATTCACCGGAGACGACTGAGTCGTCCACAAAACGTTGACAGACTCTGATGAGCACTGACTGGCGACTGCAAAGTGCAGAGCTTTACCTTTACCAACAATGGATTACACACAGGCCAATAATTGCTACCGGCATCTGTCACAACTGATGCTGATCACCAATTTGCTCTTGATTTTGTGGCGGGCTTGGAGTGTGAGAGGAATGGTGTACTACATGCTGGCCAGACGTTATCCATTGAGGGATCATCAGTTACCTTTCTTACTCAGTATACAAGGACTCTTTCATGTGCAGGTTGACAGCAAAGGAAAGTGTCATTTACTGTTTGATGGCTCGCGGCAGGCCCTTGTGTCACCAAGGAAAGTGCATCAACGGTGGCTTCCACCGGCAGCTGGTACTTCAATGATAAATGTAGGTGGGCTTTTTTTTTCCTGAATATCCGACGGAGCAGCGGTGGGGTTGAATATTAATTAGAGACCATGAAGGCCACACGAAGTTATCAGCTTGGCGCTTACTTGTCCATTGCTGGGATGTCAGAGGAAGCGGAGGGTCACGGCGTGTCATGCCCGATGGCTTGATTTCCAAATGGTGATTGAAACAGACTGTGCTGCTGTTGTTGAGAGGCTCAAGAGCAAGGAACATGTTTGCTCGGTGACATGATCCCTAATACATGAAGCACGACTTGCTATGGAGGATTTATGCAGTTTAGTGGTCGTTAAGATCTGTAGGAGTCAAAATAATGTATCTCATGAACTCGCTCATTTTTGCTATTAGATCGGGTCGCAATCAAGTTTGTTTTAATCTTTTCCTAAGTTTGTTTTTTGTAATGATACTGTGTGATTAGTAATAAAGTTTTTCTTCGCAAAGAAAAACAACAGGATGATCTATGGAAACTCCTAATGATAAACGACTTGACCATCTTGCATGAAGTCATGAGAACATGGATCTCACCCAATTTCTGTTCCACTACCTATCCTTCAAGTCACAAGACACGTCTCCTTAACTAGCCAAGGAAAACATTTGCCGAATCTTAAATAAAAATAAAATTACTAATGGCGATTTTTGCCCTGGGACATCACGAAAAAGCGTATTATGCTGGAACACACCGCCAACGGTTTTCCTCAAAGACATCACAAAATCGTGTATCTTTGCCAGAACACACCGCGATGATTATTTTATTCTTTTTTAGTTTTGAAGAGAGAGAAGGTAGGGGAAGTGTCCTAATTTCCCTCGTTTCAACCTCTAGCTATGCAGTGAACCTGGGAGGCCACGCCGCCGCGCCCCGACCACGCCGGCCTGGGAGGCCGCGCCGCCGCGCCCCTGGTCCTGTCGGCCTGGGTGGCTGCGCCCCTGGCCTCGCCAGCCCGGTAGGCCGCGTGCGCGGCACCCCCCCCACGTCGGCCTGGGAGGCCGCGCTGCCGCGCCCCCAGCCCCGTCGGCCCACGCCGCCGGGCCCCCGATCCCGTCGGCCTGGGTCGCCGCGCCGCCGCGTCCCCGACCACGCCGGCCTAGGAGGCCGCACGCGCCGCGCCCCCGCCATGTCGGCCTGGGTGGCCACGCCGCCGTGCCCCCGGCCCCGTTGACCTGGGTGGCCGCGCCGCTGCCCACGTCGACCTGGGTGTTCTCTGCCCACCATAGCACCGGCAGTCTCAGCTCAATCTTCACGGTGGTGTGCTGCTGCAAAATTCAATGCATAGCTAGAGGTTAAAGACGAGGACAATTAGGACAATTCCCCTACCTTCTCTCTCTTCAAAACTGAGAAATAAAAAATAATTACCACGGTATGTCTTGGCAAACATACACGATTTTATGATGTCTTTGGGAATACTCGCCCATTGGCGGTGTGTTCTAGCATAATACGCTTTTTCATGATGTCCCAGGACAAAAATCGCCAATCATCAAATATCATTAATTCCTTTCCCCATGTAAAACACTACAAACCCCCGCAACAACGCACGGGTATCATCCAGTCGGACAAGATGTTTATATATCTTATCTCTGACAGGTATTTCTAGTTGGAGCTATGATCTTTCGGTTGTATTCTTATGTTGGCGGGCGTTTACTATTTCAATGGTCTTTTATTGTTACAAAACCAATTTTGCATACTAGAATGTGGTCGGTGTTTGTTAATTCCAGTATCCCAATATATCAGGAGGAGTATACACAACGAAAACTGCTATTCATTTCGGCTGCATATAGTGACAGTATCAACAAACCTTAGAGGGCACGTAAGAGGAGGACCCAATATGCCAATTATATTGGCGTTTCAGCGACGGTCAGCAAGCAAGGGATATATTCCAGTCGTCTTCAGTATGGTCATGTGGATCCAAAGGGAAAGACTGGCCGCTGGGTCAAACTACTATGTCACAGATGGCCTTGCTGCAACGTGCGATCCAGAAATACAATCTATCATGGTGGTAGTATGGGCATCACTTGTTCAGATAATTATGATCAATACCAGTGCAATAGTCACCGTTGATGACAAAGAAGGTAGAAACATAGGTCCTCCTTTTGAGCTGCTTGTTCAGGTGTCATGGACCCTCTACCTTGGTATCACCTACCTTATCAAAGCCTTGAACCTTAATTTTAACTACACAGAAGATCTTGAAATTTTTCTGACTATAATTGGATGTGAGGTTATACCTTTTGCCCTCACATGTGCCAAAATGGTGTTCAAATATTATGCATATGAAAAGGCACGGCGATCCTTTGCTCTTCGAAACAATCCTCATCTTATTTTTGCATACATGCAGCAACCACGGCTACAACCACAAGCCAGAAGTTATTACCATACACAAGCAGCAGTAACTAATGATGAGGATGTTCCACCTCCACTATTGGTTATGGGAGAGGGGAAAAGACACGTGGAGAAGCAGTCTCATGGATATGTATGGAAGGGTGATTCAGGCACTACTGTGCACAGAAAAGATGGCTTGGTAACCATTGACAATGTTTGGAAGATGATAGCCTGCTTCTTTCAACTGCGGACACTGCAACGACTACAAGACTTATGCTTGTCCTTTGCATTCTTCAAGTTGTTGCGGTGCCGGTTTGCAAGGTACAATATTATCAACAGTGCTGCCTCTAGTGACATGTTCACTTTCTTCTGGCGCTTGCTATTCAAGGAGGGAGACCACAACAGAGTGTTTCATGTGATTTCAGAGGAGATTTCTTTTGTTCATGACTATTATTACTCATCCATTCCGATCTCCTATTCCAAGTGTTGGTTGCCCATAGTGGGTATCTTCATCTCACTCTTGACCATAGCTTATTGCATTGGTGCTGCAATTTTATTGAGCTTATCTTTTGTTGCTGTTGCTTATGGTGATGATGGCAACTACCAGCTTTCATGCGACACCGATTTCACAACACGAGAGTATGGAAACTGGTTATTTAGTCTCGTGCCACTTTGTTTGCTTTTGGTCTTAGTTTTCATTGCTGAGGTGAGGGATATGGCTTCCTATTTCTGCTCTGGTTGGAGCAAAGTAGCTCTCATGTGTCGCCTCCTAAACTGTTCCACCACCTCCTCCTCCTCTTCCAAGCATTCACTCTGCATCCAGAAATGTGCTGGCGTTTTGCTTCGCTGCAGATGTAAGTTGTTGAGGAAGCATTGGGATGAGAAAATTGGCCAATGCTCAGTATTGGTGCTTCAAAGAGACACGCTTGGTGTTCTCTGGAATTTATTCCCTCTATTACCAGACCTGAAGAGGAAGGTGAGGGTGCCAACAGCGGTGAAGGTTTGCATCATCGAAGCACTTAGAAGAACAAGAGGCGATGGGGGACAGCTGAGAAATGGCTCAACATGTCTCCACCGCTGCCAAGGCCAGGTCGGTGAAAGCTTCAACTGGGCTTGCAAAAACAAGAGTACATCTCAAACCATACTTACATGGCACATCGCCACAAGCGTCCTCGAGGTACGATACCCATACCTGCATGATGAAAATCAAGGTTCTCAGCCACTTTCCACCACTGAGTATAAGATGGTTGCCACCTACCTATCACGATACTGTGCGTACCTTGTGACATGGTGCCCTGAGCTGCTTCCTGATGACCATGAATGGAGCAAGAGCCAATACAAGGATGTCAAGAAGGATGCCAAGCGTGCCCTTGCTGGCTCCACAACAGGAGACTCATTGACGCCGGAAGCCAAATGCCAACGGCTGGTTGCATTGCTAAGTACAAAAGCGAAGCATCAAGCAGTCAAGGATGGCGCGGAGCTGGGAGAGCAATTGGCGAAGCTGGTGTTCAAAGGTGGTGATGACACGGTGTGGATGTTGGTGGCTGAATTCTGGTCAGAGATGATCTTGTATGTTGCGCCATCCAACAACCTCAAAGGCCACAAGGAGGCAATCGCCAGGGGCGGCGAGCTGATCACACTGCTCTAGGTTCTGCTCTTCCATGCTGGGATCATCAACAGGCCAGGTGAGGTCGACCGCAACGCTGCAACTTCTACTCCTGGTGTGGTTTAATGGAGTCTTCTCCTACTCATGCATGCTTTAATTCTTCAGTTTTCTTGTTGTTTCGGATTCTTCATATCGTGGTGTGCTGTGTGGATGTGGTTTTGTATGCTAAGAGCATTTGAGTTGTCACTTTTCTGAATGATGTTGACTTTCACTGCTATGTGATCTGTGTATGTCATGGTACTCTTCTCTTGTGTATCAATTGAAACTAGTCTGTTTGGTGTCCTGCCTGATATTATATTGTAATAAAGACTTAAGATTCACTAATTATTCAGATACAAATTGTTTACTGTCTTTTGGTACTATGTGATCATGGGCTCCTCACCTTGTGCCCACGCGTCAGGTCAGTACCGCGTTGGCTCCACATGTGCGGCCTACCTCCACATGTGTGGCTTGTGGTGGCCCCTCCACCTCTACCTATGGTGCCCGCCAGTGGCTCCCCACCTTCCCTGCCCGCCTCCTCTACCTCTACCTCCACATAGCTAGAGGTTGAAGACGAGGACAATTAGGACAATTCCTTTACCTTCTCTCTCTTCAAAACTGAGAAATGAATAAAATAATCACCGCGGTGTGTCCTGGCAAACATACACGATTTTATGATGTCTTTGGGAAACTCGTCCGTTGGTGGTGTGTTCCAGCATAATACGTTTTTTCGTGATGTCATAGGACAAAAATCGCCTAATAACTATTATTACTCCATTTAATTATTCAAAACATGTATAAATTGTGTGTGTACATTTGTCTTCAAATTACTTACCAAAACTCTTTAGGAGTATACTCTTCAAGAAGTCAGTGGCCAAGAGAGCAGAACAAATGTCTTAGTATTTTGCCCTCAATACGTGTAATACAGTTGGGGATCCATTTTTCGTAAAAATCGTCTAAGCAAAGTAGAGTTGGCCTGAGCTACTTGGCTCTTCCACATACACTACACCACAACACCAAGATTAGCGATAGACGATCTGACGGTAAAGGAGGCTATAGAGACTGACAATCTGACGCTAAATACTTACAGCGACAGACCAAAGCTGCCGGTGTAAGTCCTGCCAGTAAAGATCTACAGCGACAGACAATCTGTTACTCTGAAAATCTATAGCGATAGATATTCTGTTACTAGGTTTCAGCGGCAGATACTTTATTAGAAACCATACACCGACAGATCATCTAACAAACCATATACTTATAGCGTCAGATTGTTCAACAACACAATTAAATATAAATAAATAAATAAATGCAATTGCAAAACCTATATTCAAGCTTAATGTCAAACACAAAAGATATAGAAGCACATACATCATATGGAGGTCACATACATATATATATATATGATTCAAATCTTGTCTTGCAAACTACATCATCCAACAAAGTCAGCCACATACACAATCTTGTCTTGCATACATCATCCAATAAGTCATCAAGCACCAAAAGCTTACATGAATGCACACCCAACAAGCAATATAATAGTTTGTCTAATATACTGAGGTTTGTGCACACAATCATTGATAGGAACTGAAAACCCAAAGCACATCCACATCCACCAGGTTGTGTAGAGAACCATTTTCCAGAAACTCATGTCAAGGACTGCCCAACACTTCCTGAAAAAGTATAAGATCCATTAACTAGGTTAGTGGAGAAAATATGTGAAGCTGTTGTACTTTAGAGCAGCTGCACTTTAGAGCTACTGTTCATAGTTGTTCCTAAACCTAATTAGCTTCCAAAACTGAATGTGAAATTTGTTTTTAGAGTCACATACAGCAAGCAGCAAGCAGCAAGCAAGCATAGACATCACTATATATAGCAGGCAGCAAGCATAGCAGCCATCGACACCCAAGAAAACTATATAAGGTTAGTTATCTGGAACTTTTGAATTGCAATGTGTGATAGCTTAAATCATCATTGCTTGCACTCAACATATGGTTATCATGATATGATTTGCCAACCTTACTATTCTGTAGTCTTAGTCTCTACTATTCTGTAGGAGTTCAATAGAGAAACAAAGGTTTACATCAAGAGTCGATCCAAAGAAATTTTCTGCAAGATCAAGGAAGCTGCAAGAGTGTGATTGGTACTGCAAGTTTCTTATTTCAGCTACAACCCAAAGTGGTTTTCTACACGTAGTCACTAGGTTTGGTCTGATGGCTGTAAATAGTAATTTCCTTCTAAATATATCCCAAGTGGGTCACCAAGTCACAAGTGGTCAGCTACAGAATTGCGATTGCCTTCCAAATATACTCCTACATGCATTTTACAAGTGGTCACTACGTTTGTACGTAGTCTATGAATGTAAATTTAGGGGCATACGTGCAGTGCCGTTGAGAGGTGTACTAGAAGCCTTCTTGCATTCCCTCTTCTTGCATTGCTTTACCAATCACAGATAGGTATAACTAAGTGTTAGAGTAAATAGGAATAGTACCATATTTTCTAACCACGAGAGGTGTTAGTCCTATGTACTCTATATAATTAGCCCATGAGGCCTGATGCAATATATCCAATATTCCATCAATTATATTCTCTTTCATGGTATCATTTGCCTAGGTTTAGATTCTAACCCTAGCCGCCGCTTCTTCCGCACCGCGCGCCCCCGGGGAGAGGCCGTTCTCCGCCGAGGGCAGCGCCACCATTTAGGCGCCCGATCCTATTGATCCAGCAGCCATTGTCATCGTCACGCAGCAGATCGGGATCTCCCCTACGTCATCGTCGAGCCATCGTAGCTTCGTTCCCAGGCTCGTCGCTGGGCTGTCGTCGTCAACGCCTTGTCATCTTCGCCGCATGGAGGCTGCTGGATCTCGCCTCGTCCCATGCCGCCGTGGTGGCGGCCTAGCCCGGCCACACGCCCTGACCTGTGCTGCCATAGAGGTAGTCAGATCTGTCATGTCGCTGCAGTGAGGCGGATCTGCCTATCTCCACTATGTCGATCTGCGTCCGCGTCTTCGACCCCACATGTCCGCGCCCCGTCGTGCACCCTGCCGCTGAGGGAGCGCCGCCTGATGAGGTCGCACCACCGCCGCTGTGTCGTCACGCTGGGTACACCTGATCTACTGTTGCTGTATCTTTTTGGTTTGCCTGATCATTGATCGGGATAGAGTCGCCCACCGCCTGTCGACCTCGTGCGAACTACTCCGGCATCGGCATCGACTGCATTGACACCACCGCCGAGTACTACGCGCATCTTCTCCGAGCAACAGGGCTGCTGTTGTGTCGCCTCATCAGGCCACAACACCGCCGTCCGTGTGTCCACCTCGCCGTTGCATCTACATTGCCGTCCCTTGTGCATCGACAGTTGTGTCTCGTGTCATCGCTGGGCAGTGCTCGCCGATGCGTCCCCGCTTCCATCTACACAAGGTCTTTGTCCTGTTGATTGGGTCTTTGTCATCGAGCTGCAACTACACCCTCGCCGTCGCTGGGCCTAGCTCACCAGCCCTCGCATTGTCGCTGAGCTCCACTCGCCGATGCATCGCGATCGCACTGCTACTACTTCGTCCAACACAACCACGTCGTGTCCCCGTGGTTGGGGCCCTCTCCCTGATACGCCCGGTATTGGCAACACTGACGCGTGCTTTCTTCCCCGATGCGTTGCTAGGACTTGCAAACCCAACACACGCCTCGGCGCATAGGCGGCTTGACTGCATCGACTGCGGCATCGACCCTCCCGTTCCCACCTCGTCTGCCTCGATTGCGTCATCGCTTTCTTCTACGTCGACGACGGCCTTGACTGCGTCGACTTCGTCATCGTCTCCTCCCACGACGACTGCCTCGACGTGTCTCCGTCATATCACCATGGCGCCCCTTGTGCGCCTGCAGCTCCATTGACAAGGCTACCCGACCACAACTACAACGACCGCGGCCACATCAGCACGGCTTCCTCGACCACGGCTACTGCACCCTCACGCTGAGCTACCTCGACATTGGCATAAAGGGCTACCGCCTTGCATGAGGACTCATCGACTTCTTCTCCAACCACAACATACGCGCCACATCGACTGTTATGACTGTGGGGGGAATGTTAGCTTTTCAGCTTCTTCTCCAGTCTCACCGTCTGTAGCGCTCTCGCTGTGATTGCGAGGGAGTGTTAGAGTTTATAGGAATAGTACTATATTGTCTAAGCACGAGAGGTGTTAGTCCTATGTATTCTATATAATCAGCCCATAAGGCCCAATGCAATATATCCAATATTCCATCAATTATATTCTCTTTCACTAGGAACAGTATTGGTCATGCATCTAGATCAAACCAAAATGAGAATTATGTCAAGTCTAGTCTGCTACTTTATTGAATGGCCATGCAATGTTCATATTGCGAGCTCTGTATCTCGCCATAAGTCCGAGGCAGCATAGCATCCTTTTTTATCACAACATCTACTACTTCACAGTATTCATTACCGAGGTTGGCCTCCTACAATGGCGTTTGTATTAGTTGAAATGACAGTTCCCTTAGCCACAGGAAACTCAGATCTCAATACAGCATATAATATCACATCCTTTCCAACCTGAAATAAATGATGCACCCATAAGAATGTTACGGGCAAGGCATGTATATGAAACCACAAAAGAATGCAGGAAGACAGAAAGATTACAAGGTCATCATGAAGGCGAGGGACATCATTTGTTGCATTCTTATGAAACCCATAAGAATGCAGGAATGTGGTTGTTGCAGCTTTTGTTTACCACCGAAGCTTATCAAACCTAGGGAAACAGAGCATGGTCACAGCTACCTATACTATCATAGCATGCCCTCACAAGTGCAGGCGTTTTTCAAGGCTTCAACATACACCATAATAGGCACCGGGCACCGTACACTGTTTTGGGAAGACAGATAGATCGAGGGCGCATCGGTGTGCGACATCGCCCCTTGTCTCTATAGCCTGGTCCCCACGTGAGTATGACAACGCAAAACTGTCTTCATGGGAATACAAGACAGCACGTGGGCGCGAAGCACGCGGTGGGCGGCATGTCAGCACAGGCGATCATCGACTACTTGTACCTTTGGCACACTACAGCCAATGTGCAGCTTAACGGCCAACCTGACAGAACTTCTATTTTTAGCTAATTTTTCTATGATTTCTGAAAAATGATTTGTATGAGGGGCTTAATACCCTACAAATCTTATAGGCGGAGTTGACAGTTGCTTAGGGACGGGTGGCAAAACCACACTGCAAAGGGTCACTAGCCGCTCCTAAAAAGGCTGTTGTAGTAGCGTAACCGGTCATGCAGCAATTTACAAGCAATTAGTAGTGATTATATGCAGTCATACTCAGCGACGGAACCAGCGTTTTTAGTTGGGGGGAGGGGGCATTTTTGTGTGAAAAAATATACACAACTATAGGTTTCAATAGTTTTTTTTAAAAGTTGACATTATTTATAACTACAATCATAATTTTTAATAAAAACTCAGTCAAATTACCTTTTCTATTCTATATAAATTCAAATATATATATTTATTCATTAAATCTACCATGCATTTGGGGGGGGGGGCCACGGCCCCTGCTGGCACCCTCTGGTTCCGTCTCTGGTCATACTTTCTAAAGATGCAAAATAACAATATAATGTCTACATTTCCCAAAAAACATGTCTATCTACCCAAAGAAAGAAATAAAACTGAGGCAGATGCAAAAAAAAGCACTAATAATGACATTATTTTCTTGATTTTACAATTTGGTATATCAAGTTGGCACACAGTGCATCTCTGTTCCACTTTATTCAATACTAAAATTTATTTCTTCTATATTAGGATAAAGCTCTGAATCACTATTCCAGTACAACTCTTATGATCTACGGAGTACTGTTGACTATTCTAGGTTTAATGCTTGGCGCTTGGGACTAACACAAATGGCCTTACGCGCGTCATCCAATACTTCTAGTGTGGCAGTTTAGCGCTGCTGCTGAGGCCAGAGTCGGAGGGATGGAGCAAGAGCAACACCGACTAGACAAAAACTAGTACAGAAACTGGGCAACGAACGGCATGGGGTGTGGGAGTAGCCAACAAGAATTGGCGGGTCCCTCAACATCTGTCACCTGCTACACAGGAACAGGGGAACCAACGGCTGCCAGAACTAACAATGGGGCCAAGTGTTGCGGCTTTTGTTTACCACCGA
The DNA here is from genome assembly GCA_023333625.1 of Bothriochloa decipiens. Taxonomy (NCBI): domain Eukaryota; kingdom Viridiplantae; phylum Streptophyta; class Magnoliopsida; order Poales; family Poaceae; genus Bothriochloa; species Bothriochloa decipiens. The sequence continues at coordinate 17,561,864 of CM041630.1, forward strand.
AGCTTGGGTTTTGGTCAAACCAGGAGAAACAGAGCATTTTACTCTCAGAACAGCGCAGAAACAGAGGGCAAACAAGCTCACTAGCTGCCTGCATTTTGTGCTTATTGGGATTATTGGGATACTGCACGAAGCTAGGTGGAAGAAGACACATTTACAAAGGCTTTATGATATGCTGACAACATCAATAATTGCATAGTAGGATTTATCCGTTTTACAGTTCTGACTTTCAACTCTTTGAAATGTAACATACTATTGCACCCTCACATTTATATGGGAGATATTATACACTGATGCTCGCTTTGCGTCTATTATTCAATACATATGCTTTTATATCTTCCACAGTACAATACATACACACATTGGAAGGCTTGACACAACATAGAGGAACTTACACTTATGCTTCGATTATCTCTTCAAGTGTATGTGCATGAGAAGGCGACACAGGTGGTGGTTTCTGGAGAGCCAGTTTCTGATAGACGTCCTGCATTTCTGGCCTAAGCTAAGGAGAAGCTTGCAGGCAAGCAAATGCAACTTCGACAAGCAAAGTGATTTCTTTCTTCTCCACGATTGTTGGTGAAGATAAGCGTTGGTCTAACAAATCCTCTATTGCAAGTTCATGATGTTGTTCCACGGAAGCAATGGCCTGTATCTCTCTTGGGCATCTCCCCATGACAATCTCCTGCACAACGACACCAAAACTATAGACATCACATTTTGTTGTCACCACATTTTGTTGTCACCACTGATGTGTAAGAGAACTCTGCATCAAAATGAAGCACTTGAGTCAACAATCAAACATAGTGACTAAGCAAAGTAAAACATTTCATATTTGCAAATGGTGACATGAATATATTTGCTATATGAAAGAAGAAGTTAACAGACCACATACCAGGTGCTAATAGTCGTATGTTCCTGCTAGTTCGCTCCAATTGGACGAATCAGGTTTGAGCATCCTTGCTATTCCAAAATCTGAAACATAAGCCTTGAAAGATGCATCTAGTAAGATGTTGTTGCATGTTATATCACGATGGATTATTGGTGGGTTGCATTCATGGTGCAAGTAGTATATAGCTTGACCAACATCTCTTGCAATGGCTACTCACTTTTTCCAGTCCAACTCCTTTGCAAGATCCTCATTTTCCATGATAATGTGAAGGTTTCCTCTCTCAATGTAATCATACACTATAAATTTGAACCTTGGATGGGAGCAAAATCCATACAACTTGACAAGGCTTCTATGCCATATCTTTGTCAGCACTTCAATTTCACTAAGGAATATCTTCTCATCACTAATTCCTTCTTCAATTGGGTGAAGCTTTTTCACAGCAACAAATCTCCCTCCTTGAAGCTGTTCCTTATAGACTGTGCCAAACCCCCCTATCCAATGATGTACCTATCATTGAAATTCCATACTGAGAGAACATCTCTTGTATCTATAACTGATGTAATTTGTGGTCTCTTCCTTTTGCAATGGATTACAACAAACATAACAATTGAGAGAATAATAACTATGCACACTGGGATAGAAGCAAGATGGGCCAAGTGGTGAATCCTAGCTTTGTGGTATTCCTTAACTGGAGTTGAAGAGCATGTGGGAAGTCTTGAGATATTCCCACGAAGACCTTTGATGTGAAGGAACCATTTTGCTAAGGCATTGTGGAATAGTTGTCCTATTGGAAGAGGCCCTTCCAAGTTGTTGTATGACACATTAAGTGTTGATAGACTAGCCATGCTACAAATGGAGAAAGGAATGTGTCGAGTACCCGGGAAAGGGGTACCCCAAACCCTCGATTAACTGGAATAATCCCTGAAATCAGCAACGCAAACCCTCCATCGACGTCCTTCACTATCGCTTGAAAGCCCACAGGCTAAGGCATACTGGGCCGGCCCACGAACGGACGTCGATAGCCCAAAGCCACAGCCTGCTCGACGGGCTACCACGCGGACTGAGACTGTACTCTTGAGGGTACGATTCGGGCGACCCCTCGAGGATGGAACTTCTCCCAAGCGAATGGGCTGGCCTCGAAGACAGAACTTTGCCCAGCAAATGAGCTAACCCTCGAGGACGGAACTTCACCCAAGCAAACGAGCCCGCCCTCGAGGACGGAACTTCGCCCATGCGAATAGGCAGCCCTCGAACACAGTATACCCCTCGGCTACCTACTCCCCGTACGGATCCAGGCGCATTCAATGCATTTTACCTGCTCCCGCCTAACCGTATGGTCACAATTACAATAACACTTGCGAGTATGGTAGTCGAATCCTGCTTTTACCGCCCATACCCCAGAATCCCGCAGATCGTACCTCACTGTTATGCCATACCGAGCACTGTGCCCCATCCAGCACCCCCTCGAGACGCGTAAGTCAGCACATTCCCTGCATTTCCCGGGATTCAGCCTTATCCGATGGGCCTCGACCCCCTCGACTAGACCTGAGGCCTCGACCGTCACCCCTCGGCTCTGTCACGCTGACCCTCGAGCGGGACTTCAACAACTCCGATCAACACTTCAACAACTTCTGACGCAACGGCTGCAGGACCTCCCATGTCGATGTACACCTCTACAGCGGCACCGACATGATCGGCATCAACGTCATACGTCACCGACCACATTAGCCCTAAAAACATGTATTCCTATGCCCCTCCTTCGCCTATAAAAGGAGGCACCAGGACTTTAGCTAGAGGGATCCAGGGCATCATACGCTAAGGCTTTAGATCACAGAGCAACACCGCGAGACAGTGTGAAGTAGAGAGCTCAGCGCCTGAAACACTCAAGCTCAAGCTCACACTTCTCACACCCGCTTGTATTCACCCCTGTACTAGCACTTCAGTGCAAGATAACACAAACTATCTCCCCCACTGGACGTAGGGCCTTCTTTGCTCGAACCAGGATAAATCGTTGTGTCCTTCTTGCATCACCCACCAGATTAAGGGAGCACACAATTACGAATTTACTCGTTGGTGTTGACCCCCGGGGTCGAAACACCGATAGTTGGCGCGCTAGGTAGGGGTCCTGCATGTTACCAATGATTTCCCGCCATCTTTTCCGGATGGGCGACTCTGTTTCACCACTTTCACGTGCTACGGTGATATGGTTCGGGAGCCTAGAGTTCATGTTCCTCGATCAGTTCATGTTCCTCGGTCAGGGCTATGACATGACCCTATTCTCGATCAGTGACCCAAGCAGAGGTCGCAGTGTGCCCCCACGCTCAGGAGGGGCCACTCATCGGTCTCGCCACCATGCTGCCGCAACCAGAAGGAGGCGCAATCGACACCGTCATCACCATCAACCTGAGTTGAGGGTGGTGCCCGCCGCATTCCCCTCGCTCCTGACCGATGATGAGGAGCCCCTTGTTGGGGATTATCTGACCTGAGTTCAGGAGCAGAGGACGGACCAGCAGGGCTCCATGACAACCCCGACTTCACATGAGCTATTCGAGCGTCGTTGACGGTTCCCGTTTGGTCTCGACAACACCGCAAGAACGTTCTCGACCACGACCCACTCCAACATGAGTACGATAGAGGACCACCCAGGTGCCCTCCTTCGTGCAATGATGGACGTGGGGGTGGTCATGTTGGCCTCTGTGGACTTGGGCTTTGCGAGAGCGCCCGGCCCCCGGCAGTACACTATCGGCACACTCCGACAGCAGCTGCAGGAGGAGGCACGGGGATAATTCCCCGTCTTCTACTGCGGCGACCTTGACTCTGGCTCTGACCATTGGGACCCTACCCGTGAGTGTCTCCACATCGACGGTGATGATGCATCCAATCAGGACACCGTCGATCCGATGGCTGATGCGGCTGCCGCTGCAGCGGGAGGGGCTCTCCCCAGAACAGAGGATCGACGACCAGTCGCACCCCAAGAGGCGTGCCCCCGCCTCGATGAGCAGGACGCACAGCTGGCACAAATTCAAGAGTTACAGGCTAAGCTCACCGATGACCAGGAACGACTGCGCCAGCTCAAGCAAACCCCCGAGCAGGAGCGACCACCACACGGTGGTAGAGCCCGAGCCAGGGCTCGAGAGGTCAACCGACAGATCAATGAGGGTGGGGCACCCGAACATCCCATCAACCGTTACACTCGAGCAAGCCAGAACATTGTCACGGCAGCTATGCTTCTTTGCAATATGCCCACGCCATCCAACTCGCAAGCTCAACAGGTACAACACAAGACCGAGGGTCTCCTCCAAGTTGTTGCTGTTCAACAAGTCGAGAGCTCAGCCTCGAGGCGTCGAGGGGCAGCTTCCGAACTGCAGGACGAGCCCTCTCGACCTGAAAGGGAGGGTTCGGTCGATCAAGAGGCGGCCCCCCGAGCAAAGAAGACACCAGCCCAAGATCGTATCATTGACAACCAAGCCCGCATGATGCGCGCCTCGATATCATCGAGAACTGCAAGCGCAAACACGGGGATGCCGAGGATCGAGGGTGCAGCGCCCATCGTGGGGGGCGTTACGACAGCGATGAAGACCGATGGGCCCTAGAGCCACTAGGTCCCCGAGTCTTCAGCAGGACAATCTGCAACGCCCAGCTGCCCAACAAGTTTAGACCCCCCACAAGCATCGTCAAGTACAACGGTGAAACCAAACCCGAGCTCTAGCTAGCCGATTTTCGACTGGCTTGTCAGGCGGGCGGGGCACGTGACGATCGCGTGATCATACGTCACCTTCCCTTGTTCCTATCTGACACCATGTGTAGGTGGCTCAAGGAGCTTCCCCCTGACTAGATTCGTGACTGGGTCGATCTGGTCCGGATCTTTGAGGGGAACATCAAGGGTACCTACGTGCATCTTGGAAACTCCTGGGAACTACGCAACTACAAGTAGAAACTAGAGGAGTCTCTTCGTGACTTCGCTCGATGTTTCTCCGAGCTCCAAACCGAACTCCCCTACATCTCTGATCTCGATGTCATTCTAGCATTTGTTGCGGGTACGACCTACATGGACCTAGTCCACGAGTTGGGTCGTAACCGCCCCAACACCGTCGACAAGCTCATGGATGTGGTCGCCAATTATGCGGCTGGCGAGGAGGCGGTTGAAGCCTTCTTCGGCGATGAGAAAGACAAGGGAAAGGTTCTGGTAGTCGACGCCGGGGGCTCGAGCAAAGGTTCAAAGAAGAACAACAATAGGAAGAAGAAGAATCAGCAAGGCAAGCGTGAGGATGCAGACGACGATCTCGTCGCAGCAGCCGAGCGCAAAAAACCTCGGGGTGCCCTTGAGGGGGCCATCTTTGACAAGATGCTCGAGGAGCCCTACCCTTATCACAAGGATGGGGCGAAACACAAGCTCAAGGACAGCCGCATGCTTCGAAAGCACTTCGAGCAACTGAGCATCAAGAAGGGTGACGATAAGAAAGACCAGGGTGGCAATGAGGGAGACAATGGGGAAGACAAAAAATTCCCCAAAGTCTACGACTGCTACATGATCTATGGAGGCCCCTCGACCTAGCTCACGCCTTGACAGCACAAGAGGGAGAGTCGAGAGGTCTTCTCTGTCTGAGTCACAACACCCCATTACCTCGACTGGTCTGATGCACCCATCACGTTCGACCGCAATGACCATCAGGATCGTGTCCCCAACCCCGGGGCCTATCCGCTCGTCGTCGACCCGATCATCGTCAACACCCACCTCTTGAAGGTCCTCATGGACGGCGGCAGCAGCCTAAACATCATCTACCTCAAGACCCTCGACCTCCTGGGGGTCAAGAGGTGCCAACTCCAACCCAGCACTGGGGGCTTCCATGGCGTCGTACCAGGGAAGAAGGCTCTTCCCGTCGGCCGCATCGACCTTCCCGTCTGCTTTGGCACCCCCACCAACTTCAGGAAAGAGACCCTCACCTTCGAGGTGGTCGGGTTTTGTGGAACTTATCATGCCATCATTGGCCGACCGGGCTACGCGCAATTCATGGCGATCCCAAACTACACCTACCTCAAGCTCAAGATGCCAGGGCCCAGAGGCGTCATCACCATCGGCTCCTCCTACGAGCACGCGTACGACTATGTCATCGAATGCGTCGAGTACGGAGAGGCCGTTGAGCAAAACGCGATGATAGCCTCGACCCTCGAGCGCCTCGCCAACGAGGTGCCTGACCCCAAGTGTCACGTCTGCAGCTTTGAGCCAGCGCAAGACACCAAGAAACTCCCCCTGGACCTGAGCTGCTCTGGCAAGAAGGTGCAGACGATCAGTGCCGACCTCGAGAGAAAATAGGAAGCAGTGCTCGTCTACTTTCTCCACGTGAACACCGATATATTTTTGTGGAGTCCTTCAGATATGCCGGGCATACCGAGGGAAGTCGCTGAGCACGCCTTAGAAATCTGAGCCGGGTCCAGACCGGTGAAGCAACGCTTGCGCCGCTTCGACGAGGAGAAGCGCAGGATCATCGGCGAGGAAGTACACCAGCTTTTGGCTGCTAGATTCATCAAGGAGGTTCATCACCCCGAATGGTTAGCTATTCCCATGTTACTTAAGAAAAAGAATGGAAAAATGCAGATATGTGTTGATTATACTAGCTTAAACAAAGCATGTCCCAAAGTTCCATTTCCTTTACCACGCATTGATCAAATTGTTGACTCTACCGCGGGATGTGAAGCCCTTTCATTCCTTGATGCTTATTCTGGCTACCACCAAATCAAGATGAAAGAGTCTGACCAGCTCACGACTTCCTTCATCACACCTTTCGGCATGTATTGCTACGTCACCATGCCCTTCGGCCTTCGAAATGCTAGGGTGACATATCAGCGATGCATGCTCCATGTCTTCGGCGGACACATAGGCAACAAGGTCGAGGCCTATGTCGATGACATTGTGGTCAAATCAAAAAAAGAAGACAACCTCATCCATGACCTCAAAATCACATTCAGGTGCCTTCAAGCCAAGAATATCAAACTTAACCCCGAGAAATGTGTCTTTGGAGTGCCTCAGGGCATGCTCCTCGGATACATCATCTCCTAGCGCGGGATCGAGGCCAACCCCAAGAAGGTTGCAGCCATCACATGAATGGGGCCGATTCGAGATCTCAAGGGTGTACAGAGGGTCACGGGCTGCCTCGCGGCTCTCAGCCGTTTCATCTCATATTTGGGGGAAAAGGCCCTGCCCCTGTACCACCTCTTAAAAAAACCCGAACGCTTCGCATGGACCGCGGAGGCCGAGGAGGCCCTCGACAAGCTCAAGAGCATGCTAACCTCCTCCCTGATCCTCATCCCTCCTCGACCGGCGACGTCGACTGAACCCCCCGAGCCTCTCCTCTATATCACCGCGACCACTCAGGTGGTCAGCACGGCCATGGTAGTCGAGAGGCAAGAGGAAGGGCACGCCCTGCCCGCTCAGCGGCCGGTTTACTTCGTCAGTGAAGTGCTTTCAGAAACAAAGACCCACTACCCGTAGGTGCAAAAGCTGCTCTACGCCATTGTCCTTACGCGTCGCAAGCTCCAGCATTACTTTCTCAGCCACTCGGTTACCGTACTGTCTTCTTTCCTCTTGGGGGAAATCATCCAAAACTGGGAGGCTGCTGGAAGGATTGCTAAGTGGTCGGTCGAGCTCATGGGCAAGACCATGACCTACGCACCACGGAAGGCCATCAAATCTCAGGTACTGGCAGATTTCATCACTGAGTGGACTGACACCCAGTTGTCGCCAGTTCAAATCCAAGCCGAGCTGTGGACAATGTACTTCAACGGGTCACTCTGAGGACAGGAGTAGGTGTAGGCTTGCTCTTCATCTCACCCCTCAGAGTTCACATGCACTACGTCATTCGCAAACACTTTGCTATTTCTAATAACGTTGCCGAGTACGAGGCTCTTGTCAATGGGTTGCGTATTGCCCTCGAACTCGGGGTTCGATGCCTTGATGTTCGAGGTGACTCGCAACTCATCGTCGACCAAGTGATGAAAGCCTTGTGCTGCCATGATGCCAAGATGGAAGCCTACTGCAATGAAGTGTGCAAACTGGAAGACAAGTTCCATGGCCTTGAGCTCAATCATATTGCTCGACGCTACAACGAAGCTGCGGACGAGCTCACAAAGATTGCATCAACTCAAGGTACTGTCCCTCTGGATGTATTCTCAAGAGGCCTCTTCGAGCCCTCCGTCGACTTGGGCTCGGGGGCTGGCACCACACCCTTGAAACTTGACCTCGTGGCCTCGACTGAGGTCCCCTCGATCGGGGCCGAAGTCATGGAGATTGAGGGGACACCTCCTCCGTCGAGCCCACATCTGGATTGGCGAGTCCCTTTCCTCGACTGCCTCATTCGAGGGGAGCTCCCGGAAGACCGGACCAAGGCTCGCCAGATCGTGCGACGGGCCAAGTCCTACGTCATCTACGATGATGGCAAGGAACTCTACAGGCAAAGCCCATCAGGTATCCTTTAGCGCTGCATCACTATCGAAGAAGGCAGGAGGCTCCTCAAGGACATACACTCGGGGGCTTGCGGCCACCACGCAGCGCCGAGGACCCTCGTCAGCAACACCTTCCAACAGGATTTCTACTGGCCAACCGCCATTTTTGACGCCATCAACATTGTCCGCTCGTGCAAGAGGTGTCAATTCTATGCCAAGCGGACGCACCTCCCAGCTCACGCCCTACAGATAATCCCCATCACCTGGCTGTTCGTGGTCTGGGGGCTCGATATCATGGGGCCTCTCAAGAGGACAACCAAGGGGTACATGCACCTACTCATTGTGTTGACAAGTTTACCAAGTGGATCGAGGCCTGGCCTATCAGCAACATCCGCTCCGAGCGGGCGGTCGAGTTCTTCACCGACATCATCCTTCGCTTCGGGGTCCCGAACATCATCATCACTGACAATGGCACATAGTTCACTGGCAAGAAGTTCTTGGATTTCTACGATCGCCATCACATCCGTGTGAACTGGTCCGCGGTTGCTCATCCTCGAACTAACGGCCAGGTCGAGCGCGCCAATGGCATGATTTTGTAGGGCCTCAAGCTGAGAATCTTCAACCACCTTAACAAGCATGGAAAGAAATGGGCCACAGAGTTGCCTTTGGTCTTGTGGAGCTTAAGGACAACACCTAGTCATGCCACGGGGTTCACACCATTCTTCTTGGTCTATGGGTCCGAGGCCATCCTCCCCATTGATCTCGAGTATGGTTCCCCTCGACTAAAGGCCTACAACAAGCAAACCAATGAAGAAGCCCTCGCAAACACCATCGACCAACTCGAGGAGGCTCGGGACATGACGCTGATTCACTCCGTGAGGTATCAGCAGAAACTTTGATGCTACCATGACAAGCACGTGCGCTCGAGGGACTTCCAAGTTGGAGACCTCGTCCTACATCGACGACAGAGCAACAAGGGGCGTCACAAGCTGACTCCACCATGGGAAGGCCCATACACCATAGCTGAGGTGCTGAAGCCCAGAACGTACAAGCTAGCGAACCACAAGGGCAAAACCTTCACCAACACATGGAACATCAAACAACTACGTCGTTTCTACCCCTAGGGCGCCGATGCCCTTGTACATTCTCGCATGTTTCGTACATTTTCGCATGACGAATATAAGAAGTACTTTTGATTATAAGTTCAAACTCATTATTGTACATGCAAGAGGTAGCATCGACCCTGTCTCACCAGAGTCAAGCCTCCCTCGGGGGCTAACGGGGGGCAACCCACTAAGTTCCTAAAAACACGAATGATTTTTCAAAATTCGAGCATCTCCTTTTGCTTTGCAACTAAGTAGAAAATGCCTCAAACTCCCTAAGGGTCGAGGGCTGTCGAGCCTGGGGCTCTCCTACGCCTCAGGGCTATGGTACCCCCACTCGCTTCCCCTCCCTCAAGGGATACAAGCATGCATCAAACACTTAGTCGAAAAGCAAAAGTCAGGTGATCGAAACTCGAGCGTCTCTTCTTTCCTATGCCTCGATACGCTTCGTGACTAAGTAGAAAACGTCTCGAATTCCCTAAGGGATGAGGGCTGTCGAGCCAGGAGCTCTTCTATGCCTTAGGGCTATGGTACCTCCACTCGCTCCCCCCTCGAGGGATACGAGCATGCATCTAACACTTAGTTAAAAAAGCTAAATCTAGGTGAAAGAAAACAGAGAAAGCTCAAACTTAAAATATCCAGAAGCATTATGATAGATGCATAGATGTTTTAAAGGCCCTCGAAGCCACACTGAATATAACTTACAAAAACTAACTTGTTTACAGGGCACCTTCGCCCAGTTTTGCCCTACAGGCCTGCTCCACCGTCTCCATCACCGCCCTCCTCGACGATGAACCCTTCATCTTCGCGAGGGAGGACTTCATCCTCAAACGGCTTTGCCAGCGCTTCCCCAGGCCTTTTGGCATCTTGGATCAGCCCTCAGCATCGCTCCTCATTCTCGGCATTGGTCTTCGAGATGTCGGGGACAAAGCCTTGGGCAACTATGTCCATGTCGAAGATGAAGCCGGGGGAAACCACTGCCAGCGCTCGCTTCACACCGGTGTGAAGTGCCTCCCGCATGCGATAGCAAAGGATGGCGTCGAGGTGGTAGAGCCGGTCGATGAACACGGCCCCCAAGATATCTTCTCCAGCCTCCTCGACGGGCTCAACCTCCCAGGAGGTGCAGAGCCTGTTGATGGTGACCTGAAACCTGCCAAGAAGCACCCCCTCTGCCATGAGGCTGTCCTACAGCACCTTGGCGGCAGCCTGAGTGGAAAGCAGCTCGGTCTCAAGGCCTGAAAGAAACAAGAGTTAAACAAGTCGTATGGAAAGAAAAAGGTCAGAGCCCACCAAGGAACTTACTGGCATAGCGGGTCTTGAGTGCGCTGCGGTCCACCAGCATGGCATCACGCTCCTCTCGAACCTTGTCTCGCTCCCGCTGGGCCTCCTTGAAAGCCCAGATCACGTCTGTCTTCTCGCACCGGAGGGTCTCGAGGGCGCCACCAGCCAAGATGATGGCTTGCTCCTTCTCTCGAAGGGTAGCCTTCATCGCCTCGAGCTTGGCCTCCAGCTGTCGGCTTGACACTTCTCCTCCTTGACTAAGGCGGAGAGGGTGTCACGCGCCATGGAGACTTGAGCTAGACTGGCCTCGAGCAAGCGGATACGCTCCACAGAGCCTCGAGCCTCCTCCGCGAGTAGCTTGATGTGCTCTTGGGCGCGAGTGCCCTCGCTTTTGGCCTTCTCTGCTTCGCCCTTGGCCGCGTTGACCTCTCCTTGGCCCATCGGAGCTCCTCCTTGACTTGGGCGGCTTCGCCCTGAGCTACCTTGGTGTCCTCCTTCGCCTGGGCGGCCTCCTCCTTGGCCTGTTTCATCTCCTCCTCGACCTCAGCCACCTTGCTCTGCATAGATCGGACGGCCTCGAGATGGCAAAGCACTTCCTCCCAGCTATTATGCATTTCATGGAGGAAGTACAACTTGGAGTGGGAACGCCTTCGCATGTCCTAAAAATAGGAAATCGAGGGTTAAAGCGATCTATACGGAGAAAGACAAAAACTGTAAGTGATCTAAATAGGGACTTACCGTGAGACTTTGGTCGAGACCTCCAACGAGCTCAATGCCCAACTTGAGGATGTGTTGCAGCCACGCCTGGGACTGCTCCACGTCCTCCCAGCGCTTCACCTCTGCCAGGTCATCCATCATGATCCCAGGAGCGCTAGAGTCACCGAGCTCCCGGAGCATAACGCGCTCCTTTCCCCAATGTGGGAGGACCGTCTTGACCTTGGTTCATGCCAAGGACTTCATCTTATCCACCACGTCGCGTGAGGCACCATGGCGCTCTACCAACTCGGCTGGGGTTGGGAACTCCGACGCAATGCTGGTATCTCCTAGCCCGGGGTCGGAAGTCGACCTCCCCAACGGGCCAGGAGCCCCCAATGCGACGACTACTCCAGCATGCAGGGGGATCCTCTCCTTCCTTCTGATGTCAAAAAGCAGAAGGACTCTTGGCCAGCATCTCTTCCGGCCACTCTGCCTGCGGACCAGAAATCACTGGCTCTTCCAATGGCACCGTCGACGGTTGCGGTGGCTGGCTCGGCGCTGGCTCAGGTGCCTCCGGAGGCGGCGGAGGGGTCGAGGCCGTCGCTTCCCCCAACGATGTATCTTGTGGCGCCAGTAGGTGCACCATCGACATGTCTCCTGACGGGTTCGGTGCCGAGGTCTTCTCCTCGAGCTGCGCCCCCAGCGGGTGTGAAACTGTCGACGCTTTCAACACCGCTTCTTGCTCCATCAACCGCTCGTCGAGGGTGATCACAGACATCCATTGTTTTGGGAGTCCTGAGGTCTCCTCCCCCTCCAATGGCTTGGGTAGCTGCTGCGCCGACAGGTCCAGTAGCGTCGCGTCCCCCGGTGACGTCTGCTGCACCTGCTGATGCTGGGGCTGTCCTTGAGTCAGCTCCTCCTCTTCTTGCTGCTCCTACAACTTCTTCTCCTCCTGCTGCGCCCGTGGCAGCTCCTGCTCCCGCAGGGCCTCCTGCTCCTGCCCCCACAGGGCCTCCAGCTCGTGTAGCCCCGTTGGCCATGGCTTCCACTCTCCCGTTGAGGGGGGAGGGGCGATGGCCTCCTCACCCTCGAAGTCGATGAGGGCTACCTCTGTTCCCGGCTCATGGCCCTCAGAAGCTCCTGCCTTGAGCACGAAAATAGAGACCTCGTGTTGGCCTAGGTCAGGAGCTCCAGACGTCGTGGTTCTGCTCTCTGGCGTCGGGCCGAGCTCGAGGACCACGGATGTTGACGTCAAGGGAGCACTCCTTCCCTCTTGCGTCTTCCTGGCTCAGAGTTGCCGCCCATCACAGTCCCCAAGTCGCTTGACCCTGAAGCAAGAGCAAAACCCATCAGCCTACCATGAGCCATAGCCCCGAGGGCTAAGGACAACCACTTCACCTCCCACAGTGCCAAGGGCCTCTACATCGCACCTATGACTGAGGCCCTCATCTTCGTGGCCGTGTCCACCCTGAGCCACTTAGCCGGCACAAGGGTCACCTCCTCGATACGGCGCTTTGGCCTGGACGAAAAGCAGGTTAGCAGAGAACTTAATGAACCGCAGGATGGGGAAGCAACGAGAAGAAATTTAAATCGACAACACTTACCCAAAGGGGATAGAGACCTTTCGGGTCATCCTCAAGCCGCCAGCAGACCTCAAGGCCCCACCCAAAGCTGAGCTCTTCCTAGGGCTAGGTCTGCTAGAGGCTTCCGGTGGGGTCACCGTGCCCCCTGCTCTGACAAGGTCTCCTAGGCACGACTCTGCTCCGCTCGCGCTGATGACCAGGACCGGGTCTCCCGGGTCAAAGTGGGCAGGGTCCCACCGTGAGGACGATGGAAGAAGGACAAACCCCCCGAGTCGAGGGGTCGGTCGACCTTTTCCCTCACAAGCGCTCCGAGGCCGACGACACCGGCTAAGGGACATGCTGCTCTGGCGCATCCTCCTGCATCAGAAGACCGTCAGTACGGGAGGTACCAGACAGAAGGAGCTCGAGACATCCCGCCACCCCATCGATATCGACATCATCATCATCATCCTCGTCTCCCTCATCCTCTGAGGGAGACTCCTCCTCCGGGAGCCCGTCGTGCCTCTGCTGTGCATGGTGCTTCTCACGCTTTTCGCCCTCCTGGAGCTTCTTGTCCTTATTCTTCTTCTCCTCATCCTTGCACCTGTTTTCCTACTGGGCATCGAAACATCTTACCTAATGATTGGGAGCATCCTCCCTCAATGGGGTCCTCAATCTCTAGTAGTCAATCCCTCCCTGCACAAAGGCACTCAGTCGCAAGGACAAGAGTAAGAAAAAAAGGGACGAAACATAAACTCAAAAAGCATAGGTCTAGGCACTCACCAGGTTGAGGTACCCCTCCTCTGGCCGCATGAGGAGGCGGTTGATGTCCTCTGCCCTGAACAAGCCTGCAACCATCCCCTTCACCCGTGCGATGATCTCCGCGGTGGATATCTGCTCGCTAGACATCCGGCACCTCTCAAGCACCTCGAGCGCCACCACGGGGAGCATCTCATCCAACCACAGCGGGCTCTCCATCAAGGGGAGCACCCGTCGATTGTGGAAGGCCGAGACCACCACACCCGCCGAAAGGCCTGCCTCTTGAAGGGTCCTCATCATGGCGGCGAGGGGTCAAAGTCAACATTGAAGATCCCCTGTCACACCGTGCGGCCAGTTGAATGGCCACTCAGTGATGAGCCGCCCGGTGTACGACGGGAGGTAGCCTCCATCATTGCGGAGGTAGAACCATTGCTCGTCCCACCGGGCATGGTTGGACATCAACCCAGTGGGGATGTACTCACGCGACACCTCTGACTTGCCTATCTTCAGCGCGAAGTTGAGGCAGCCCGCTCTGACGATCCGCCTCACGCCTGGTCCCACCTAAGAGGCGAACCACTCTCCCTTGTAGAGATGGAGCCACAGCTCCCAATGTGGCACCATCCCTAAGTAGCCCTCGCAGACAGCCACGAAGATGGCGGCGTTGGAGATGGCATTGGGGGAGAAGTGTTGGAGCTCGATGCCATAGAAGTTCATCAGCCCCCACATAAACTCGCTCTGGGGCGCTCTGAACCCATGATGGTGGTACTTGAGGAAGCTCACCACGTAGCCCTCTGGTGGGTTTGGCTCCAGGTGGCTCCTCGGTGGCACAATCCAGTCCGGCTGAGTCAGATCGGTGATGGGGCAGAGAAGTCCTTCTCCCACCAGCTCGGTCAACCTCTGCCGTGTTACGGTCGACGGGTGCCAGGGTTCGGCAGGCTGGAGGATGGGGGCCATGGCAGTGGAGGCAGCATGGATCTGTTCGGTGGACGTGGCAGCGTCGGCAACAATGCGAATCTCCTCGGTGGACGGGCGATCGGAAAGGTTCCCAATCGTGACATTTTGCTCTAAGTTCCTACCCTCATACGCAGGAAAGCAGGAACTTGGGAGCACTAGTGGTGGTGAAGGCAGGATGGCAGAGGTAGGGGTGAACAGTACATCCCCAAGGCCTTGAAGGAGTCTTCCAACTCCTCCAAGGCCTTGGGGGCTACCCCCGCGGGGGACGCTCGCACGCCTCCCACAGAAAAATCCAAGCCATACCTCACTCCCGACTCCAGACCCCCTGCCCGAGTGCCAGCACTCGCACTGGGGCTCGGGGGCTACTATCGAGTACCTGGGAAAGGGGTACCCCAAACCCTCGATTAACCAGAATAATCCCTGAAATCAGCAACGCAAACCCTCCATCGACATCCTTCACTATCGCTCGAAAGTCCACAGGCTAAGGCATACTGGGCCGGCCCACGAATGGGCGTCGATAGCCCAAAGCCACTGCCTGCTCGATGGGCTACCACGCAGACCAAGACTGTACGCTCGAGGGTACGATTCGGGCGACCCCTCGAGGACGGAACTTCGCCCAAGCGAACGGGCTGGCCTCGAAGACGAGCGAATGAGCTAACCCTCAAGGATGGAACTTTGCCCGAGCGAACAAGCCCGCCCTTGAGGATGGAACTTTGATTGTGCGAATAGGCAGCCCTCGAGCACAGTATACCCCTCGGCTACCTACTCCCCGTACGGATCCAGGCGCATTCAATGCATTTTACCTGCTCCCGTATAACCGTATGGTCACAATTATAGTAACAGTTGTGAGTACGGCAGTTGAATCCTTCTTTTATCGCCCATACCCCAGAATCCCATGGATCGTACCTCACTGTTACGCCATACCGAGCACTATGCCCCATCCAGCACCCCCTCGAGATGCGTAAGTCAGCACATTCCCCACATTTCCAAGGATTCGGCCTTATCCGATGGGCCTCGACCCCCTCAACTCAACCTGAGGCCTTGACCGTCGCCCCTTGGCTCCATCACACTGACCCTCGAGTGGGACTTTAACAACTCTGGTCAACACTTCAACAACTTCTGACGCGATGGCTGCAGGACCTCCCATGCCGACGTACACCTCTACAGCGGCACCGACATGATCGGCATCAACGTCATACGTCACCGACCACATTAGCCCTAAAAACATGTATTCATGTGCCCCTCCTTCGCCTATAAAAGGAGGCGCCAGGACTTTAGCTAGAGGGATCTAGGGCATCATACGCTAAGGGTTTAGATCACAGAGCAACACCGCGAGATAGTGTGAAGTAGAGAGCTAAGCGCCCGAAACGCTCGAGCTCAAGCTCACACTTCTCACACCCGCTTGTATTCACCCCTGTACTAGCACTTCGGTGCAAGATAACATAAATTATCTCCCCCTCGCTGGACATAGGGCCTTCTTTGCCCGAACCAAGATAAATTGCCGTGTCCTTCTTGCATCACCCATCGGATTAAGGGAGCACGCTACGAATTTACTCGTTGGTGTTGACCCCCGGGGTCGAAACACCGATAGAATGCTTCCATTGAATTGATTATGTTAAAGATTTAGGACTTCCCACATCACCAAGTTCATGAGTTCCATAGGAGGCTTGCCCGTGAGCTTGTTTTTGCTTACATCCAACAACATCTGTGACCATCCCGGACTACCAAAAGTTATTGGCAGGGGTCCACTCAAGTTGTTGTTATTAATCCTTAATGATATTAGCTTAGTGTAGCTGTTGAGCTCTTGTGGTACTGATCCACTCAAATTATTTGCAGATATATCAAGGTATTCTAAATTTTTCATCTAACCAAATTCTGGTGGTATACAACCTGAAATTTTGTTATTTCATAGGTTGAGAAAGTGCAAGTTGGGAGGATTGGATAATTTTGGTGGTATGGGGCCAGTTAGGTTGTTGTTGTCTATTGTAAGTGCCCCCAGGTTTTCAAGGTTTGAAAGCTTAGGAGGCAAGCTTCCAGTTATCATGTTTCCTTGCATAGCAAAAATGGTCAAATTGATGTTTAAAGTCTAGGTTTTGCACAAAGATCCATAAAAGTTGTTTCTTTGTAGTCCTACTTTGAAAAGTGGGTATGGCTCGAACGATGATATATGTCCTATCATTTTGTTGGAATTAAGGTGAAGAATCTCGAGGCTCCTATATGTTTCAAGGCTTCTAGGTATAGGGCCAGAGAACATGTTGTTGTGGACAGTCAACCTTTGAAGATTCTTTCCTTTGCATACATTTGAGGGTAGTTCCCCTGATAGAGAGTTGTTTGCCAAGTTATTTTTTGTTAGGTATGTCAAATTAGCAAACTCTTGTGGCAAAGGACCAGACAACCTGTTGCTAAAAAGTGATAGCTCTCTTATGCTTGTGAGGTTCATGAAAGTTGCAGGGATGGAGCCTAAAATCTCATTTCGGATAAATACAAGATGTAGAGATTCACCAAAGCACTAATCTCTGCGGGGATGGATCAAATGAGTTGGTTGCTATGGGGCATAAGATAGTTCAGTGTGGTAAGGTTCCCCATGCATGGGGGAATGGGGCCGCTTAGTCAGTTAAAATGCAAAACTAGCTGGCTTAGATTGGGAAGCAAACAAATCCCACGTGGAATGGGCCCTGACATATTGTTCTTCTCAAGGGAGAGGAGATTTAGTTTGGTCAAGTTGAAAAGGCTTTGAGGTATCTGACCGCTTAAAAAGTTCATGCCTAGGTTCAAAAACTCTAGATTGGCGAGGTTCCCGACCTCCTCGAGGATTGGCCGGTGAGCAGGTTATGTACGGTGATGAGATTTACAAGTGATGTTAGGTTCCCAAGTGATGTAGGGATATGGCCTGTGAGGTTGATGAAGGCGAACCCAGCTAGCTAAGGCTTGGCATGTTGCCAAACTGAGATGGTATGCTTCCATTCAGCCAGTTACCACCGAGATCGAGGTAGGAGAGCTCTTGTAGGGAGGTGATGGCTACAGGGATTTCTCCATGGAGGCTATTATAGGTTAGGTCTATGTATGTGAGGAATGGGAGTGCAGAGAAGTTTAGCTCACCAAGGTAGCCATCAAGGTCTACATTTGGTAGGGAGTTGTTGGTTACCACAAGGGGCGCACGGCGGCCACGGTGCACGGCGGTGCACACCACGCCCGTCCAGTTGCTGGTGCACGGGCTTGTCCCCTGCTGCCAGGAGTCCAGCGTCGACGGCGAGTTCCACAGGGTGGCCTTCCACTGGACCAGGGCCTCTATCTGGGAGCCAAGATGCATGCCCCCATGGTGCCCTGCCACGTCTATGTGCCAGAAGAGGAGGCACGAATGGAGCAACAGGAGCATTATGAGCTCTATCATTTCCATATGTATGTTAGTGGTTTTCTTCCATCTTGAGAGAGCCCCCTTTCTTGCACTCCTTGCGGCTTCGTGCACGGTCGTCTCATTGGCACCATAGTCCCACACATGCTGAGATGACTGAGACGGACGGTGCATCACCTAGGAAACTTAGTTGCCACTCATATAAACATTAGCCACCAGTTATGTTCGGGAGTGGGCAGTTGAGGAGAAGTAAATTCTCCTATTGAGTAGGCCCATGTCACAGGTGTAGCACAAGCTGTGGACCAAACTTTTTGTGCATCTAGTATTATTCCTCTTGTCATACAAGAGAGGGAAGGGAAGCTTCAGGAGAGGCATCCCAGCACAGTACAAATCGAGATTTAGCCCCTTTGCTTTATTTGTGAGAGAGGAAAGAACAACCAGAGAGAAGAAAAAGAGAGGGAGAGAGTGAGATTAGAGAGGAAATCTTATAATAGGTCAAGAGGGATTCGTCCACAAGGTTGTGAACCTTCGGATCCACAACCTTGATGCCTCTAATCAAAGTTCCGCCATCATTTGGTGTAATACCCGGTTTTAAGAACAAAACCAGATGCACACCATTTGTGTGCCTCTGAAGACAAATCTCACAAATAGCTACAATTAAAGGATAGTATCAGTAAACAATGCTTAAACTTATATAACGACATAGTAAAAGAGAGTTATACCCTTAAGTAGCCATGAATGGAAAGACACTCCGATCTTCAGGTGTAGACTCCACTCCACTGGATCCAACTGACTGGTTGATCACAAGCCTAGAACTCCTCCTGGGGTGTGGGGGAATAGCAAGAGTGAGTCCATGTCGAACTCCGCAAGTATAGCAACAAGGCAATATACCCATAAAATCATGATCAATGTAACATAAATAATATAAAGCATAAAACGATAAATAATGAACATATTAGCAATCAAAAGTCATCATCTTTAATGTAAAGATTCCAAGGCCGCCTTGTCCATAGGCACGGACGATATATCGTTTTAACTCTGCACAGAGGTGTACACTTTCACTACGGGCCGTGATCCAAATGCATGGGTAAGCTACTCCCATACACCGAAAACCACTATGAAGCCCCCCAAAAGTGTTCCTAACAAGTTGGGCCGCGGAAAAGTCAGATGTAGGAACCCCTTTCCAATATGGCACACATCCTTCCGGGCTATACACATAAGGTCAGGCTGTCCTATGCCCAACTCGCAAACCTCAGACCGGCTAGAAAAGGTCCTCTGAGAAACTAAAGCCAGAGCAATATAGCGCCCATAGCTATACGATAAATCCTGGAGGTTCTATTACAGATAAATCCTCAAGTTGCTAAAAAGTCATTTTATCGTTTATTACTTACATTAATCAAGTGACAAGATCATGATTACAGAAATAAAACCCAAGCTATACTTGCCTTAAATACTTGCTCAACTCTCACACCATCAGCCTTTTGTCATCATCCTCTGATCTTGAGAGCTCACAAGCAGTTCTCGTTCTACTCGTATAGCAAGCATCATACATTGGCAAACATGCAAACAACAAACCGAGACTTTTCAGAGAGAAGCAGATACGTACGCTGATAGCTAATAATTAAAGAAAAGACCATATGGTAGATAGAACAGATTATACAGAAAATGTGTAGGATAGTTGTGCCATTCGTGCACGTACCGTGTATGGAACCTCAGGCATAATGCATGGCACTTGAGTCAGTAGCATGCA
>CM041630.1:17581746-17593137 GCA_023333625.1 Bothriochloa decipiens
TGGAGGAAGCCCGGCCTATTAGTGTCTCCTCTCCAGCTTGTACCTACGGGATAAAGTCTCCCTAATCCGGAGCTTGTTTCTAAGATTCTTCGGTGATTTAACTTCTAAATACTAGTAAGTTCTTGTTATTACTATTCTATGGTTTGCGAGTTTACTTTATTCTCTTTGCATTGAGGGTGGGGTAATCATCTGTAGCATAAGCATGGTGCTTGGGCTAGGATACTTGTAGATATCCCCTGTCTAACCGGATCGGTTGGTACTAGCATGGGAAGTGATAGTCCCATTGTTACCTTTGGAGCCTCCTCTCGTTAGAAAGACTGGTAGGATTAAAAGCCTGAGGTTAAGCATCCTCTGTGGTATCTCTTTTTCTTTGGTATGTCCCTAATAGAACAGTCATCGCATCGCTTGCCACAGGTTAGAACCAGGGTGCCATACATAGTCTTCTCTATATCGCTTATAACACATTACCTTGATTGCAGCTTAAGGGTTCAGTATAGACTTAGTTAGTCCCACACGCTTTCTCCTTGCAGATAAGCAAATAAGATACTCTGGAATTATCTCCTGGATGAAGTGCTCACCGATATCCGTGTGCTTGCTTATTAATTCTCTTATCTTTTGTGTGTGTAATAAATATCAACAATAACTGCTTTTAGACTTGGCACTTTCTTCCCAAATTGTGTTTGCATGCTATAGATCATGACTTGGGTTAGTTACAACAAAATTCAAAGACTTCATTTCATTAATATCATATGTAGAGGGCAAGGACTTATAGTCACCACACCCGAACTAGATTGATTTCCATCATTCCGAGGTGAAAGGAATTTGAAAGATACAAACCCTTCTGGGCCTCCAAATGTGCCTTTAGGGAAGGATGCTTGTATGGACAGTAGGTCAGTCTCAGCAGCTCGGAAGTACCAATCATGGAACATTTTCATTCCACGCGGCATACGCTGCATGTATCAGGTTGGTAGGAATGGCTTGCCCATTTCATATTATGCAGGGCACTTCTTTGGCCACTTGATCTCCTCAATATTTGGATACCACTTTAACGGCTGGTGGAGTCTGCTAGTGTTGGGCAGCTCAGAGGCATGTGCATATACTTCTATCACTTGGTTCTCAGGCTTGTCCTTGTCACTATCATGCCACTTGTCAAGCAACGAGACGTCTCTCATCCCAATATAAACTGGCCTTGTATGATGGAAGGGAAAATTCTTTGTGACTTCCCATTCCATCATCTTCTTTTTCATTCCCTGGATCGGTAGGAGGTGCGGGACAGGGTTGTGGCATCTCACCATGCCCTTGCTTGGTATGACTAGCTGGAGAACATTGTAGCATCTCATCATGCCCTTGCACGGTATGATGAGCTGGAAAGCATTGTGCCACCTCATCATTCCCTTCCTCAGTCTGACGAGGTGGAGAAGTATGTGCCTTATCAATCCTGTGGTTGCTAGGAGTCGGGGAAGAATGTGTCATCTCAAGCCCGTGGTCATCATCATTCGGAGAGTATACCTCCCCATCCTCAATAGCTCCCTCCAGATGTACATGACTCATAGCTGGCAAAGAAACATTCAACACAATGTCCTTTTTGTGCTAGAGGATGAACTACTTCATGACATCTCCAAGATGACGGAGCCCCTCGGGAGTTGGGTATTCTATCTCCCACGTCATGAACTCGGGCTTCATGGTATGCACCTCGACCCTAGTGTAGTCTTGCGAGAATGGGTTACCATGCCAATTGCCACTCGGAGGATGTGCCACACTTGTTGCCACCACAATCAACCTGTTTTGCCAGCCCATGAGAAACACCACCACCAGGGAGCAATTAGTTGGCACCCGTATTAGATCAATGGCAGTTGTGTCTGAAGTGGAACCTTGGCTGCCGGGAACATCCGGAGGGCTACCCACTACAGCCAGTTCTCCAGGTGGCTCCATTAGAGTCCTCGGCTCCATAGACAGACCTTTCTCCAAAAGCACCTTCGCAACTATAGCCATCACTTTGACCCCAAGATTAGCCTCTTGGTCTCTGCCATGTTTCATGTACATTTGCATGTCATCTTGGAATCCATTCTTCCAGGTCTTTCATTTCCCTAGCCCCCTGGTGTGGCTTGTGTGCTCAGGGTTTCCCAAGCCAATGCTCAGCTCTTCCCTCTCCCTGGAAGGAGTGAATATGCACTTCTTCATGTCTTCAGTTAGTTGAAATATCCTTGACACTACCGCTTCATTTTCTGGCTTATTAAAAACAAGGTCAGATTTACTATCACTCCTCGCATATATCCACTGCTTCAAACGTGTCCTCAAATTCTTCACTTTCTTTTTTTGGGATCCTGGGAAGCTTCAGCTGCTTCATCCAACTTCCTAAATAGGTCTTTCTTGCCCTAGTAGCCTGTAGGGCCTAGTTTAGGGTGGTGTTTGTTCTTCTTCACCTGCTCGCTATTACAGGCACTGAGGGCCAATGCTTCTACTAAAGTCTTCTCAGCCATGAGCTGGTCCCATTGATTCTGAGTTAGGTTGCCATACTTTTGGAAGGGAGTTTTACCCAGCTAGATAAACTTTGTGTTCAGGTCCAACATCCAACGTCGGAAGCAATTGCCCATAATCTTGTAAGCATTTTCTTTTACCAGTTCCTCCTTCACCTCTGGAAACCTAAAAGTCTTCATCAGCCATTCATCCCATATCTCTTTCTTATTGTCCTCATGGACATCATTCTAGTTTTTTATTTCTAGGTTCAATAGATCTTGTACTTTTATCCCGATGCAATTACAAAATTTGGCTATGTATGCTTCTGGCTTAAGGATCTCCCCATCTGGCCTGACTTTAGTTATCACAAATCATACCCCCATGGCCAGATATTGGTTCTCCTTTCTGTCCCCTTGTTTCCTCTTTGCTTTGGTAGTTGAGGCCGTGTTTGAGCCTTGAGGTTGTGGAGAAAAGGTGTCAATGTCTGTCTCTGTGGCACATCCCTCTGCCCTCCTTTCCCCTGCTTCATCTTGTCTGGCATAACGTGTTGGACACCGATGTCATCTTTTCGAGGTTCTAGGAGGGACCTGCATATGCGACAGGTCAAAGCATTACTAGAGGTAACACAACCAATGCGCTTGCACAATTCAGAAGCTACTAAGGCTTCATTTGTACCTTGTCATTCGGGTCAAAATCCTTATCCAACTCTTCCTTTGTTGGCCTCCGTCTTGGTTCTTGTGGGTGAGGATCCTCGGGACTTTCATATCCCGAGGAAGAGCTCTCTTCTTCATCCTCTTCTTCTTCGCCTTATCTTCCATCCGCTCCCCTATTTTCCTCCTGAGTAAGCAACACTGCTACATCTTCATTTATCTCATCATCGAAGTGCTCCTGAGTAAGCGGCACCTCTAGCTCTTGCTCCTCATGGGTTGCTGGATCATGATTTCTAGGGCCTCGTGGAGCACTATCTCCTGTCTCTGACATTTCATGCTTTGTTCTTATATAGATGAAAGAAATAAAGTGTGCTTCGGATACGCGAGAAAGTATAGGAAATCAATTTGTTATTAAAGATGAAAGAAAAAAAGGTGTGTCTCAGTAAGATGTGACTCATCGAGAAAGTATAGGAATCATAACAGAGTAGAGAGGAGAAGGCGATGTAGGGGCGGCTAGTAACGATGCCAGGTTCCTCACAAGTTCATCATCATCAGCTCACAGTCCATATAATGTATGGACTTGGACAATTTTATCATCGGTAGTAGTAGTGGTAGAGAGAAGATAGTACAGTAGTAGTAGCAGTGCTATTTTTGATCTAGATATCTCAAATGTAAGGAGGCATGCATCAATTTAAAATAATGATGTGTTCAATTCACAATAATTGTTGGCAAATAGCAGTGGGTGACAGTGTGAATGATAGAAAGAACAAAGTTTTGTCATAGAGCAGTGCTGCATATATACAGATAAAGAGTAACATATATATAAACTAGTAGTAGTATAATTCAGTTTGAGACATACTAATAGTAGATCATCATTGATTTAAGGCATGTGCTCAGTATAAAAAACTATCATCATTTGCCTAAGGGATGAGCTCAGTTTTAAAAAACATCATCATTGGCATAAGGCATGTGCTTAGTACAAAAAAAACCCTCATCATTGGCCAAAGGGATGAGCTCAGATTTACAAAAACATCATCATTGGCATAAGGCATGTGCTCAGTATAAAAAACACTCATCATTGACAGAAGGAATGAGCTCAGTTTTAAAAACCCTCATCATTGGCAAAAGGCATGAGCTCAGTTATTTTTTAAAAAAAATCATCATTGGCATAAGGCATCAGCATTAACCCGAGCTCCCAGTTCAGATGCAGTAAACACAAGAAGTTCACGAGCAGCCATGAAAATGAAACTAATTCAAATGTAGCATCAATAATCAATCATATTTTCAGGTGCCTCAGGTTTAGATTAGCATAAAAATAAAGCATCATTACACAGGCCTATTGCCTCAGGTTCAGAGTAGCATAAAAAAACATCATTGCACATGCCATGAGCCTCAGGTTTAGAGTAGCATAAAAAAGACATCATTGCACAAGCCTTATGTCTCAGGTTTAGAGTAGCATAAAAAAGCATCACAGGGGCATAAAGCATCACAGGTTTATAGAGCGTCTCAAGGAGCATAGAACATCACAGGTTTAGAGCTTCATTCATTTCTACAAGCACAAGACTGGGAAAGGTGGAAAAGGGCTGGGCTTACCAGCTGAAGCACTACCAGAGAGATATACCGGCTGTGGTGGTGGTCGCCGGCAAAAATAGCATGCAATCAGGCCGGCAGCCAGAGCACTTGGCCGTAATGCACTACCAGTGATGGCCCTGGCCAGAGAGGAGGCCAGACCACGCCGGCAGCCAGAGTACACCGCAGGAATGCACCACTAGTGGACGCCGGGGAGCACCGGTGAGGGTACTGGGGACGTGAAGGAGGAGTGAGGAAGGGGGAGGAGGAGGAGGCAGTGGCGACGGGCTCCGTGAGAAGGAGCCGGATTTGTTAGAGTTGAGGGAAGAGCACCCGGGCACAGCACGGGCACGGAGGAGGGGAGTGAGATGGGAATGCAGACAAGGAGCGAGGGAGGAAGCAGAGGAGGCCGCGACGTAGGGGCTCTGTGATGCGCCTGTCGTGTCGGAGAGCCAGATTGGTAGGGGTGAGGGAGGAGTAGGCGGCAGAGGTGGGTTATGGGTGAGTGGGGGACGCGGTGGCGGGCTAAGCGGGTGTGGTGGTCGGGGACACGCAGGAGGAGCAAGGTAGGAGGCAGAGGAGGCCACAACAGAGGGCTCCGCAAGGAACAGGAGCCGACGGCAGTGGAGGGCAGCGTCGTTGAGGCCGCGGCGTAGGGCTTCGCGAGGGAGCAGGCGACGTCAGTGGCGAAGGAGTCGGTGGAGGTCGGCATCGGTGGTGGAGGACGCCGCGGCGGAGGGCTCCGCGAGGAGTAGGCGGCGGTGGCAGGTTTTCCACGCTAAGGTTCACGGAGGAGGAGGCGGCCGATGGAGGCGGATTTTAGCAGGGTGAGGGGTGAGTAGGGGACATGGTGGGTGGAGGGGTGAGCGTGAAGGAGGAGAAGGCAGCGGCGGAGGGCGGTGGAGGGAGCAGTCGGCTGTGGCGGCGGTGAAATTTGGCAACCTGATGGCATCGAAGAGGAGAAATCGTGCCTAGGACAGCGAAATTTTTGCTTCCCCGCGCGCCCGATATATATACCTGGGGCCGATTTGTAGGGGTGGCTGGTGAATGAGCTGCCCCTACAAATAATTTTTAGATTTTTTATATTTAGAAAATAAAAACTATATTTTGTTAAATATTTTTAAGGCAGTAGATGATGTCAAAAGAAAATAATTTTAAAACAACATTTGTGTAAAAGATCATGATGTAACAAACTGCTTATGGCCATCATGTCATTTGAGTTTTCTTTGAAGGCCAAATTTTTTAATTTCAAATATTTGATCCATAAAAAATTATTTTAAAACCCTAAATGGTGTCAAATGAAAAAGTCATGAATATTGAGTTTGTTAAACTCATGAAGATGTACATGGGTTATTATGGTCAACTTTTCATTTGAAAAGTTTGAACAATTCATATTTTAAATTTTTAAAAAAAATGAACTAAAATCTAGTATTTGAAACCCTAAATGTTGTCAAATGGAAATTTCATGAATACTGGGTTTGTTAAACTCATCAAGATGTACTTAGGTTATTTGGGTCAACTTTTCGTTTGAAAAATTTTAACAATTCAAATTTTGAACTTTGTCAGAATTTCAACTAAAATCCAGTTTTTGAAACCATAAATTGTGTCAAATGGAAAAGAAATGAATACCATGTTTGATCATCTCATAGACCCATATACCAAATATAGACCCCTCCACCCACAGGCGCCTCGCGAAGCCCTACGCGCCCTCCTCCGCCACCGACGCCGCCCTCCTCCGCCTCCTGCGTGCCCGTGTTGCGCCCTCCGCCTCCTCCGTGCCCATCCTACACCCTAGTGCTTGTGCAGGTAAGCCCAACCCCTTCTCCTTCTTTCCCAGTCTTGATGTCATGCTTGAATTGCTCTATGTTCAGCTCGATGTGATGGTTGAAATGCTGTATGTTATGCTTGAATTGCTCTATGCTCTAGATGGACAGAGGCGATGACCTTCCTGTGCCAGACTAGCTGAACTTTAATGTTCATAACTTGGGCTTCCAACTAGCTTTGAACATGCAACGATTCCCATCATATCCAAGCATATAAGAAACATGTTTTACAGACCAATCTCTCTCTATGTTGTTCTAATACATGTAAATGTTTAATGTAGACAATTAATGATATTCCATGGTTGAAAGACACACTTGTAAATTTTGGGGTTGATGACGTGCGAGTTCAAACATATCCAAGTGAGAATGATTACACTGAATGTCAAATTCATTTCACTATTCTTGCTAGGATGGGTAGCATAGCAGGTCAGATTGTACTAATCTCTAGGACGGGCAAAGCTAAGCCTTACTTATATGTTGCCCAAAAATATGTCGTGCAAGCATGTCTGGATGCACTTGTTCTTGTTGGGTACACTATTCCTTCATTCTCTTCTACGAGGATTTAGCTTTTGAGGCAGGCCTCTATGACAGAGTTGCTCTATTTTGTGCATGACTTGCAGAGTAGAACATGGATGATGTGGTCAGTCTCTATACTTATTTCCCAATTCATCGTTCTGTCTATATATATACATGTACGGTTCTAATAACCACTTTTTCTCAACACTTTTAGGTGGAGTTGACAGAAAACACATATGTAGGCTGTAGCTTTGAAGCCCTTTTACGCCAAGCCTTTCGAGAACTGGGTGGTTATGAATGGAGTTATGATGAGGCTATTCTCACTACAGAAGGATGGCAGGATAAAATTCGAGTGAGAAGGCCAGATTCTGAAACAGAGCTGATTGTTGTCAGTAGGCCTTGTGAACAAATTTGTGAAGTAACAGAGAGTGTGTTGGTAAATACATTGGGGTACATCTGTGACATTAGAGGCTACAAAATCAATGACACTCATTTCTCTGACTGGATGATAAAATGGTCTCAATATCTTCGCCAAAGTGGCATCCTTCCCTAAATTAGTTTGGTTTGTAATAATGGATTGTATAATGATGGATTGGACCTAAATTAATGTGGTTTATAATGAATTGTAAAATATCAGATTGGACTTGTTGATGCTCTTGTGCTTCTTTCCTATATGTTGTTCTCAAATTTTAATTATGAATTATGTTGTGCTCCGAATCTGTAGGGGTAGTTCAATCTAGCGCTCATTACAAAAATGTAGTCTCATGCACATACATAAATGTAGTTCACACACATACATAAATAAAGTCTCACACACATACATAAATGTAGTCTCACACAGAACTAAATAGTCTCACACACATACATAAATTAGCTCATTTTTCCGCTGTCACAACTCTTGCCTTGCCATTTTTCCGTTGCCACGGTAGTATGTCTTTGGGTATGTTCTTTTCCACAACACTGATTTTTGTACTAAAGTCAATGAATAGCGTCATCTCTTTGTAGTCATTGTGAGCTTTAGCGTCGTCGACTCCATCAACTCCGATAATGTGTTGTTTCCCGGGGACAACCACATGCTTAGTCTTCTTTTTGGGTGGCAGATTACTTTGCGGGTTGGGCATACAGAGAACTTGTGCGACACATTCCATGAGCACCCAAGGTCATCTTGGTAGCCTAGATTATGAAGGTCTGCGATTCTCAATCCGATCTCATTGATATGATGTTGCTTGATCCAGCGGCATTGAAACAGGGGGCACCTTTATATCCCTTCCATAGTCAAGCTCCCATATATCTTCAATTATGCCAAAGAATGGGACCTTTCGCCTCACTCCATCGGCAGCCTCTGTTCTAACACTGCTGTTTTGGTTCACACTTTTACTATCCTTGGTGCGGGTACAGAATGTGTACCCATTGATGTCATAAGCATCCCAAGATGTCACTTGTCTCGATGGCCCCCTCGTGAACCTACTGATTGTAATAGAATCTAAGGTTTTGCCAGGCGATATGTTTTGGTCCTCCAACCATGAAGTTAGGCGTTGCTTGAATTGTTTCATGACCCAATCATCTGAACGACCTTTCCTCTCCTCCATAATGATAGTCATGTGTTCGTCAATGTATCTTTGCATCAGTTTTGTGCTCCACAAGACACAGTAATGTGCACGACTGACTTCTCCGTATTCACTGTCAATGAATGTTTTTTACCAGCGATGCCCTTCCCACTCAGCCTACCCTTGTGACAAGAATCGGGTATGTCAATCCCTCTGGGTACTTTCAGGTACTCTTGATAGCACTCGATGACTTCTTCAGTAGTGTAACCCTCTATCATGGAGCCCTCTGGGTATGCTCGATTATGCACGTATCGGCTTAGGACCGACATGTACCACTCGTAGGACCACATTTCATGCAAGTATGAAGGGCCCAACGCCTCTATCTAATGAACAATGTGAATCATTTCCATTATATCAAAAAAAAGTAGGAGGTAAACACATCTCTAGTTTGTTCTGGGTCGCAACCACAAAATCATGTAGGTCCCTTAGCTCGTCCCTATGAAACATCTTCTGTGAGATCTTAGAAAAGAAGTAGCACATCTGGGTCATGGCCATCTTCAGGAACTCTGGCTTTATAGCTCTGATTGCAATTGGTAGATACACTATCAGCATCATTTGACAATCATGAGCCTTACAGTAGTGAAATGACAGGTCCTTCATCGACAATAGCTTCTTTGGGTTCGCAAAAAACCCAGTTGGCACTCTGAGCTCCCTCACGGATGTTAGTATACCTCTCCTCTCCTCTAGGACTAGGTTGTAGCAAGCTGGGGGCAGAGTGTATTTTCCATTCTCATGACATACCAGGTGAAGTTCTGGCATCACTTTGAGCTGCACCATATCATTCCGTGCTTTTAGACCATCCTTTGACTTGGGTGTGTCCATCAAGGTAGCATTGAGACTCTCAAAGGCATTCTTCTGCATGTGCATAGTATTAATGGCATGGGGGACCTCTAGTTCTAGCCAATATTCTAGATACTGAAATAAGATGGATTGCTTCTAGAAAGGTACACCTTCGACAGGAGGTATGCTTCTATCTCTGATCGTTCCATCAAGTTTCCTCTTGCCGTACACGATGCGTATGTTTTTCACCATTTTTAACACATGTTGTCCATCATGACGTCTCTCTGGAGTAGGTTCATCCTCCGGGATGTTGCCATAGTATCTTTGGTACACTTTGCTGCGGTACCTATGACCTTCCTTTAAAAAGCGCCAGTTCCTTAGGTAAACAATCTTCTTGGATCCATCCAGGAACTAACATTTAGTATCATCCAAACAAACTATGCATCCACTCTTGCCTTTGATCTGTCCGAACAAAGCAAATAACACTGGGTGATCATTGATAGTCACAAATATTATTGCCCTTAATGTGAAGTCCTCCTGTTGGAACACATCGTACATTGGCACATTTTTCCTCCATAGTTTCTCAAATTCTTCCATCACAGGCTCAAGGAACACGTCCATATCGATGCCTAGTTGTTGAGGGCCAGAAACAAGAATAGTCAAGAAAAGGTACTTTCTCTTCTGACACAAGTGCGTCGGGAGGTTGTACATCGTCAAGATCACTGGCCAAGTACTGTGATCGCTCATCCTCTCATTGAAGGGATTCATTCCATCGGTGCTCAAGGCAAACCGTACATTCCTTGGGTCTTGGCTAAAGTCTTTATGGTTCTCATCGAAGGCTTTCCATTGACTACCATCGGCTGGGTGTGCAATCTGATCATCATCTACCTTGCGCTCATCTTCCCACCATGTCATAAGGTTAGCTTCCTTGGGGTTTAAGAAGATACGCCTCAAGCGGTCAGTCACTAGGAGATACCACATTACCAAGGCAGAAACCTTTCTCCTCTTTGCTTCGTGGCCTAACGGAGTGTCCTCCTAGGGTTGAGGTTCTTGTACCGCCTTTTTCGCACCCTTCTTACTCCTCTTGTTCCCGGTGGAGGGTTCTCCGCCACTGTAAAGCTCATTGTTCTTGTATCAGCTGACCCCACAATGAGGACATCTGTCTAAAGGTCCGAACATCTCACCACAATAAAGAATACAATGGTTTGGGCATGCATGAATTTTCTCTACACCCATTGTCAATGGACTTAAAACCTTCTTTGC
Source organism: Bothriochloa decipiens (assembly GCA_023333625.1). NCBI lineage: Eukaryota > Viridiplantae > Streptophyta > Magnoliopsida > Poales > Poaceae > Bothriochloa > Bothriochloa decipiens. The sequence continues at coordinate 17,592,412 of CM041630.1, forward strand.
ATGGTATGTGTTGAAAGGAACTAAGTTTGGATGTAGCAACACCCATGATAGGAGACGCAATAGATCATCGAAACTACAGTCAGACCAGTCGTACTTAGCCTTCCGGATTAGTAGCTCAAGCACAAAATGAAACAGTGTCCAGTGTGTTGGACAACCCTTCTCGACACCATACACAGTCTCCTTCGATGTTGTCTTCACCCTCTCCAGGTTTTCTAAACCTTTATTTTGTAGTAATTTTTCTGGTCCAATGGCCCGAATTATGTCCTCCAAATTGTCACCGTCGTCTTCATCCTCCTCACATGCTCCGCCATCAGTGCCGACACCACCAGCATCATCAGCACCTTTGGCATTGCCAAAGTGACCACCTAGTTCGTTGCCATAGTCATAACCCATTTGTTCATCAACATCCCTTGTGCGTTGTTGAAGAAGCCTTAAGGTTTCGGCGTCTTGTTCGTCATCAACAACGATTGTTTCACCATGATGAATCCACACTGTGTAGTCTGGAACAAATCCCCGCATAATCAGATGACCTTTGATCGTATCCACGTCCTCAAATGCTATCAAGTTTTTGCAATCTTTGGAGGGGCAAATAATTGTATCCTTATTATATGTCAACGTTGATGCATGCTTCTGTGCGGCCTCAATAAATTTGTCCACCTTGTCATAGAAACCAGCATCAATCCTTGAGCAACCATACATCCATGAGTTCCTGTACTCCATCTTTTA
>CM041630.1:17606724-17631736 GCA_023333625.1 Bothriochloa decipiens
AAGTACAGCTTGCTGAATGAAGAAGCTAGAAGAAAAGAAAAGGGCAGCCATTAATCATCTTCTTCTGATGCATATGTGGCTGAAAAGAAAGAAGAACATTGAGGTCGTAGCCATGGAAAACCTTAACAAGGCAGAGGTAGAAGTAAATCGAGGGAGAGATCTCAATCAAGTTCAAGCAGAAAAATTATTTGCTTTCATTGTTGAAAAGGAGGCCACAAGAAGAGTTAGTGAAGACAGTATAAAAGAGAGATTGCACAAGCATATCAAGGCAAGAAAACCGAGCAGAAGGGTGAAGCCTCAGTTGTAATTGCAGCTGGTGAGGATTATCTCATTGTTGATGATGACAACTATCTCAGTGCTGTAACTAATGATGATTTGAGTTGGGTAGTGGACTCAGGTGCTTCTTTCCACTTGACATCACACAAAGAGTATTTCACATCCTACACTTGTGGCGAGTTCGGCTATGTGAGGATGGGAATAGGGATACATCAGCTATTGTTGTCAAGGGCACTGTATGTGTGGAGACTGTCACAAGTTGCAGGTTGACACTTGAAAATGTGAGGCATGTCCCAAATATGAGACTGAACTTGTTGTCAGTTGGGAGGCTCGATGATATTGGCCTTGGCAGTTACTTTGGTGAAGGAAAATGGAAGCTCACCAAAGGTTCCTTGATTTTGGCCACAGGTGTCAAGCAAGGGTGTCTTTATGTGATAAAGAAAAAGTTGTGCAAATCTAATGTGAACATTGCTGGGAAGGATTCCAGCATTGAGTTGTGGCATAAGAGGCTTGGACATTGTGTGAGAAGGGGCTGCACTCCCTTGCTCGCCAGGACTTACTCCCTGAGGTGACAGATATGACCTTGAAACCCTGTGTAGATTGCTTACCTAGTAAGCAACACAGGATTGCATTTCGTACATCCATAGTTGCACATCGTGCCAAGAATATTCTTGATCTTGTGCATACTGATGTTTATTCTATGATAGAGAGTTCCATAAGTGGTGCATTATATTTTGTCACTTTTATTGATGACCACTCTAGGAAGGTGTTTGCATATGTCTTGAGGAACAAATTTTAGGCTATTGATGTCTTCAAGGAGTTTCATGCCAAGGTTGAAAGGGAAACTAGCAAAAAATTGAAATGCATCAGATTAGACAATGGTGGTGAATATGGAGGACCATTTGAGAGGTACTGCAGGTTGCATGGTATCCGACAGCAGAAGACAGTGCCGAAGATAGCTTAGCAGAATGGTCTTATCGAGAGGATGAACAAGACACTCACAGAGAGGGTCACAGCTATGCTCTCTCATGCAAAGTTACCAAATCAATTTTGGGCTGAAGCGTTGATGACTGCAGTATATGTACTCAACTTGTCTCCATGTGTTCCACTTGATGGTGACATTCCTTAGAAGGTTTGGTCAGGAAAGGAGGTATCATAAAAGCATCTAAGAGTCTTTGGGTGCAGGGCATTTGTGCATATTCCCAAAGATGAGAGGAAGAAACTTGACAGCGACACCAAGCAGTATGTTTTGTTGGGCCACCCTGATGAGCAGTTTGGCTATAGGTTGTGGGGTCCAATCAAGAAGAAAATTGTCAGAAGCTGAGATGTAGTGTTCTTTGAAGATGAGACAATAGAAGATATTGTGAGGCCAAAGAAGAAGACACCTACACCTCAGATTGTTGACATGGATTCTATTCCTTCTCCAGTGGTGCATGGTAATCATGGGGGAGATGATGGCACTGAAGTGTAGGTTCTGGCCAGGGCGATGATCAGCCATCTGATGAGGACGGTGATGATATTGATGAAGGTGCTGATGTTGATGATACTCTAGTGGAACCAGAACAAGAGCAGTTGAGAAGGTCCAGTAGGGTTCCTAGGCCCTCTAGCAGATATCCACCACATGAGTATTTGCTGCTAACAGATGCAGGTGAGCCCTCATGCTATGAGGAGGTTATATTTGATGAGCACAAGGATCAATGGTTGGAAGCCATAGAGGATGAGATGACATCCCTTCATGAGAACAACACCTTTGAGTTGGTGAATTTGCCAAAGGGCAAGAAAGTACTAAAAAACAAGTAGGTGTACAAGTTGAAATCCGAAGAGAATAGCTCACAACTAAGATACAAGGCAAGGCTAGTTGTGAAAGGCTTTGCTCAAAAGCAAGGTATCGACTTTGATGAGATATTCTCTCCTGTGGTCAAGATGTCTTCAATAAGAGTTGTGCTAGGTATGGCTGCCACCATGGACTTGGAAGTTGAACAACTTGATGTGAAGACTGCATTTCTAAATGGTGACCTAGAGGAGGAGATTTATATGGAGCAACCAGAAGCGTTTGCGGTTGTAGGCAAAGAGCACTTGGTTTGTAGATTAAATGAGAGCTTGTATGGCTTGAAGCAAGCTCCTCAACAGTGGTACAAGAAATTTGAGTCTTTTATGACTAATCTTGGTTACCATAAAACACATTCTGATCATTGTGCTTTTATGAAGAAATATGTCGAGGGTGATTTTATTATCCTCTTGCTTTATGTTGATGATATGTTGATTGTAGGAGACAGCACAAAGAGAATTGCTCTCCTAAAGAAGGCCTTGGGCAAGTCATTTTCCATGAAGGACTTGGGTCTGGCTAAACAAATACTTGGCATGGCGATCTCCCATGATAGAGCGAACAGGAAGATTTGGCTATCATAGGAAGAATATATTGAGAAGGTACTTGAAAGGTTTAATATGCAGAATGCAAAACCATTTAACTCTCCACTGTAGGACATCACAAATTGAGCAAAGATCAATGTCCAGCAAGCAAAAGGGAGAAATAAGAAATGAAGAAAGTACCCTACCAATCTGTTGTGGGCAGTTTGATGTATGCCATGGTGTGCACTAGGCCTGATTTAGCCTATGCAGTTGGAGTTGTTAGCTGGTTCATGAACAATCTAGGAGAAGCACATTGGGCTGCAGTGAAGTGGATTCTCAGGTATCTCAGAGGAACTTCCAAACTGTGTTTGTGTTTTAGAAATGGTGATCCTATATTAGTTAGATATACAGATGCTGATTATACTAGAGACAAAGATTCTAGGAAATCCACATTAGGATACTTGATGACATTTGCAAGTGGAGTAGTGTCATGGAAATCAAGTCTGTAGAAGTGCATTTCTTTATCAACAACTGAAGCTGAATATATTGCAGCAATTGAAGCTTCCAAGGAAGTGTTGTGGATGAAAAACTTCTTGCAAGAGTTGGGACATAAGCAAGAGAAGTATAATCTATTTTGTGACAACCAAAGTGCAATTCATCTTGACAAGAATTCAAGCTTTCATTCTCGAACCAAGCATATTGATGTGCGGTACCATTGGATTCGAGAAGTGGTGAGTTACAAGTTGATGCAACTTGAGAAAATCCAAACTGACCACAATGGTTCAGATATGATGACAAAGGTGCTACCAAAGGAGAAGCTACAAGTGTGTAATGAGGTAGCGGGCATGATTCCCCCCACATGAGTTGGAGGGGGAGATATGTTGGGGAATCCTCCTCAAAAGTGGGCAGTTGAGGAGAAGTAAATGCTCCTAGTGAGCAGGCCCACATGTCACAAGTGCAACACAAGTTGTGGACCAAACTTTGTGTGCATCTAGTGTTATTTCTCTTGTCATACAAGAGAGGGAAGGGAAGCTTTGGGAGAGGCATCCTAGCATAGTACAGATCAAGATTTAGCCCCTTTGCTCGGTCTGTGAGAGAGGGAAGAAAAATCAGAGAGAAGAAAAATAGAGGGAGAGAGTGAGATTAGAGAGGAAATCTTGTAATAGATCAAGAGGGATTCGTCCACAAGGTTGGAAACCTTCAGATCCACAACCTTGCTACCTCTAATCTAAGTTCCACTGTCATTTGGTGAGGTTCTTCATTCCCTCGTGTAGCAGCCCCAAATCTTGTTGTAGAGCCCCAAATGAGGTAGCCTCTAGTGGTGTCTAAAGACAAACTTGTTGTAATCCCACAAACATATAAGTGGAAGAAGATTTGGCTGGCTTGGTCCCGTGTTTTTACCCTGATTTGGGGGTTTTTCACGTTAAATCTGGTGTCTCCGTTATTTCTGTGATTCTATTTGCAACCACTTCTAGCTAGTTCAGACTCATATAAGTGGAAGAAGATTTGGCTAGCTTGGTCCCGTGGTTTTTACCCTAATTTGGGGGTTTTTTATGTTAAATCTGGTGTCTCTGTTATTTTTGTGATTCTATTTGCAACCACTTCCAGCTAGTTCAGACTGAGCTGAAAGTGGGTTGCTGCCGCTGCTCTTGTGATCGGTTGCTATCAGTTGTAGTCAGTTGTGATTCGGCTGTAGCTAAATGTGGTGTGCTGATAACTGGTTGAACCTGTTTGAGCCAGTTTGGACTACTGCTAATTTACTCCATGTTTGTGTGTGATGTATAAGTTGCCTTCCATGTATAGGTGACGACCTGGGCTGATTTCATATTGTGGTGAAATTAAGCGCTTCTACAGCCACTAACAGCGGTGTTGGTGTGGTATTTCCAACAAGGTAAACCTTGCCGCACATGCTGAGACTGATTTGATCAGGAACAGCCACTATATCTATTCCTGGATTGTCTCCTCATTTACCATTCATTAGCATTAGCCTTAGCCACCAGGGAACCTTCCCAGGGTCAACTGATGGACTGATATGTTCATCTCAATCCATTAAGTTCCATACACATGCGGATAAGTGATAAGCATGCATCCATACAAGGTCTAAGCAATATTTGTGGAACCGCAGCGACGGTGGCTGCTGATAGAGTTGTGCATCCAAGTGGAGCTGGCCACGCGTCCTCCTGTATGGGAGCAACACAGAGTGGGCCAAGGGAGTGGAAGCAGCAAGCGGAACCGGATGGCGTTACATGCATGGGGGAGCAAATGGGAGTTAGACAACATGTGGGCGAGAGGAACATAGAGCAGGCTGATCCCAATTATCTCCATCTAATCCAATTAACCCATGTATCGAATTTTTATTTGGTACTCAGCTTCCATTGTCCACCATACACGTGACATCCACGCTGGGCAGCAGAGTGTTCCCGTCACCCATCCACCCTAGCCGCGGCGCTGGAGCTGCATCCACGACCGTACGGTAACGGGCTCTGGAGGACAGGTAATTATAGGGATCAAATTTGTGTCTCCGTTTCTTAGAAAACAAAAATTCCGTCTCCAATTTGTCGACTAACTCAATCTTGTCGGATTGCTGAATGAACCGGTACATTCAATGGGAATGCATTGATCCTATCCAATTTCTGGTGTGTAACTTGTTAAGATGCCTAAAGTTTAGCACCAAAGGCTAAAGTTTTTTGGTTCCCTTTAGTGCCAAATTTTTTTCTCAAATACACAATAGATTTACGTATCATTGCATTAAGAAGAGAATAAATATAAAAACATTTCTTTTTGAGAAGCGCCCTCGGGGGTGTACGCCTGTACCGCCGTAGCAGACCTCATCATGGTTTGGAATTACATAATGGACTACAACCGGCCAAAGAACAGCGCTGTGATCACACCGATGTGCATGCAAGAAGAGTTTTCAACAATGCTTGGTTGCAAGATTTTAGCCTATATTATAGGATTTGGACACTTTTATTAGTACACCTATTGGGGAACAACTTTGACACACAAACGCCCATCTCAAACTTTGGGGTTGTGCTTTTTGCCACGAATATTTAGGACAAGATATTATTCAGCGAAGATGATGTGAACACTTTGTTATAGCTATTTTGAACTTTGTGTGTATGTTTTCACATGTTTCAGGTTAACTAGTGATGATGGCTTCGCTAGACTGTGGGCGTCCAGCGAAGCTGACATGGCAGCTTTGCATAAAAGATAAATAAGGCGGACTGCAAAGTTGAAAATATGATCAAGACCAAAGTTGCTAGGAGAATCAAGAAGAAGAAGGCGAAGTGTGTCTCACCACTTCGCCGATGAATTTTTTAGTCAAATGAATAGAAAACATTTTGATCAGTTTTGTAAGATTTCATGGGTAGCGAAGCCAGGGGGTCTATAAATACCCCCTAGGGTGTAAATTTTTAGGCAGAATGAAATACAATTACAACTCGCATATTGTTTTCACCTCATAGTTCACTTCTGTGATTCTATTGCCAACATCTGGCATCATCCGTTTGTGTGATCGAAGACACTCACGACCACCAAAATGGGAAGACCCAGTAAAAGGACAGCTTTGGTTGACAACAACGCTGTACAAGACCCAATTATAGAAGATGCAACAGAAACTGAAACTAGACGTGTTCAAGAAGAATAAGAAACTCACAACGAAGAAAGAAGACTCAAGGAACTCGAAGATCAACTCGTTGTCAAGAACAAACAACTAGAAGAAGCAAGAGCGAAGACAGGGGAAAAGTCCCTGAAGCAAAGAATCAACAAAAACAGAAGCCAAAACAAGAAAGCTCAATGAAGTGATAGAAAATGAAAGCGAAGTCACGATCCAAGACCCAAACTTAGCAAGCAAAAACACCAACAGAAAAGAGAACCAAAGTCAAATAGCAACAATTGACACATAGTTGCCTCTGTCAATCGATATTTAGCTAGCGAAGTGGCCAGCAGGTTTCAAATTCAACATCATCCCAACTTACAATGGCATGTCCGACCCAAGATAATTTCTCATGAGCTTCGAAGCAGCAGTTGCATCAAGCGAGGGAGATGCGAATACCTTAGCGAAGTCTCTCATCATGGCAATAAGAGGACCAGCACAGCATTGGTACTCTTCGTTAAAACCAAGGTCAATCAAGTCTTGGGAACAACTTTGCACAGCTCTGCTCTTAGATTTTCAAATCTTACAAAGAGTTAAGCTCACAAGCGATGATCTTTTAAATATCAAGCAGCAACCAAAGGAACCACTAAGCCACTATTACAAAAGATTTGTACAAGAAAAAGCTCAAATATCAAATATACCAGATGAAGTTGTCATCATTGCAGCAATCAAAGGACTGTGGGCAGGCCAACTTTCTTCCCACTTCAAAAGGGAAAGACCAACCATAATGGAAAAGTTATATGAAGAAATGAGAAAGTACTGTGAATCCAACGAAGACTACAGAAAAAGAATAGAAGAAGAAAATGGAGAAATAAACATGTCAAGATCAAATAACAATCTCCAACACTCAAGAGTGACAAATGCTGAGCGAAGACCATTTCAGAGGATAAATCACATCAACAACACGAGCGAAGCCGCCAGCCAAGGGCCAAGCTCAACCAATCAAAGAAATTTTGAAAACAACAGAAGTTACAAGGAAAACTTCCAGCAAAGGGCAAATTACAACAATCAAGGTAGAAATTTCGAAAGAAAGATATTGAGGCCTGAGGAAATTTATTGCATCATAAATGGCAAAGGGGCTGGCCACACGTCCAAAATGTGCCCAAGAGTAAAGAAAAGCATTGAAGAAATGCAAGAAGAAAATAGGGCAACTTCGCAGTTAAAAGTTGTCAATCATCTAGCTCCCCAAGGGACAAATTATATGCCAATAACTTATCCTAAGCACATATTGCCACCACCTCCGCCAATCTACAATTGCCAGCCACAAGAAATGTGCCCGCAAAGCCAATGGGGCCAAAGTCAACAACAAAGTTTTCATCCCAAAAATTCAGTGGCAAACAACAGTCACCAAATTCAAATACCAACAATACCCCCGAAGCATCAACAAACAATGAGAATGCAATCATTCAGAGCAAAGGCAGAATTATGACAATCTTCATAGGAAACAGCATGGAGCTTGACACAAGAAATGAAAGAAGAAACTATTTTAGAAGAGGAAACTCCATCGCAGTCGAAGGCCCATTCAAGAAAACAACATGGTCTCACCTACCAATCACATTTTCAGAACAAGATCTTAAATTGAAAGATTACTCTCACATGGATGCAATGGTAATCGAAGCAAACATTGAAGGATGGGCAGTCTCAAAGATTCTAGTAGATGGTGGTAGCTCCACCGACATCATATTCACATCAACTATAGATGCAATGAAAATTGACAGGGAAACATTGGGGAGAGTCGAACATCCATTAGTTGGCTTCGACGCAAAGAAAATAAATTCCATCGGCAGAATCGTATTGCCAGTTTCATTTAGAACAGTGAACAACACAAGAATAGTGCAAATAGCATTCGATGTAGTTGAAATGCACAGCCAGTACAACACAATCTTCAGAAGAGGGAGTTTAAATGCCTTCAAAGCAATAGTAAGCAACCCATACCTATGCATGAAAATGCCAGCAATCAATGGCATCATAACCATCTTCAGCGATCAAATAGAGGCAAGAAACATAGAAAGAGATGCAAGCCCAGCTTTCAAAAATATTCATGTCATACAAGAAGAAGAAGAAGAGGACGAGTTCAAAACTGAAAATGCAAAGACTCAAGAAAAGGCGAAGCCCTGCGAAGACACAAAGAAAGTACCAGTCGACCCAATGGTGCTAGAAAGACAAGTTACAATCGGCACAAACATAACAAAAGAAGAAGAAGACAAAATAATCCAAGTCCTGTGAAGTAACAAGGACATCTTTGCCTGGTCCGCATAAGACCTCAGAGGAGTAAGCAAAGATGTCATAGAACACAAGTTAAACATTGGTCCAAAATTTAGGCCAAAAAAGCAAAAACTCAGAAAGTTGTTAGAAGACAGAACACAAGCTGCAAAAGCCAAAGTCCAAAGATTGCTAGATACAAAAGTCATAAGAGAAGTTCAATTCACAACTTGGCTTGCAAACATAGTCATGGTGCAGAAGAAAAACAAAAAGTGGAGAATGTGTATAGACTACACAGATCTTAAGAAAGCATACCCAAAAGACAATTTTCCATTACCAAGAATAGACACTTTGGTAGATCAGGTAGCAGGAAGTGAAATGCTTAGTTTCCTCAACTGCTATTCAGGCTACCATCAAATTTGGATGAAAAAAGAAGATGAAGAGTACACAAGTTTCATTACACCATTTGGAACTTACTGTTTCCAAAGAATGACCGAGGGGCTCCGCAATGCAGGAACAACTTTCATCAGAATGACATCCACAGTCCTCAAAGATCAAATACCAAGAAACTTGCTTGCGTATTTCGATGATTTGGTAGATAAGAGCAAAAATAGAGAAGATCATGTCGAAGACTTACAAGAAACCTTCTCAAACCTCAGAAAAACAAATCTAAAGTTGAACTCGAAAAAATGCACATTTAGAGTTCAAACAGGGAAAATTCTGGGATGCATCGTATCTGCAAAAGGCATTGATCCAAACACAGAGAAGGTGAAGGCAATACTGAATATGCAAGTGCCAAGAAATATCAAGGACATTCAAAAATTAACTAGATGATTAGCTTCGTTGAACAGGTTCATATCTAAATTAGCTAAGCGAAGCTTGCTAATATTTCAAGCACTAAAGGGGAGAAAGGAAAAATTCAGCTGGGGTCAAGCACAGCAAGAAGCCTTTGAAGAAATAAAGAAGCATCAGTCCAACCCCACAACTTTGGCAATGCCCGATCCAACTGCAGACTTACGGTTATATGTATCAGCAAATGAAAGAACAGTCAGTGCAGTTTTGGTACAAGAAGAAAATGAGCACTCAACAAGGAAACATCCAGTATACTTCGTATTCAAAGCCCTGTCACGATCAAAAATTTTCTACTCAGAAATAGAGAAAATTGCATACGCGGTACTTATGGCATCAAGAAAGTTGAAACATTACTTCCAAACACACAAAATAAGAGTACCAACAAATCAACCCCTCAAAGAAGTATTACAAGGCTGTAAGTCCTCTGGAAGATTGGGAAAATGGCATCATAATTGTCTCAATACTTCATCCAATTTGAGAAGAGAACAACCATCAAATCTCAAGTACTAGCTGACTTCATAGCAGATTGGACACCATCAATGAAACATCCTCAATTTTCCACGAAGGGAAAATACACAGAATGGCGGATAATATAATAGTTTGAAGCATCAAACCATCTCATTATCCCGCAGTAGTCAGTACAGGATCCATACATCGTACAAAAGATTACAATTAGGGAGAATTACATAAATAATTCATCGCCACACTGGCGGAATCATCAGAGTAGCTGCAGCGTCTGGAACAGCTGCGAAAGGCGGAAGTACAATAAAATCTCCAAAAAGAAGCCTGAACGTAGGAACGAGACATCTACTCCTCTTCATCGTCATAGTCGTAGTCGGGCTCACCTGCCAAATAATTTTCAGTACGGTTTGTACTGGCCACATCTCCCACCCTATGCTTTGCTTTTGCTATGTAGTATTTGGTGGGATGCAAAGGATATAATCAAATCGACCTAATATGTGGCTGTAGTTTCCTATGCAAACAGTGACTAATATTATATAATATAGTTCATCAAATTCAATCCATCTCATCCACACATCCAAACCCATTCCATCACCATCACACACATCTCACCCTCTCGCACTCAGTCGACAGGTCCAACTCCCTCTCGGAGCCTGTCTCAGCGGCTCACCGCCGGAAGGGTAACACCAGGGGGAGTAATAGAAGGACTCCTCTCACTACTCCCGAGAAGCGTGGGTCTTAGGAAAGAGCCATACCAGTGGCCCACGGACTATATATAGATTCATAAACTCTGCAGAGCGTGTACTCCCGTAACCACAAGATCACTATCATCGGTGGTGCCCCGCCTAAGCTGATTCCGGCTGCTTTCTAACCGGTGCGATGCCACCCTACCACTCAGTACTGGGACATCCTGGATAGGTACCAGCGGCACACTGAGACTGTGAGACATAGTACCGGGCCCCCGTGGTCACTATGCTGTCTAAGTAGGGTGTGGGTCTCCACGCCTGTACCTCCCGACACTTTCTGCTAACAACCTAGTAGTAGTGGCACCGTCCTAGCTAGTCAGACATCCGTCTCCCGCCCATTCAAGAGCGAGTGGTGAGCACGTAAGTCCCAAGGTTCCGGTCCTCAAGAGGTATTAGGTCCTAGGGGGGATCAGACAGGATTATCTTCTCTTTTGGGACTACAACAGTCCGTGCTACAACAGCACCTTCTACCCGGGGCTGCGCTCCACGAAGGTTCTCACCCCTGGGATCTCCTTATGCATCACAATGTGCCCGCCACAAGCACCTCACACGGGAATGCCCAGAACACATTCCCCGGCAAGACTCGCCCACATGGCTCATCGTAGAATCCTGTCCAATCGACTCAACCCTCACCACACACCCAAGACGCACGCAGCACTCTCCCTGAGTAAAGTGGCACCACGTGCCTTAACCATATGACCATACTCTCCACCACGCATCATCATCACACAGATATAAGCGTAGTAGAAGTAAAGCATCATAAGTGAAATAAGCAAGCGTCTAGCCTATCAGCAGGTGTGCAGGAGTAAGGTTGCGACAAGGTAAAGGCTCATCAAGCAGTTCTATCATGCAACCTATCATCATGTGATATTCATAATTGAGCACTAGCAACTAGATATTATGCCATGCGTAATAGGATCTACGAGGTTGGGTGGAGTGTGGCACCTGTGAAGTCGTCACCGAGCTCCTCCTCGTACTCGTAGTCGTCCTCCTCAAGCTGATCCTCCTCTGAAACGAGACATAATAGCCGCGTTAGCGGCTCCTATAGAGTCAACACAAAGAAGCAATAAAATTCAATAACTCCAAATGCACTCATACACAAGCCTATGACGTAGAGCTTATTTTTATGAAAATTTGGACACTTGGTTCATATTTTTCGGAGTTCGTATGAAGAAGTTATGAATTTCTGAAGTTTATTCTATTTTCGGAAAAAGAAAAAGGGCAGATTAACCTGGAGCTGACACGTGGCAACTCCTGATTGGGCCACGCGGCGCGCAGGAACAGTGCAGCCGGTGCTGAGATGACGTTAGCACTGATGCGAGTCTGGGCTAGATGATGTCATGCTGACGTTATGCTGACGTCAGTGTCGACGGGTCCAGCTAGTGGCTGACAGGTGGGGACCACGGGTCTGGTCACTGACAGGTAGGGCCAGGTCGATGGTCAATGTGGACAGGTCTCGACCGGGCCTCGGAGGTCTGGACAGGGCTGGTTCTGGGTCAGGTTAGGTCGGCCACTGTACACTCGAGGGGGCGGTCCGGGCGACCCCTCGAGGACGGAGCTCGCTCGGGCGAACGGACTGGCCTCGAGTACGAAACCTCGCCTGGCGATCGGACTGGCCTCGAGAATGAAGCCTCGCCTGGCAAACGGACTGGCCTCGAGAACGAAGCCTCGCCTGGAGAACGGACATGCCCTCGAAGATGAAACTTTGTTCGCACGAAAGGGGCAGCCCTCGAGAACAGTGCGCCCCTCGAGACTTGACCCTCTGGCCTCGAGCCGGGTCCTCGACTCGGGCAGGACCTCGATTAGAGCCAGGTTCTCGACTCGTCAGGCGGACCTCGACTCGTCGGGTGAACCCTCGACTTCGTCGGGCGGACCCTCGACTTCGTCGAGCGGACCCTCGACGAATGTCGGGTGGACCCTCGACTTGTCAGGTGGACCCTCGACGAATGTCGGGCGGACCCTCGACTTCGTCGGTCGGACCCTCGACTTCGTCGGGCGGACCCTCGACTTGTCGGGTGCACCCTCGACGAATGTTGGGCGGACCCTCGACTTCGTCGGTCAGACCCTCGACGAATGTCGGAGCATAAGCTGAGCTACGTGGCTGGTCGGCTAGGTGCTCTAACTCGGGGAAATCGACCCCCAAGCCGGTGGCGGTCAGCGAGGCGCGGCAGCGGCGTCTGGCGACGGCAAGGCCAAATCTGCTGGCGAAACCGGCGTTGGTCTCCATCTTCCTTCTTGCCCTTTGATGGGAGAAGCTGGGATCTCCATGAGCTAACTACCGGGGCTAGTCGAGGCACGGCGGGGCGTGCGCGGCTCGGCGGCCACGGCGGACGCTCCGGCGGCCAGAGTCCGGGGAGGTCAGAGCTGCAAAAGTGCGTGGCTCCAACTATGGCCCGTGCCGGCTCCTAGAGGTTGCCAAAAACATGCTCTAGACTACGACGAAGCTATCGGTCGCGGTAAGGAAAGAAACAGGGGTAAGGGAAGCAAGAACGTCGACGGTGTACTGGTAATGGCAATGGCCGAGCAGGGCGAGGGCGGGGATGCTTACTCACGTAGCGACGGTCGAGGCAGGTGACGCGGGCTTGGTGGCGGCTCGGTGCAGGGAAGGCGAAGCCAGGGCGTCGAGGCGGTTATGCGGCGCTCCCAGGTCCTCCTCAGCGCGCGAACGGCGGCGGCAACAGCAGCGCTCTAGCTCCGCCTCCTTCCTGCTCCTTCCTCCTTCTCTCTCTCCCTCGCTCGACTGATCTGGCGGCGGGTCTCCACAAAGACGGCGGGGCGATGGGGAAACCCTAGAGGCCAGGGTGCTCCTCTTTAAATAGGCACGGCGGCCAGCCATGGACGGCGGAGGCAGAAGATGCCCATCGGGCGGCTGTGCGCGGCCACGGTTAGGGTTAGGGTTCGGTGAAGCGCGGTGCAAGCAGGCGGTTAGATGGACGGCGCGGGACGCGGCCGTACTCTGGCGGACGGCGGAGGCGCGCGGTGCACAAAAATGGTGCGACGGACGCGACGTGCGGTCGACCAGAAGTGGTAAAAGGTGGAAGCTGACAGCACGGTCCCACGCGTCAGCGAGAGAAAGGGGAGGGGCGCGGGCGCATCCGGCGGCAGGCCCTTGGTGGGCCGCCTTGTTGGGCCGGCGGTCGGCGGACGGTCGAGCGCGCGCGGGCGAAACGCGGCAGCGCGCGGGCGCAGGCCGAGCTGGGCCTCGAGCTCGGGCAGGCAGCAGCGCAGCAGGCCGAGCTGGGCCTCGAGCTCGGGCGGGCGGGCCGGGGTGCATGCGCGTGCGCGTGTGCGCCGGCGATCGAGCGCGTGACGGGGCTGGGCCGCTGGCTGGGCCAGAGCGGGGGTCGGTAGCAGGCACATATATATATACATGTATAAAAAGGTTATTCGATTTTTATTAACATCACATAAAATCGAATAAGAGGCCAAACATTCTCTGGTTATTAAATGCAATGCTTGGGCTAACGTTGAGTGCTATTTGTGCAACTATTGGCGGGTTTCCTACATGACATCCACCATTCACTGGTAAACTTTAGAAAAATTTTGAAAGGCCGTATTTTTGGTGACCGGATTTCTAGAGTTGTTACAATCAAAATACAATCAAGAAAAAATGGAGCAGCTAGAATGGATAATCTATTGTGATGGCACTTGGGGCTTCACTGGCGCTGGAGCAGCAGTAGTCATAACTTCACCCTCTTTAGTCAAGCTCAAATATGCGGCAAGACTAGACTTTCAATGTACGAATAATATTGCAGAATATGAGGCACTACTATTGGGACTTCGCAAGGCTAGGGCAATGGGAATTCAAAAGTTAATAACCAAAACAGACTCTTAAGTTGTGGCTGGGCACATAGAGAAAAACTACAAAGCAAGAGACCCAGAGCTAACAAAGTACCTCCAACTATTGAGAGATCAAGAAAAACACTTCGACAGATTCACAGTGAAGAGTATCTCAAGAAATGATAACACATATATAGACGAAAATGCAAAAGCCGCTGCCCAAAAGTTGGAGTTACCACCAGAAGTATTCTTCCAAACTATTACCGAAGCCTCAATAAAGATAAAAGTTGAACAACCAAAAGATGTACATATCATCAAAAGTGAAGACAGGAGGGCTCCAATCATGGCATTCCTCAAAGGATTTTACGAGCCAGAAAATAAAGTTGATAAAATAAGAATGAAGCAAAAGACCAGAAGTTACAAAATCATCAATAAAGAACTGTACAATGAAGGAATTTGCTAGCCACTCCTAAAGTGTATCTCAAGAGAAGATGGAAAAAACCTCCTGAAAGAAATACATGAGGGAATCTATAGATGCCACGCTAGGGCTAGATCAATAGTTCGGAAAGCTTTCAGGCAAGGGTTTTTCTGGCCAACCGCTCAAAGTGACAGTAAAGAAATAATTCGGACCTGTCACAATTGCCAAATGGCAGGGAGCAAAGTCAATGCACCAGGAACAAACTTACAGCCAATTGAACCAACTTGGCCACTCGCAAGATGGGGCATTGACATAATTGGAAAATTACCCCCTGCTCAAGGCAACTACCAATATGCAATAGTAGCAGTTGAATATTTCACCAAGTGGATTGAGGCAAAACCAATCATAAACATGTCTTCTCATACAATGAAAAAATTCCTATGACAAAACATCATATGTA
Organism: Bothriochloa decipiens; assembly: GCA_023333625.1. NCBI lineage: Eukaryota > Viridiplantae > Streptophyta > Magnoliopsida > Poales > Poaceae > Bothriochloa > Bothriochloa decipiens. The sequence continues at coordinate 17,621,925 of CM041630.1, forward strand.
GATTCAGAGTTCCAAGACTACATCATAGTAGATAATGGAACCTAATTTGATAGCAAAGAATTTAGAGAATACTGCCACTCAATAGGAATCAAACTCTGTTTCGCATCCGTAAGCCACCCACAGTCCAACAGAGCAGTAGAGAGAGCAAATGGAATAATTTGCATAGGAATATCAAAGTGCTTAATAGATCTAAAAAAGGAAAAATGGGTAGATAAATTGCCAAGAGTTATCTGGTCTCACAACACATCAAAGCCAAAGCCAACAGATTTTCTCCATTCAAGTTACTATACGGAGATGAAGCAATGACCCCCCGAAGAAATAAAGTTTGAGGGACCAAGAACAAACATACAAATGATCATAGAAGAAGATCAAGCAACAAGCAAAGATTTACTCGAAGAAGAAAGAAATGAAGCACTTGAGAATACCAAGAAGTACCAACTTGAAACAAAGAAGTGGTACAACAAAAAAGTCAAGCCAAGAGAGTTAGCACCAGGAGATTTTGTCCTCAAAAGAATAAGAAATGAAGACACAGTGGAAAAATTCCAATAAAAGTGGGAAGGGCCTTTCATCATCACAAGAACAAACAAAGAAGGTGCATATCATCTAGCAAATCTAAAAGATGAAGAACTCAATCACACTTGGAATATAGAAGCACTTCGCAAATACTACCCATAGCCAAACTAGAAGAGTAGTTTTCTTTTCTGCAAAGTAGAAGTAGAAGTTTCATTCCAAACAAATTTACAATTCAAAATATAATCGAGCTGTACTCTTTTTCCACTCAGGGGAAACCCTTCGCAGGGTGAGTGGTTTTTTAACGAGGCAGTCTTTTTGTAAATCTCATGAAGTATAAATGAGAAAGAAGTTTACCCAAAAGAAATGTCTTTACATTACCCGATCAAAAAACAAAATGCCGAAGAGTATATCTAAAGTATATTCTCACATCGGCATAAACCTCGCAAAAATGTACGTTAGCATCAATATTTTATTAAATCTAAAAAATGCTAACTTATCCACTTTAAACAAGTCCTGTTCAAATTTTTTAACTTACTTTCACTAAGGTAAAAATGCTTCTGGCTTCTAAGTGAAGCGTACGCATCCACTTTGAACGAAAAAGAAGGGACGGCATTTCAAAATTTGCTAAGGAAAATTTTTTGACTTATTTTCACTAAGGTGAAAATGCTTCTGGCTTCTAAGCGAAGTGTACGCGTCCACTTCAAATAAAAAAGAAAGGACGGCGTTTCAAAATTTGCTAAGGCAAATTTTTTGACTTAATTTCACTAAGGTGAAAATGCTTCTGGCTTGTAAGTGAAGCGTACGGGTCCACTTTGAACGAAAAAGAAAAGACGACGTTTTAAAATTTGCTAAGGCAAATTTTTTGACTTATTTCACTAAGGTGAAAATGCTTCTGGCTTCTAAGCGAAGCGTACGCGTCCACTTCGAACGAAAAAGAAGGGACGGCATTTTAAAATTTGCTAAGGCAAATTTTGAGACTTATTTTCACTAAGGTGAAAATGCTTCTGGCTTCTAAGCGAAGCGTACGCGTCCACTTCGAACAAAAAAAGAAGGGACGGCATTTTAAAATTTTCTAAGGAAAATTTTTCAACGTAACTTCACTAAGGTGAGAATGTTGCATGATTCTAAGCGAACCATACGCGTCTGCTTCAAAAAAAAAAGAAGGGATGGCATTTCAAAAATCTGTTAAGACAAATTTTTCCACAAAATTTCACCAAGATGAAAATATTTATGAGCTTCTAAGCGAAGTGTAACATTTTTGAACTTCTAAACGAAGTATTCAAGCGACAAAAAGAATAGCACTTTAAAACATGGCTAAAAGTAAATTTCTCAGTTATATAAGCAAATCGCTCTCAATGATTATCCAGTATTTATTCTTACAAGTGAAGCCGAATATATGAACTTCGCAATACAACAAGAAGTTTACATCACAACTTATTCAATTACAAATAAAATATGTACAAATTAGCTATCTTGAGAACTAACTACGTCAGCAGCACCACCAAGAATGTCCCTAACAACCTCGTTAATAATTTCGTCTGCTTCGCGGCGCAAACGATCCGAGCAAACATCCACTGGCGAAGTACTTGATCCCGACGACCGTAAGAAACGGAGTCAGTAAGCACATTTCAACCATGAAGCAAAGAAAAATGCATGCGTCAAACTTTACCTGAGCAAAATCCGTGAAATCAAACACCCGGCAGTTGGGAGGCCTGATACTACGGTATTATTTATTCACATCTATAAAATTTTTTGTAATATAGAGTTCCTAAAAAATTCGAGTTCAAAATAATAAAAGCAAAACTTACGAGTCAGAAAATCATCAACATCACAGCCATCATACTTCGCGCGAAAATCATAGAACTCGGTAGCCTCAAAAACGAAGTCATCTTTACACATTAACAGCGGAGTAATATCTTCGACATCCTGCACAAGCTCAGCATGAGGAACCTGCGCAGGATGGACAAATAGTCAAACAACTTCCAAGCATGTATTTTTCAAAGTTGATAACTTAAAACCAATGTATCTTAAAACTCCCTCATCTCACAAAAGAAAAGAACTAGAGCCTAAGGATGGCCGCCACTAACATTGCTCGATCCAGCAACACTTTGACCCCTAGCTCTAGCCTCCCTCTTCGCAATCTCCTCGGCCTCCTTCTGAGCAGCTTGTCTCCTTTGCAATTTGCTAAACAAAAAGCAGAATCAGATAAAAACAATAGCAATAGCACAAAATAAGAAAAATACAAAACATACCTTCTACAACTTTTTCCTCGCTTTATCAAAACAATGAGTCTGACCACCTGACCTCCAATACTGATAAAGATACTTGTTGCACAATACTTGTGTGGCCTTTGTCACATTAGCCAAGCCATCCACAGAAGGAAACTTGTAATTGTCATCACAAAGCTGTGCAAACAAGGGATCTTGACTTTGTTTCATCAAGTGAAACAAAGCACGGGCAGAGTAGAAAACTCCAATATCAACTGTGGTCTCCATGACTTGGGATAAATCTTCATATTGGCGGCAAAGCCAACTAAAGAAACTATCACGGTCACCAAGATCCCAACATTTTTCCCTAGGTCTAGCTCTAAATTTATCATAGCACTCAAAGCAGAGCTCCCAGATATGATTGAAGTTATCAAAGAAAGATTTATCTTGCTCCTTAATTTTTCTCTCCATACGTCTCATGCCCTCCTTCAACCTTTCATATTCAGCAACAATTTTCTTCATATCATCTTCCTTTTTCTCAACATCGGCAAGAGCACTGATCAATCTAGTTTCCAAATTATTATGGGCATCCACAGCATCAGCCCTCTCCTTCTCTTTCTCAGCAAGTTGCTTCTTCAAGGAATCAATCTCAACCTGATAATTGCGTTCGAGAAGAGCAAAATTCTTCTCTTTTTCTTCCAAGCCTGTCCGCAAACCTCTCATCAAAAGAGAACCTTTGTACATCATTGATAAGCCAGCATCAGCAACTTCGAGTAAAGGTTTCTTTGATATTTCAAGTTCCGCATCAGGGACAGTAAAAGCCTCATCTATACATTTTGATAACTGAACCTCAGAAGTGCGAGGCATCATCCGAAGTTTATCAGCCCCAATACTTACGAACTTGAAACAACCAAGACCCAAATTTTTCTCCTGGAAAAACTCCAAAGAACGTTTCAGGTGGCAGGATCTTGCTGAACACTTTTTAACTTGCTCAAGTCAACATTCTTCTGAGGAGAAGATGATGCATGAGGAAAAATAGTTTCTGCATAAATACAAAAACTGAAAGTCAGCAAAAAAGACAACACAGGTCAAACAAATCAAATAGAAAGTTGCAGTACTCACCAGTAGATACACGTTCACTCAAATTACAATCAATCTTCTTGGCCAGTTTCAACATGAATAGTAGACTTCGACAAGCGCGCTAAACGTTCATCATCAAAAACTTCATCATCACTTTCATCAAAATCAAGAGTATAAACCCTAGAACCACCAACTTTCTTAGGCACGTTGGGAACACCAACATCGCCAATGTCAACTATAGCTGGATCCTCAGCCGAAGCAGGTTTCTCAGCATCGACATTTTCTTCATGAGACCTAACAACAGTGGCCTCAGCATCAGGTATCGGCGAAGTAGGATCAACAGTTCTATGGGTATCATCAACAAGAGTTTCTTTCTTAGAAGTCTCTTTTTCAAGAATTAAACTACCAACATTTTCAAAACCTCCAGCAGGCAAACTTCGACCTTGCAAATCCTGCAAGTCATCACCCAGCGGAGTAAGTAAAGAAGAAGTTAACCTTTCAGAAGAAAAAGCCATAGTAATTTTCCCCACCTCATCCTCAGCATGATAAGACAAGGAAACTCTGGCACCTTCATCATTCTTCGCAATCGACATCATCTTTTGCAAAACCACCTAAACCAGAAACCAAATTTCCCTCCATATCCAGGTTCCATTCCAACACAGCGTCAAGTTCTTCAGCATCAAGTAAGACAGAAGGACTTTGATTCTTTATTAGCTTCTTGGCAACATCTTTGCTACGACTAGCCTTGCGTTTATTGACCTTAGCCTGAGCACCAGTATCCTTCTCCTTTTTCTGGCCTTGTTTCTTCTCACGACGATAAGCAGGAGGAGGCCTTTCACCATACTCAATCTATGCAACCTCAAAAACTCTGTTCAAACGTTTGTATTCACTCCTAAGAATTTTATCAATGTTGTTCTTCTCGCTTAACACATATTTTCCAAGCAAATCCTCAGCTTGGCTCTCAACAGATTTCACAAAATCTTCATCACAAGAAAAAGTCCTCAGACGATGAAAGTCATTATCCAAGAACTTGTAGTTCACCCCTTGGACTTTTTTAGCATGAAAGCATTGAAAAGTACAACCTTTCTTCAACGGCCAAATTCTAGCAGCAGCATACTCTTCAACAAGATCTCTAGCACACTATAGCGAAGTTGTGCAATTATACGCCTTTACAGCAGTCTTCGAAATCATGGAAGTAGGAAAAGATGGAGACAATTTAAACTTCTCAATCTCCATTCTAGCAGCCATTGGATACCTCTTCACCATTCTCTTCGTCACAGGATCCCTTTCTTCAACCATGGGAACCTTATGGTAGAACCGATATCTTGACCAATCTCCAACACCCCACTTGTTCCTCGTCGCTGGAGAGATTTGTATAAGCAAAATACTTGGTGATCACTCACCCTTCAAGCATAAACTCCTTGAACTGAGTATGCATCTCAAAAAGTTCACAAAAAGCAGCAATGTCAGCATTAGCCTCCTGAGACTTGATAGCCCAAACAAAATGAGCCAACCTAACCACACCGTTAGGCATCAAGTGATGCATCTGAATATTGAAAGCTTTCAGAACATCTTCAACAAAGTCTTGACAAGGGAAGCGAAGACCAGTAGTAAACAAATCTCGATACATGATACATTCGTTAGGATAAGGCTTCGGATTGTTCTTCATAGGATCAGGTACCCTCACTTGATCACGCTCAATAATTTTCAGTCGAACCATTTCATCAAGATGACTTTTTAAACAAAGTTTTACCAAAAGTCAAGGTAAAACCTTCATCATCTTTCACCAAGTCCTCAACAGACGCATCAACGTCTTCAAGATTTTCTTCGTCAAATCTATCTAAGACTTGTCCTCTTCGGCCCTGGAGCTCTCCTAAGACTGAATTTGATCTTGCAGATCTAGCGAAGACATCTATAAAAGACCAAGATCATTAGAACTCCAACAAAATTAAGAACAACAACATAAAGAATCGAAGAAACAAACCTGATCGAAGTTGTTGAACAAATTTCGTTCGAAAGATCAACACGGGATGAACATAAATAGCAGGTGTCATAAAAAACTATCTTGAACTTTCCAGCTCAAGAAAAATTTTGGCAGAGTTTCCCTTCTTCTGAAAACGACGACAACAAGGGGGCATCGCTATTTATAGGCAGACCTGGTCAATCAGTCAAAGCCAGCCGTTAGGTTTGAAATTAAAAATAAATAATAATAAATAAAAGGCCAACTCCAAAGTTTGGACGGGGTTTGGTAAGCAAAGTTTACGAAAACTTCAAGGGATTCAGACCTTTGGAGTAGACCTTCACCTGCAAGGGGCTGCTGTTGGGGAACAACTTTGACACACAAACGCCCATCTCAAACTTTGGGGCTGTGAATAAACTTTTTGCAATGAATATTTGGGACAAGATATTATTCAGCGAAGATGATGTGAACACTTCGTTATAGTTATTTTGAACTTCGCGTGTATGTTTCCACATGTTTTAGGTTAACTAGCGAAGATGGCTTCGCTAGACTGTGGGCGTCCAGCGAAGCTGACGTGGCAGCTTCGTATAAAAGATCAATAAGGCGGACTGCAAAGTTGAAAATATAATCAAGACCAAAGTTGCTAGGAGAATCAAGAAGAAAAAGGCGAAGAGTGTCTCACCACTTCGCCGATGAACTTTTTAGTCAAATGAATAGGAAACATTTTGATCAGTTTTGTAAGATTTCATGGGTAGCGAAACCAGGATGGTCTATAAATACCCCCTTGGGTGTAAATTTTTGGGCAGAATGAAATACAATTGCAACTCGCATATTGTTTTCACCTCATAGTTCACTTCTATGATTCTACCGCCAATGACACCTGTTTAGATCTCATTACGTAAAAAAGTGCCAAAATTGAGGTGCTAAAGCTTTGCACTGGAATCAAAATAGGGCCTTAATTATAATACATGATCCTGAATTTCTTTGGAGGGAGACTAGTTCGTGGTCTGAAACTTGAACTGGCGAATAATGTAAAGAGAGGTAGAGGTCGACCTAAACTGACTTGGGATGAGTCGGTTAAGAGAGACCTTAAGGAGTGGAATATCCCTAAGGATTTAGCTATGGATAGGAGCGCTTGAAGACTAGCAATTAACGTGCCTGAACCGTAATCTTTTCTTGTACCATTTATGTGTTCTTTGTTTTCATGCCTCTTTTGGGTTTCATCTCTAGCCTACCCTAATTTGCTTGGGACAAAAGGCTATGTTGTTGTTGTTGTTGGAGACTAGTTCGTGGTCTGAAACTTGAATTACCTGTTCATTGAATTTCAGTGGGACTGATTCTTATCAATTCTTTTGCTACCATTTCTACTCTAACTACTCATACGCACTTAAAAAATCATCTATCAGCAACTATGCTTGCCGTAACAACTTCAAACCACACATGTAGATCGACCAGTACAAGTTTTTGCAATTAGCATGGATATACTTACGTAACATCATCCAAACAGGCAGCGCTGCATGATGCCGAATGGACATGAACACAAGTTTTCTGACTACTACACATTGTCCTATCACTGCTCACCTCATCACTGTCGAAAAATGGCAAAACCGCCGGTGAAGACTCTTCTCTAGGCTTCAATCACAGAAAATAGTTAAATATGACTGAGCACCGGCAGTAAAGTCCAAACTCACTGCCGGTTCGAATAAAAACCCGGCAGTGATCACCTATAAGTGTCGGTGCGTTAGCTGACCCGGCAGTGATGTAGGGGCTGGACCCAAAATTTTTATGCATCTTGATTAACTCCGCACTCACCCGAAATTTTTATGCATCTTGATTAACTCCGCACTCACGTCTGGAGTCCAGACTCCTTCCCCACCGTATCCTCTCTCACCATCCACCTCTCCCCACCCACACGTACGCACGGCCACAGGCAGAGGCAGAGGCATAGCGTGGAGGACGCGGCAGCCTCACCGGTGGGGGACGAGGCGGCGGCCTCACCGGTGGGTACAAGGCGCGGCGCCATGAGCGGCTTGGTGTGGAGGCGGGCCCAAGCGGCCTCACCAGTGGGGAACGAGGCGGGCGCGGCGGCCTCACCAGTGGGGAACGAGGCGCGCGCGGCGGCCTCAGCGGCGGCTGCAGGGGCGCCACCAGCGGCTTGGGAGTGGAGAACGGCGCGGGCGCTGGCCGAGAGACGGTGGGCGCAGATGACGTCGAGGCGAGCAGACCTCCGCCGCCGTCCCACGTCCTAGCTCCCACCTTACGGCCATCTGATGCGGTCTCCATCCATCTGATTTGTTCGAGTTCATTCTCCTCTACTCCTTTTCGCATCTGATTTGTTCGATCCATCTCTCTAAGTTTTCTAATTCTTAGATCCCCCGTCCCTCATACTTTTTATGTATGAATTTATGATCGGCGATGGAAGTGGACGGAATCGTGATTTGTGCAGAATTGATGATACCTTGAAGATGAAGAAGATAGACTGAATCGAGATGTGAAATCTGGATCCAGATCCAGATCCAGTGAGCATGCATTTTGCATGCTGTAGTTTTTTTGTTTTTCCTAAAGTCAATCACTGCCGGGTAAAAACTACCGGCAATGATAGGTCTGGAGCCATCACTGCCGCTTTGCCACTGCCGGATGAAAATCCGGTAGTAATAGCCCTCTGGCACTGGCAGTGGTAGCCTCGACTGGAGTAGTGTCTGAATGGATGATACAGACTAATCCGATCCATTCTTCCTACTATATATATCTCCAGTGTACAGATTTTGCAAATTCGTCTACATGACAAAATCACAATGCAACCACGCAGTCCAGCACTGTCCCGATGAAAAATCAGCCAACTTGCCGAGCATTAAGCACTCTAGCTATGGCTGAAGCTGATAGTTTAATTCAGAAACGTAGTTCAGTAAGCAAGAGAATGTGCAGCTCTTTCCAAATTTCTAGAGGAACGACCAACAAGTGCCAGGGCCACATGCACGAACCCCAAAAATTGCGAACTGCATGAAAAAAGCTAGGAGAGCTAGCCAGCTAGGCCGAGAGCTTGACCAAGCCGTGAAACGATGAACATGGCCCAATTGATCTCAAAAGACGCAGCTGTCGTGGTATTATTGAAGGTCCGAATCCACCGTTCCACTTTGGCCACCGACACTGCGCACGACTGGAGGTCGATGTCGAGCATGTAAGCACGCCGCTCTGGGTCTGAACGGGAGCGCGCGAGCGTGGTGCCGCTCCTGTCACTAGTACACACGGGTGAGAGCGACTCGCGTCCAAACCCTAGATCCACGTCGACATAAACCTCAGCGACATGACCGGAGTCCCAGTGATGATCCCCGTCGTCATCTCGCCGTTGCTGTTTCATCATCACCAGCGGGTTGTTGGTCTCAATCCATACAGAGCAAAGCGAGCCTTCCCTCGGCGGTCGTGCACAGCCACCAAGGCTTGTACGAGCGCGCTACCTGGAGCATTGCCGCCACCGCGTCGACGGGGAACGCAGTCACGGCGACCTGCCCCGTGTCGGCTCTCACGTCGAGGGTGTAGAAGCTCCACCCCTCGCCCCCGTAGCCATGGAAAAGCCAGTGTGCTGTCCCACGAGCAACAGCAGCGACACGGTATCCGTCAGGCCCCCAAAGTCCATCGGGCTCCGGAACCCCGAAGCAGTCTAGGGTGTCCCAGTCACCCGAGGCCGACGAGAATTTGCAGATGTGCAGGTACCTGGCGTGGCCGCGACGGACGTGTAGTTGCTCGGAGTTGCCGTGGCCGAGTAGGAGCACCTGGAACAAGGTGCTGTACCCATCCGTGGGGTAGCTGCCGTCATGCAGGCCAGCGGCGCCGGGGATGTCGGCAGCGGTGAGGAGGGCGTAACCCTGGACGCCGTCGTAGCCATCGAAGTTCGCGTTGACGTCGAGCACCGGCAGGAGGTCGCGTTTCCCGGTGAGCAGGTTGCACACGCACAGGCGCATATTCTTGTCCGTGGAGCGAGGCCTCCAGACGCGCACGAGGAGGAGGCCGTTGCGCGCCGCCAGCGGGGTGGCGTCGTCAAGGATGCCAGCGTC
>CM041630.1:17639677-17650982 GCA_023333625.1 Bothriochloa decipiens
TAAATGGAAAACGTCCAAAATTGTGAGTATAAATTTAATACTGGACCAACCGTAAGAATACAATTTTGCATTTGACAATTTTTAACTAAAGATTACAGTCTGTGTGCATCTACAATTGGAGTTATTCTCAAAAGGGACAAATCATAGTATACCGAATTGGAATGGAAGTAAAAAAGTTTGTTTTCTTTGTCGAAGTTGTGCACTTTACCATGTGCTGCGCCGAGCTTCCGGTTGCTACGTCATCTCTCCATCATCCTCTGTTTTAGCAACCGCACCACAAAATCTCATGATGTGGAATTGTTGCTTTCATGTGATCGCCATAATTTCCAACGGAGGCGCGTACAGCCACATCCCAAGTTGTCTTGATCTGCCGTGTTTTCTCCACGCTCGGCCATGTCTGTGCGGCGTGAAGCTCATCAGGCACTGGCCGCTGAGCGTGTGCGTCCGTCCCTCTGCCTCTACTCATCAGGTACTGGTGGAAAGCGCTCGGCTAGGCAGCCTGCGCCTGCCGGCAGGCTCCTATGGATGTGCAAGATCGATGGTGACTGCAGCTTGCTTCATTTGGCCAGCGAGGAGCAGTAGAGACTAGAGTTGGTGGAGTGCTGCTGCCGGCGCCAGAGGCCAGTAGTGGAGGAAGGGCAACAGCTAGGGCCTGAGATCATGGTGCACAGAAATAACGAACTGGAGATCACCACCAGCTATCGGGTTCTGCCTGCTATTGTTGAAACTTCATCCAAGAATACGTGGACAAATTCCAGAGTTAGTCCTGCTGTTCTGAGCCGACAAGAATGGCTCCAGACTGGCAGCTCCCTCAACATCTGTCACCAGCTGCACAGGAATCGGATCAAGTGTTGTAGCTTTTGTTTACCACCGAAGCTTGGGCTTGGATCAAACCAAGAAAAACAGAGCATTTTACTCTCAGAACAACAGAGAAACAGAGGACGAACAAGCTCACTAGCTGCCTGCAATTTATTCAAGGCTCAGCACATACAACAATGTGGTTTGACATATTTACAGACTACAGAGACTGCGTCATGTCTATTGCTTGGTGGGCATTGGTAAAATATAGTCAAAGGGAAACAACAGAAAGAGAAAATGACACTGGGTGGAAGTTGTTCACAGCGTCTTGCAAGGAATTTTTGGAGCCATGTCATAATCTTGACCTGGTCCATCATAGGTATTTTTATGCTTATTGGGATACTGCACGAAGCAGGTGGACACATTTACAGAGGCTTTTGATATGCTGACAAAATCTAGAATAAATTGGAAACATTTATCAGTTTTACAGTTCTAAGCTGATTACCGATTGTTGACACATTGAGATGTATCACTAACCTCGCATTTATATGTGAGATATTATAATCTGAGATATCCTCCCATTGGAATAACATACCATACAGGTGCTTTATATCTTCCACTCTACACTACGTACACACATTGGAAGGCTTGACACAACATGGATGAACTTACAATTATCCTTCGATTATTTCTTCACGTGTATGTGCATGAGAAGGCGAGACAGAAGGTGGTTTCCGGAGAGCTAATTTCTGATAGACGTCCTGCATTTCGGGCCTGAGCTGAGGAGAAGTTTGCAGGCAAGCAAATGCAACTTCGACAAGCAAAGAGATTTCTTTCTTCTCCACCATTGTTGGCGATGACAAGCGCTGGTCTAAAATATCCTCTATTGCCAATACATGATGTTGTTCCATGGAACCAATGGACTGTAGCTCTCTAGGGTATCTCCCCGTGACAATCTCCAGCGCAATGACACCAAAACTATATACATCACATTTTGTTGTCACCACTGATGTGTAAGATAACTCTGCATCAAAATGAAGCACTTGAGTCAACAATAAATCATATTGACAAACCAAAGTGAAATATTCCATATTTGCAAATCGTAACATGAATTACCATATGCAAGAAAAAGCTAACTGGCCACGTACCAGGTGCTATATAGCCATATGTTCCAGCTAGTTTGCTCCAGTTGGATGAATACGGTTTGAGCATCCTTGCTATTCCAAAATCTGAAACATAAGCCTTGAAAGTTGCATCCAGCAAGATGTTGTTGCTTGTTATATCACGATGGATTATTGGTGGGTTGCATTCATGGTGCAAGTAGTAGATAGCTTGAGCCACATCTCTTGCAATGCCAGTCCAACTCCTTTGCAAGATCCTCAGTTTCCAATGTGATATGAAGGTTTCCTCTCTCAAAATAATCATACACTAAAAATTTATACCTTGGATGGGAGCAAAATACGAATAGCTTAACGATGCTTCTATGTCGTATCTTTGTCAACACTTCAATTTCACTAAGGTATCTATTCCCATCAGTAATCCCTTCTTCAGTTGGGTGAAGTTTTTTCACTGCAACTAATCTCCCTCCATGAAGTTGTGCCTTGTGGACTGTTCCAAAACCTCCTTCTCCAATTATGTAATTATCAATAAATTTCCTGTTGCCCTACTGAATGTCCTCAAAAACTAGTTTCCCATCAAAATTCCATACCGAGAGAACATCTCTTGTATTTTTATGTACCTGAATTTATGGTATTTTCCTCTTGAGAATGATCATAACTAACACAACAATTGAGAGAATAATAACTATGCACACTGGGATAGAAGCAACTAGCAACAACTGGTGAATTCTAGCTTTGTGATATTCCTTCGTTGGAGTTGAAGAGCATTTGGGTAGGCCTGAGATATTACCATAGAGGCCTTTATTGTGGATGAACCATTTTGCTGAGGCATTCTGGAACAGTCGTCCTACTGGGAGAGGACCTTCCAAGTCATTGTATGACACATCAAGTGTTGACAGACTAGCCATGCTGCCAATTTAGGAAGGAATGCTTCCACTGACAGACTAGCCATGCTGCCCTATTTCCGCAGGTAGCATGGATGTGAGTTTGTTGTTGCTTACATCCAACAACATTTGTAGCCCTCCCAGAGTACCAATAGTTTTTGGCAGATGTCCACAAGTTGTTGTCCTTTATACGAAGTATATTAGCTTAGTACAGCTCCCGAGCTCTTGTGGTATTGATCCAGTCAATTTTATTGCAGATATATCGAGATATTGTAAATTTTTCATCTGACCAAATTCAGGTGGTATATGACCTAAAAATTGGTTGTGCGATAAGTTGAGCAAGTAGAGGTTGGCAAGATTGCTTAATTCTGGTGGTATACTTCCAGTTAGGTTGTTGGCGTGTACTGTAAGTGTCTCCAATTTTTCAAGCTTTGAAAGCTCAGGAGGGAAGCTTCCGATTATCATGTTTTCTTCAATAGCAAAAACTGTTAAATTGATGTTTGAAGCCCAAATTTTGCTATGACAAGTCGTGGGTATGGCCCGAAAGATGATATATCTCCTATCATTTTGTTGGAACTAAGGTCAAGAATCTCTAGGCTTGAACATGTTTCAAGGCTTGTGGGAATTGGTCCAGTAAACATGTTGTTGCCAACGGCAAAGCTTTGAAGATTCCCTCCTTTGCATACATCAGAGGGTAATTCCCCAGACAAAGAGTTGTTTGCCAACAAGATATATGTTAAGTATTTTAAATTAGTGAATTCTCCAGGTAAAGGGCCTGACAGCTTGTTAAAGAAAATTAATAGCTCTTCTATGCTCGAGAGGTTTGTGAAAGTTGCTGGAATGGAGCCTGAAATCTTGTTTCCAGAGAAAGACAAGGTTTGGAGCTCCACCAAAGCACCACTCTCTACAGGGATGGACCCAACGAACTGGTTGTTAAAGAGATCAAGCATTTTTAGCGTGGTAAGGTTCCCTAAGCTTGGAGGAATGCAGCGGCTTAGGTGGTTACTAAGAGTAACACACTTATATTGAGAAGCAAACCAATCTCGTGTGGAATGGACCTCCTGACAGATTGTTACCGTAAAGGTAGAGGACATTTAGTCTGGTCAAGTTGCCAAGGCTTTTAGGTATTTGACCGCTTAAAAAGTTTTCACTAAGGTACAATCGTTCCATATTTGCGAGCTTCCCAAGCTCCCCGGGGATTGGCCCGATGAGCTGGTTTTGTTCGGTGTCGAGAGCAACTAGTGTCGTTAGGTTCCCAAGGGATGCAGGGATACGGCCTGTAAGGTTGTTGGAGAGGAATCCCAGCTGGTGAAGCGTGGCATGTTGCCAAACTCAGATGGTATGTTTCCATTGAGCCAGTTGCCAGTAAGATCGAGGTAGGAGAGTTGAGTTAGGGAGGTGATGGCCAGCGGGATCTCTCTAGAAAGGCTATTATCGGATAGGTCAATAAGTGTGAGGAACGGCAGTGCAGAGAAGTTGAGCTCACCGAGGTAGCCGAGGAGGCCGGCGTTTGTCAGAGAGATCTCGGTGACCACAAGGGGAGCACGACGGCCACGGTGCACAGCGGCGCATGCCACGCCCGTCCAGTTGCTGCTGCACGGGCTCCCCTGCCGCCAGGAGTTGAGTGCCGGCGGCGAGTTCCTCAGGGTGGACTTCCACTGGAGGAGGGCCGCTATCTGGGACCCGAGATGCACGCCTCCATGATGATGGTGCCTTGCTGCCTCCGCGTGCAGGAAGAGAAGCCACAAACGGAGCAACAAGAGTATTATTAGCTCTATCATCGCCATACTATAGCAGCTTTGGGAAGGTGGCATATACTCCCTCCATCCTATATTAAATGACGTCGGGGAGTTCAAATTTTTGTCCACGTTCATGCTGTCATCAATGCATCTCGAGTAGTATAGCGTCCACGTTCATGAAATCTCGTGTGTACCAGCTGAAAGCCAGAACGTCATTTTTTACAGGACAGAGGGTGTATATAGGTATAATTTGGGGCTACGGTGTGGTGCATGACTTGAACGTGTTTGTTTGCTAAGCTACGTGATAGAGTTCGTCAGCTAAGGTACGTACCTGTAGTGGCCTGGTCAATTATATTGCGTTCCCGTTGGAAGTAACTGACCTGAGTAGCATTGTCTAAAGAAATTTTGTTAACACACACATTGTGTATGTTGTGAATAAAACCTAAGGACAGAAAAATACTCGGAGCCCAAGCAACTTGCTGTATCCCAATCGCCTGGGTTTTTTGGAAAAAGCCAGGCGACGTCCTGGACCGTTGGATCAAGATCCAACAGCCAGATCTGTGTGTCTGTGCGTACGGTGACTGTCTGTGTACATTACTGCCAAAAACGGGTCCACGAATGCTTAATGGATGCAACCATGCTGGCTACCGGGCCCGCCAAAGCTAAACGGATGCAACCTCGGAAACCCGGTAACACATGTTTATGCTCATTTGGACCATTCTGTTCTCATTTGGGCCAAATTTCAGTTATCGGCCCAATAAACAAAACACATTGGGCCAAAGGAACAAACATGTGATCTACCCTTGCCTTCGTTATCTCCTACAGCTGCCCCCTGCTGCACGAAAGAAACACAAATCTGTATCAATGGCAGATCCAGAAAACCACGAAGGAAGAGAGAGTGAAGAAATACAACAAAAGAAGATGAAGAAAACGGATCAATTCCACGATCCAAGGAAGAAAAAGGTACTTAGCTAACCTTCCTTCTTTCCTCTTCTTGTGGGTCTGTACAATTTCTATGCGTCTGTCCTGGGCTGTCTCTGAATACCCTCTACTGAAGAGTCATGATCATGAGTGTTGAGCCTTTCAAAATCTATGCCCGTGGTGTCCGAAAACATGGTTTTGGATCCTTGCTTGCTGCTACTAACTTCATCCTTGTGTACTATTCAAGTACTAAACTGTTAACTCTTTTGTACAGAGACACCATGTCTCCTTACATCTATGATCTGGTACATTGAATTCAATATATTTGAATTGGTACCATATTTACTGCAACACACAATAGGAAGTGAAGGCATATTGAGATATTCTGAGTAAACAAAGCAAATATGTGTTACCAAAGATCCTAAATTGTTCTGAAACAAACAATTGTTCAAATTTTGATGCACAAAATTCACTTGGCTACTTGCTTCGGTCTATTTTGTTGCTTTAATGCAGAAAAGTTTTTACAAATTCAGTATAATTTCAATGGCTGCTCCCAAAGTCACAAAGCAACAAGCCAAACCCACAAAAGCCTCATCCCTTCTTTGCATGGCAACTTGTTTAAACTATTTGGATTTAGAGTTACCGATTTAAACTCTACCCATACCAAATGCCCAATTCTCTTAGTAGTGTAATAATACTGTCTATGCACGTTGCACCTAACATAAATTGCACGTTATACCTATGCAAATTGCACCTAACAAAACCTGCCATTATAGCACAAAATGTGTGCAATAAACAGTAGCTTATTGTTATAGTGCAGAGTATTAAGTCTGTTGAACTCACAACCAATAAGTATTGTTGTGATCACAACCATTGACACCAAATTGTCCATTTCCCCGGCAGAACATCTAACTTACATGAGCAATGAGAGGTTCAGATTTCCAATTAGTCAGGACAGCCCTCTTGGTTTCAACAATGACGGGCATGAGAGAGCTTGCTGGACAGAGAAATATCGATATCATTAAGCATGCAAATTGGAACTTTGACAAAGAAAGTAATCTTCCTATGTTGGCTTCACATCTAGTTGCTAAAATATAAGTAAATTCAGAACATGATATTCTCTATGTTGTCTTTGGGTACTCAGTTCATAATTCATAATGAACTTCTTGATACAACTACAAATAATAGATTATTGCATGCCTATGCAGGTTCACAAGGAAGGACACCATGAAATAACGGATGCAGAATTTTTAAGGGAAATGGATATTGGATGTGAGGACAATGGATTAGAACTTACACAAAGATCAGACATCACAGCTAACATACAGGGTAATAGTGCAATGCAACTTACTCAAATATCAGAGAAAACGACAAACATAGACTGCCAGCAGGTTTGGAAAAAAGGAAACTTGTTTCCCTTTGATGTATTATATGTTATTGCATTTACTACTGGATCTGCATCCTTTGCCGAGTGCCGGCCGCACTCGGCAAAGGCACCATTGCCGTCGGCAAAGGCTTTGTCAAGAGCGGCTCTCAGAAAAGAACACTCGGTAAAGAATTGGTCGGCAAAGGAGTCTTTGCCGAGTGCCACCTGGCAGGAACTCGGCAAAGGCAGTGCCAAGCCAGCACTCGGCAAAGCTAACGGGCGCCGTCAACGTGACGGCACCCTTTGTCGAGTGTGATATGTCAGGCACTCGGCAAAGATTTTATATTTTTTTCAGAAATTCTTTGCCGAGTGCCGACTCTCGGCAAAGATTTTTTATTTTTTTTGAAAAAATCCTTTGCCGAGTGCCGGCTCTCGGCAAAGTTTTTTTTTATTTTTTTAAAAAAATTCTTTGCCGAGTGCCGGCTCTCGGCAAAGAAATGGTAACTTTGCCAAGTGCCTTGCTAGGACTCGGCAAAGCTGGGCTTTGCTGGGAAAAATACCTAGCTTTGCCGAGAGTTGGCACTCGGCAAAGCTGGAAATTTTTTTCTGTTTTCTTCCATTCCAGACATGCAATTTCACATATATTCATGACAATAGAATATAATATGACATAAATATCGCATTCCATCAGATCCATGACATCTCAACATAAATTCATACATAAAGGTCCTCAAATTCATCCGTTACATCGATATAAGTTTATAACATGTCCAAAAGTAGAGTTACCTGGCTCATAACATGTCCAAAAGTTTATAACATGTTCAAATTCATTAGTAGAGGTACCTAGCTCGTCCCGGCGTCCCCAGAGCCCCCACCTTGCTCCCACAGAGACCACCCTGACAACGGCGTCGCCTGGAACGTCCAATAGGGCGGCGGAAGCTGAGGGCCGCTTGTAGGCCTGAAATGCCCCTGCTGCGTCGGTGGAGGAGGAGCGATACCTGGCCATGTGAAGCCCTGAGTTGGGAAGGTCGAGTGAGCCGACCACCCGTGAGGTGGAGAAGGGCCTAGTGGAGGGCTGGCACGTGGAGTAGTTGGGTTCGAACCCGTCGACTGTTCTGCACAAAGGACAATAGATCTCATTAGTACCTGCAGGATGGCCACACAAGCTAAAGCAACAGGCAATATACTCACCAGAGTCGCTATTGGAGTAGGCATAGGAAATGGTGGTGGAGCAAAGATCGAGGCAGGGAGCTCTTGTTGCTGCACTCCTGGGATCTGAAGGCCTCGGAAGTAGGCGGGAAAGTCTAGCATATGACGCTTGTAGTGCTGCGTGACAGTTGCCAGCTGCTGCTGATGGGCCACCGCCATGTTCTCCTGGTTCATCTGCAACTGTGCTATCTGGGCCTGCAATATTACACCCGTAAGGTTGATGGTATGTGAAGGCAAGGTACATGTGTGAAACGAGTGAACGACGAATAAAACTGCACTTACCTAAAATGCGGAGAACATCTGCGCATTGCTCGGCTGCCGAGGCCCTATGGGGATGTCGGAAGCGCTCCTGTTCCTGTCTCGTCGAATCTAGCTCAGCGTGGGAACAGAGGACGACTCGATGGCGCTGTTGGCCATCTAGTACTGACCATGCTGCTTCCCTCCTCCCAACCTCATCAAGAGGTCTATGTCCAGGGGGTCGATGGCGGGGTCGAACGTCTCCCCATGGTGCTGGCGAGCCGCGGAGGTGTACTCGGCGAGCTTGGGGTGGACGCTCGAGTTGGTGTACGCGTCTAGCCCGTCTACCGGGTCGTAGACGTTTTCCGCCGCCGTCCCTTTGCCCTTGTGAGCAAGGGCGTACCCCATGAACTCGTTGACGGCCTGCCCACCATGCGACTGGGACTGCGAGGAAAACACAAACATGGTTACAAGTAATGACAATTGAGCACTAGAATTAATAGATCAACAGAAGCATACCCATCTTTCCATGAACACTGGGAGGGACTGGTTCCCTTGGTGGTGTGGTGCCCCTCGCATCTGTAGACGGCGCTCCCGATGCTCTCCGCGCCTCTGGTACGCCGTGTCCGTGGTGATATACCTCGGGTCCTGCAAATAAAACTATAAGTTATTAAAAATCTCCACATGTGACACCTTGTGATCACATGTGGAGATGCTTGGGTTTTAGGCACGCGACGTCACAACTTGCTCCGAACATTCTCAAATTTTTATCATAGCATCCACATGCGATCACATGATACCTCGACAAGTTTCGTGATTTTCGGACTTCGTTTGGATTTTATATAATTTAAAAGCACTTTTCCCGCACATAACTCATCATGTTACGACACCAACATGGTCGTAACTTCATGCGAGGTCCTGGATACAGCCTCAACATACTCTGAACATTATGAATACCATCTTTTGAATGAACAAATTCCATTATTTCATGTACCTGCAGTTCAAATTTGGAGTTGTCAAACAAATTCAAAGAAACAAAAATAATTGAAGAAATATAGCACAAAAAGTCAAAATTGTCCCAACTTTTGAAGTTATGATCCATTTACTGTATCAAGGCCCCACAAAAAAATGGGAAGAAAAAACAAAAAAAATTATGCTTTGTCGAGTGCCATACCCGGCACTCGGCAAAGGAGCCTTCGCTGAGTGCAGGCCTGGTGGGCACTCGGCAAAGCGGCCTTTGCCGAGTGCTGGAAGACGTGGCACTCGGCAAAGGATTTTATTAAAATAAATAAGAAACACCTTTGCCGAGTGCTGCCGACGTGGCACTCGGCAAAGGATTTTATTAAAAAAATAAAAAAACCTTTGCCGAGTTCTAGCCCTCTCGGCACTCGGCAAAGGTAGCTCCTTTTCCGAGTGCCTAGCGGCAGGGCACTTGGCAAAGGGGACGGCCACGGATGCCATTTGTCCAGGCCCCATTTTGCCGAGAGCACCTCTTTGCCGAGTGCTGGTCTCTCGGCAAAGAGCCTTTTTGCCGAGTGCTTTGCTTTGCCGAGCGCTTGACTCTCAGCAAAGAATTATTTGCCGAGTGCCTCGTTTGGCACTCGGCAAAGACACTCTTTGCCGAGTGCCCTGTTTTTGACACTCGGCAAAGATTTTGGCACTCGGCAAAGATGGCATTTCCGGTAGTGATTTGCCATTGATTTATGAAAAGAACAATTGCAGGGTGCTTTTGCAAGAAAATTAAAAGTCAATATTGAAAGCTACTACAAATTTGAGTCAAATATTGTAAACCCTAGTTATATACAGAAGGTGAATATAAACCCCTGATATTGCATATTAACAAATGAACAATTACAGTAGTACAAACATGCAACATACATCCTAAGATAATGCATTTGTATGTCTAATATGCAGGGTGTGTCCGAAAGGCATTTGGAACTGAATGCTGAAAACTACAACAGATTTGAACAGGAGAGTTCAGCAGCACCAATCAACTACAACAGCTATGAACATGAACAAGAACTGCAAAGAGGTTCCAAAAACAATTTTGAAATGAATCCTCAAAGCTTCTACATATTTCAGTCCTACATTGAAAATGCTAGCGAAACTCATGAGGTAAAAAGGAAATAAACTTACTTTGCATATCTTGAATATGTCATCCCAGCAATTTGTATTCCTTTTTTATATCCTTGGCATATTGACTGACACCATGCGGTAATAGGAGAGCACCACAAACTTCAGTGCCCTTTGGAAACTTTTTTAACCATGTTGAAATTAATGCAATTTGACTTTCTAATTGATTGTTTCTAATGAACAGGATATTTCAACTACACTAGTGCAAGAGAACTCCCATGGACAAGATCAACACACAGAAGAGATGAATGTCAGTTTCCTAAATCTCATAATACTCAGTTTAGAAAACTTAAACACACATATTCCAACATACACGGCCTTATAAGCTAACTGATAAGAACCTTTTCATATGTAGAGTGCTTTCAATGGAGTTCATTTGGAAATGAATCCTGAGAGCTTCTACAGCTTTCAGTCAAACATTGAAAATGCCAGGAATACTAATGAGGTAAAAAGGATAACAACTTACTTTGTTTATCTTGAATCTGTGATTCCAGTAAGAGTTTTCTTCCTCTTCATATGCTTGGCATTTGACTGACAGAATGCTGTAATAGGAAAACTCAACAAATTCAGTGAACTTCAACAACTATGGAAAAGAAGAAATGCAGAGACAAGAAGTGAGATTCCTAAAGCTAACATTGAATTTTTTTCTAAAAAATCAATAATAACAACATATCTAAGAATTCATTGTCATTGTGAATGTCAACATTTCCAGCTCATCACATCACAAGGGGGGACAAGCTATGTCCTATCACAGGGAGGAAAAAGCTATACAAGCCTTATGAACCAATTCATAGCTCATGCAAAATCTTCAAATCACACTCCTCGAGATATTTTATCATCACAAATGAGACAAAGCTTCATGGACATGCCATTTCCACTAGAGGTATTTACTTCTTCTCT